>OY744549.1:22779883-23979883 GCA_963556195.1 Sepiola atlantica | reverse complement strand
CCTTATTATATTTTAAATTTAATCAATTATGAATTGTGAGCATTTTAATAAAATTGTACATAATACCTTTTTCTTTTAATCCTACAATTCTGAAACCTATGTCTAATCAATCCATTAAAAATAAGCATGTCTACACCTGCTTAACATCTTAAAATAATTTTGTTTGCAAAGAACTTGTATAAAATTATTATCTTTTCTTGAAATTTATCTTATATATTTTTTTCATTTTGCAGAATATCCAGCAATAAATAGAAAGAAAAACGTAAATTGCCCACAGTTAATATCCTGAAATGAGAGAAATAATACACTTGTGAACTGTACGAATATTTTTCTTTCATCAATAGCATTTTATGATTATATATTGGGAAAATATTCACTTGTTAACTGAATAAGGATTTCTTGTTTTCTTTGTATTAATACAACACTTGCTGGAATGAATATGATTAATGCACTCATTGGTGCACATTAGTAGTGTCCTATGTGTGTATATGACTAATGCACTCATAATCCCTTTAATAGAAGTAGAATTTCAAGAAACATCGCTTTATTTCAGAATTTCCTATCTCCTAAAATATCGAGAAAGAAAACAACTCTTTCTTTCTCTTATCAAATTCGTTTTTCTCTGCTGCATTTATACACGTGAAATAGAATTTTAGTGGAAATCAAGATATTTTTCACACTAAAAGTCATTTTCATAAAAAATTAAGTAATTAAATTAAAAATATGTTTTATGTTTTTTTTTGTATTTAATTAAAAACACTTACTCGAAAATATATGTTTCTTATCAAACATGACGCGTCATTTAAAACATATTTTATGAAATTTTATTTAAATGTTGCTTTTTAGCTTGCAGATGCAGAAACATCGTTTTAACTCCTTGGATATTTCCATTTTCTTTTGATAACATTTAATTATACTTACATTTTTAAACCTTCCACTCAATGGTGTTTTGTGGAAGACTGTCACATTTTAAATGTGTTATTATTTCTTAAAATAACGTTTTATTCTTTTTTGGTTTATTCAAAACTATATTGAAAGATACAAATTTATTCGGTATATATATATATATATGTATATATATATATATATATATATATATAATTACATATATTACAAGGATTAATGATTTTCTTTGGTTATCTTTTATAGCATATCAGTCTTATATGTGTAATTTTGGGTGATTTAAATATATTCTGCAGTATCTTCAAATATTTATTGATTAATTTGTTGACAGAAAAACAATGAAAAAGAATTGCAAATAAAATCAGATTATCATAACAGTATTTTGAAGATCATCAATAAAGTGTTGGTGCTTCTCAAATATCATTCGAAAGTATTTATTTTGTAAGCTATTAAATTGTGCAAATTAAAAAAATATTACATTTCTGATCTCATTAATGAAGGTTTTTTAGAAATTTAATCTAATATGTAAAAAAAGAAATTAATTTATTTAATTAATGGGTCAGTATTGCAACACATACCATTATTATATTTTGAATTTATTCAATAATGAATTTGTGAACTTTTTAATAAAATTGTACATAATACCTTTTGCTTTTAAGCTTAAAATGCTGAAACATATTCTAGTTCATCCATTAAAAAATATCCGAGTCTACACCTGCTTAACATCTTAAAATAATTTTGTTTGCAAAGAACTTGTATAAAATTATTATCTTTTCTTGAAATTTATCTTTTAATTATTTTTCATTTTGCAGAATATCCAGCAATCAATAGAAAGAAAAACGTAAATTGCTCACAGTTAATATCCTGAAATGAAAGAAATAATACACTTGTTAACTGTACGAATATTTTTCTTTCATCCATAGCATTTTATGATTATATATTGGGAAAATATTCACTTGTTAACTGAATAGGGATTTCTTGTTTTCTTTGTATTAATACAACACTTGCTGGAATAGTGGTTGCAAATGAATATCATTAATGCACTCATTGGTGCACATTAGTAGTGTCCTATGTGTGTATATGACTAATGCACTCATGATCTCTTTAATAGAGTAGAATTGTATATAATTGTAGTGCCCTATGTGTGATAAATGCACTCATTGGTGCACATTAGTAGTGTCCTATGTGTGATAAATGCACTTATGGTCCCTTATATAGAAGTAGAATTTCAGGCATAAAAATACTTGAAAATAAACACATACTGCTAATGGGGAAAACCGAAATTATAGCAAACTTATATGTTGCAAAAATGTTTAGTTTTGTAGAATTATCTATTAAAATATTTCGAAAATTATATTTTTATAAATACTGAGAATCTGTATAGATTATGTTGTTTACATAGGGTTTGAAATATCATTTAGATAAGATGTATAAAAACTCACTGAATATATCAGTTATGTTCTGTTTTCACTAATCTTCATACATAAAAAGTAAGTCCTGCTCAAATCATTAGATCTAATAGCGTGTTGCTACACAAAGAAGCACACACTACTCCTATTAATATATATATAATCAATTACAGTTAAACACAATTAACATTTTCACTGAAACATGAGAAAAAATTTCAGTGAACGATCTGCTAAATTTCAAATCTATAAAAGTTTTACAAGTGTTGATGTTTCTAAATTAATTCCGTTTCTATCACAAGAGCACAATATAAAAACACAGAGAAACAAATTGTATTAAAAAATTAAAACATTTTCGACTTCACAACTGAACTATAAATCTGATAGTGGAGAGAAACTATATTCTTGTGAAATATATGGCTCTTATTTTGTACAGAAACAGACGAGGTTGAGTCATGTGTAAACATATACTTGTGAGAAAACATATTCTTGTGAAGTATGTTGCTCTTCCATTACAAATAAGCCAAAAATGTTGCGAACACTTATGAGAGATAAACCATATTCTTGTGAAGTATGTGGATCTTCTTTTACACGGAAACAACATGTGTTGCAACATATACGACCACATACTGGTGAGAAGCCGTATTCTTGTAGAAGTATGTGGCTCTTCTTTTACACGGAATGAAAATATGCTGTGACATATGCAAACACATACAGGAGATAAGACATATCATTGTGAACTATGTGGCTCTTCTTTTACGCAGAAACAACATATGTTTCAACATATGCGAACACATACTAGTGAGAAGCCATATTCTGTGACGTATGTGGCTCTTCTTTTACACAGAAACAACATAAGTTGCAACATATGCGAACACACACTGGTGAGAAGCCATATTCTTGTGAGGTATGTGGATCTTCGTTTACACAGAAATAATATATGTTGCAACATATGCGAACACATACTGGTGAGAAGCCATATTCTTGTAAAGTATGTGGTTCTTCTTTTACACAGAAACAGTATATGTTGCAACATATGCGAACACATACTGGTGAGAAGCCATATTCTTGTGAAGAGTGTTGCTCTTCTTTTACACGGAAAGAAACTTATGCTGCGACATATGTGAACACATACGGGAGATAAGCCATATACTTGTGAAGTATGTGACTCTTCTTTTACATGGAAACAACATATATTGCAACGTATGCGAAAGCATACTGGTGAGAAGCCATATTCTTGTGAAGTATGTGGCTCTTCTTTTACACGGAAAGAACATATGTTGCGACATATGCGAACACATACGTGTGAGAAACCATATTCTTGTGAAGTATGTGGCTCTTCTTTTACACAAAAAAACACATGTTGCAACATATGCGAAAGCATACTGGTGAGAGGCCATATTCTTGTGAAGTATGTGGCTCTTCTTTTACACGGAAAGATCATACGTTGCAACATATGCAAACACATACTGGTTAGAAACCATATTCTTGTGATGTATGTGGCTCTTCGTTTACACAAAAAGTATCTATGCTGCGACATATGCGAACGCATACTGGAGAGAAACCATAAGTTTGTGAAATATGTAAATCTATCTTTACAAGTAAAAAAGGATTAACTGTCGTATGCGAATGCATACTGGAGAGAACCCATACTCTTGTGACGTATGTGGCTCTTATTTTTCAGCTAAAAAATATTTGTTACTACATGTGCAAATGCGTGCTGAAGAGAAACCATATTCTTGTGAAGTGTGTGGCTTTTCTTTTACACATTCATCTAATATGTTGCGACATATACGAACGCCTACTAAAGAGAAACTATAGTTATGTAAAGTGTTTGGCACTGACGATAACACAAACTATATTCCAACACATAATGGAGAGAAACCACAATTTTGTCAATTATGTGGCACTTCTGTTACAATGTAAAAAACATGCCTTACCATATGCGAATTACCTACTAGACACAATCCTTTATTGTCTTCGGTCTCTCTGTACAAAGGGTTGTCAGGACAACTTGACATGAGGATACAGCTTCTCCAATAAAGTAATCTTAAGTTACAGACATTGGCTGAATTATTTACCAGCCTAGATGAAGTATTGTGTCTGGAATCCGGTAGGACGAAGAGACCAGAAGAAAGATATACTGTAACATAGTTAACTGGTCAATTGAGGAGAAAAATAATTTTTTCTCATTGCCTTGGCACCTTACATAAAATCGTTTCAGAACAGTAAAAAACCAACAACGTTATCAGAAGTCAACTAAAAATAAAATGAATCATGAATGTTTTACCACATTCAAAGGAATTGAATGTTGCTCCAGACAATCTTGGACAAGAGTGATAAACATGGAAAAAACAATCACAAATATTTTTTTCAAGATACAGAGTCAGATATAAAAAGAGAAGATAAAAACCTAAATTGCATTTACCTGTAAAGAAGACAAAAAAGAAAAGTTCATTCCACATTTAATTTCGAGAACGAAGAACAAAAACATGACCTGGAAACGGTGATTGAAAAGTTTAATACACACTGCCAACCAAGAAAAAAACAACTTTTTTAACACATCAATTTCTCACATGCAAACTAAACGGTGATTGAAAAGTTTAATACACACTGCCAACCAAGAAAAAAACAACTTTTTTAACACATCAATTTCTCACATGCAAACTAAACGGTGATTGAAAAGTTTAATACACACTGCCAACAAAGAAAAAAACAACTTTTTTAACACATCAATTTCTCACATGCAAACTAAACGGTGATTGAAAAGTTTAATACACACTGCCAACAACGAAAAAAACAACTTTTTTAACACATCAATTTCTCACATGCAAACTAAACGGTGATTGAAAATTTAATACACACTGCCAACCAAGAAAAATAACTTTTCTAACACACCAATTTCTCACATACTAACTAAATGGTGATTGAAAAGTTTAATACACATTTAATTTCGCATTTAATACACACTGCCAACAAAGAAAAAAACAACTTTTTTAACACATCAATTTCTCACATGCAAACTAAACGGTGATTGAAAAGTTTAATACACACTGCCAACAAAGAAAAAAACAACTTTTTTAACACACCAATTTCTCACATGCAAACTAAACGGTGATTGAAAAGTTTAATACACACTGCCAACAAAGAAAAAAAAACTTTTTTAACACACTAATGTCTCACATGCAAACTAAAAAAAAAAAGCTGTAGAACGTTGGGAAATTTAGAAGCACTGAATATTCAGACCACGGGGAGTATGAAATAAAAGTCATATTAAAACAGAACATAAATCAACTATGGATGGATAAATTGAAAATAATTCTTAAAGTTCACAAGACAACGATAGACATTAACATTGACACAGGTGTAGAAGTAAATCTTCTATGGCTAAAAATATAGAATTATATAAAGTCTAAACTGAAACTAAACAAAACATCGGTAAAAATTAATCGTATATAACAATACGAAACTTCCGATAATAAGTAACTGATCAGTAATCTTACAAAGTGAAAATTAAACGTATATAACAATACGAAAATTCCGATAATAAGTAACTGATCAGTAATCTTACAAAGTAAAAATTAATCGCATATAACAATACGAAAATTCCGATAATAAGTAACTGATCAGTAATCTTACAAAGTAAAAATTAATCGTATATAACAATACGAAAATTCCGATAATAAGTAACTGATCAGTAATCTTACAAAGTAAAAATTAATCGTATATAACAATACGAAACTTCCGATAATAAGTAACTGATCAGTAACCTTACAAAGTAAAAATTAATCGTATATAACAATACGAAAATTCCGATAATAAGTAACTGATCAGTAATCTTACAAAGTAAAAATCAATCGTATATAACA
Organism: Sepiola atlantica; assembly: GCA_963556195.1. Classification (NCBI taxonomy): domain Eukaryota; kingdom Metazoa; phylum Mollusca; class Cephalopoda; order Sepiida; family Sepiolidae; genus Sepiola; species Sepiola atlantica. Next base: position 23,973,705 of record OY744549.1, on the reverse strand, counting down.
ATACGAAACTTCCGATAATAAATAACTGATCAGTAATCTTACAAAGTAAAAATTAATCGTATATAACAATACGAAACTTCCGATAATAAGTAACTGATCAGTAATCTTACAAAGTAAAAATTAATCGTATATAACAATACGAAAATTCCGATAATAAGTAACTGATCAGTAATCTTACAAAGTAAAAACTAATCGCATATAACAATACGAAACTTCCGATAATAAGTAACTGATCAGTAATCTTAGAAAGTAAAAATTAATCGCATATAACAATACGAAACTTCCGATAATAAGTAACTGATCAGTAATCTTACAAAGTAAAAATTAATCGCATATAACAATACGAAACTTCCGATAATAAGTAACTGATCAGTAATCTTACAAAGTAAAAATTAATCGCATATAACAATACGAAACTTCCGATAATAAGTAACTGATCAGTAATCTTACAAAGTAAAAATTAATCGTATATAACAATACGAAACTTCCAATTATAAGTAACTGATCAGTAATCTTACAAAGTAAAAATCAATCGTATATAACAATACGAAACTTCCAATTATAAGTAACTGATCAGTAATCTTACAAAGTAAAAATTAATCGTATATAACAATACGAAACTTCCAATAATAAGTAACTGATCAGTAATCTTACAAAGTAAAAATGAATCGCATATAACAATACGAAAATTCCGATAATAAGTAACTGATCAGTAATCTTACAAAGTAAAAATTAATCGTATATAACAATACGAAACTTCCAATTATAAGTAACTGATCAGTAATCTTACAAAGTAAAAATTAATCGCATATAACAATACGAAACTTCCGATAATAAGTAACTGATCAGTAATCTTACAAAGTAAAAATTAATCGCATATAACAATACGAAACTTCCAATAATAAGTAACTGATCAGTAATCTTACAAAGTAAAAATTGATCGTATATAACAATACGAGACTTCCAATAATAAGTAACTGATCAGTAATCTTACAAAGTAAAAATTAATCGTATATAACAATACGAAACTTCCAATAATAAGTAACTGATCAGTAATCTTAAAAAGAAAAAATTAATCGCATATAACAATACGAAACTTCCGATAATAAGTAACTGATCAGTAATCTTACAAAGTAAAAATTAATCGCATATAACAATACGAAACTTCCGATAATAAGTAACTGATCAGTAATCTTACAAAGTAAAAATTAATCGTATATAACAATACGAAACTTCCAATTATAAGTAACTGATCAGTAATCTTACAAAGTAAAAATCAATCGTATATAACAATACGAAACTTCCAATAATAAGTAACTGATCAGTAATCTTACAAAGTAAAAATGAATCGCATATAACAATACGAAAATTCCGATAATAAGTAACTGATCAGTAATCTTACAAAGTAAAAATTAATCGCATATAACAATACGAAAATTCCGATAATAAGTAACTGATCAGTAATTTTACAAAGTAAACATTAATCGCATATAACAATACGTAACTTCCGATAATAAGTAACTGATCAGTAATCTTACAAAGTAAACATTAATCGCATATAACAATACGAAAATTCCGATAATAAGTAACTGATCAGTAATCTTACAAAGTAAAAATCAATCGTATATAACAATACGTAACTTCCGATAATAAGTAACTGATCAGTAATCTTACAAAGTAAAAATTAATCGCATATAACAATACGTAACTTCCGATAATAAGTAACTGATCAGTAATCTTACAAAGTAAAAATTAATCGTATATAACAATACGAAAATTCCGATAATAAGTAACTGATCAGTAATCTTACAAAGTAAAAATTGATCGTTTATAACAATACGAAACTTCCGATAATAAGTAACTGATCAGTAATCTTACAAAGTAAAAATGCACAAATAAATTCGTACCTTATAGTAGCAGAAACCAATGCAAATTCATCATTGATGCGGAAACATAAACAACTAGAATAAATTTAAAAAAATACACCAAAGTCAAGAATGATATACAAGGCTTGATAGAAAAATACAAAGATTTCTTCCAGTTGAAAGAATTTTTCGACACATGTTGTCATTGCGCATAATATAAAAGTAATATTGTATATGTATTGTTACTGTATTTCGTTGCAAGACGTTTTCACACTGGCTAAAAATACGTAGAAACCTGTTATGTGTTGGAGGTCGATGAACCTGATGGATTTTTAACAATTTTTAACAGTTTTGCCACCTCTATTTCTCGGTCAGAAATATACCTGTAGACAAACAGGTTAAACGAATTTTTATTGCCGCTAAAGAAGACGACATCAGGATGTTCAACGCATGTATGTTCGAAAACGAAGCCGAACAAAATGACCCAAAAATTATTTGATGAAATTTCGAGGACCAGCTAGGATTCCAAGTCCACTTTCGCATCGCGTGTTTATACCTGTATGTGTATATGCGAATGGAGATGGACAACATAGATGACTTTCAGTCTAGATTCCAGTTACAGACGAAGAAATGCTGAGGAAACCGCTGAAAGTTTAATAGAGCAAGTTATCATCGAGACGATGCAACTGGAATTACAGAAGCAGATTTTATCAAAAGGCGAATGACTGATATTAGATGAAGCTCTGAATAGTGATAGGCTAAACAAAGCTTCTATGAATCACGTGAAGGAACTAACCGAAATGCAACAGAGAAAGAACCAGAAAGTAGATGTCATCAGATACAACAACTACAAACGATACAGCCGCAGTTATTCCCTCCAAAACATAAAATAGCCACCGTGGTATACCATGCTTCAGGGGCAGATCACGCATGATTGGTCTTACAACTAAGAAAAAGAAAATATAAAGGGAATCTCAAAGATAAAATAACAAACGCAGGTGAATAATGTAGAAATATAAATCGTTTTATTGAACCGAAAAATTAAAAGAAAGATAACTGGACAGGCTGGGAGTTTTGGGTAACTGGATGGCTTGTACAGGCAGTAGATCGCAGGAAAGGTGATAGAATAATGAAGTGCCTCAAGTAGGTATAGTCCGTAACTGGATGGTTAGTACAGACAAGAGATCACAGGAAAGTAGAAATCAAGCTGGATCAGTAAGTGCTCGTCATCGAATGCAGGACGTCGACGGGTACTGGGAAAGGCCTAACGTTTGCCAGAACGGGAGCTGCAGCAGAACGTTAGCAGCTGCATGAGATGCAGGTGCATGAACAGAGGGGTCGTTGAAAAGAAGCAGGAGTGCGTCAGCAAGTTCAGCAATAGGAGAATGCCTGGAGCTGAAGGATGACATCGTCAGGAATACGAGTTTCAGTAGGACGTCGAAAGCTGCAAGAGGCATTAGCTGTAGATGATGATGATGTATGGATCGGTCGATAGCTGTAGTAACTGAAACCATGATGTTGAGGATAGGCAGTCATTGTGAACAAGCTGTAGAAGGAGGCACACGAGTCTTTAGCTGTTAAATTCTTGTCTTCGTAGAGGAAAAAAAATTGCCGTTATATATGACAAAGGTCAGTGGAGCAAATTGCATGTGACAGAGACGAATGAGACGGTGTTGAGGCGAAGGGGCAAGATCCTATGTGATCAGATAATTGAATAAACACATTTTTATATTGTTTTTTAACCAGCTCCTGATACGACCTTTTGATGAAATCTGATTTGTTGTTTGGAATGATGAACTCTGCAGAAAGAAACTGTGTCTGTTTCTGTAACAGTTGTTAAGGGGTAAACATACGTTTTCTTGCTAGGAATACTAAGTCGTAAATAAGGGTAGACTCAAACACGGCTAAATGGTTCAAGTGTCAAACACTTGGTTTGTTTTGAGTGCCGTGTCATAAACCTGTTTCTGTTCAAGGACCACATATTAATATCCTGATTGATCAACCATCTCGGTTTTAACAAATCCAGCCCCTCTATTAAGAATTCTCCTAGAGCGAAGAACTTTTCGTTGATCATTTAGAATAATAAACACGTTTATATGTTTGATTAATATCGCTTTTTTGTTTATTCTTACAAGTGTTTTATTTATATGTTTAAAAATTGTGATTCTGTTGTGTCTCGTTTATTCTCGCACGAAATACTTGCTGGTCTTCCTTTAACCGTTTTATTGAAAAATATCGTTTTCACTAACAGTGAGTCTAACAAGTGACTCACATGTCCGGATAAACCCCAAGGCACGCGGTGTGAGAGGTGTGGGGAATATACAACTGGTTTTGACGCATAGCCTGTTGTGAGTTTTTTAAATTTTGCAGTCATAGCATTTTGTTTTTCAGCATTTCTGGATGTATGTATTGGTAAGGAGGGGTCCAACCGTACACATTTATAACATGGTGACAGAGTTTCACATTTATAACATATTCGTTCAGTTCGGTTGCAGTGTAAAAACTTTTATGACTCTTTTTAAGTACAACGTAGAAGGGAAGAAAAGCCTAACGAACGTTTCGTTGTTCTATCATTTATATAAAAACAAAAAAGTCGACACACAATGAATTATAAATACACACGTAATTTTCTTTTATTTCTTTCAAAAAGTAAAAGAGACATATTCTCTTTCCCGTGTTTACATGTATGCATATGTTAATTTTCTCGGGTCGTATTTCTTAGCTTTCTGTAATCTCTCATGGCACAGGAAGACATGTACATTTTTGTACGCACATAGAGTCACTGAATAGACCCCCTCATTTTCCTTTGGACTTTGCTGTATAGCGAGAGAGTACCAGTCAGGGTTACTTCTAATTAACTTTCCCCTCGTCGGCACATTGTTTTCATTTGTTTATGTATTTTTATCTATATATTTTTATAAGTATGTGGAGTCAGTGAGTAGACCTCATCATTTTCCTTTGGACATTGCTGTATAGCGAGAAAGTACCATCTCGGGTCACTTCTAATTTTTTCCCCTCGTCGGCACATTTTTTTCATTTGTTTATTTATTCACGCATTTTTATCTATATATTTTTCTTCACTCCTGCCATGGCAGAAAAAGATACTATGAGTGAAATCGATACGTGATATTTTGATGCGAACCCCGCTTATAAATTTCGCACAATTTCAGCTGGACTGCCAGATTGAAGGAATTAGATCCAAATAAAAAAATCCATGTGGCAATTTCTAAATTTCCTGAATATGTCATCATGAAAGTCAAGGGCATAGTGATGGCCCCACCGGTAGATAGGCCGTATAATGTTCCCAAAGAGCAGGTCATAGTTAGGACATCGGTGGCCAGACAATAAAAGTGGTTCGAACTCTTTAACGAGGAGGCATTAGGAAATATTAATTCTGCCGAATTTCTGAGACGGCTACAAAACCTATCTTGAGTAAATGGGGAAGACGAAATTATTCATCGAATTTTCCTCCAGTGCTTGCTATCAATTCGGTAAAATGTGAATTTGAGGATATCAGAGGTCAATTTCCTGGGTCACCGCCTATTTGCTGATGGGATTTCCCCTGACCCTTCTAAAGAAGAAATCTCACAATTCTCTATACCGTATAGCACTCATGCTAAGGCTGTTTAGGGATGATAACTTTTTATCATATATTCCTACCGAATTGTGCGCAGACTGTAAAACAACTCCCACATATTTTGAATAACGTCAATAATTGTAACAGTGTTATTTGATCCTGCGTTCGCCAAGTCTACATTGTCCAATTCAGTTGAATTTACACCTGTTGTTCCAGGTAAAACTTTGTGTGTAGCAGTTGATGCCTCTTCAATTGGAGTGGGAGCAGTCTTACAACAGACAGTCAACAACTAACGGAAGACAACTACATTCTTTTCTTGTGAAAGAGCAGAAAAAACTACCAGTAACCGCAGATGTTTTAAATGACGAGGGTATATCTCTGGAGGTGTCGAAAATAAGTGTTCCAAATAAGCAGTTGGAAGTAATCCGTGACACCAGCACAGAACGAATATGTCATTTTGTTCCTGAACTCTTCCGATAGACACAATTTTCTCGCTCAAAAATCTTTCTTACCCCAGAGCTAATGCCTTAATTCGTTTGGTCACCAATAGATTTGTCGGCACTGGTGGCATAGATATTCGGTACTGGTCGCACTCCCATGTCAAAATCGGAAGACACACACTCACCCTCGATGATTATTTTCCACCTTCCGATGTATGTTTTACGAATGTGCATGTGGACATCACTCGCCCACTACCAAGGTGAAAGGATCAGAACTACTTATTGACATGTGTAAATGGATTCTCCCGCTGGTGTGAATCCCTTCCTATGCCTGAATCCACGGCAGACACTACAGCAAACAAAAACGTTTGTGTTTTGATGGGTAGCCGTTTTGTAGTTTTTACTGTCATCACATCAGACAGACGTCGGCAGGTCGAGTCATGCCTCTTTTACCAACATGTGAAACTGTTAGGAATCGAGAGAATGAAGACTGTGAACATGTATGTATGCGTGTTTGTTTGTTTGTGCATTCACTGCACTGGCCGTAATAGTCCCAAACGTTGTGTCGGTCCAAAATGTTATTTGACCTCGTCTCAGTGTTGTGACAAATACTTTCATCCAAGTAAAAGCTGAGTCTAATTTATGAACAAGTAACAAATTTATTTTATGAATGTTGTAAAAGATACTCGTGTTTCAAAGTCGAATGGCAGAGTTGCAAGATGAGATCTCTCTATCACGGCGAAATGGAAACAAGTCCCCACAATTATTTGGCTAAGCGACCCAGATGGGCCATCCTGTCCGGCTGGCATTCCAGCTTCAAATGATGACCAGCTATCCCAGTAAACCTCAAACTTCCTGTCATGCCCAGTGGGTCAACTCTTGCCCGTCTTTAATATTTGATCAAAGATTACTTCAAAGTGGAAGTATTCTCATGTCAGACAACCCCCTATACAGAGTGACCAGAGACACTCGTGAGTGGTGTCGAATAAGCATTCAAATGACCGGGTGTGTCTTTGTGTCTTTTTAAATCATAGTTTTTTGTAAAGGCTGAGCAATAAACATCACATGTTTTTTACTATTTTTGGTTTATTTTACTTCAGTCGAAGTTCTTAGAAATCATTGGGCCTTTTCTTAGGGCTAACAGTTGATCTGTATATGAGATACAGAGATATTCAATAATTCCATTAAAGTTATCCTTTACCTGTTCAACTTGGAGTTTGTAAATAAGTTAAGAATATTAATTCCTCCCCGTAATTGACCAGCTAATTATGGTATAGTATATCTTTCTTGTGGTCTCTTAGTCTTACACGATTCCAAGATAATAATTCTACTTGTTCGCTAGAGTATTTTGCTTAGTGCTGTTACTAGACGCAACAACACTTGGAGAAGGTGCACCATTCCTTGTATTAGCACTTGTTGGATAGCCATACAAAAGGGATCTGATTGTTATTTGAATAGTAAGTCAGGATTTTCTTGTAAGAGGAAGTGTCCTCACGTTAGATTATCCTGACATATACCTGTACAGAGATCTTAGACACTCATGGTATCTCGTAGGCATGCAAGTTCGTTTAACTTTTTTGCTTCATTTTACTTCAGTCGAAGTTCTAAGAAATCAAGGAGCCTCTTTCTGTTAATAAAGAAGTTAAGAACATTAATTTCCATCTTCTAAATTGACCAGTTAATTATGTAATAGTATATCTTTCTTTTGGTCTTACCGGATTCCAGGACAATAATTTATTTTGTCTGGTAGAGGATCCAGCAAATGATGTTAGTTGAGGTAAAACCACTAAAAAAAGGTGCACCATGAGAGTATTGTGAAAATGCTGAGCCACTCATGTAACAAGAATAAGTTTTTTTTTACTTTTGTTTCATTTTACTTCAGTCGAAGTTCCCAGAAATGAAGGTGCCCCTTCCTGGGGCTAACACTTGGTATCTATATGAGATATATTAATATTCCATTAACGTTTTCCATTACCTGTCAAACGTAGAATTAGTAGTGTTTATGCATGTGTTTCATTAAATAAGCGTTTTGTGTAAACGCTGAGTCACACATGTCACAGGCATAAGGTTTTTCACCAGTGTGTGTGCGCAGGTGGATTTTTAAATGAGAGTTTTGTGAAAATGCTGAGCCACATATTTTACAAGCATAAGGTTTTTCACCAGTGTGTTTGCGCTGGTGGATTCTTAAATGAGAGATTTGTGAAAATGCATTGCCACACACATCACAAGCATAAGGTTTTTCACCAGTGTGTGTGCGCAGATGGATTTTTAAATCAGAGTTTTTTGTAAATGCTGAGCCACACACTTCACAAGCATAAGGTTTTACACCAGTGTGGGTGCGCAGGTGGATTTTTAAATCAGAGTTTTGTAAAAATGCTGAGCCACGCACTTCACAAGCATAAGGTTTTTCACCAGTGTGTTTGCGCTGGTGGATTCTTAAATGAGAGTTTTGTGAAAATGCATTGCCACACACGTCACAAGCATAAGGTTTTTCACCAGTATGCGTGCGCAGATGGATTTTTAAATCAGAGTTTTTTGTAAATGCTGAGCCACACACTTCACAAGCATAAGGTTTTACACCAGTGTGTGTGAGCAAGTGAATTTTTAAATACGATTTTTTTGAAAATGCTGAGCCACACACTTTACAAGCATACGGTTTTTCACCAGTGTGTGTGCACAGTTGGATTTGTAAATGACAGTTTTGTGAAAATGCTGCACCACACACCTCACAAGCATAATGTTTTTCACCAGTGTGTGTGCGCAAGTGGATTTTTAAATTAGAGTTTTGTGAAAATGATACGCCACACACATCACAAACATAAGGTTTTTCACCAGTGTGGGTGCACAGGTGGCTTTTTAAATAAGAGTTCCGTGAAAATGCCGAGCTACACACGTTACAAGCATAAGGTTTTTCACCAGTGTGTGTTCGCAAATGGATGTTTAAATAATAGTTTGTTGTAAAGGATGTGCCACAAACTTCACAAGCATAGGGTTTTTTACATTTTCTTTTCATTTTACTTGAATAAGGTCTCAGAAGTTAAGATACCTCTTTTCTGGTGCTAACACTTGATTTCTCCTATACCAATCAAGAGTGCAGTTGGTATAGAAGTGAAGAACATTTACTTTTGTCTCCTAAATTGACCAGTTTACTATGTTATAGTATATTTTTGTATTGTTTTTTAGGGTCTTACAGGATTCCAGGACAGTTACTTAAGAGAACATCACTAGGAAAGTCTGCACCATTCCTTGTATGAGCTAGTGTATAGCTGTGTTGAGGGGATTATATTTTGTCTTCAAAGTAACATAGTATTCTATGTTACTTTGAATATTTGGTCAGTGTTTACTTGTATAGTGAAGTATCCGTATGTCAGCTCGTCCTGGCAAACATTTTTACAAAAGGACCAAAGACAATATGGTGTCTAGAAGGTAATTCAAACTCTCCAAGAGTTTATTCATACTGTCCTAGAGTGTGTATACTTGGGTCTTTTTAAATCGTAGTTTTTTGTAAAGGCTGAGCCCCACACTTAAGAAGCATAAGGTTTCTCACCAGTGTGTGTGTGCAGGTTGATTTTTATTGTGCTTAACCTGAAAATAATGCATCAAACAACTCACAACCGTCAGTTGAGTTTATTTGCATTATTATTTTAAATGTAATTTGTTTGAAATTTATATTCTATTTTCTATAAAAGGAAAAACAGCCTTTCTGTTTCATATATGTTACAAAATCCATTGGTTTGCATCCGTATCCCTGTGAATGAATAAGAGATTTTAGTTAATAAAACATTGTATACGGAAAAAATACAATTACTTTACATATTTGAAACATTATTATGAGTTTAATTAATAAATGAGAAACTGGTGTAAGAGAATGTAACACTATTTTTCATAAATAAATTGTGCTATTGTCATTTTAATTTTTTAGTCGACTTGATATATATTGATACATGACACTAAACAAAAATCTGTTATTTTGGTATTTTATACATGAAATAAACCCACAAACTAAAGTGTCATGTGAAATATATGAATATATAAAGTAAAGGTTCATGTGAAATATTATAAAAGCGAAATAATAAATATCATAAATTCAGAATCCTATGGAAAACCTTCAAGAATACTTTTTTAGACAATAACTATGACCAAATGAAAACTTGATATATATTGATACATGACACTAAACAAAAATCTGTTATTTTGGTATTTTATACATGAAATAAACCCACAAACTAAAGTGTCATGTGAAATATATGAATATATAAAGTAAAGGTTCATGTGAAATATTATAAAAGCGAAATAAATATCATAAATTCAGAATCCTATGGAAAACCTTCAAGAATACTTTTTTTAGACAATAACTATGACCAAATGAAAACTTGATATATATTGATACATGACACTAAACAAAAATCTGTTATTTTGGTATTTTATACATGAAATAAACCCACAAACTAAAGTGTCATGTGAAATATATGAATATATAAAGTAAAGGTTCATGTGAAATATTATAAAAGCGAAATAAATATCATAAATTCAGAATCCTATGGAAAACCTTCAAGAATACTTTTTTTAGACAATAACTATGACCAAATGAAAACTTGATATATATTGATACATGACACTAAACAAAAATCTGTTATTTTGGTATTTTATACATGAAATAAACCCACAAACTAAAGTGTCATGTGAAATATATGAATATATAAAGTAAAGGTTCATGTGAAATATTATAAAAGCGAAATAAATATCATAAATTCAGAATCCTATGGAAAACCTTCAAGAATACTTTTTTTAGACAATAACTATGACCAAATGAAAACTTGATATATATTGATACATGACACTAAACAAAAATCTGTTATTTTGGTATTTTATACATGAAATAAACCCACAAACTAAAGTGTCATGTGAAATATATGAATATATAAAGTAAAGGTTCATGTGAAATATTATAAAAGCGAAATAAATATCATAAATTCAGAATCCTATGGAAAACCTTCAAGAATACTTTTTTTAGACAATAACTATGACCAAATGAAAACTTGATATATATTGATACATGACACTAAACAAAAATCTGTTATTTTGGTATTTTATACATGAAATAAACCCACAAACTAAAGTGTCATGTGAAATATATGAATATATAAAGTAAAGGTTCATGTGAAATATTATAAAAGCGAAATAAATATCATAAATTCAGAATCCTATGGAAAACCTTCAAGAATACTTTTTTTAGACAATAACTATGACCAAATGAAAACTTGATATATATTGATACATGACACTAAACAAAAATCTGTTATTTTGGTATTTTATACATGAAATAAACCCACAAACTAAAGTGTCATGTGAAATATATGAATATATAAAGTAAAGGTTCATGTGAAATATTATAAAAGCGAAATAAATATCATAAATTCAGAATCCTATGGAAAACCTTCAAGAATACTTTTTTTAGACAATAACTATGACCAAATGAAAACTTGATATATATTGATACATGACACTAAACAAAAATCTGTTATTTTGGTATTTTATACATGAAATAAACCCACAAACTAAAGTGTCATGTGAAATATATGAATATATAAAGTAAAGGTTCATGTGAAATATTATAAAAGCGAAATAAATATCATAAATTCAGAATCCTATGGAAAACCTTCAAGAATACTTTTTTTAGACAATAACTATGACCAAATGAAAACTTGATATATATTGATACATGACACTAAACAAAAATCTGTTATTTTGGTATTTTATACATGAAATAAACCCACAAACTAAAGTGTCATGTGAAATATATGAATATATAAAGTAAAGGTTCATGTGAAATATTATAAAAGCGAAATAAATATCATAAATTCAGAATCCTATGGAAAACCTTCAAGAATACTTTTTTAGACAATAACTATGACCAAATGAAAACTTGATATATATTGATACATGACACTAAACAAAAATCTGTTATTTTGGTATTTTATACATGAAATAAACCCACAAACTAAAGTGTCATGTGAAATATATGAATATATAAAGTAAAGGTTCATGTGAAATATTATAAAAGCGAAATAAATATCATAAATTCAGAATCCTATGGAAAACCTTCAAGAATACTTTTTTTAGACAATAACTATGACCAAATGAAAACTTGATATATATTGATACATGACACTAAACAAAAATCTGTTATTTTGGTATTTTATACATGAAATAAACCCACAAACTAAAGTGTCATGTGAAATATATGAATATATAAAGTAAAGGTTCATGTGAAATATTATAAAAGCGAAATAAATATCATAAATTCAGAATCCTATGGAAAACCTTCAAGAATACTTTTTTTAGACAATAACTATGACCAAATGAAAACTTGATATATATTGATACATGACACTAAACAAAAATCTGTTATTTTGGTATTTTATACATGAAATAAACCCACAAACTAAAGTGTCATGTGAAATATATGAATATATAAAGTAAAGGTTCATGTGAAATATTATAAAAGCGAAATAAATATCATAAATTCAGAATCCTATGGAAAACCTTCAAGAATACTTTTTTAGACAATAACTATGACCAAATGAAAACTTGATATATATTGATACATGACACTAAACAAAAATCTGTTATTTTGGTATTTTATACATGAAATAAACCCACAAACTAAAGTGTCATGTGAAATATATGAATATATAAAGTAAAGGTTCATGTGAAATATTATAAAAGCGAAATAAATATCATAAATTCAGAATCCTATGGAAAACCTTCAAGAATACTTTTTTTAGACAATAACTATGACCAAATGAAAACTTGATATATATTGATACATGACACTAAACAAAAATCTGTTATTTTGGTATTTTATACATGAAATAAATTATCTTTCATGAACCAATATCTGTTCCATTCTTTGCGTTAAAATGGATGTGTTCTGATAAAATGTAAGTAATCATTATACAAGACCAATTTTATATTGTGAAATTTGAAGGAAAGAAAAACGTCAGATTTTTTTCAATGACATTGTTTTGTTATTCTGAATGAAAAGTCTTTTTTGAAATAATGATGTGTTGATAGATTAAAAAACGGCATTGTAAACAAAGATAATTACAAATAGCTTTTAACTAAGGTGATATATTTAAGACACAGTAAACGAACCATTTTGTAACCTAATTATTTTCAAAGGTTCAAAGATTTCTAAATAATTTTAAGCTGTTTGAACAGCAAACGACTTAATGCGCTAAAAAAAGAGAGACGCATTTCAGGTGATGTAAATGTCTTCGTTTTATTGAAATTTTTGTTCAAGTTTAAAGATCACAGCCGTGAAAAAGAATGTTACAATCAGTATTTTAATTATCATCGAACAGTAAAACATATTAACGTTAATAAATGTTTACGAGTATACGATTTTAATAGCGAATACGAGGAGATTAGTTTTCGACCATGGTCTCTGAAAAATACTTTCCAATAACACTCACGAGTTTGTTTATCTTCTAGGGACAGACGTTCATTTAAAGTTGACTCAAATCTTGATTGATTACATCATTACAGGTTAAAAAACGGAGTCATTACAATAAAGCAAACATAAGAAGTTTGAAATTGCTACACAAAATCTATGAAGATACAAACCTTTTCCACTAAGTAAATACAACAACGAAGTCATTAATTAAATGAAATTATTATTTTATTTCTAAACTTACAAAAATTCAATTAAACTGTTTAAGGTTTCTAATTTATCATAAAACTTTGCAAATTTAGGATCTTCAAATATATACAACTTTTAAACGTATGACAAAACAAAAAAAAGTGGTTAAACGTTAAACTTGTTTTTCGATTATAATAGACTATTCCAATCTTTTATTTCATAGCTAGTTTCATCTTTGAGTGTTAATGAAGAAACAGAGAGGATTAGACGATATTTGTAAAGACGGTATGAAATAGAAATAAGAAAGTTAAACAACATACAACGAGAGACGATAAGGTAATAGACAATAACTGAGACTAGTAATTTGGTGAGTAAATTGCTAATTACTGTTAAGCACAAATACAAATGAAATAGATTTTGTCTAATAATAATAGTCACACGAGCAGCATATTTCCTGTTCTTTTCAGGTAATTAGTGTCTGCCCTTCGTTGCTTTCTTCCTGATTTAGCATCCCATCATATGAAATAGTGTGTGTTGACTGCATCTCTATCACTATTATTCTTTCCTATTTTTTGAAGCAACAAGCTCCACAGACTTTATGAGATAATGTTTCACAAACTCCCCACAAATAGAAAAAAGGTTTCCTTTTATATATGGGATTAATTGCTAATTCCACAAGATACTTCTCTTTTAAAGTTAAGGAACAATACTCTCTTCACCTCCAAGGATGTTGGTTGTTTATAAAAAGCCTAAATTTTTCAAATTCTTTATGAATTACTCTGAAGACACATGCAATTCATTATTATCCACCGAATTTGATAATATGGCAACAACTGATTAAAAAATAGGTCAAAAGAATACGTTACTGAAATTTCTGTAAAACACTATCCATTGGAGGTTCAATCTTGTAACTTTACCACTTTACAAATGTTGGGGATGAGAAATTCCCCTGTCTTAATTAAAACACACTTGGACCATTCCAAATCCTACACTCACTTGAAATTGGCATTACATTAAAACCCCATTTATATACAAATGTTGACACTACCTGTGCAAGATCATCTGACAAAAACCTGTGGAAATCATCATTTATGCCTTTAGTTTGAGTTAAAAATGTGATTACTGCACTAGAGTGAGATCTGCTTGCTAATTTCAAGCTTAAAGGATTGAGGAAAAGCGTATCCATATCCAACTGGAAACCATCCTGGACTTAGGTTTAGTGGTACCATAAGCTTTTTTTAAAAGAGAATAAACATTTTTATTTATTGATTAAATAACTTTAAAAAATAAATAAAAGTAAATCAAATCCTAGTGTTTTAGACGATAAGATAATTTCAATCTGCATTTTTTTAGTTGTTAGAAAATTATAAATTTTTTTAAAAAGGCAAAGAGAGGAGGGAAAGAAAGTCAAAAAGAGAAAAAATAAAAGAGAGAGAAAGAAAAAGAGTGGAAAAGAAAAAGAAGAGTGAGAAATAAAGAAAAAGAGTGAGAAATAAAGAAAAAGAAGAGTGAGAAATAAAGAAAAAGAGTGAGAAATAAAGAAAAAGAGTGAGAAATAAAGAAAAAGAGTGAGAAATAAAGAGAGAGAAAGAAAGAAGAAAAGGAAAGAAATAGATAAACAGAATAGAGAAGATATTTTAACAGCCGTGTTGAGATGCTACCAATACAATGCCAACCATCAGTGCAACTTTTACACTGATAAAATCGCTTCTCTCTTGAAATAATTCATAAATATAGAGAAGGGACTTTTACTTTCATGCAGCGAAGCGATTTATTAGTGTAGTGATAGTACACTAACAGATTATTAAAAAAAAATATTTTCCTACAGAACGGTGCAAATTTATTAGTGTAGTAGTTGAACACTAACAGATTATTAAAGATGGGTATTTTTCCTACAGAACGGTGCAATTTTCGAAACGTTTTAAATTGATGTTCTTCAGCTTTTAGTTTATTTAAATTTTCAACTTGGATTTTCTTTGGGTAAGACAGCTTAAAACAAATTATTAAGCCCATCACATTAACGAGTGACCCTTTTTCTGTAAGATAAGACTACTTTTTAATCGCCCTGCTAATTAGAAAAACATTTTTTGCATAAAAAATGAATCACTTGTCACTGAAAATAGGGACCTAATTTGAAATCACTTTTAAAAATAATTACACATTTATGAATAAAAAGGGTTATACTTTTTTTACATTCAAACTTTTATCAAAAAACTCAAACAAATAAATATCAAGTGGAAATTGAGGTTAATTTCATTATATTTGCCTTTTTGTCACACACATAACTAGCGTGGTGTGTGATACCTATTACTATTATATACAAATTTAATTTCGGGGCTCATCATATTTTTCCTTTTGCTGTATCATTTTTGTGCTGAACAGTTTTAGAGAAACTTTAATTTTACAAGACATTTACATGTCATCATATATTTTCATGAATTTTGTTTCATAATATTGGAAGTGCTTCATAATTAGTAAGAAAAAAAGATGTCGAAAATAAAATATCAAAATGTCGATATTTGATGCAACAGTGAATACATTGGTAAAATGAAAATGAAATTCGTCTTCCAAAAAACAATGTACAGAATGCTCAAAGTCATGTAAATAATAACAGCACATTTTGTGACAACCTTAATGTTAAACTAAATTAGGATTACATCATGGTTCTGTACTGAGTTCATTGCTTTTCATTTGTGTCTTAGAAGCGTCATCCACACAGTTTCAGACAATTTTTTTCTAAGAGATGATGTATGCTAATGATTTATTGCTCGCCTGTCAAACAATGGAAGGTCAATTTGTTAAGTTAAATACTCGGAGAAATGCTACGGAAAGTAAAGTTTTGAGAGTGAATGTTACTGAGAGCAAAGTGATGATTAGTGTTTGTAGTGTTAGAAAGCCCCCAAAAAGATAAATGTTCCCTGCTCGATTTGTGGAATAGGGGGTTAAGTACATGTAAGCATTGGGAAAGCTAAAAGTTTACTAAAATGACAGGTACCTTAGGATATTATAAGCAGTGTGTCTGCAAGAAGTTAAAGGCAATAGAGACGAATGAGAAGTCAAATACAGATAAAACTCATAAAGAACCGCGATGCCAGCAAGGCAACTGGCCCTGACAACATTTTATTCATAATGCTTAAAAATCTGAAACTATAACTAGCTCCTATTCTAGTTTTTCATTCGTGTCTTAAAAGAGAAATGCTTCCCATCACCTTGGAAAACTTTGTCAGTCTGCCCAGTATTCAGAAATACTACAGATCGGTTTTCATCATCTGTCACCTGTGCTTCATGAGTACATTATTACATTAATAAATCAAAAAGTGTTCAATTACCACAGCAAAAACAAACTACTGACAAGCAATATGGATTTCGTCCTGCAAGATAAACTGCTGATGTACTGACTGTAATATCACACAGCATCAGTGAATCTCTTGATGAAGGCTTCATGTCTAAAACAACAGTTCTTGAAATATAAGAGACTTTTGGCAGAAAAATTTGCTTCACAAGCTCACTAGCTATGAAATATATGAAACTGTTTTCAACCATAAAATGCTTTCTCTTTGATAGGTTTATAGTAGTCGTTGATGAGCAAAAGTCTGATACACAAACTATCAATGCCGGTGTAACCCTAGCATCTATTCTGGGCCGAACTCTCTTCCTTATCTTTATCAATGATCTCCCAAATCACATTTTAAGTTCATTTTTTGACATTTATGCAGATGACACAACCATCTATGGCAACACTTTGAAGAGAATTAATGATCAATATCTCTCTGTTTTTTTCTTCCTACCTGGAGCACATAGCACAATGGATAAAAATGTGGCTGGTTACTTTCAATACATCTAAAACATAGCTTTTCTCCTTTCACCACAAATGCTCGGATCTTAACTTTCCAAAATTGTATTGAATGGGCCTCTCTTTGAAGAAAACCCCTGCTTTGATAAGCTTTTAGGATTGACCTTCACTAAAGACATCAAATGGTAGACATGCATCAAATCTGTTGCTAAAGTCCCTGGAAAAATAGGTTGGTCATTCTCCTACTCCAGAGGGTATCACTCTCCGGACACAATCCTCTACCTGCACAAGAGTACAAATATGACCTAAGATAGACTACCGTGGCCACACCTGGGGAGGTTCCGCTCAGAGTACTTTTTCCTGCATAGACAGAGTACAAAACTGACTTCAAAATCTAGTGGGGAATGTCCTCTTCCCTTCTGCCTCTTTCTCACAGATGAGAGATTGCTAGTCTTTATCTACTTTATTGTTAGTTTAATGGTAAGTGATTGACTGATCTCTTATCTACAGTTTAATGGTAAGTGATTGACTGATCTCTTATCTACAGTTTAATGGTAAGTGATTGACTGATCTCTTATCTACAGTTTTCGCTGTAACCATTTAAAACAAAAACTAGTCTAACTATGACTGTAATTTTTTTTCCCTTTCTCCTCTTGGATTGCGGAGCTATTAAGGTTGTTCAGAAGTTTTGTTATGTTGGTGATACATTTAGAGCACAAGGAAGAGCTGAGGTGCTAGGGTGATTTAAAGAGTTAGGGGTGGTAGCTAAAGTTCAGGGAACTACTATCAGCAGAGTGTTTCTACTGTAGCCCAAAGGAAGAGATTATCAAGCATATGTATGCAGTTGCTGCCATATGGAAGTGAAAGTTGGGCAGTGAGGATTGGCGACATGTGTTAAATAGAGAGAATTCATACTAGAATGATACAATTAATGTGTAACGTGAGTTTTATAGACAGGCTTAGATCTGATGACTCCAGAAGAAGATTAAATATGGACGAGTCACGGCTTATCAAGGCTCAAATGCCATTCAAAGATGAGGCTTAATGAGATTCTCAGTTGGCAATGAACTACATCTGGAAATAATTGGTTAAATGGACAAAATTAGATAATTTAAGTTGACGGCTACACAACAATTTGTTTACATTAAACTTCAAAACGACCATGTTGTAATCAGCTGGTATTGTTTTCCATAGATTGAAAATGCTTATTAATAAAGGAATGTTATTTACAGGATCTACAATGAAAATAATGATGGAGAAAAGAAAGATTGACAACCTTTAAGAGATATTTTTCAAAACTAATAATTGGAGAGATGATTTAAAACTTGATTGGAGAGATGTGTTTAAACTAATAATTAGAAGGAAAATTCAATATTTTAAATATATATAAAGATATGCTGCTGACAAAGCATTGCCGGAGTTGTAGCCAACCCATTAAGAGAAATAGGCAAATACGTGACAGAAAATCATGCAATGTATTGTAGATTTCTTTGAATAAGCAGTCAATGAAATTGCTTACTAGATTAGGTAAGTAGAATTTGGTCAGACAGACAGTTAAATGTTAAGTGGCTAAGTCTTGGTTGACCCACCGATGACCACTAAAAAGACCCAGACAACAGAGAGGAGATGGGAGAGTGAGAGCTGGCCCACTGGGCATCACACATGTTTGATGGGATTGCTGGCGAGGACTTTAAACTGAGTGCCCTTCAAGGAAGGATGGCCTATCTGGGTTTATTAACCAAAGGACTGTGGGGGACTTGTTTCCATTTTGCTAGGATATAGAGATCTCATAAGACACTTTGCCCTTCAACTTGGAAACATGAGTATCTTTTAAAACATTCAGCAAATAAATGCGTTACTTGTTGATAAATTGGACTCATGGTTTCAACTTGACATAATAGTCATTTTTATAGCACTGAAATGAGATCGAACATCTTAAGACTGACACAGGAAAACATGAGAGAGAGTGAAAAGTATTGATTTTAGAGAAAAAGAGATAAATAAATGCCTAGTTAGAGATAGGTAGTTCGGATGTAAAATTCTGATAGCAGTCATGCAGACATGTGAAACGAATGTTAAATTGAATATGATGATGATAATGAGTTTGTAGATCCACATCGAATTAAGGAACCCACACATAAACTAGCGACACAAGTCTGTGAACAGCCACAAGAAACTTTATTGAAACTAACCTCAAAACAAAAATATTTAATTTGGATCATTTTTTGTTATATTAATAAATTAATACATACTACAGTTGACAGAGATGTAAAAAGTTGATTGAATGATTACAATGAAATTATGTGTCAGAAAATGTTGTAATATTTACCTTCAACTGATTATGGTTTAGGGAGACAGAGCGTAAAAAGTTGATTGAATGATTACTATGCAATTATGTGTCAGAAAATGTTACAATATTTACCTTCAACTGATTATCGTTTAGGGAGACAGAGATGTAAAAAGTTGATTGAATGATTACTATGCAATTATGTGTCAGAAAATGTTACAATATTTACCTTCAACTGATTATGGTTTAGGGAGACAGATGTAAAAAGTTGATTGAATGATTACTATGAAATTATGTGTCAGAAAATGTTACAATATTTACCTTCAACTGATTATGGTTTAGGGAGACAGAGATGTAAAAAGTTGATTGAATGATTACTATGCAATTATGTGTCAGAAAATGTTACAATATTTACCTTCAACTGATTATCGTTTAGGGAGACAGATGTCGACGTATCTTCTTCCCTTGTGATTGTTTTCATGCTAATATGGGGTAATCATGTGACCCTAGTGGAATCACGTCATTGATTGTATTATTAAGGCGGCTTATTTTCGCGAGTCTTTTCCTTCTACTCTGTTACACTTGATTCTTATTGTCACGCTAGTTTCACAATCTTTACAAAAAATTAATTTGCCATTAGTGCAGGGAACTTCTAGTCTTAGTCACAACCAGATGGCAATCTGTTGCAATAGAGATCACAGTCCAAAAACATTTCTCTCTCTGTCAGTTGCCATTGTTAGTTCAGGAGTAATCTCAAAGTGATCCCTCTCTGGGATATCTTACTTTCCTTAGATCACAAGAATACACTACAGGAGTTGTCCAATTGTGATTAGATGAGGCTACATTAGTAAAGCTATGAAAAGCAAATAAATTATTGTTTATGACACAAAGTGGGGGACCGTAGAAAAGTTGTGAAAAAGCCAGCTAAAATAAACTACGAGCTCGATTGTAATAAAATCTTCGATATATAAAGTAATGAAAGGTGCATTTTTTATTTAAATAAATGTTTACTGCAAAGCTAAAAGGCAAAATGAGTTTTTGATAAGATTTTGTTTCATGCATAGACTCCCCACTGTCCTCCCAATGCTTGAAAAGACGTTTTCTTTTAATTGAATTGATATACTAAAATAAATTTTATATTACTAGAAAGAGAAATTAATAAAAGGATAAATAAAAAATAAATTTTATATCACTAGAAAGATAAATTAATAAAAGGATAAATAAAAAATAAATTTTATATCACTAGAAAGATAAATAAATAAAATGATAAATAAAAATAAATAATCGCTCAAATGAAATCGATTAGATTTCTTAACTTACGTCCATTGAATACAACACATTTCCTGTTCATGGCTTTTGTTTTAATGAGCAATTTTTGTTAGGGGTCGGTGATACTAAAGCGTTTAAATTATTTATATTTCTTATGTCTGTTTTAAAATGAATTTTTGTTTCATTTTACTTCAGTCGAAGTTCTCCGAAATTAAGGGCTTCTTTTCTGGGACTTACACTTTATTTCTAGATAGTATAGATAGATATTCGAATATTACATTAATGTTCTCCTTTACCTGTTAAAGCTTGAGTTAGTTAAGAAAGTATGAAAATTATTTTTCTCCTCAATTGACTAGTTAACTATGTTACAGTATATCTTTCTTCTGATCTATTCGTCCTACCGAATTCCAGACATAATAATTCATCTAGGTTGGTAAATAATTCAGCCATGGTCTGTAATTTGGAATTACGTTACTGGAGAAGGTGTATCCTCATGTCAAGTTGTCCTGACAACCTCTTGCACAGAGAGACCTAAGACACTCAAGGATTGTGTCTAGTAGGTAATTCGCATATGGTAAGGCATGTTTTTTACATTGTAACAGAAGTGCCACATAATTGACAAAATTGTGGTTTTTCTCATTATGTGTTGGAATATAGTTTGTGTTATCGTCAGTGTCAAACACTTCGCAAGATTATAGTTTCTCTTTCATATGCGTTCGTATATGTCGCAATATATTAGATTTTTGTGTAAAAGAAAAGCCACATACTTCACAAAAATATAGTTTCTCTCTTTTTAAAAAAAAATTCTTATTTCTGTGTTCGTTAGCATAGGGTCGAGGCATTCTTCCAAATGCCAGACCATCACATGCTACTTAGAGGCTCAAACCGAGTGCTCTTTTAAGGATTTTGACCGTTCCCTTAAGTGCAATTATTTGGATTTCTTTTGCACTTGGTTTTCCGGGAATACTTTCCAGATACTTTTTGAAATTTTTCTTCATGAGGCCTTTAGCTCCTATTATAACTGGGATAATGTTGATGTTTTGTAGGTTCCAGTTTCTCTTCATATCATACATTAGGACTTGGTATTTTGTCACCTTCTCCCTTTCTGCTCTGTTTAAGCCACTGTAATTTGGAACACTCACCTCAATCAGTGTTGCCTCTCTTTCTGCCTTATTTAATATGACTATGTCCGGTTTGACTGCTGCATTTTCCAGGTAGGTAGATGTAGGAACCACATGATCATAATGTATAGTATACTTATCGTTTCCCATAGTCCTCTCCGGTAGATGTTCCCAGGACTTAGTGCTACATTGGATGTTTAGATTTTTACAGATGTTCCAGTGTATGTATTAGCATACACCATTGTGGCGCGTTGTGTAGCTTCCATCTGCTTACATAATTTTGCAGCTGGATATCAAGTGATTCACACTCTCCAGTTTCTCTCCAGTATGCGTTTGCACATGTAGTAACAAATATGGTTTATCTGAAAAAGAGCCACATACGTCACAAGAATATGCTTTCTCTCCAGTATGCATTCGCATACGTCAATTCATCCTTTTTTACTTGTAAAAGTCGATTTACATGTTTCATAAAATTATGGTGTCTCTCCAGTATGCGTTCGCACATGTCGCAACATACTCTGTTTCCATGTAAAAGAAGAGCAACATACTTCACAAGAATATGGCTTCTCACCAGTATGTGTTCGCATATGTTGCAACATAAGTTGTTTCCGTGTAAAAGAAGAGCCACATACTTCACAAGAATATGGCTTCTCACCAGTATGTGTTCGCATATGCTGCAACATATGTTGTTTCCGTGTAAAAGAAGAGCCACATACTTCACAAGAATATGGCTTCTCACCAGTATGTGTTCGCATATGTTGCAACAGATGTGGTTTCTGTGTAAACGAAGAGCCACATACTTCACAAGAATATGGCTTATCACCAGTATGCGTTCGCATATGTTGCAACATATCATGTTTCTGTGTAAACGAAGAACCACATACGTCACAAGAATATGGTCTATATCCAGTATGCGTTCGCATATGTCGCAAAATACTTTGTTTCATTGTAAAACAAGAGCCACATACTTCACAAGAATATGGTTTCTCTCCAGTATGTGTTCGCATATGTTGCAGCATAAATACTTTTTGTGTAAACGAAGAGCCACATACTTCACAAGAATATGGCTTATCTCCTGTATGTGTTCGCATATGTCGCAGCATATTTTCTTTCCGTGTAAAAGAAGAGCCACATACTTCACAAGAATATGGGAGTTTCACCAGTATGCGTTCGCATATGTTGCAACATATGTTGTTTCCGTGTAAAAGAAGAGCGACATAGTTCACAAGGATATGGTATATCTCCCGTATGTGTTCGCAACATTTTTGGTTTATTTGTAAAGGAAGAGAAACATACTTCACAAGAATATGTTTTCTCACAAGTATATGTTCACACATGACTCAACATTGTCTGTTTCTGTACAAAAGAAGAGCCATATATTTCACAAGAATATGGTTTCTTTCCAGTATCAGATTTATAGTTTATTTTTTAAGTCGAATTTTTTTTAATTTTTTAATACAATTTGTTTCTCTGTATTTTTTATATTGTGCTCCTGTGATAGAAACGGAATTAATTTAGAAATATTAACACTTTTAAAACTTTTATAGATTTGAAATTTAGCAGATCGTTGACTGAAATTTTTTCTCAGGTTTCAGTTAAAATGTTAATTGTGTTTAACTGTAATTGATTATATATATATAAATAGGAGAATTGTGTGCTTCTCTGTGTAGCAGCTCACTATTAGATCTAATCATTTGAGCTTGAGTAGGACTTATCTTTTATTATGCAGATTAGTAAAAACAGAACATAATTCAGTGAGTTTTTATACATCTTATCTAAAAGATATTTTAAACCCTATGTAAATAACAATGTATACAAATTCTCAGTATTCGGCAAAATATAATTTTCGAAATATTTTAATAGATAATTCTACAAAATTAAACCTTTTGCCACCCATAAGTTTGCTATAATTTCAGTTTTCACCATTAGCAGTACGTGTTTCTTTTCAAGTATTTTTATGCCTGAAATTCGCTTCTATTAAAGAGATCATGAGTGCATTAGTCGTATACACACATAGGACACTACTAATGTGCACCAATGCGTGCATTAATCATATTCATTACAGCAAGTGTTGTATTAATACAAAGAAAACAAGAAATCCCTATTCAGTTGACACGTGAATATTTTCCCAATATATAATCATAAAATGCTATTGATGAAAGAAAAATATTCGTACAGTTCACAAGTGTATTATTTCTCTCATTTCAGGATATCAACTGTGGGCAATTTACGTTTTTCTTTCTATTGATTGCTGGATATTCTGAAAAATGAAAAACAATTAAAAGATAAATTTCAAGAAAAGATAATAATTTTATACAAGTTCTTTGCAAACAAAATTATTTTTAGATGTTAAGGAGGTGTAGACACGAATAGTTTGAAATGGATGAACTAGACATAAGTTTCAGCATTGTAGGCTTAAAAGCAAAAGGTATTATGTACAATTTTATTAAAAAGTTCACAAATTCATTATTGAATAAATTAAATATAATACGTATCTATTAAATAAGTAAAGGAATTTCTTTTTTTCACATATTAGATTAAATTTCTACTAAAACTTTCATTAATCAGATCCGAAATGTAATTTTTTTTAATTTGCACAATTTAATAGCTTACAAAATACTGTCGAATTTTATTGATGATCTTCAAAATATTGTTATGATAATTTTATTATATTTGCAATTGTTTTTCATTGCTTTTGTGTGAACAAATTAATCAATAACTATTTGAAGATACTGAAGAATATATTTTAATCACCAAAAAATACACATATAGAGTTGATATCCTATAAAACATAACCAAAGAAAATCATTCATCTTTTTCAAATACGTAATTATATATAACATATATATATATATATATATATATATATATATATATATATATATATATATATATATATATATATAATTGTACCGAATAAAGTTGTATTTTTCAATATGATTTTGAATAAACCAAAAAAGAATAAAACGTTATTTGAAGATACAATAAAACATTCCAAATTTGGCAGTCAGAAGATGTAACAGTCATAACTTTCTTCATAAAACACCATTGAGTGGAAGGTTAAAAAATTTAAGTATAATTAAATATTATCAGAAGAAAATGGAAATATCCAAGGAGTTAAAACGATGTTTCTACATCTGCAAGCTAAAAAACAACATTTAAATAAAATTACATAAAATATGTTTTAAATGACGCGTCATGTTTGATAAGAAATATATATTTTTGAGTAGTGTTTTTAATAAAATACAAAAAAAAACATAAAACATATTTTTCATTTCATTACTAATTTTTTATAAAAATGACTTTTAGTGTGAAAAAATAACTTCATGTTCAATAAAATTATATTTCACGTGTATAAATGCTTTGACATTTTATGATCGAATGTTGTTTTCTTTTCTCGATATTTTGGGAGATAGGAAATTCACAAATAAAGCGATGACATTTGTCGAGAGCTATCTAGCTTTAGTTTGATGCAAGATAATAGTTTTTTGTTGATAACAACAATTTACAAGAGTATTGTCGCATCGAAAAAAAATTGAAACGAGAATAATTATGTTTCTCATGTTGGCAAAACAAAGGCGAGTTTTGAAATGTTTTTGCACGAAACGAAAAAACAGAAACTAAAATTTATAAGAAAGAAAGATTTGTTTTTCTTTTTTCACTGTTTTAGGGAAATGTAAATTCCTAATGCCAAATATGAGAGTGTATACATATGTCAACGTCTGTTGTGGTGCCAACAGACCGATCTGATGAAGATCATCAATGAGATCTGCGTTATGTGGCTTTTGTATGTTGCAAAAATAAAGATTATTTTCTGATAGCAATGATATCTGAGTATTAACGTTTTTAAAAATCCAGCTAAAATAAACTACAAGCTCGATTGTAATAAAATCTTCAGTATATGAAGTAATGTAAGGTGCATTTTTTATTTAAATAAATGTTTACTGCAAATCTAAAAGGCAAAATGAGTTTTTGATAACGTTTTACTTCATGCATAGACTCCCACTGTCCTCCCAATAATTAAAAAGACGTCTATTTTTAATTGAATTGATATACAAAAATAAATTTTCACTAGAAAGAGAAATTAATAAATGGATATATAAAAAATAAATTTTATATCACTAGAAAGAGAAATTAATAAAAGGGATATATAAAAAATAAATTTTATATCACTAGAAAGAGAAATTAATAAAAGGATATATAAAAAATAAATTTTATATCACTAGAAAGAAATTAATAAAAGGATAAATAAAAATAAATAATTGCTCAAATAAAATCGATTAGATTTCTTAACTTACGTCCCCCATTAAATACAAAATATTTGCTGTTCATGGCTTTTGTTTTAATCATGAACAAATTCTTTTAGGGGTCGGTGATATTAAAGCATTTAAGTTATTTATATTTCTTATTTCTGTTTTAGCGATGTTTTAAAATTAATTGTAAGTTAAATTAATATAAATCAGTGTAACAGAAAATCATATTTGATTAAGGAATATGTTATGTTAAGAAAATTTAGCTAAAAACATCGACATTGCCTTTGATAGTTCATATGAAAAAATATTTAAAATAAATTTTTCAGTTAAAATTGTATTTTTTATGAAACCACAAGCAGATATAATCCACTAGTTTCGTTTTTTGTCTTTTGTGAAGATTTTACATTTTTTGCGACGCACACACCACCGAATGCTGCTAATTGTATAAAGAAATTCGACATTTTCTACTAAAATTCTGACGTTTGTTCATAATACTCCATCACCCGTATTTCCAACTTTTTTACATACCACATTATATTTTTTTTCTGATCGCTAGAGAAATTTTTCACCACAAGCAAGTAAATAAGACAATAACAAAAACAAAATATTTCAACTTTTTTACTGGCCAAATTATTTTTTTCCGTGTACATTTACCTATCTGGTCGCTAGAGAAATCGGTGTTATTTTGAAAAAAAATCAAATATTTTAGGAATTAAATGTAAACTTATTACCCAGTTTATGACCACATCGCATGTTGTGTGTTTATGAAACTCAACCACCCATTTTTTCACCGTTTTTACGGACCAATTTTTATCTATGTAAAATTACGTATCATGCCGTTTGAGGAATTTATTTTTTCAAATATTTTAGATTTTAGAGTGTGGGGCGGGACAGTTTCCTAAATTAATTTAACGTAAACTGAGCACAAACTTTTTGGCCATCACCATTTTATTTTTAACTATTATTTCACAAACACACTACATGCGATGTGGGCATGAAGTGGGTAATCAGTTTACATTAAATTTATATAGGAAATTGATCCTTGTTCTAAAATATTTGAACATGTTTTTAAAATAACAGATTTCTCTTGCGACCAGATAGGTAAATGTACACTGAAAAAAAGAAAAATAATTTGGCCAGTTAAAAAGTTGAGAAAAACGGATGGTGGAGTATTTTTTAAATATTTCGTTTAAGGTAGTTCACCATAAACAAGGCAGGCCGCCACTGTAGACGTAAGGGGCTACTGAAAAGAAAGAAAAGGGAGAAGGTTGGGGGAGGGGTCAACCTAAACTCGGATCTGCGCAGCGAGATGTCTGTTTACATTAATTTTAAATTTCTGCATGTCAGTACTGTCGGGGAAACAGGGGGCAGGGAGGGAGTTCCAGAGGCAAGCAGTACGAGGAAAGAAACTATTTGAGTAGAAAGCTCTCCGGCATCTGGGGATCTCCACAGTGAATGAATGGGACTTAGTTGATTGTCGAGTTGGTCTAGTGAATTTACGTCGAGGGGGCACCAGAGTAGCCAATTCATCGGAGCATAATCCATTGAAGTATTTGTAAAACAAGCACAAGGATGCTACATTGTGGCGATGGGACAGAGACTGGAGCTTGGTTGACAGTGAGGGATCTATTACGAACAAGCATCAATATTTTTTATTTAATTTCAAGTAAATGAATAAGAGAAATCCAAATGACGTCGAAAATCTAATGACTAGATAAAAATATACACTTTAAAATGTAAAAAACAACAAAAAAAAAGCCTCCCAACTTTTATAATATGTAATTATCATTAAAGCGTTTATTTGATATAACATGTTAAGAGGGCGGAGGAATATCTGATCTGATCAACATTTACTATAAAATCGTTTTAGAATAGTAGAAAATGTCGTATTTCTTTTTCCGACGTAAACTGGGGAAGGGAGGTAATACGGTTTAGGCAAAGTAACGAACTCAACGTAGAAGGGGAAAATAATAAAATCCTTCCTTGCTGTGGCAGTTCCCTCGCGATTATAGTTTGGTTGCTTCTAAGCAAACAGATCGTTCTTGCGAAATAAACGACGAAAAAAGTGCAGACACATGTCATTTGTTTATAACACGTAAATGCTAAAATAAATCTTTCAAAGATATCAAATTTTACTCTTGAATTGAGACGGAATCAATTTTGCGAAGGAAAAGGGTTTTAATTGGGAACAAATAAACATAAATTTCTTAAAACTAATTAAAATAATTTAATCTTTTTGCATATGTAATTTTTAATTAATTCGCTAGATAATAGCATCACTTTATTTCTGTATTAACAATTTTGGCGCTTGTTCATAATACTCCACCACCCGTTTTTAAAACTTTTTTACTGACCATTTTTTTTTATCAGTGTACAATTAACTATCTCGCTAGGGAATTCCGTGTTTTTCTTTAATTTAAAAAAAATATTTTAGATTTAGAAAGGGGGATCAGTTTCCTATGTAAATTGAACGTAAGCTGAACACCCACTTTTTGACCGTCACCAAATTATTTTTCTTATTACCCAGTTTATGACCACATCGCATGTTGTGTGTTTGTGAAACTCAACCACCAATTTTTTCACCGTTTTTTACGGACCAATTTTGTTCTATGTACAATTACTTATCATGCCGCTAGAAAATTCCGGAGTTTGGGGAATTTTTTTTTTCCAAATAAGATTTTAGACTGATGGGGGGGGGGGGGCAGTTTCCTATATTAATTTAACGTAAACTGAGACACACTTTTTGGCCATCACCATTTTATTTTTAACTGCCATATTTCACAAGTGCCTTTTCATGCACACAAAAAATTCGACATGCTCGCTAATTGTACACAGAAGAAAAAATAATTTGGTGATGCTCAAAAAGTGGGTGCTCAACTTACGTTAAATTTACATAGGAAACTGATCCCCACTCTAAATCTAACATATAGAAAGAATTTTTTTTTAAACACGAAATTCTCTAGCGAGATATTTAATTGTACACCGATGAAAAAAAAAAAATGGTCAGTAAAAAAGTTTTTAAAAACGGGTGGTGGAGTATTACGAACAAGCGCTGAAATTGTTAATACAGAAATAAAGTTATGCTATTATCTACCGAATTTATTTAAAATTACATCTGCTAAAAGATTAAAATATTTTAATTAGTTTTAAGAAGTTTATGTTTATCTGTTCCCAATTATCAACCTTTTCCTTCGCAAAATTGGTTCCATCTCAATTCGAAAGTAAAATTTGATATCTTTGTAAAATTAGTGATTAAATTCATTTTTAATCAGTTTCAAAAGGTTTTTGTTTACTAATCCCAATTACCGACATTTTACCTCCAAAAATGCGTTCTATTTCGATTAGAGAATAACATGTCATTTCTTTGGAAAATTAATAACAACATATTTATAAAAACGTAAACTAATTGCAATAACATCAGACTTACATTTATCCAATCTTCTTTCGTTTGGTTTGTTTTAAATACGAACACGGCTGAAGGATGGCGAATTTAGTGTTGTGATGAGTCGAACGTGTTCTGTACTTTCAAAATGGCGACGCAAAAAACAACTTCGCAGAAAATTAAAGAAGTAAAAAATAAAAGAAAACACCATCGACGACAGTGCAAATTTTTTTGGAAAGAAAAAAACTTATGTTAATTTTATTGATTTTAATATTTTGTTATTTTAATTGAGCGTTTGGGAAGAAATGGGAGGCATAATATGTACTTAATTTATACAGTAAGTTCAGTTCACCAATCTCATTCAGGTCAAAATAAGATTGTTAAACTGATTTTGTGCGGAATTGTTTTGTTCATTCTTCTGCAGTTTAATATTTGTAATGTTCGTTTCTTTTTAAAATAAAAAGCTGATTTAGTATTATTTATTGATATAATAAAATATTGAATAGATTGAAAAAAGAAAAAGAAATGAAATACAAAATGTATAAAAGATCAAGATAATACATTAATAGATTTATTTGTTCCCATGAGGAAACAGATCAAAATCGGTAAAAGAGAAACAGTCTAACTGATGTGGCTTCCGGCTATGAAATAGGAAATTGACAAGCGGTATTTATCGAAAAATAGCTTCTCATCATTTTCCACCGCTTAGATTTGGGGCGAATTTTTTTTATTTAACTCGATATAATCTATTTAAAATATTTTAAAACTAAAGAAAAAGAAATACATTCCAATTATAAAGAAAATAGTAAAAAATCTATTTAAAAATAGTTTTTAAAGAAACTATTTCAAAATGATATTCAACCCTTCAGAAACATTCCAATTATAAAAATAGTAAATAATCTATTTAAAAAATATTTTTTAAAGAAACTATTTCAAAATATTAAACCCTACAGAAACATTCCAATTATTAAAAACAGATTGATTTAATTATTTATACTAAAAAATATAATTATGAAAAACAGTATTTCTTATATGTTACTAGTTAAAAAATAATTATAAAAAAAATAGGGGCTGACTTGCCCACTATTTTAAACAAGAGGTGAGAGAACGTACCCCCCCCCAAAAAAAAGACTTAGAACAGTCGATATTATGTACTTCAAAAGAGATTAAATGCTTATTTTAAAATACTGATTTTAAAATATTATAACGTGATTGTATGGCACCAAATTTTTAAACGTGTAAATTAGCATCAGATGTTATTTATGTGTAAGGTTGGAAACCCTCGCTCCCCTTACCAGGCGACTGCTATGCATTATTTTTTAAATCGAGCCTGTGGGTCACATGTTAAGACTCGCGGTAGTAAAACAGCTTTTCATTAAAACAATAAAAGGAAGAACAGTAATGTACATTTTTTATTGATTTATTTATTTATTTAAAAAAAATATTTGTGTTTATTCTAGGAAACCAGCTTTATGACACCAAGGATATACGTGCTAAATTCATTTTCACGCGTTCCTGCGCGGGTACGTTGCTCTTTTGTAAAGAGACCGTTACTTCTGACACCAATGTTATAATTGTGGTACTAGGACACTGAACGTTACATATACGTAATTCAGACACGACTGTAAAAATGTGAAATGGTTGAAAACCCGATGAAAGGAAAACAACCCGTATTCCATAAAAATGCATAACACACCGTACCACAAATTATAATCATATATTTGTATAAAACAACCAAGACAAATTAACAATACATAACAAGTATTTATTTTCAAAAGATCAACTAATATTCTTTCCGCACAAACGAAGTTCTTTATAAGAGGCTGGTTTTAGTTATTCCGAGAAAGTTGATCAGTCAGGATAAGAATTAAAGGTCCAAATATAGCAATTAAGAAAGCTTATAGCATTTATGAAAAATGAAAATAGGAAAGTTTTTTTTCCTTACGTAATTCGAGGAAAACAAATTAGAAATCCTTCTCCTCCCACGAGAGATCGAGATATGAAGGTAAATGTGTTTAAATCGCGAGGAACGATTGAATGAGATCATTTAACACGACAATATATATCAATATGAAAGTCTAATTTTAGGACGAATTAATATGGTATTTGTTGTCCTTATGTCGTAAACACATACCTTTTTTGATTGACAGTGGAGGGAAGGATATTTTAACAGAATTTTAGATTCTGTGTTCCGTTCTTAAAGAGCTATTTTTAGGGTGCCGAGATATACGTAATCTCGACTTCAGAGAGGTAATATGATTGACTGGTCTGTCGTAATCAATTTTGTTAGACCAGGTCTTTTCTTTTGGTGTCCGGTAGACAGCAGTATTAAACGGCGCTGTATTTCTTAACCGTTTATTTTCGAATTCCACTTTTCCTGTTGTTGATTTTGTGTGCGGGGATAAATTGTTCGATATGACAGCTGGGTGAGCTGCCAATCTCCTAGACGTCCGCTCCCAATTTTCGGAGAGTGCTTTTGAGGCTTATATCAAGCTCAGAAGAGTAACCTGGACCGGAGAATCGGTGGACGTATATGCGGCAGATATAAGGCGACTAGCGGGATTGGCGGGATACACGGGACGGAGTCTTGAAAAGACAGTTAAAATGGCTCTCGTGTGTGGTTTTCCTGACCGCATCTCAATAGAACTACAAAGGATGACCGACATTGAAACCATGGAAGTAGAGGAGATCTTGAGGCATGCCAGGGTGATTGCGAAACGTCCTAGTGAACTGGGCGGCAATTGCAACCTCTACCGCAAACAAGTCTGGTAAAGAAGTGCAGATAGTGAGGAGACCTAAATTTGTTGGAAAATGTTTTAGATGTCAGGGGTCCCACCTGATGAGAGACTGTAGTGAACCAAGGCCGGGTGTTATCTGTTTCCGGTGTGGCCAGGTTGGGCACATTAGTAGGAATTGCCTTTCACTTCAGGGAAACGAGTAGTCGCCCCTTTACTTCTGAAAAGGCGTGTGAGAGTGTACTGTCACAGATAGTGGTTACTGTCAACGGAAAAGAGCAAGAGCCCTTGTTGATACCGGCTGTACAACTCCACTTGTTACGACAAGTGTCGTCTACTTTTGGAATGGAGCCAGCAATATTAGAGCAGTAGATGGCAGAGAGGTGAAGTGTTGTGGAGAGACTGATGCTGAGATTATAGTAAGAAATATACTGCTACGACTCCGAGTAATTGTGCTGGATACGCTCGTTGGGGGAATTGATGTGATACTAGGCTTGGATGTTATCGACCGACTGGGAGGAGCTACAATTGCTAAGGGTGAGGTGGAGTTCGGCAAGCAGTATGACATCAAGAAGCGCGAACAGTAATAATGCCATCCGGCCGACAAAACCCAGGCCATGTCAGATTGAGGATGAGGACTTCCGAGCCTATTTTGATGGTGACACGTGGACAGTAGAGTGGCAATGGACCGCAGGACTGCCTGTGTTGACAAATCGGGTTAGCTTCTATGAAATCACGCTAAAAGGAGAGATAAGACCGCAGTTTGAGAAGGAAGTTGAGAGGTGGATCGACGAAGGAATTTTAATACCATAGTCAGGGAAGGTTGAAGGAATTCTGCCACTCATGGCAGTGGTTCAGCCTACTAAGAGGAAAGTCAGGCCAGTATTGGACTTTCGAGAGTTGAACAAGCACGTGGCCTGCCACACTAAAGATGGAATCGATGTATGTGAAGAAGTCATGAGGGAGTGGAGGAAAAGAGAGCGAGCAACCAAAATCGTGGACTTAAAATCGGCCTACCTCTAAATCAATGTGGACAAGAAGCTATGGCGGTATCAATTGGTCGAATATAAAGGTCAGATCTATTGCTTGACCAGACTTGGATTTGGACTGAATTCTGCACCGAAAATTATGACGGCAGTGCTTACGACCGTGTTGTCCAAAGACGATGCAGTGAAAAGAGCCAGTTGTTCTTATATCAATGATGTACTGGTTGACGAGACAGAGGTGACTGCGGAAAAGGTGAGAGATCATGTCAAAACATATGGACTGACAGCTAAGCCATCGGAGTCGATAGAAAATGGAATGGCTCTTGGATTAAAATTACAGCGGAATAAGGCAGGAACGTTGATGTTTGGAAGAGGGAACGAAGTTCCTGAAGTCAAGGACGGCCTAACTAAGCGAGAACTTTTCTCTGTGTGTGGGAAGTTGGTTGGTCATTATCCCATAGTCGGATGGCTGCGGACTGCATGCAGCTTTATTAAAAGGCAGACCGGTATGTACTGATGGGAGAATGAAATTTACCCAGAGGTGTTGCACATGATAAAGGAAGTGATCGATGAAGTAAAAAAGGTGGACCCTGTAAAGGGAGAATGGCATGTAAAAAGGAGCCCGGAAGGGGTTATCTGGAGCGATGCTAGCAGCCTGGCATTAGGAGCATTATTGGAAATAGAAGGTGTAACTGTTGAAGATGTTGCCTTGCTTCGAAAGAAGAATGATAGCGCCCCCATCAATGTTGCGGTGCTTGAAGCCACACTGAAGGGAATCAACCTGGCTTTGAAATGGGGGCTACAAACAGTGGACATTAGAACAGACTCGGCAACAGTGGCATCGTGGATTAAGTCGGAAGTGTCGGGAGATAAACGGATCAGGACCAAAGGAGCAGCTGAGATGCTTATCAAGCGTCGACTCGGGGCACTTGGAGACTTGATCAGAGAATTCAAACTAAGAGTAACCGTCACATTGGTTCCATCACAGAAAAATAAGCAGACCAGAGTGAAGAAGGCTTGGTTACGAGAGAAGAAAGATGTGGCTCCGGTGTGCTGTATCGTAGATGAAATAAAGCACTTGCATAATATGCATCATTTTGGTAAGGAGAAGACGTTATATCTGGAAAGAAAAGTGAATCCAAACATCGCAATGGAAGATGTTCAGGATGTGGTTAAACACTGTAGGGAGTGTCAGTCCATTGACCCTGCGCCATTCAGGCATGAAAAAGAGGAACTGCATGTAACAGACAATTGGAGGCGACTGGCCATTGATATCACGCATTATAGCCATGAACTGTATTTAACTATGATTGACTGGAGAGTAGAAATATGGCGAAAAATTAGAACGGAAATAGCAGAAGATATAAAGAGAGTTGTTGAGGAGGTGTTTATGGAGAGGGGGCCAGTAGATGAGGTCCTGATGGACAACGGGATGTCCTTCCGCTGACAGGTCTTTAGAGAGCTATGTGATAAGTGGGGTGTTAGGCAATATTTTAGAGAGCGTACCGCCCAAGCGACAATGGAATCATAGAGAGACACTATCGAACTATAAAAGCTATGGCAGCAAGAAGCCAAATTTCGCCC
Organism: Sepiola atlantica; assembly: GCA_963556195.1. NCBI lineage: Eukaryota > Metazoa > Mollusca > Cephalopoda > Sepiida > Sepiolidae > Sepiola > Sepiola atlantica. The sequence goes on along the minus strand of OY744549.1, from coordinate 23,938,768 downwards.
AAAGAAGCGGTCTTTTGGTATAACATGGCACCGAAGGCTGGCCAAGACGAAACGTCAGTGCCACATCGATCTGTCGTCACGTATGAATGGCGACATCCACTTGCAATGACGGAGAGAGTTGAACAGGGGCAAGCGAAAATCACTGTGGGTGAGGAGGTGTGGGTGAAACCGCCCAACGTCAGATGTACAACCCGCTGGGGAAGAGGAACAGTAACTGATGTACTATCTGAAAACAACGTTTCAGTTAACGGAGTTCCTCGTCACATATTAGATATACGGAGAGTTACTTTACCATCAGATGAAGACGTTGAAGAAGTCCCCCAAGAAGAACCCGTACGAAGGTCGCAACGTGAACGAAGACGGCCGACGTGGATGGCGGATTATGAAACTAATTATTGATCTTGAAGATCAAGGTGGCGTGTGGTTAAGTGCCATTTGAGTTATACCCCCTTTGCAAATTGGCTGTTTGGAGTCTCTAACCGCTAGATGGCTCTGGTGGGGAGTCAAGTTGCATAAGGGTGGATTTAACAGTATAAAACTGTACTCGTTTGTGTCAATGTTAAGTGAGCAAAGTGAAGTGGAGAGAGAAAGAGGTGCAGAAGGCAGTTGGTGGAGAATTCATAGATTTTTATTTTTCAAGAACTTTCCTTTTACGGATAGACCACAAAAAATAGATCCGGTATTGTGTTAATTGTTTGTTTATTACGAAATAAAAGTAATACATTCGTTGGACAAGTCTAAAATTGGGGTAAACTTTTACTATCTAACCTAGCGCAGTTTACCCCTTAAAAAAATTCAAATTCTACTTTTTTGTGCAAATACATTTAAACAGCCTAAAAAAATATCAGAAAGAAGGAATTAAGAAAAAATTAAAATATTAAAGATTTCAGAGTAGGGGATCACTTTCCTTTATAAATTTAACGTAAAATGAGCACCCATTTCCTGGCCACTTAACGTAAAACATTTTTTTTTGGGGGGGGGGGGTATTTTATAAAAACGTAGAGATTTAGTAATTTTGATTTTGTGGGGGGATTTACAAAATAAAAAATTAATTTTAATTTTTAATTTAACTTTAATTTTTTGGGAGTTGGGGATATTTATTTAGTCAATAAAAACACGTAGAAATTTAGCCAGTTTAGTTTTTTTTGGGGTGGGGGTATTTATTTAATAAAAACACGTAGAAATTTAGCCAATTTAGTGTTTTCTGAGGGTGGGGGGTATTTATTTATTTTTAACATAGTTCACCCCAAACAAAGCAGGCCGCCACTGTAGACGTAAGGGGTTCCTGAGAAGAAAAAAAAGGGGGAAAGGTTGGGGGGGGGGCAACCTAAATTCGGATCTGCGCAGCGAGATGTCTGTTTACATTAGTTTTAAATGTCTGCATGTCAGTACTGTCGCGGAAACAGGGGACAGGGAGGGAGTTCCAGAGGTCGGCAGCACGAGGAAGCTTTTTGAGTAGAAAGCTCTCCGGCATCTGGGGACTTCCACAGTGAATGGATGGGATTTTAATAAAAACACGTAGAAATTTAGCCAATTTAGTTTTTTTTTGGGGGGGGGGGGCGTATTTATTTATTTATTTAATAAAAAGATGTAGAAATTAAGCCAATTTAGTCTTCTTTTTCTTTAGGGTGGGGGTGTGTATAATTATTATCGATATAAAGCCAAGTTCACACGAATGTGAGACATACCTTTTGATCTCAACAACATTCAGACATTCTTCATGGGAGGACAATTCAGTTAAGACAAACACATTTTGTAGGTTTACACGCGCGTCGTGCGTTTATTTTTTATGACAGAACAACAACAAAAAATGTAAGAAGGGCAGATAACCCCAATTCTTACAAAGGTATATCTGGTCCCCAAATAATAATGGAACAAGGGAGATAACCCATAAAATAGGTTTTAACAGTCCGACAAAATTGATAATTCAACACTCCTCATCAATTGCTGTCAGACTGTTCCATGACTTCCCTAACACCTAACAGTGCTCTAAGCTTAATAAACTGTGCACTCACAAGTCCCTTCGTCAGCACATCAGCAATCATGTCTTTACTTTGACCGTATTCCAATTCAATAGTTTCCATCTCAACTTGCTCTCGGATGTAATGAAACTTGATGTCAATATGCTTCGCCCTTCCATGATATTGTGGATTCTTTGCCATACATATTGTGGATTGGTTATCCTCGTGATGAGTGTCGGTCCAACCGAGGGTTCATTGAAACCACTTTGAAGATGTCGATTCCATACTGCCTCCTGTGCTGCACTTGCCAATGCCATATACTCTGCTTCAGCTGTAGACAATGCAACACAAGTCTGCCTTTTACTTTTCCAACTGACAGCCGCTCCACTTAATTTAAACAGGTAGCCTGAGGTTGACCTGCGGTCATCCAAGTCACCAGCCCAGTCTGCATCTGAATATCCTATCAGATTTGTTGCATTCTCCCTGTCATACAGTAACCCATAGTTCCACGTGCCATTTATATAACGCATGATATGTTTCACAGACCTCCAGTGTTCCATGGTAGGTTGTGAGCAGAATCTTGTTACATTGCCAGCAGCATAGGCAATAACAGGTCTTGGTTTTGTTGGCAGATACAGCAGGCTTCCAACTGCTGATTGATACAATTCTTGGTTGAATAGCTCGTTTTCTTTAACAGCTTTAGTTAACCTTGCACCAGCATCAATTGGAGTTGTTGTAGGTTTTGAATTTTCCATTTGGAATCTTTTCAAAACCTCTGCTGCGTATGCTGGTTGTTCGATCCATATGTTCCCTGAATCTGGATAAGCGATTTTAACACCCAAGAAAATATGTACTTTCCCCATATCCTTGATGTTGAAACTTTCGTATATTCTTTTGATAAATTATTGGATACGTGTAAACGACTTACATGCCAGAATGATATCATAGAAGGGCAGTAAACCCCAATTCTTACAAGGAAAATCTCGTCCTCATATAATAATAGAACAAGGGAGATAACCCTTAAAATAGATTTTAACAGTCTGACAAAATTGATAATTCAACAGACATGGCATATTGTCCCTGAGAAGTAAGAAGCTACTTTCGATTAGGAGACATAGTTATAAACGGGAATCTTCAGTGACAAGTTGTGTAGCTATATGTTTGTTTACATTTAAATTTATGCATGCCGGTACAGTCGGGGAAACAGCAAAGGGACAAAGAGTTCAAAAGGTTGGTAGTTCGTAGAAACAAACAATTAGAGTAGAAAGCTCTCTGCCATCTGGGGAATTCCACGGTGAATGGATGAGATTTAACTGATTGCCGGAGTTGTCGGGTGTATTTACGTTGAGGGGAACCATAGCAGCAAGTTTATCGGAGAACATTCCATTGAAGTACTTGTCAAACAAGCACAGAGAAGCAAAATTGCGGCGATGGGACAGGGGTTACAGCTTGGTTGATAGTGAGGAACCATATTAAATTAGAGACTCTTTAGAGGACTTTGTCTAAGAGAAAGAGAATAGTGGATAGTTTACCAGCCTAGATGTGACAACAATACTTCATGCATGGATGGATGGTAGATTTGTAGAGATAAAAGATACTGCCAGGTGTAAGAATTTTTATAGCAGGGTAGAAAAAGCACACTTTCATTGCAGCAGCCTTGGTAATGTCTTACATTTATTTGTTTCAATCCATATTACATGTAAATGTTAGGCCGATGAGTTTGAACGTCGGGTAAGTTGTTATTTGTAATGACAATTGGTGGTTTACAAGGTTACTTGTAATTGTTAAAGGAAAGGAGTTTTGTCTCCGTAGCATTAAATGTTACCATCCATATATGTACCCATTCCACTACAGATTGTCGTCACATTCTAAGGATTCGACTATTGTTTTGAACATGTGCACGTCTGTTTTCCTCACATGTTTAGAGTAGAGCTTGATGTCATAAGCAGATATACCAATATTGGAGTTACATTATGATGTATTTAAAGAAGTTAAGAGAACACAAGTGTAGGCGTGAGATATAGCATACTGACGAGAGTCAGGTTTTATTTATATTGATAACAAGGCTGATAGTGCATGTCAGGAGTAGACAAATGTAAAGGAATGGAGGTTGTATTGTCCAACATACATGGGGAGGGATTATAATGTTAAATTCTCCTTTTTATAGATAAAGAGTGACCTTACTCTATGGATTTACATTGTTAGCCAGGATTGCTATCAGTTAGTATAGTCTTCGAGATATGCTGAGCTTGGTATTACTCTGTCAGTGCGTGTGTAGGTTCTGACGTAGAATTCGCTTTAGATAGATTCCCTAGCGTCGGTTGCTTGGTTTACAAGTGTCTTGTGTCCTGTCGGTGAAGGAAGGGGGGTACAGAATATTTGGTGTGTACTCTATCGCTGTCTGTGGTTGTTCTAGCTGACGATTGAGGGTGCATCCTGTCGTTTGTGGTTGCTCCGGGGATCTTCGAAGGTGACGCCTATTGCGTCAGTAGATGCCACTAGTTATCTCGACCTTGTAGGCGTTGGTTCACAACGTTTTTCCTATAAACTGTCACATTTCCTGCATAGCCGCATCATATAACACATGTCTTAAGTCAATGCCGGTAAGGTTGTGTGTTAAACGATTATTTAAAGATATAATTGTCAATACATACATTAATGGATGGGTCTCTCTCCATGATCAAACGCATAGGTGTTTTTTATTCCTTGGTATTTAAGACATAGGCGGCTTTAAACTGTTTGACTGAATTCGTAGGAAATATTATGTATTATTTGACAGTTACCGCCACGTGCACGATCCTAACTTGATCTTTACGTACAACTGGCTCTAGAGTTTTTTCAGAATAGTCTAAGTATGCAATTAAACAGAGTATTGAGTTTTTTTCAAACTAAATGTTACATAAATAACATAGAAGTATCGTTAGAGATGCACTATAAATAATCCAGGAATTCGAACACTGTCGCAAAGAGTTGTATAATAAAAAATTTGATGGAGAAATATATTTGACAAATAATTGAGAATTGAAATGCGCTATTCATGTACATATGTGATTGTTTTACAAGATATTTTCTTAGATGCACACTTTTTTTAAAGACATGAATTAATGTACATTAATTTCTACAATATATTATCTACATATAAAATATTTGAAAATTAAAATACTCGCCATTTGCTATACAGTTACAACATGAGAATTAATAAGTCGTTGTGCAGAATAATATTTATCGGGAATCGTTCAATAATTCTGAAAAATGAAACCTAAATCGTGATAGCATGTTTATATAAATGTTAAGCAAATGTTATTTTAAATCCTAGTCCGTCCATTAGAATACGTGTGGTTATATATGAGAATAACTTGGACATTGATACAAATACAACTGAGAGACGAATACAGCAGGAAAAATAATGTTCAATAAGGTTGATTTTTTTAAAATTTTCGTATCGTATTTTATTATTTGAGGTGGGGGATCCTACCGGATGCAAGACATTCCTTACATATTTTAGAGACTAATCTAAAGATCGTTGCTTATGATTCTAACCGTTTCTTTAAGTGTCATTGTTGTATCTTTCTTGCAATTGGTTCACCGGGTATATTAGTCAGGTAGTTTTTGAAAGTCTTTATTACGATTACGGTTGTGCCTATAATTACTGGAATTATAGAGATAGTTCTAATATTACATTTTCTTTTCATGCCGTACATAAGACGTTCGTAGTTCGTTATCTTCTCCCTCGCAGTTCTTTTCTAAGCCAGCATCATTAGGGACACTAACTGCAATTAATGTTGCTACTTCTTCCCTCTTGTCCCACATCACGGTGACCAGTGTGTGTCCGCATGTGAGATTATAAATTGTATTTTTGTGAAAATGTTGAGTCACAAACTTAAGAAAAATAAGGTTTTTCACTTCTTTGTTTTCTTTTTCTTTTCATTCATTTGCTGGAGATGGGGCATTCTTCCAAATGGCATACGATCACCCGGTATTTATAGACTCCAACCGAGAGCTCTTTTCAGGATTCTGGCTGTTCCCTTGAGTGCAGTTGTTTGGATTTCTATTTTACACCAGTGTGTGTCCGCATATGACGGTTTAAGGTGTCCTTCCGTGGGAATGCTGAGTCACACACTTTACATGTATAAGGTTTTTCACTTTTTTTTTTATTTTTCTTTTCTTTCATTTGCTGGGGACGGGGCATTCTTCCAAATGCCATACGATCACCCGCTATTTACAGACTCCAACCGAGAGCTCTTTTCAGGATTCTGGCCGTTCCCTTGAGTGCAGTTGTCTGGATTTCTCTTGCACTTGGTTCACCAGGTATACTTGCTAAATACTTTTTCAAGTTCTTCTTCATGAGTCCAGTGGCTCCTATGATAACTGGAATGATAGAGATCTCTTTGAGGTTCCAGTTTCTTTTCATATCATACATTAGACCCTGATATTTTGTTGTGAAACAGTGGTTTCAGCGACGGAGTCTGCACCCCGGGGTGCACTGGAATGCATCGGGGAGATCAGGCCCCACGTAGAGACAAGTGGAAGTCTGGGAGCTAGTACATATTTTTGACTGTCCAAACCTTGGCCGAGGGACGGCGCCAGCCTGGCGGGAGAAAGCGTGTAGGGTGTCATTGCCAATTAGGGTACAACAATGGGATACATTGAGCACACGCTGCCAAAAGTTTTGGCAAAATCTTATCAGAGGTGTCAACACTTCAGGACAGAGGGAGAGGGAATAATTGGTCTCTAGGGAGATAAAGACTAAGAGATAAATTCCAAATTGTCCGTCGAGAAGCGTACCACCCCACTCCGGGAGAGGGGGTGGGGACACCGAAGAAGGGATGGGGAAAGAAAGAGGGTAAGTCAGCATCGCGCGTACCACACGACGAGAAGAGAGAGAGAGAGAGAGAGAGAGAGAGAGAGAGAGAGAGTAGGGGTTATACGCTTTTCGTCTTTGTTATTTGACGCGAAAATGCGATCGCAAGTCAGTCAGATCTAGGAATTGGTCGAGAACGGACGTCTCCGTCGGGCTAGGGGATCACCAGACGAGATGTTGCGCGAACAGCTTCTTGTCTGGGAGGTGTTAACAATAGTGTCCCCCCCCCACCGTTTTCAATAGACAAGTCACAACTTAATTAAGGATTAACACTCGTAAAGGGAGTTTCACACACACACGGTTCTCCAAACATAGATTAAGTTACAACTTATTTAACAACTGGGAAATCGTAAATAGAGATTCATACACGCACACGGAGAGATACAATAGCTAATAAGGAAGCCATTATCGAAGAATAGACTTTGTTCATTTTTATTAAATAATTATTGTTGTGAAAAGACCTAGCCGTTTGTCGAGTTATTCTATCGTGAATTGTGCTGCTAAGTAATCTTGCCTTCACAGAATCACGAAGTCGTCATTCATCAGACCCGAGGGAGATTCGAGCCATCTTTCTTTTTACAGCCACTACAGACGAAATCACGAGCCAAAGAAAAGGTGTTCACAGTCAGGAAGGATTCCTGCACAGCACCGAGACGGTTCTCATTACATTACATTTGATGTTATAAATGATGCCGTCGCACGGGTAGAAGAGTAAGAGTGTGGGGTCCGGGTTATAAATGGTGCCGCGACCTAGGATCATGGTACTGGGAGTGCCTGGTAACCTCGGGAAAAGAGAGAGCAGAGCCAACCCACGGCAAGGGAAAAAACAAAAAAAAAAACAATTTTTTTTTGCCGGCAGAACACTTTGAAAAAAAAATAGACAGACAAATTTTTAAAAACCCACGGGCACAACAAACAATTTTTTTTTACCGGCAGAACACTTTGAAAAAGAAAATAGATAGACGGACAAACAGATCCGCGGCAGATCAGACGATTTTTTTTTACCGGCAGAGCACTTTGGAAAAAAAGATAGACAGACGGACAAACAGATCCGCGGCAGCCGGCAGGGGACAAGGACATCGACACCCGTGTTTGAAAAAAAAAAGAAGAAAAATAGAAAAAGGAAAAGAAAAGAGAGAAACAGTTTAACGGGCATGTACACCCGTGTTTGAAAAAAAAAAAGAGAAAGATAGAAAAAGAGATAGACTGAAAGAAAAAACGTTATTAGACTTTGAGATCGGTCTGGGGCCGCGAACTTTTAGTCAATTGATTGAAAGGCCCAGACGGACTCGAAAAATAACAAGCAACCAACCCAGAGACGAGGGACCACAGGAGCAGCAGAGGAGAGGGGTAAGTGACTCGTTGATTTCTCTTGTTCGCTTGCTCGGTTTTGTCGGTGTGTCGATTGTTGTCCAAACTTTGCACACAGTTTGGGTAGTTCTGTTGTTAGGAGTGGTAAGCTAGAACGCAAGGGGAATGGGCTCGGAGGAGGACCTAGTAAATAGCGTAACAGGTATGGGGAGAGAAGAGACTAGAAAGATAGAAGGGCCGATAGGAGGGATACGAATACCCCCCCACAAAGGGGATCCCGTCGATTCAATGGAGTGGTTAGCAGTAATTCAGAAGAAGAGGGTGATTTATGGACTAGAAGATTTAGAGATGGTGCTGCTCGCTCTAGAGGGAGCGAGGGGCCCAGTGTCGGGATTCATTGAGGGGAGGTATGTAGAGAACCCGGGGATCACTTGGACGGAGCTCCGCGAGCAGCTAGTGAGGCAATATGCCAGCGAGCGAACCGCGATTGAGGCCGTACGCGAGTTGACCCGGCTAAGGTTAAGCAATGGCGAGGAAAGGCCTGGGAGAAGGAAAACGGTGGGGGCAGGGCGAGCCCGGGGCCCCGAATGGAGAGAGGGGGCGGAGAGGATTGGGAGGCAGACTCCGATCCTAGAAGGAAGGCATGGGACCTTCAAAATGAGTACGATAGGCCCGCACCGGCCAGACAGGTATCAGTCCGCTGGACCTGCAGGGGTGAGGGGCATAGAGCAGCAGAGTGTCCCACAAATCATGGGCGCCCACGCGGCTCGGTTAGACCGAACTGTACTAGGTGTGGTCGGCTCGGACATGAGAGTCGGTGGTGCACAGCAGCATAGATCGGAGGTGAGGAATTAGGATTCCGAACCTTAGTGTGCCACCTGACGCTAGGGTAAAGAACCAGGGAAGCGCCCAGAGGCCACCCAACAGAGTATAAAAAGTAGGGTGGCCACCAGAATGATAAGTTTAGTGAAAGATAGCGAATTTAAATGGGAAGAAGACGGGCTTGGGTTTTGTTCGCCGGTTTATGAGAAACCGCAAGAAGCAATGAACCCCCCCGTAGAGAGAGATCGAATAAAACGCGACTGCTAGGTCGGTTGACGAGTCCAGCGAGTGGGAGGAGAGCGGCAAAATACCCCCCCACCCAGCTCCAGAAGAGACTGAGAGAAAATCGGTTAGCCAAAAAGGTAGAGGAATTACCTATGAAGTTACGGTAGAATGGGAAGAAGACGGGCTTGGGTTTTGTTCGCCGGTTTATGAGAAACCGCAAGAAGCAATGAACTCCCCCGTAGAGAGAGATCGAATTAAACGCGACTGCTAGGTCGGTTGACCAGTCCAGCGAGTGGGAGGAGAGCGGCAAAATACCCCCCTGCCCAGCTCCAGAAGAGACTGAGAGAAAATCGGTTAGCCAAAAAGGTAGAGGAATTACCTATGAAGTTACGGTAGAATGGGAAGAAGACGGGCTTGGGTTTTGTTCGCCGGTTTATGAGAAACCGCAAGAAGCAATGAACCCCCCCGTAGAGAGAGATCGAATCAAACGCGACTGCTAGGTCGGTTGACGAGTCCAGCGAGTGGGAGGAGAGCGGCAAAATACCCCCCTGCCCAGCTCCAGAAGGGACTGAGAGAAAATCGGTTAGCCAAAAAGGTAGAGGAATTACCTATGAAGTCACGGTAGAGGGGAGCAGACGCCCCACCACAGAATAGTAGGAAAGCCAAGCCAAAGATAGTCAAGGACCTGGGGGAGAGGCCGAGGTTGTGCTGTGTCGCATTCGTTGGCCCCACCGCGCGCAGGGAGGGCCCCCATGCGTGTGCGGTGCTGGTGGTTGTGGCGCGGACAGTTGTCCTGGATGCCCTCCCCCCCGAGATAAAACGGACATATAAGGATAGAAAGAGATGCATAACTGGGACCGATGGAGGGTCGTCGTGGTTAGATCCAAATGATCGATCACAAGTAGTAATATACCTGCAGCTGGATGGGCTGTTGCCGAACGACCAGGCAGATATATAGTGAGTTGTAAAAGCAAAAGAAAGTTGAAGTAATCGACAGATGTTCGAACCACCGTGAATATGACAGATTGTGGTGCGCCTTACGAAAGGGCACAGAAGTAATGATAAGCGAAGAGAAGGATATGAGATCCTATCTAAGATAGATAGTGTTGATACAGACGAAGCAGAAGAAATCAGTGGCCCCCCCGTTGCTGGGAGAGGCACTCGATGAGCAATTAGGGACAGTGTCGGGAAGCGATGAGAGAATGATTATGAAGAAATTGGAAGTTATAGGGAAGAACCAAAAGGGTCACTGTCGCATGCAGCCAGAGAAGGCGCATCGATATCGAATGTCACCGGGCCGAAGTGAGCCAAGAAGGTGTTAGTCTGAGAGAATTGTTTTTCCCAGAGAAGGGAACGAAGAGAATCCGGCCGAGGTGGCCGACGCAATGATAGTGACGGTATGCGAACCAGACAGGTCCGTACCAAGAGAATTTCAGTTGTTGATACTGACGAGTGAGTGCACAGGTGCACAGTTGGATATGCAATCGCTAAGACACTTGTCGCCGAATATAATCATCTCGGCAGATTAAAGCCGAATTACCAAATCGTTTGCGATTACCGGTCGACCCCATCGAACAGTTATGAAAGTATTATAATGTGTTAAAATGCGTTGCATAACCAGAAGGTAACAAGCTATTAGCTTTAGAGAGATTGAGGGTTCGATTAACCCCGTCAGGAAGGGAAAATTCACGTTAAAAGGTAGAACTAGACACGGGCACGATAGGGCTTGGTCGATGTTAGTGAGAATTGTGCACATAAATAATAGGGTTAGCTTTTGCAGAAAAGACAAAGGGCGCGAGAAAGACATAGGGAGAAATTGGACGGCGCGAGCACACCGACGGCCGAGTGCATGAGCGAGGGAGGGTTACCCTTGAGTACACTTCACCCAGATCGCGAGCGGGAGCAGGAATCGCTGCCCGTGTCGGAAATCCGGGTGGATGACCAGTGAAGAAGTAGAGATTGATTCCGAGGAGAGGGTGATGGTGACGTAATTTGTAAGGGGCGTTGCGAGCTCCAATCTGTATTAACAAACTTTTAATTGCATGCATAATAATTCATTTTGTCACCTACCCACCTCCCAACACAGAAACCACAAAATGCATACGCACATACACACATACATACGTAGTCCTGATGTTTTAATAGACTGGAAAGAGAAAAAGAAGGACAGACCAAAAGAAAACAGAACAGAAAAAGAAAACTTTTTGTTCCATTGTTTAGCTACAGTTTTTTCTTGATTTTTGATTATTATTGTTTTGATTGTATTGTCCGTTGTTCTCTCTGTGTGTGGGGAAAGGTAACGGTCTGGGAGATGTCAATTGCAACCAAGTGACACGAAATAAGGGTGGACGGATGTGAAACAGTGATTTCATCCGACGTATCTGCCCCCTTTATGGCGCACCGATATGCATCGGAGAGATCAGCCCCCCCCCCCCCGTAGAGAAAGGTGACGGTCTGGGAGGTGTCAATTTCGACCAATTGACACGAAATAAGGATTGGGCGGATGTGAAACAGTGGTTTCAGCGACGGAGTCTGCACCCCGGGGTGCACTGGAATGCATCGGGGAGATCAGGCCCCACGTAGAGACAAGTGGAAGTCTGGGAGCTAGTACATATTTTTGACTGTCCAAACCTTGGCCGAGGGACGGCGCCAGCCTGGCGGGAGAAAGCGTGTAGGGTGTCATTGCCAATTAGGGTACAACAATGGGATACATTGAGCACACGCTGCCAAAAGTTTTGGCAAAATCTTATCAGAGGTGTCAACACTTCAGGACAGAGGGAGAGGGAATAATTGGTCTCTAGGGAGATAAAGACTAAGAGATAAATTCCAAATTGTCCGTCGAGAAGCGTACCACCCCACTCCGGGAGAGGGGGTGGGGACACCGAAGAAGGGATGGGGAAAGAAAGAGGGTAAGTCAGCATCGCGCGTACCACACGACGAGAAGAGAGAGAGAGAGAGAGAGAGAGAGAGAGAGTATGGGTTATACGCTTTTCGTCTTTGTTATTTGACGCGAAAATGCGATCGCAAGTCAGTCAGATCTAGGAATTGGTCGAGAACGGACGTCTCCGTCGGGCTAGGGGATCACCAGACGAGATGTTGCGCGAACAGCTTCTTGTCTGGGAGGTGTTAACAATAGTGTCCCCCCCCACCGTTTTCAATAGACAAGTCACAACTTAATTAAGGATTAACACTCGTAAAGGGAGTTTCACACACACACGGTTCTCCAAACATAGATTAAGTTACAACTTATTTAACAACTGGGAAATCGTAAATAGAGATTCATACACGCACACGGAGAGATACAATAGCTAATAAGGAAGCCATTATCGAAGAATAGACTTTGTTCATTTTTATTAAATAATTATTGTTGTGAAAAGACCTAGCCGTTTGTCGAGTTATTCTATCGTGAATTGTGCTGCTAAGTAATCTTGCCTTCACAGAATCACGAAGTCGTCATTCATCAGACCCGAGGGAGATTCGAGCCATCTTTCTTTTTACAGCCACTACAGACGAAATCACGAGCCAAAGAAAAGGTGTTCACAGTCAGGAAGGATTCCTGCACAGCACCGAGACGGTTCTCATTACATTACATTTGATGTTATAAATGATGCCGTCGCACGGGTAGAAGAGTAAGAGTGTGGGGTCCGGGTTATATTGTTATTTTCTCCCTTTCAGCTCTATTTAGGCCCCCATCATTAGGGACACTGACCTCAACCAAAGTTGCCACTCTCTCTCTCTTGTTCCATATTACAATGTCAGGTTTGACAGCTGCGTTTTCCAGATAGGTAGCTGTGGGAATTTCATGGTCATAATGGATGGTGTATGTCTCATTCCCCACAGTTCTCTCAGGTAAATGTTCCCAGTGCCTTCTGCTACATCTGATATTCAGTTTCTTACAGATGGTCCAGTGGAGGTACCTGCACACTCCATTATGTCGTGTTGTATAGGAGCCATCTGCCAACATGATTTTGCAACTCGATATCAGGTGGCTCACACTCTCCACTTCAGTGTGGCAAAACCTGCACTTGTTGTCCTGACTGAGACCAGCCATCTTTTTAAACGCATTTGTCATCAGGCCCTGGTCTTGTGCGGCCATTATAAGCCTCTCCTGGTCGTAGTGGAGGGCTCCCCTTCTTAGCCAGTCCAAGGACCCTTCCTTATCAATATAGTCCTTGGATAGTTCATCGAAGAAGTATGTGGCACGTTTCTGTCCTGACCACTCATCAATGCACCTGTTCTTAAAAGTCTGGGTGTATCTCTTGCGGCTCTTTTGGGCTATCTCTGTGGCAGGATTGCTTTGTGTTTCTGCCTCATCTATATGACAGTTTTGTCCAAAATGCTTGGCCAACTTTGTGATGGAATTTGTTTTGCTGGCTCTTGAATCTTGGTGTTCACGTACCATTGCTAGGCTGGGGTTTAAGGAGCTTCTTAGGTACTGGCCAATGCTGACAATAGTGGCTCTGTGCTGGTGGTTTATCTCTGATAGACCCAATCCTCCCTCTCTTCTGGGCAAGTACAGTCTTGGCAGACACTGATTTCTATAGATGACCCTATGGAGGGTTAACATTTTTCGAGTCTTTACATCTAGCCTGTTGATGGTTTGTTGAGGCCAATCAATGATGCCAAAGCTGTACGTAATTACTGGCATTGCAAGTTGGTTAATGGCAGTTATTTTATTTTTGTTTGTAAGCTGTGTTTTGCAGATCTTTCTGACACGGCGTACATACTCTCTGCCAATTTTCTCTCTCATCCTGGCATGTTGGATGGTGTCATTTTCCTCAATGCCAAGGTATTTATAGGACTCCTGCTCTTCGAGATCTCGTATCTCATTTTCCTCATCTAGCTGTAGATTGTCTGTCTGAATCTTTTTCCCAGCCCTGAGGGAGCACTTGGCGCATTTATCCAAGCCAAATTTCATTCCAATGTCTTTGGAAAAGGTGTGCACAACCTGCAGGAGCTGCTGCAATTCAGTGTCAGAGCTTGCATACAGCTTAAGGTCATCCATGAAGAGAAGGTGGTTGATTTTCTTGGATGGATCTCTCTGGCGTCCCTGGCCCAGGTTGTAGGCTTCTCCCCTGTTGTTGAGAAGCTTACTAAGTGGGTCTATTGCCATGCAGAAGAGCAACGGGGATAGGCTGTCACCTTGGAAGATTCCCCTTCTGATATTAATGTTAGGGATGGTAATCTTTCCATGGCTGTGGCTTAGTGAGATGTTGGTTTGCCACATTTTTATGTGGGCTGTCATTGTTTTTTTAATTATTGGACTGATATTATACAGGTCAAGGCACTGTAGTAGCCATGAGTGGGGCACGCTGTCATAGGCTTTCTGGTAATCAATCCATGCCATGCTCAGGTTTCTATGCCGCTTCCTACAATCCTCTAAAATTGTTTTGTCAATCAATAACTGGTCCTTGGTACCAAAGCATCGTCTCCTACAGCCAGCTTGTTGATCTTCTAGGTAGTTCCCAGAGGAGAGATGGTCGTAGATGCTATCGGCTACCAGGCCAGTAAAGAGCTTGTAGGTGGTACTGAGACAGCATATGGGTCTGTACTTATTTGGGTATTGTGTCTCTTTTGTTTTGGGTATGAGGCTTGTGTCTCCCTTAGTGAGCCATGGTGGTGTTGCCTCTTCACCCCTCAGTAGTCTGTTGAAGCATTTACTGTAGTGGCCATGGAGTGCAGTCAACTGCTTTAACCAAAAATTGGAGACATTGTCAATGCCAGGTTTCTTGTGGTTAGCAAACAGAGCTAGTTTTTTTTTTGTCGCTTCTGTTGTAATTACTGGCTCCGGCATTGTGGGCTTGGTCTCATTTATCCTCTGTATGTCTCCAATCCACTGGGCCTCTTGGTTGTATACTCCCTCACACTCAAACAGGGGTCGCCAGTAGTTCTCCAGGTCTTGTTCGTTAGGTGGTTTTTCTACAGTAATGGTATCCCTTATTAGAGTTCTATAGAACACTCTAGGGTTTGCTTCAAACTGTTTGTTCTGGGACTGGGCCTTCTTCTTATTTTCCTCGGTTTTTATTCTTTTAGCAAGTGCTGGTATCTTGCCTTCCAGCTCCCTGACAACGTTGTTTAGTTCCTCACTGCTGGTGGTGTGGTACTTTGCATGGAGTCTGCTGATGGTGTTTTTCAGTCTCCCTTCTGTTGTGGGAGCTGCGAGGAACTGTTTTATTTGGCTCATTTCTTTCCGATGGAGGTTTAATTCTTTTTGCAGCTTGAGCTTCCATGCAGGTGTAGTTTTGGAAGCTCTGGGATTAAATCGCTTTTTAACGTTCTTTTGAGGGAATGTTATCCTATCGATATAAAGCCCAGCTGCATATGTGATCTGGTTGAGTTCCGTGAGTGACACTGCATCTGGTACCAGTCTCTGCAGTGCAGTGTTGACTTTAGTGATGAGAGCTTTGGTGGTTCTGTAGGGTTTTATTTTTGACAGTTGTGGTCGGTTCTCTAGTCCCATGGACTTGACCTCCTCAATGGTGTTACTGAGGTTCTCCTCAACTGCCAATTGTTCCTCATCTGGCTCAAAGGGTGGAGATGGTGGTGGTGGAGGTGGACTGAGTGCTGGGGATAATGCAGGTGAAGTATTTAGTGCAGAGTTTTGTGGTGTGAGAGTTTCCGTAGGCTTTTGTTTGGCTTTGGGATTTTGTTTAGGGTGTGTTTTTGAATAGTTATGTGGGTGTGCTGGTATTGGGAGGTGTGTTTGTGTTGGGACTGTTGTTGGGGATATTGTTAATCTATCTGTAGCTTGCAGATGTAGAGGGTCTATTCTAGGGGGCAGTTCTGGAGTGTCACCATTTGCCGATCTTACTTCCCTAGATATATTTGGGTTTTGTATTTTTTTGTTACTGGTGGGAACTGTTATAGGGTTATGAAGGGGGCTGATGTTATTTGTTATAAGTGCTGCTACATCCAGTCCCATGGAATTAAGTTCTGTTTCACTGAAGTCCCATTTGAGACTGTTGTAGCGCTGCATACTAAGTTTCTTAGAGGGGACATTGCGTTTTGCTGGGTGGTAGTGAAAGAAAATTTCTTTCCATGCTCTTGTTATTTCTTTCTGTTTTTCGTGTTTTGTTCTCGCATATGCCATGGACCATATTAGTGTCCATTTTTCCTGTTTGTTCCATTTGTTTTCCAGTCTCCACTGGGATTCCTCTGCTTGTTGTGGTAGATAGTCCTTTTCTGCGTCCTTCAGGGCATCAGTTTTTATGCTGGAGATCTCCTCAGGTGTTAAGTATTTACCCACTTGGGACACTAAGGAGCGCAGATTGGAAACTGGGGTGTTTTTTTTATCTTCAGGAAGGTCAGACGTCCTTATTCTCTCGGCAAGAATCTCGTTTGAGCTCCTACTCCATTTCTCGAACATCGAGTAATGGTAGCAGTGCAGTAAAGTCCTTTTTTGGGCAACTGACCACTTTTGGGATTTTAGGCCCCTTGTATTCCTTGTTTTGGTCGTTGCTTGTGGTGGAGTCTGGGTGCCAGGGTCTTTTTCATCAAGGCCTGGTGGCTGTCCCTGTCTTGTCTCTGACATGTCCATACTGACATTTTCAGAGGAAAAAAGGTTTGTACCATTGCATACCTCTTCCCGCCTGGTGCATAAACGAGTTGAGGGGCCCTTTTTATCCTGGGTGCCGGCCTGCCAGTTTGTAGATTTTGATTTATTCATCTTTTCATGTTTTTCTTCCTCTTTGTCCACGGCTTTTTATTGGTTATTCAAAGCTACCCTCAAAAAGAGGGGTACCCTCATTCGCAATCAGAGGGACGCGCTGGATGGCCTGAGGAGACAGCACACCAGTAGCCTGAGGAGACAGCACACCAGTGTGTGTCCGAATATGACGTTCTAAGTAGGTTTCCTGTGAAAAGTTTGAGTCACACACTTTACATGTATAGGATTTTTACCCCGTGTGTGTCCGCATGTGAGATTTTAAATTGGACTTTTGTGCAAATGAAGACTCACACTCTTCACAAGAATAAGGTTTTTCACCTGTGTGTGTCCGCATGTGAGATTTTAAATTGGACTTTTGTGAAAATGAAGAGTCACACTCTTCACAAGAGTAAGGCTTTTCACCTGTGTGTGTCCGCATGTGAGATTTTAAATTGGATTTTTGTGAAAATGCAGAGTCATACTCGTCACAAAAATAAGGTTTTCTTACTGTATGTGTCCGCATATGAATTTTTAAAGAGTATTTGCTTGCAAATGCTGATTTACATACTGCACACGAAAATGTATTTTTGCGAGTGTATGTAAGCATGTGCATTTTTAAAATATATTCTGAAAATTCCAATCTACACACTTTAGAAGTGCGTATTCTCTCGTATCTGTTTAATTGTGATAACCATGCGAATTATGAGGTATACGCCTCATAAATGAACTGTTTATCGTGTGTTTTTTTTAATAAACTCTTTTAGAAATGTATGTTTTATATCATTTAAATAAAAACTACCGTTTCATTCCGTATAGAAAATCCTTAGCAGTTCATCCATTGCCCTGTGAATAAACAAGAGATTTTAGTTTATACAACACACGAGAGGTAATTTACGAACGGATAAATATTTACATTAATTTTTAAAACATTCAATGCGTTCATTAATTTAGGAGTAACTCATTTTAAGAATTTCTATGAGTTTGTAAAAACATCAAAATTTAGAGTTAATTTTGCGGATTTTGAAAATTATGTTGAAAAATTCTATTAATTTTATTTGTATATATTTTAGTGTACTTTTTTATAGAGCAGAATAAATATAGCTGGTCGAAAACGTTTTTATTTACTCTAAGGCCTTTATTATGCTGTTTCCTGTAAACAGTTAAAAGAAAACAACAACAATTGTCTTCAGTCGGAAACTTGTTTGTTCTACTAACTGATTCAAAGATGTTTTGATATAGTGTACAAAAATGGTGTACAAGTAGATTTAAAACATTGTTTACTTATATAAAGCAAAATGAAAGCGATATATTAAGAATAAAAACGGTAATTTAGTATTTTATGAAATTATTTTCAAGCAAAATTACAGGGTTAATATTAGATTTATGATTAATCTCAAGCTCTATTTTAACAACAACCTAACGCAAATAAACAAATTATACGCTGATGTAAAAATCTTTAAAAAATTTCAGTTTTCAACAATACAATACGGCTATGCCTAAGTCAAAATTTTAATAATATTTTAATCCGATAAAAATAAAATATACTAATGAATTTTTAAAAATCAATACCTTCCCCGAAGAGATATGTTTATAAATGTTGATGTGTCCCAATATTAGAAAAATAAAATTATAACCATGACTTACAAATCCGATAAATTATAATATATTAACGTATTTTGCAGAATTAAATATCTTACCTGAACATATATTTTCATAAATTATGATGGGTATATCATTTTAAAATAAAAAATGAAAGTGGGTTCATTAGAGTTAATTTACAAAAACAATGCATATAAACACGCGCGATAAAACCTTCCACTTCTGAGGTGTATAACTATTAATCTTAGTACATTGTATTTAAAAAATATATATTAATTAATAGAAAGATTTCTCACATTTTTAGAATGAGGGTAAGTCAAAAGGCAACCTATAAATGAAATTTCAATTTTATCTCTGACCTAATGTGATGAATATTTAGGTAAAAGATTTCTGTTGGAGTAATGAATGATATTTTTAACGTATCCTGAGCATATTTTATTTTAAACAGATTCATAATGTAATGTTAGTTTTATTTTAAAGATATAAGTAGAATATAGGGCAAAATCGAATTATTATATGAGCAAATATACAAGAGGTACAACAAACACACAGAGATATCTACAAGATGTACAACAAACACACAGAGACACCTACAAGAGGTACAGCAAACAAACAGAGACATCTACAAGATGGATAGCAAACAAACAGAGACATCTACAAGAGGTCACACCAAACAAACAGAGACATCTACAAGAGGTACAACAAACACACAGAGACATCTACAAGAGGTACAGCAAACACACAGAGACACCTACAAGAGGTACAGCAAACAAACAGACATCTACAAGAGGTACAGCAAACACACAGAGACATCTACAAGAGGTACAGCAAACACACAGAGACATCTACAAGAGGTACAGCAAACACACAGAGACATCTACAAGAGGTACAGCAAACACACAGAGACATCTACAAGAGGTACAGCAAACACACAGAGACATCTACAAGAGGTACAGCAAACACACAGAGACATCTACAAGAGGTACAGCAAACACACAGAGACATCTACAAGAGGTACAGCAAACACAGAGACATCTACAAGAGGTACAGCAAACAAACAGAGACACCTACAAGAGGTACAGCAAACAAACAGAGACATCTACAAGAGGTACAGCAAACACACAGAGACATCTACAAGAGGTACAGCAAACACAGAGACATCTACAAGAGGTACAGCAAACACACAGAGACATCTACAAGAGGTACAGCAAACACACAGAGACATCTACAAGAGGTACAGCAAACACAGAGACATCTACAAGAGGTACAGCAAACACACAGAGACATCTACAAGAGGTACAGCAAACACACAGAGACACCTACAAGAGGTACAGCAAACACACAGAGACATCTACAAGAGGTACAGCAAACACAGAGACATCTACAAGAGGTACAGCAAACACACAGAGACATCTACAAGAGGTACAGCAAACACACAGAGACATCTACAAGAGGTACAGCAAACACACAGAGACATCTACAAGAGGTACAGCAAACAAACAGAGACATCTACAAGAGGTACAGCAAACACACAGAGACATCTACAAGAGGTACAGCAAACAAACAGAGACATCTACAAGAGGTACAGCAAACAAACAGAGACACCTACAAGAGGTACAGCAAACACACACAGACACCTACAAGAGGTTCAACTAACAGAGATTAAACTATCAGCGATATCTTCAATAGGTAAAAGAAAAAAGAGAAATTTCCAAAAGGTTAAACTAACACAGAAATATTCAGTTGGTAAAATAAAAAGAGAAATATTAAGTCGGTAAAATTACGAGAAAAATATACAATTGGTAAAACAAAAAGAGGAATATTCAATAAGTTAAATCAAAAGAAATATACAAATAAACATAATTTAAAAATAAGCCTTTTAAAAAGATACACGATTTGAAGTATTCTTTCAAAGGTAATTTTACATTAATTGTTTCATTCAAAGTCACAAACTATATTTATTCATAGTTTTATTTCTATTATTTCTTTGTATCTTACAGAGTGTTTTAATAAGTGTAATAATCCGGATGTTTTCTGATAAAACATTAATCTAATTCAAGAAATATAAGCCATTACACACCAGTTTAGAGAATTTCGATCAGAAAGATTTGATTGAACACACGAATGTATTTTACACGACAAACCATCTTGTATTTTCAAACACAGCGTTTTTTATGTTAATTGAAAAATATCTATTTCTATATCATATATTAATATACACGTCCAAGAATATCTATTTCTATATAATATATTAATATACACGTCCAAGAATATCTATTTCTATATCATATATTAATATACACGTCCAAGAATATCTATTTCTATATCATATATTAATATACACGTCCAAGAATATCTATTTCTATATCATATATTTATATACACGTCCAAGAATATCTATTTCTATATCATATATTAATATACACGTCCAAGAATATCTATTTCTATATCATATATTAATATACACGTCCAAGAATATCTATTTCTATATCATATATTAATATACACGTCCAAGAATATCTATTTCTATATCATATATTAATATACACGTCCAAGAACGGGTAAAATTGATTCCCCGAACAATTTTGCTCCACTTTTATTTCCCTTCAAACATTAAAAGCAACTAAACTTAGGATAATTATTCAAATTTAATTTAAAAAATCAATTACATGATAATCTAAATTAAATTTAATGTAAATTTTAAAATGGAAAGTTTTGCCCATATTTTCCCCGCTAAAATACTTTTAACTACAAAAAACAAACCAACCCAGAAATTTTAGAATATTTATTTATTGTGAAATTTTATAAGAATCTGAAGTATCTGAATTTTTACGCATGACTTCCGATTCAAATTTTAATAAGAAATCAATTACATGTGAATCTTGTTTAATGATTATGAATCAAATTTTATGCAAATTTTAAAATGGAAGGTTTCGCACATATTATCCTCCTAAAATATTTTTTTAAATACTCCAAAGAAACAGAAATTTTGGGAATATTTATTTATTTTTAAATTTCATAAGAATCGGGATTATCTGAATCTTCACGGCGGACTTCTGACTTTTTAGTCCCCTTTGCATAGAACCAAATATAATCCTCTGTTAAATAATTTTGTCATAACAAAAAATGATTTATTATTAAGAACAAATGATTAATTATTAAGAACAAACGATTAATTATTAAGAACAAACGATTAATTATTAAGAACAAATGAAGCAGTAAAAGAACATTTCAAACATTCAACTAAATTATCCAACAGATTTTTTATAATTTTAATTTAAATTTATTTCTGCATTATTAACTTTATTGTTTGTATTGAAATTATTTATTGGTGATTGTTTTTTTTTTTGTTCGTCTGTTCTCATTCTAAACTAATACATTCATTGTTTTCATTTCAAACGATTATATTGAAAAAGTCAGCTATCTAAATAGCTGCCAACTTTTATCGACTAGTTCTGTCCGATTTACCAAGCGGTGACAGAGCAAATTAAGAAAACAAATTCATGTTTTCAATAAATAAAAGAAATCGCACAACAAATTAATACAGTGAATTAATTTACCATTTCGCCGCACTGGTAGATCACAAAAAAAACTAATCGATAAAATTTGGCAGTCATTTGGGGAGCTAACCGCTTGAATATAAACTTTGAAACTAACTTATAGTTAGTTATCATTTTTCGTACTCATTCATGGTTTCAAATTATTTATCGTTCGTTTTGAATTTGTTTAATTATGTTTTCCCTTCGAAAGTTAAAAACACGTGGTAACCAATAATATTTGTTGTACAACAAAGATTGATTTAGTCGCTTTAAAAAATTACAATCTTAAAAAAAATGTTTCAGATTGTTCGCAAATAAATAAACGAATTTTAGTCTTTAAAATCCATTAAAAATCGCGAGTGTCTGTAACACCTGAACTATTCTTTTTGAATTAATTCTTTTTTTTATTATTAATATTGAATAAACTTTAAGTGTAAATCGGAATATTGAATAAACGTTAAGTGTAAATCGGAGCGTGTTTTTTTTTAAAAACAATTTTTATTGTCTGTAAACTTTTTTGAAAGCTATCATTCATTATCAACAAGCTAAATTTCGACATGTCTCGGCTACCCTTAAGTGTATACTTTTCTTTAACCTAAATACTAACTGTCCGTTCGGGATGACGATGCGAAAAGAAAATTATTAGACCCTAAACATTTAATTTATAGTCTAATCTACCGGAATCATTCAGAATCTCACAGAATCATTCATTTAAAAACTAGCCAACGATAAGTGTTAAGTGGATAGATTCTGACCCAGAAAACAGCAATTCTTGCCACTTTGTCACTCATGAAATGTGAGGACTAAAAGACAAAATAAGGTAAGCTAGAGTACAAGGCTGCCGACAGTAAACCAGATGTCCACTTTTTACTCTCCTACTTTATAGTCGAAGAGACTGTTGAAAGTCGATTTATAATCCAATCTCACGGAATCATTAAGAATCTTCTCGAATCCTCTGGAATCTAGTGTGAATGAAAAATCAAGTTATTTGCCCCTCGGGTAATTACGTGTGAAAATTCTGAAAATCCTTGTAAAAAAATATTTTTGAATTTAGAAGAAAGGATTTGTTTCGCATATAAACATAACGTAAAATGATCACCCATTTCCGGACCAGTGACTAACCAGATAGTGATTTAAGGAAATGTAACCAGAAGTTTATGAAAGAAAATGGATTTGTGCATTTTTTTTTTGGGGGGGGGGGCAGTAAAAAGACAACCCTTCATTTCATTAAGTAAATTCAATTGAATCCCACATTACAGCAATATCATTTTTATTAATAATTATTCATTCACCGTGCAGAAAAAAACATTAATTATTAAATCATTCAAATAAGTGATGAAATACAATCTTTATTTTAAAAAAAAAAACAATAAAAAAGAAACGTTAATATTTTTTGTTCAATATTGCCCCTATTTAAAACTATAGAGGTGAGATGACGTCACTGCATTGCGTGTTAAAACAATGGCCGTCGTAATGACAATAAGAAGGCATTTCGACTTCTCTATTCACTAAATAATCCATCAAAATTCAGGAAATCAACCAATTTTAATGAAATTTTCAGGATTTATTAATTAATGATCACGGAATATAATAAACCCATTACTTTATTGTAAAGCTTGGTGCAAATGTACTATTTCTTGTAAACAAAAAACACCTTTACTAAAGTTATCCAAAATATCAAAACATGTTGACCATACGATATTGTAAATAGTTAAAACAAAGCATTAGAAAACTTTAAAAATTGCATGTAAAAAAAGAAAAGAAAGGAACACGATTCGATTTATTCTGAAACTGAATTATGAATTACCATTATTTAAACTTCTAACCCTACCGTAAGTAATTCAGACTTTGAAATTTTGATTAAATATGATATTATTATTTCATTTATTTAATCTACAAAAGTACAGAGAAAAGATAAACTATATACTACACTTAAGACATCGAAAAAAAGTAATTAAAAAAAATGGAACACTACTTTTTTATCAAATAATGAATAAGTAATTCAGACTTGATTTTTATATAATTAAAAAAAATTCTAACTTACTACACTATATTTAGTCAGTGTAAACATTATTACGTGTATCCATATTTGCAGTAATTATTTCTCTTTTGGAAATCCAAACATATGCAGTAGGCATTTTAACTTTGTGAATTATGAAATGAAATTTTAAAAAGCGCGAAATTATTTTAAAATTGGTTGATTTCCTGAATTTTGATTCCATTATTAAACACAGTTAACATTGAACTCTTTTGTTGTATAATTTTTAAACAAATTTCAAAGTCTGAATTACTTACGTTTGATTGGGTTAGAAGTTTAAATAATGGTAATTCATAATTCAATTTTTTGCAGTATTTGATCGTGAATTATTATTTTCTTTAAATTTATATTGAATAAAGATCAGTTTCAAGATGAATCGAATGGTGTTCTTTTTTTACATGCAATTTTTTAAGTTTTCTAATGCTTTGTTCTAAATATTTACAATATCGTATGGTCAACATGTTTTGATATTTTGAATAACTTTAGTAAAGGTGTTTTTTGTTTACAAGAAATAATACATTTGCACCAAGTTTTATAATAAAGTAATGGATTTATTAGATATCGTGATCATTAATTAATAAATCCTGAAAATTTCATTAAAATTGGTTGATTTTCTGAATTTTGATGGATTATTTAGTGAATGGAGAAGTCGAAATGCCTTCTTATTGTTATTACTACGGTCCTTGTTTTGACACGGAATGCAGTGACGTCAGAGGGGGGCAGGATATTAGTTGCTTGGCCTTGTCAACTCTCGGTGGCCATGGCCTAGCCCGTCCCACCACCAGAACTTAGTAAAATCGATTTTATTAGCTTAAAAACCATAAATGGTAACAGTCGAAAGAACGTCAATAAAAAAAATAAACAACAAATAACTATCTACCGACGTATATACTTCAACGTGCTCAACCTTTCATTTGTTTTAAATCAATATAAAAACTACAACAACATGACTAACTATCTACCAATATTTTAACTTTTTATACTGAACCTTTTATTTAAAAAATATTTTGCTTTAAGGTTTAATAATTATATACTAACCTCGAGAAGAAAAATAAAATGGCCGCGTGTTGCTTTCTTACTCAGCGACAAACGGTTTCTTTGAAGTAAATCACATTTTGAGCTTAGCCATATTTTGAACAAACGGTTCAACTTTTCCGTTACCGAATTGCCCTTGCTTTGTCCCATTCTTTTCTATTTATTCATTAGTGCTATTTATTCCCTTGTGCTATGTCTACCTATGCAATTCTTGTCGTGCGCCGTTACACCATATATCGATAGTTTGAAGGTTATATCCTTATTATAAATGACAAAGGTAGCACTTTTACGCGGTTATGACGGATGTAATGAGAACCATTGTGAATTAAAAGTTAAAAATCCGCACATTTTCAGAGTTCAACTATTAGATCCCACGTTTGAAGAGATAAAGTTGAATAAGGTTGGAAGTTAAATCGGCCGAAACGTTGTAAATAACGTGTGAAAAAAGAATAGTCTAAATAATTCAGATAACATAAATAACTATTGTTTTTTTTATTGAATACTTTTTTTGAAAAAGTTATTCTTCATTGATTTTTCTCTCTTGAAATGTTACTTTTTATTTCACGTTCAAGTCGGGATTGTAAGAATAGAATACCAATGTGTGTTTTAAGTTTGTGAACCAACATCCAATTGAGGAACCAAGTTTTAAGTAGCGACATAGACCCTCGACAAGCCGATATTTTACAACCCAATTACAAAGATTAAATAAAACTTAATTTGAGCTCAACTAAAACATTTATTTGAATCATTCTTTTAATATTATTAAATTTATGATCTGTAAAAATCTTATCGAATGAATATTTTGTAACAAACAAATTGAATGTAAAAGAAAAAATACATTTCATTAGTACGGTGCCATTTGCATTTTTCGTATTCACTAACATAACCCATACAGATATGACTTATTACACATGCAAAAATTCATCTAGATCAGACAACTGGAAGTGGGTCAGGGGCATTACCTATTGAACGCCCCTCGTAGTTTTAAAATGTTACACCAGTTTTAGAATGTTTGTTGATGCCGCATGGTGTACAATCGGCCTTTTGTTGAATGTAAAATAAAAATAAAAGATTAGAAGCAAATCTGTTTCTCGTACAAACGTTATGCTGTTATGAACCTGTGCATGGTAAAAATGTCACCTATAAAAATGGTGCAATAAAAAAAAAATCTTACTCAACCAGAACATAGAAAGGGACCAGCACCATAACATGTCGGTTTAGCGAATTGGGTTCATTTGGCTTTGATTTGGTTGTCAGTGGTTCAATTACTGAATAAAGTATTTAACTGAATGAAATGTGTTATATATATACCTGAATTACATGTTGTTGGGGTATATGTAAAATACAAGCATAATACATGACTGTCTTGTGTGGAAGATGATGATGAGCCAATTTCCGATAAAGTTTGAACGACATGAACAAATGTAGATAAAAGTATGTTCTTTTTAATGGAGGGGGCACCACCCGGACTTAGTTTTAATTAAAAGGGTTCTCATATACAAATTTATCTTACTTGTAAATGTAGATCTAATTTTCTTTTTAAGACTTTTTTCTTCAACTATGTATCTTATCTTAGATTTAGTTAAAGTCATTTTGATATCGCCATCTCTATATGTGCTCACATTCCATTTTCATTTATCAACTTGCAATTATTTACTAAATTCATTATAAACAAATTTAAGGTTAAATTACATCTCAAAAGAACTTATTTTAAACGTGAATTTTTAGTTTTAATGATTTTGTTATGACATCATTTCAGATGGCTAATTTTTTATAAACGGTTTTAACATTTTCATATAACAAATATTGTTACTTTTATCAGACCCTCCCATCCGACATCTTAACATGCAAATAAAATAAAAGGTTTGATGATAAATTACATATAAAAAAGTTGAGAATTGTTTTTATTTTTGCAGGTTTATATTTTTAGCCTGTGTATTATTTTGGACGCCATTTACATTTCACTTATTCACGTGAAATTTAATGATTTGAACCAAATTATCTACCAAATTCGCTTAAAATGAAATCTTCAAAAAGATCAAATTAATGTGTAATTATAGTTTAAAGGTAATAATCTCAGTAACCGGAATTTTGCCTCCCAAAACTGGTTCCATCCCGATTAGAGTGCAATTGTTAAAAGAATTCGGCCCTCGTAATGTTAAGAATGAGTTCTAGATAAAGACTATTTAAAAACCCATTTTTTAAATGTAGAGGGAACAGTCTTTGTCAAAATACGATTACTAGAGTTAAATTTAAAAGGTCAATTTTATACACGTTAAAACGTTAATGTAAGCTTTTACTTTCTGGCCATCCTATTTTAAATAGTTTTTCAACTGTAAAATTTAAGAATAATATGTGATCATTTTTGAAAGTTAATAAAAACATATTTAAGAAAACGGTAAACTAATCCAAGTAATATAATACTTACTTTTATCCAGTCTTCGTTCGCTTGGATTGTGTTGATTAGACTTGACTGGTCGCTGGCGTGTTTTTCTGCGAAGAGCTTGATTAAGTGAATCTCATCGAGTTTATATTGGAATAGACGGCGCATGCTCCATCAGATAAACCAAGATATTCTACCTCTCCTCATACCCCGCCCTTTTTTCTGACACTCGAAAATTTATTATTATTATTGTTAACACTATTATTACAAATTAATAAGCTTGGCCCGTTACCTAGGAACAAAGTGTAGTATTTATTCTGGTGCTACACTTAGCCAATTTGTTCTCAATCAGTCGATACTATTTTTAGATTCCAATCCAAAGAGTCTTTAGTTAAAAGCTGGATGTTCCCAACATTTAAACCCTACCTTGTGTCTAAAATTTGTCCTGTTTTTCTTGGGGGGGGGGTCAAAATAGAAACAATTATGTTACTACGCAACTCCTGTTTAGTAACAACACTGTTTGTTGTCGTACGATTAGAAGTGACTTACACTTTTATTTCTGGTCAATTCTTTATTCCTATTGAAAGATTTAATTCCGGCATCTTTTTAAACTTTTGAGAAAAATAATTAGACAGTTGACAGTCAATTTATAGTCAAAGTGACCGGAACTATTCAGCGTTTTCTTGAATCTTTTGGGATCTCGTGAAAATAAATCAAGTTATTTTGTAAAGAAATGAATGTTGTCTTTATCTTATGTTTGAGTCACGAAAGGAAATAACAAAACTTCTGCTTATGACAACAACGAAAAAGGTTCATTCAATAAAGTTACCTATACCGTTTGGTATTGGTGGAAGAAAATTGACCAGTGTCTGAGTGAGGAAGAAAAAAAAGAAGTTCTTAGGGCTGCCGAAAGTCTGAGCAGTTATCCCCATGCGGAGATATTGTCAGTTGACAAGGAGGCAGGAGAGAGAATGTAGAAGTGTTTCCTCGTTGCTTGCAGGAGTCTCTTTGCTGACCGACCGTGATTCCAAAAGAAGAATTTAGAATTACGACGAACCAAACATAAGATTGTTTCAAATCATCAAAGAAACATGATGCAAACAGAAAGTTTTGCTTAACCGAAGGACAATACAACACTGCCGCATATTAAACACAGGACTTTACGCGCTCCACTACATTTGGAGCTGCTTTCGCTCCTGCTCCAACGCCCAAAATTGGAGCTGGCTCCTCTCACGCTCCCTATTTCCAAAAAGGAGCCGCTTCTGCTCCAACTCCTATAAAAGAGGAGCGGCTCTTTTTCAGCGCTCCATAATGAAAATATACCTTCTTTAATAAACTTTATATTTTACCAATGAGTTGTCGAAGAATAGGGGTGGTCATCAAAGGATCTCGTAAATATGGGTGGGGATGTCAAAGACTGTGAGATAATATTTGACAAAATTTCGCTAATATTTTGAGAGTTATAGGAGAACATGTCGGACGAAGTATAGTATTATACGTAAATTTTCGTTTCCTGAGGTATAAATTGAAATAGAAAAATCCATTAAGTATTTTAAAACAATTTTAATTTTCATTACATTAACAACCTATTTTTTCAGGAAAGGAAAATTTGACCCGATATTTGTCTATTTATTTTGGAAAGGAATTAGATTTGTTTTAAGTAAATAAAGTTTTACTTTTAATAATTATTAGTGATTATTTTCTTTTTAAAGAAAACTCCTCCCCGGGAGAGGAGAGACAGCAAGAGCAACATTAATTGTCGTGTGGCTTTTAATATTTGTCTATTTTACGAACGTATCTATATTGTATAATGTATATTATTATTTATCACAGAAACGCGCACGTACTTTTACACAAATCGATGTATCCATTTTTTTCAATAGTACAATTTTAGGCGAACAAACAAAAACAATTAAGTTTATTGTTTAAAGATTGAATAAAAAAAATTATTTTTCATAAGTTGGCCAAAACGTATCAATAAATTGTCAATAATCAATTCAGAGATCCATTTAATTTCTTAAAATTTCATACAAAATATCTGGCCTAGACCTTGGGAGTCGAAAAAATATCGGGTCAAATTTTCCTCCTCCGAACAATTAACTGGAGCAAGTTTTCCTAGGTCGGGCAAAAACATTTATTAAGATAAAAAAATTCAATAAAAAAGGTGAAAACGTCTATATTGTAAATCTCTAACAAAAACAAACTGTTTACAATTTTAAGATTCAATAATACATATTTTAAGAGAAAGAAAGACATCTAATTTACTTTCGGTTCTAAAAAGACAACAAATTTGTCAGAAAGTTTAATTATTTGCTTTTAAAAATTAAAATTAATATATTTACTTTAATTTAATTAAGTTTAAACATCGGTTTAATTGTAGAATAGGAACCGCTGTTTTCTTTCGCTCATTTCGTTTGGTATTCGCCCAAATTTTAGATGAAACTCATTGTTGATCTTAATTATATTTTTGGTACTTAAATAAAATTCTCATTTACTTTGTAAAGTGTTAAGAATCTAACTTTAATTCCAGGTTTTAAACGCTGGCGGCCATGTTGGTTTTTATAGTTATTTTTCTTTGGACTAAAGATAATTTTTCTGCTTTAACATTTTATTACACACAAAAAACAAACTTTTGAACATCCTATTTACAAAAGCAAGTTTTAACGGAATTTAACGAATTTAAAAGCAAACATGAAAAGGTTAAAACATACTAGTCGTGAATTTAAGAATAACAAAATGTTCCCGAAAAGACGACAGGTAAAAATGTGGCATAAAAGTTCAATTTGATATATGCTACAAAATAAATTATAATTTTTTGTCAGTACAAAATGTACCATTTCACCCCAAAAATCGATTTTATCGAACATTTGGGTGAATACCGAGCGAAATGGGCGAGAAAATACAACGGCCCCTATAGTATAAGTTAACCTAAAATTATTTATTTAAAAACACGAATTAAAGAAAAAAATGGCTTATTTATTCAATCAGCAATAAACATCCTTGTCATAAATACAAAAAGTTCAAATCTATAAGAAAATAACTTCAAAGACATCTAGAGACTCACTGGCACATTTAAAGACATTTGGTGCGAAATTTTCTTCTGCCTGTTCCATCAAAAATTTAACTTGTCGATGTAAAAATGGTATGTTTTGAAGGGTAACTCTCTCGTTCTTTCTCCCTCTCTCCCATTTCCTCTCCCCCTCTCTCATATACATTTACCAGAGATATAATTTTTAAAAATAACTCAGACAAAACTCTGAGACTATCTTTTCTTCTCATTTTTATTGCTGAATAAAAAAACTAATGTTTAAACAAAAAAAAAGTCAAATAATTTTAGAGCGAGAAGCGCAGAGCGATAAAATCACCGCTTTTTAGTCCCAAATAGAGTTGCTCCAGCTCCACTCAAACTGAATATGAAATGAGCCCTCCTATCCTTGGCTCCAGCAAGAAGTAGCGTGCTCTTGGAGCGCGCTCCTTTTTGGAGGGCTCCGTAAAGCCCTGATTTAGCATAGCTATTAACGCATTAACGTAATTCTAAGAAATGATTACGGCAATGTTTTTTTTTTACTTTTTATTCTAGAAAGCCATGTTTACTCCGCCGCCTGAATATACATATAATATAATAAAATATAATTTAAAAACATTAGAAGGTATTGTATACTATTACAAGTCTGATAGTGATATAAATATAATTAAAAACATTGAAAGCTAGTTTATACTATTACAAGTCTGATAGTGATATAAATATAAGTAAAAAACATTGAAAGCTAGTTTATACTATTACAAGTCTGATAGTGATATAAATATAATTAAAACACAGACTGAAAGCTATTTTATACTATCACAAGTCTGATAGTGATATAAATATAATTAAAAAACATTGAAAGCTATGTTATACTATCACAAGTCTGATAGTGATATAAATATAATTAAAAACATTGAAAGCTATTGTATACTATCACAAGTCTGATAGTGATATAAATATAAGTAAAAAACATTGAAAGCTAGTTTGTACTATTACAAGTTTGATAGTGATATAAATATAATTAAAAAACATTGAAAGCTATTTTATACTATTACAAGTCTGATAGTGATATAAATATAATTTAAAAACATTGAAAGCTAGTTTGTACTGTCACAAGTCTGATAGTGATTTAAACATAATTAAAAACATTGAAAGCTAGTTTATACTATTACAAGTTTGATAGTGATATAAATATAATTAAAACATATTGAAAGCAAGTTTATACTATTACAAGTCTGCCACTGATATAAATATAATTAAAAACATTGAAAGCTAGTTTATACTATCCCAAGTCTGATAGTGATATAAATATAATTAAAAAACATTGAAAGCTAGTTTATACTATTACAAGTTTGATAGTGATATAAATATAATTAAAACATATTGAAAGCAAGTTTATACTATTACAAGTCTGCCACTGATATAAATATAATTAAAAACATTGAAAGCTAGTTTATACTATCACAAGTCTGATACTGATATAAATATAATTTTTAAAAAAACATTGAAAGCTAGTTCATACTATTACAAGTCTGATGAGCACAAGACTTTTTTTTCTAATTTCTAATTTATTTTGAACACAAATAATATATAAAATTGAAGTGTAAGTTTTCTATTTTTTTCTTTGTTAGTTATCATTCATTTCAATTGTCTGATGTTTTGATATGTATCGCTTGTTTCTCAAGAACATGCCGACTTTTCGATAGAACAGTTCATCTTTACTTAGGGCGATACTCGGTGGTCATCGTCTGTCTACCCTATTATATACTAGACGCATTTGGGCCTGTTTCAGGGGGAAATTTACAAGGGAGTTTTGGCCGACACCTGGACAGTGTCGGTTCGACGATTAGGCAGTGCCACTACTCCGGTCACTGGAGTGATCAGTTTTACAATTAAGAAAGCAACACATGCAAAAATACAGCAATGGCAAAGAAGGGAGGACAAATGCAGATGAATAATGTAAAATAAAAGGTTGTATGTATTACACCATAGGTACAAGAGAAAATAACGAGGAAGAACTGGAT
This sequence comes from Sepiola atlantica, assembly GCA_963556195.1. Taxonomy (NCBI): domain Eukaryota; kingdom Metazoa; phylum Mollusca; class Cephalopoda; order Sepiida; family Sepiolidae; genus Sepiola; species Sepiola atlantica. The sequence continues at coordinate 23,906,300 of OY744549.1, read as the reverse complement.
TAATAGGATTAATAATATTTCTGGAAGTAGGAAGGCGTGAATGACACGGATGACTTCACTAGAAGCAGGTAGGACAAGATTGACAGGGATAGCGTCACTACAAGCGGGAAAGGGGGTCACTGGAAGCGGGAAGGCTGGAGTTGCGTCACTGGAATCTCACAAGAATGCGATGGGAAAGCTGAATGTATATCAGAACTCGGAGAGGAAGAACATGAGGAAAATATGAATATAAGAGAAAATATTTAGATTCTTTTCTTTTTGAAACGACTTGACGATAAATCTGATTGGAATTCCAGCTGAAAAGCGACTTATTACAGAGAGCATGCTGGCTGGAAATTTAAATGATGCGACACAAATATTTGAGCAAGAACTTCAGTGAAATTTTGATCATGAAAATTTAAAGAGAATGGAAACTGGCGGAAAAAGAAGGTGATGCAGCCCACATATTTGAAATCTTGATCAAACGATTTAAAGAAAACCTTTACAATTCTCATCAGCAAATACGATGTTGACTTGGCTGCTTCTAGTATGCCTCTCACTGATCTTAAACTTCAGGATTATTTAGCATCGCTTTCCCAAGTGGAACGTGACATAACCATGATGATTAATCAACGGTTATTAAATGGCTGAGACAGATCTAACGATGGCATGTGAAAGAAACTACACACTTTTGCGATTGCTCCTTGGATGTTATGAAAGCTAAGAATTTCTTTTAGTAGTGCAGAAAAAAAGCTTCTAAAACTAAAGCTCATTAAAACTTACTTGTTATCGATCGGGTCTCAAGATTCCCTTTCAAATGTTCTCTCTTTTCAATTAAAAATTCGCACTGGGGACAAGATCATTTTTCAAAAATGAATTATAATTTTATTTCGACAAAACAGTAAGAATTAAAATGTAATTCTAAAAGTTTTGTTCATTAGCACCTTTCACTGTCATTTTTTTTGAAGAGAAATCATTCCGGGATTCTCTAGATTTTTGGTATTTGTCTAGTCAACGTGCAGTTGTTCATCAGCTCAAGGATCTATTTTAATGTGAGTTGTCCAAAGCATTTTATCTCTTTTATGAGAATATTATCAAGGTGGATGCATTTACCAGTGTTTATGGAATTGATGTAGATATTTGTCTTTTCAAATGAGAACAGCTCAGTTTTATATCAGTCTACAGTGTGTATTACCTGTTTTGTGAGATATTTTCCATTGAGTAATATTTGGTAGAGCACTTGGTTGGTGGTGATGGTGCACTGTCATATTTTAAGTGACGGGTTGTTGCTGATTTGTTTTAATTAAACTTCATACCGTTTTGAATTCTTGTCATATCAGTAGAACCATATAATGCTACTAAACCTTATGCTTAGAATCATTTATCCAATTTCAAGCAAAATTCGTTACAGGATTTTTATTTTTAAAATGTCTACAATTTAAGGCTTAGGTTGTCTTAATGAATAACTATTAACATCAATCTTGCTTAATTTGTGTTTTATGACTATGGATAAAATTTAATGGAAATTAAAAAATGGGAGGTTGTGTCTATATTATTAACCCAGAAAACGTTTCTAAAATATTTTAACAAAATCGAAACATAAATATGTATTAAGTGTTACATTTATTCAAAATAAGAAATATCTGAATTTTCACAAAATAGTTTCCAACTTTTTCCACTTTAAAAAAATCTAAATCGAATAAAATATAGCCCACATTAGCCACCCTCTCGCCTTGCAGATTAATCAGAATGATACGTTAATTAGTACATATATATTTATATACACATACCTAACTTCATATATAAATAGCTTTTGTACGTCTGTCACATTTTTAAGTAATAAATACATTGCGGAATTTGTCTCAATTCGAAAGATCAGAGATGTTAAGTAATTTTATGAATGAATAATATTGCATTAATATTAAAATAATAAATTCGCAACAAAAAAGAGTAGATGCTATGACCAGAAATCGAAACCTTGAGATCTTCAGTCTGAGGTTCTACCAACTGACCTATTTGAACTTTCTTATTTCTTGTCCACCTAGTTTTACATGTGTCGACTCCTACTAATGGGCGCTATGATTCAAAGTCTGATGTGCATGTGCGCTGTCGTCGAATGACATTGTTGAACGATAACAAATCTACAAAGCCGATTGCTTATAGAAAAGAAAATTAACTGCGAAAGAAGCAGCTTATTAGTACAACGTAACATAGAAAATGGTGTTCACAGTGGAACATTTGGTTAATGTTTGTAGCCATATTTCACATAAGACTCTTACGAATACAGTTATTTCTTACTACATGAATAAATATTAGTTTTTAGTTTTAAATCCATTCATTTTGTTTGAAGGTCTTATTTTTCTTTGATTTTTCTCTATTCGAATATTGCTCACTTTAATTTATTTTGCAGTCGCGAATGTGAGAATATCATTTTGTGCGTTAAGCTTGTCGAATTAAGGTGCCCAAGTCTTACAAAATCAGCCAAAAATGTTTTATTTGAATTTTTGTTCATTTTTATTAACACTTCAAAGTCTGTAAAAAATTTAATTCTTTTTTTACTCAGTTTTATTTTTTTACACCAAATAAAAATGTCATACAACTACATACATTTCAGTTTTATTTTTTCACACCAAATAAAAATGTCATACAACTACATACATTTCAGTTTTATTTTTTCACACCAAATAAAAATGTCATACAACAATATACATTTCAGTTTTATTTTTTCACACCAAATAAAAATGTCATACAACTACATACATTTCAGTTTTATTTTTTCACACCAAATAAAAATGTCATACAACTACATACATTTCAGTTTTATTTTTTCACACTAAATAAAAATGTCATACAACTACATACATTTCAGTTTTATTTTTTCACACCAAATAAAAATTTCATACAACAACAGACATTTCAGAAATTGTGGGGATGAGAACTTATACATTTTATTTTTAGACGTTTCGGCCGATGTAATCTCCAACCTTCTTTCTGGAGCATCTGCATTAAGCAACATAATAGTCGAACATGAAATTGTATAGAAATTTCGAATATTACACTTCACTTAGTCAACGTGGGTTGATTATCCTCATTCCGTCAGCCATGACCGGGTAAAATGCTAACTTTTATGCTATTCTTAGTTACTATCGCCTGTTGCGAGGATTGAACCTTTAACTTCCAGAAAACTTAAATGTTACGCCCCAATTTAGGTAAAAATGTCACCGGAAAAAATGATGACATTCAGCCCCTCCCCCCTCAAGCTGTTTTTTTTATATTTATGTGTTGAAACCCTGAAAAAACTTTTAAAATATTTTATAATTAAGTGGAAGGCATTTGTTTCGCATGTAAACATACCCGGAAATCTTTGATAATTTTACGTTAAGTATCTAACCAAATAGTTATTTAAGCTTATATGACTAGAATATTTTAAGGGAGATAAATATTGTGTATGTTTTTTTGGGGGTGCGGTAAAAAGACAACCCTCCGTTTACATTACCACTAACGCTAAGTTTGGGTGACCCCAAACCCAATATGTCGCTTAACACTAAGCCACAATAGCAACAGTCCCTTCCAATATTTAAAATATGTATTTACTGTTTTAAGCAAATAAAATAGTTTGACGCTGTAGGCTTCCTCATCTATAGTTACTAAATAGTCGACGTACACCCAGCCCTCTCCCACCCAAAATACATGGAAACAAAAACTATACAATCTAAATTCTTAGGATATTTTCTTGAAGAACTTTATTTGGTGATGTGAATTTTACAAGAAAACAGATAAAAAAAACTATTACATTTTGTTTATAAAAAAGTCTAACTAGTTTCAATGGCTTTCATGAGATATCAAAATTTCTCTTCATTGTACCTTCACGGAAAGTTTGAAAGACAAGATGGCTGCAAACATGGTTCCGAACCGTAACCCCCCCCCCCTCCGCAAAAAAAAACAAAGTAACGTATCAAAGTCTTGTGAAACACCATAAACCTTGACAACTAGAAAGAGGCTGAGAAAAAAAATGTCGGCAATTATCATGTCTTACCAAATTTCCAACTTTCCGTAAAGGTAAACATGGGAAGAAATGTTGATATCAAATAAAAAGCCATTGAAACTACTTTAAAATATAAACAAATGTCATAGGTCAGTCGGCAAATAAGTTTTATGGGCTACGGTCACATTTATATTGTATATTTGTTTTTTGACCGTTCTCGTTTTGTTGATTATTGTAAAAGATGCTCGGTTCAATTACTCAACAAAGCATGCAACGCGAGAAATATGTGTTATTCTATATTACCTGCAATACGAGGGTAAATCGTGAGATCAACGGCTAGAACAAGATACACATTGTGTATAGGCGATAGTAATGGTTTTATTTCTATTTTTTTAATATTAAAGGAGGAACCGTTTTGAGTTAACATCTATTGAACATTACGCATGTAATCTGAAGACAAACATGTTTAAAATGTTTCAATATGCTGGAATAATCGAGATTTTAACAAAATTGCGTCTTACACGGACCTGACGTGTTGTTTTATTTCTTGTTCGTGATTTGAAATGAAGGAGATAATATCATCAGAGTTCCTAATAATATACCAAAATATTTTTTGACAATAAAATAAACTTTATGTAACAGTAACATATAATCAAGCTCGTCAAATGAGAACAGCTACGTTAGTTCGGTGTTTGGGAAGTTCTGAGGTAGGTCTATTGTTTAGATTACCTGTTTTGTGAGGCATTTTCTATTGGGTAATATTTGATAGACAATTTGGTTGGCAGTGATGGTGAACTGTCGTTGTATTGGAGGTGGCAGAGTGTTGCTAATGTTTTTCGATTAGACTCAAAATGGTTTTGCTTTATTGTCATATCAGTTGTCTCCAACAAGTTTTGCTAAACAGTTTGCGGCATTCGGATAGGGATACGAGTCTCATTTACTGCGATGGTATTTTCAGAAAATGGGTCAGGTTAATGGAGATGTCTATTGCCCATATAGTTCGTTGCTTTTAGCACAGAGTCCCGGTATGTATAGAGTGATTGCCACTTGCAATATTCTTCTGGCTTTCTGGTTTTGTTGCGGATGTTTTATGGATCAGCTGGGGGAGTAATAATCTTCCTTTCAAGATCGATTTCCCAATATCGATTCTTTTCTTCCGAATGGAGCTGACTGGGGTGAGTGCTGCCAAATGATCGGTATAGCGTTTTTGGCAGTGGCTTCAGAACAAGTGTCTCTCTGAGTCCGGTGATATTATGACTGACCAACTAAATAACTGTCTTTCAATCATTCGCTATTGAAGGACCATTTATTGTTTAACATATATGTGGATGCTTTCGGGCTATTATTTCACGGCATCACCATCGGCATTGTAATTAGCGAATCCACCTTGTACGGCTGTTGGAGTATTCGATCACAATTTTTGGCTTTTCAAATGTTGGTATTTCTATGATCACGAGGGATGTAGGAGATTGGGTGGAGACTGAGGTGATGGAATCTCTACGTTGTTTTTGTTATAATTGTGGTACTAGGACACTGAACGTTACATATACGTAATTCAGCCACGAATGTAAAAATCTGAAAAGGTTGAAAACCCGATGAAAGGGAAACAACCCGTACTTCGTAAAAATGAATAACACATCGTATCACAAATTATAATCATATATTTGTATAAAACAACCAAGACAAATTAACAATACATAACAAGTATTTATTTTTAAAAAGATCAACTGATATTCTTTCCGCACAAACGGAGTTCTCTATAAGAGGCTGGTTTTTCTTATTCCGAGAAAGTTGATCAGTCAGGATAAGAATTAAAAGTTCAAATATAGCAATTAAAAAGGCTTATGGAAAATGAAAATAGGAAAGTCTTTTTTTCTTACGTAATTCGAGGAAAACAGATAGGAAGTCAAATCCTCCCACGGAGGATCGAGATATGAAGGGAAATCTGTTAAAATCGCGGGGAACGATTGAATGAGATCATTTAACACGACAATATATAACAACATGAAAGTTCGATTTAGGACGAATTAATATAGTATTTTTTTTAGTCCATATGTCGTAAACACATACCTTTTTGGTTGACAGCGAAGGGAAGGATATTTTAAGAGAATTTTAGATCATGTTGTCCGGTTTTAACGAGCTGTTTTGAAGGTCCCGAGATATACGTAATCCCGACTTTGGAGAGGTAATATGATTGACTGGTCTGTCGTAATCAATTTTCTTGGACCAGGGTTTTTCTGTTGGTGTCCGGTAGACAGCAGTATTAAATGTCGTTGTATTTCTTAGCCGTTAATTTTTGAACCACTTTTCCTATTTTTGATTTTGTGTGCGGGGATAATTGTTTGATATGACAGCGGAGTGAATTGTTTGATATGACAGCGGAGTGAATTGTTTGATATGACAGCGGAGTGAATTGTTTGATATGACAGCGGAGTGAATTGTTTGATATGACAGCGGAGTGAATTGTTTGATATGACAGCGGAGTGAATTGTTTGATATGACAGCGGAGCGAATTGTTTGATATGACAGCGGAGCGAATTGTTTGATATGACAGCGGAGCGAATTGTTTGATATGACAGCGGAGTGAATTGTTTGATATGACAGCGGAGTGAATTGTTTGATATGACAGCGGAGTGAATTGTTTGATATGACAGCGGAGGGATAATTGTTTGATATGACGGCGGAGTGAATTGTTTGATATGACGGCGGAGTGAATTGTCAACCTCTTAGACGTCCGCTCTTAACGCTGATTGAGGACGTTCTTCTCGTGTTTCTTCTCGCTTCGATTTTCCCGCTTTCCTGTGCATAGCAACAGTATTCTCTCATTTGATTGGTTGAATCCTCCGCCCATGCGAATGCGTGGGCTAAATTATGAAAGCCTGTCTGTCGAACTTCCTGTTGACCTTCTTTTGACAAACGTCGCTGGCATGCACCCTCTTTCTTCATGCGTAAAGAAACATGTGCCAACAAGTCCCCTGCTTCCTTTTTATGCTTTATGGGACAAAATATGTAGATATAACATTTTCATGTGTTTGATGATGATTCGATGATATTCTAATCTTGTATGTTTTTTTTATGTGGTGTTGCTATGCTGTGATTACCCTTCACATAATGGCGACATGTTTACATCAATACGAGTTCCTTGTGAAAAGAGAATTTGACACTGATGTACTTAGCAGAAGTTTGCAAAATGTTCTTTAGTTGCAGATAGTCCTTACATATTTAAAGATAGCATTGTCAATACTGACATTGAAGGAAGTGGTCTCTCCATGCTCAAACGTGTAGGCGTTTTTCATTCCTTGGTATTTTGGACATGGGCGGCTTCGGACAGTTTGATTGAATTTGCAGGTAATATTATATATTTTAAACTGGATTTTTGTGAAAATGAAGAGTCACACTATTAACAGTTACCGCCACGTGAACGCTTCAGACGTATGGGAGTTTTTTTTACTTGATCCTTACGTACAACTGGCTCGGGAGTTTGTTTTTTTTCAGAATATTCTCAGTAAGCAATACAACAGAGTATTGATATTTTTCAACTAAATGTTACATGAAAAAACAAATATCGTTAGAGATGCACGGTAAATACGTCCTCTAGGACATACTGGAGTTTGAACAATGTTGCAAAGAGTTGTATAATAGAAACCATAATGCGGAAATATATTTGACAAAGGATTGAAAACTGAAATGCGCAATTCATGTACATTTGTGATTGTTATACATATTTTCGTACATGTACAATGTTTTTAAAGACATAATGAATTAAAATAGATTAACTTCTACATTATATTATCTACCATATAAAATATTTGAAAATTAAAATATTCGTCATTTGTTATACAGTTACAACATAAGAATTATTAAGTCGTTGTGCAGAATAATATTTATCGGGAATCGTGCAATAATTCTGAAAAATGAAACCTAAATTGTGATAGCATGTTTATATAAATGTTAAGCATATTTTATTTGAAATCCTAGTCCGTCCATTAGAATACGTGTGATTAAATATGAGAATAACTTGGACATTGATACAAATACAATTGACAGTCGAATATAACAAGAAAAATAGTGTTCAATAAGGTTGAATTTCTTTTAAATTTTCGTATCGTTTTTAATTATTTGAGATGGGGGATCCTACCGGATGCTAGACATCCATTACCTATTTTAGAGACTCTAATCAAAATATCGTTGCTTATGATTCTAACCGTCCCTTTAAGTGCCATTGTTTTATCTTTCTTGCACTTGGTTCACCGGGTCTATTTGTCTAATAGTTTTTTAATTCTTTATTACGAGTCCAGTTGTGCCTATAATTACTTGTAACCAGTGTGTGTCCGCATGTGAGATTTTAAATTGTATGTTTGTGTAAATGTTGAGACACAAACTTAAAAAGAATAAGGTTGTTCACTTGTGTGTCCGCAGATGACGTTTTAAGAATGATCTTTCTGAAAATGCTGAATCACACAGTTCACATGCATCAGGTTTTTCACTTTAACATTTTATCTTTTCATTCATTTGCTTGGGACGGAGTATTCTTCCAAATGCCATACGATCACCCGCTATTTACAAACTCCAACCGACAGCTCTTTTTTAGGATTCTGACTGTTCCCTTGAGTGCAGGTGTGTCATATGACGTTTTAAGGAGGATCCCTGTGAAAATGATGAATCACACAGTTCACATGCATAAGGTTTTTCACCAGTGTGTGTCCGCATATGGCTGTGTAAGGTGTCTTTCCGACAAAATGCTGAATCACACAGTTCACATGCATAAGGTTTTTCACCAGTGTGTGTCCGCATATGGCTGTGTAAGGTGTCTTTCCGACAAAATGCTGAATCACACAGTTCACATGCATAAGGTTTTTCACCAGTGTGTGTCCGCATATGGCTGTGTAAGGTGTCTTTCCGACAAAATGCTGAATCACACAGTTCACATGCATAAGGTTTTTCCCTTGTGTGTGTCCGCATATGGTTGTGTAAGGTGTCTTTCCGACAAAATGCTGAATCACACAGTTCACAGGCATAAGGTTTTTCACTTGTGTGTGTCCGTATATGACGTTCTAAGGCGGTTTCTTGTGAAAATGTCGAGTCACACACTTCACATGCATAAGGTTTTTCGCCAGTGTGTGTCAGTATATGACGGTTTAAGGTGGTTTGTTGTGAAAATGCCGACTCACACCGTTCACATGCATAAGGTTTTTCACCAGTGTGTGTCCGCATGTGAGATTTTAAACTAGATTTTTGTGAAAATGCAGAGTCACACTCTTCACAGGAATAAGGTTTTTCACCGGTGTGTGTCCGCATATGAATTTTTAAAAGGAATTTTCTTGTAAATGCTGAATTGCATACTGCGCAGGAAAATGCATTTTTCTCAGTATACGTCGGTATGTGCATTTTAAAAATATATTCTGAGAATTCAAATCTACACACTTTACAAGTCTGTATTATCTCGTATCTGTTTAAGTGTGATAAACATGCAAATTATGAGGTATACACCTCAGAAATGAAGGTTTTTATTGCGCGTTTATTTGCATTTTTTTTTTCGTAAATAAACTGCTTCAGAAATGTATTTTTATATTATTTTTAAAAATACCGTTTTATTCCGTATAGATGTTTATAAAATCCTTTGCGGTTGATCCATTGCCCTGTGAACAAATAAGAGATTTTTGTTTATAAAACATACAAGAAAAAAAATTACGAACGGACAAATTTTTACATTAATTTTTAAAACATTCATTGCGTTCATTAATTTAAAAGTAACTGATTTTAAGAATTTCTATGAGTTTGTAAAAACATCAAAATTTAGAGTTAATCTTGCGGATTTTGAAAATTATGTTAAAAAATTCTATTAATTCTATTTGTATATATTTTAGTGTACTTTTTTATAGAGCAGAATAAATATAGCTGGTCGGAAACGTTTTTATTTACGCTTAGGCTTTTATTATGCTGTTTCCTGTAAACAGTTAAAAGGAAACAACAATTGTTTTCAGTCGGATTTGCTAGGAAACTTGTTTGTTCTCATAACTGCTTCAAAAATGTTTTGATATAGTGTACAAAAATAATGGACAAGTAGATTTAAAATATTGTTTACTTATATGAAGTAAAATGAAAGCGATACATTAAGAAAAACATAGTGAATTAAGCATGCCTAAGTCAAACTTTTAGTACAATTTTAATCTGATAAATAAAATATACTAATGTATTTAAAAAAATCAATACCTTCCATGAAGAGATATTTTTTATAAATGGTGATGTGTATATCATTTGTTAATATAGAATGAAAGTGTGTCCCAGTTTTAGTAAAATAAAATTATAACCACGACTTACATTGCCGATAAAAATATAATATATCAACGTATTTTGTAGAATTTAATATCTTGCATGAGGATATATTCTCATAAATAATGATGGGTATATCATTTTAAAATAAAAGTATGAAAGTGGGTTCATTAGAGTTCATTTACAAAAGCAATGCAAATAAACACGCGATAAAAACTTCCACTTCTGAGGTGTAAACCTCATAATTTAAGTACATTATATCTTTAAAAACAATATGACTTAATTAATAGGGAGATTTCTCACATTTTTAGAATGAGGGTGAGTCAAAATTATAACTTATAAATGAAATCTTAATTTTATCTTTGACCTAATCTGATCAATATTTAGTTAAAACATTTCTGTTGGAGTAATGAATGATATTTACTATTTTTAACGTATGATTAGCCTATTTTATTTATAACAGATTCATAATTTTATGTTAGTTTTAGTAATCAAAATGTGATTGTATTTCGAAGATATCAGTAGAATATGGGGCTAAATCGAATTATTATATATGCAAATAGTTATTGAAAGATACAAAAAACAGACACATCTACAAGAGGTACAGCAAATAAACACATCTACAATAAGAAAACAAAAAAGTGAAATATTCAATGGAAAAACAAAAAGTGAAATATTCAATGGTAAAATGAAAATAAATATACAAATAAACATAATTTAACAATGAGCCTTAAAAAAAGAAATGATTTTTAGCATTCTTTCAAAGGTCATTTTACATCAATTGTTTTTGTATCTTATAGAGTTTTTAATAAGTGTAATAAATCGAGAGAGAGGGAGATAGGAGAGGAAGGGAGCGGAAGGGAGAGAGAGGAAGAAAAAAAACGAGAGTTTCACATGAAAACAGAGCATTTAGACTTCTCAGATTTTCACATCGACATGTTACATTTTTTATGGGAGAATTTTCTTAAGGGAGGAGACAATTTGGCAACAAATGTCTTCAAATGCGTCAGTGAGTCTATAAATATCTTTGAAGTTTTTTTTACAGATTAGAACTTTTTTTGTATTGATGACAATGATGTTTATTGCTGATTGTATAAATAAGCCAATTTTTTTTTTAATTCGTGTTTTTAAATAAAGAATTTTAGGTTCAATTATACTAAAGGGAATTTTGGATTTTCTCGTCCATATCGCTCGGTATTCACCCAAATGTTTGATAAAATCGATTTTTGGGGTGAAATTGGACATTTTGTCCTGACAAAAAAATTCTAATTTATTTTCGGCGACATTTTTTATTCACAACTAGTATGTTTTTACCTTTTCATGTTTCATTCGTTAAATTCCGTTAAAACTTTCTTTTGTAAATAGAAGGTTCAAAGTTTTTTTTGTGTGTAATAAAATGTTAAAGCAGTAAAAATATATTTAGTCCAAGGAAAAAATATATTTAGTCCAAGGAAAAAAAACAATAAAAACCAACATGGCAGCCAGCGATTAAAACCTGGAATTAAAGTTAGATTGTCAGCACTTTAAAAAGTAAATGAGAATTTTATTTCAGGACCAAAAATAAAATTAAGACCAACAATCAGTTTCATCCTAAATTTGGGCGACTACCAAGCGGAATGGGCGAAAAGAAATACAGCGGTCCCTATTCTACAATTACATCGATGTTTTAACTTAATTACATTTTTAAAAAAGTCTTAAATTTTAATTTAAAAAGCAAATAATTAGACTTTCTGACTAATTTGTTGTTTATTTTAAAACAGAAAGTAGATTAGATATTTTTCTTTATCTTAAAAAATCTATTATCGAATATTACAATTGTAAAGTTTGTTTTTGTTAGAGATTTCAAATATAGACGTCTCAACTTTTTTTTCAAATTTTTAATTTTAATAAATGTTTTTGCCTGACCTAGGAAAACTTGCTCCATTTAATTTTTCGGGAGAGAAAAATTTGACCCTATATTTTTTCAACTCCCAACCAGATATTTTGTATGCAATTTTAAGACATTAAATGGATCTCTGAATTGTTTATTGACAATTTGATACTTTGGAGCCAACTTATGAAATATATTTTTTATTCAATCCTTAAAAAATAAACTTCATTGGGTTTTTTTCGCCCCAAATTGTACTATTGAAAAAAAAATGGATAAAATCGATTTGTTGGAAAATACTTGCGCGTTTCACTGTGGTAAATAATAATATACATTATACAATATAGTTACGTTCGTAAAACAAACAAATATTAAACAACAACACAACGATTAATGTTGCCCTGGCTGTCTCTCCTCTCCCGGAGAAATGTTTTCTTTAAAAAGAAAATAATCAATAATAATGTTTAACAGTAAAACTTTATTTACTTAAAACAAATCTAAATTCCCTTCCAAAATAAATAGAAAAAATAGCGAATCAAATTTTCCTTCCCTAAAAAAATTGTTTTAAAATACTTCAGGGATTTTTTAATTTCTATTTTATACCTACGGAAACGGAAATTTACGACTAATCCTAGCCTTCATCCGACATGTTCTGTAACTCTTAGCACATCTCAGAATATTAGCGAGATTTTGTCAAATATTATATGACGGTCTTACAATTAAAGTTACACCCCCACCCATACTGACGAGGTCCTTTGACGCCCACCCCTATCCTTCGACCACTTATTGGCAAAATAGAACGTTTATGAAAGAAGGTACATTTTCATTATGGAGCGCTGAAAAAGAGCCGCTCCTTTTTATAGGAGTTTAAGCTTGAGCGGCTCCTTTTTTTAAATGTGGAGCGTGAGAGGAACCAGCTCCAATTTGGGGCGTTGGAGCAGGAGCGGGAGCAGCTCCAAAAGTAGTGGAGCGCATGAAGCCTAGCCGTTGCCTAAGGAAACGTCGAAATACCTGAAATGAACTGCTATTTTCAGGGATTAATAGAAGTTCTGTAATTTTTTTTTCACGTTGACTTGTGATCAGTATTTTTTTTAAAAAGTTAAAAAATGCTTGTCTTGAGCATTTTAAATTCTGTTAAATATTTTTTGTGATAATTTTTAAAATTTATTATTAATAACAAATGAAGCAGTAAAAGAACATTTAAAATATTCAACTAATTTATTCAACAGATTTTTTATAAGTTTTAATTTAAATTTATTATGCATTATCAACTTTATTGTTTGTATTGAAATTATTTGGTTGTGATTTTTTATTTGCCTGTTCTTATTATAAAGTAACACATTCATTTGTTTTCATTTCAAACGGTTATATTGGAAAAGTCAGCTATCTAAATAGCTGCCAGATTTTAGCGACTACATCTGTCCGATTTACCAAGCGGTGACCGTGCAAATTAAGAAAACAAATTCATGTTTTCAATAAATCAAAAAGAAATCGCACAGCGAATTAATACAACGAGTTAATTTAGTATTTCGCAGAAATGGTAGATCAGAAAAAAACTAATCGATAAAATTTGGCAATCATTTTGGGAGCTAACCGCTTCAATATAAAATCTAAACTAACTGATAGTTAGTTATCATTTTTTCTACTTATTCATCGTTTTGAATTATTTATCGTTTGTTTTGAATTTGTTTAATTATTTTTTTCTTCGAAAGTTAAAAACACGTGGTAACCAATACTATTTTCTATACAACAAATAGGTTGATATCGTAACTTTAAAAAAATTATAATCTTCATTACTTGACTTTACATATTTATTAAAATAAATAGATGCGAACAAATTGTTTCCAGATTGTTCGCAAATAAAATAAACGAATTCTAGTCTTTAAAATTCTTTAAAAATCGTGATGTTTATGTACTTTAACGCAGAAACGTCTAAACTATTTTTTTGAATTAATTCTTTTTTTAATTCTTATTGAATAAAGTTAAGTTTAAGTATAAATCGGAACGTGTTCCTTTTTTTTTAATAATATTGAATAAAGTTCAGTTTAAGTGTAAATCGGAACGTGTTTTTTTTTCTTTCTTTTTAAACAATTTTTATAGTTTCTAAACTTTTTTGAAAGCTATCATTCATTATCAACAACCTAAATTTCGACATGTCTCTGCTGCACTTAAGTGTATACTTTTCTTTAACCTAAATACTAACTGTCCGTCCGGGATGACGATGCGAAAAGAAAATTATTAGACCGTAAAAAGTTGATGTATAGTCTAATCGCCCGAAATCATTCAGAATCTCACAGAATCATTTAGTTAACAAACTAGCCAACGATAAGTGTTAGATGGATAGATTCCGACCCAGAAAACAGCAATTCTTGCCACTTTGTCACTCATGAAATGTGAGGACTAAAGGACAAAATAAGGTAAGCTAGAGTACAAGGCTGCCGACAGTAAACCAGATGTCCACTTTCTACTCTCCTACTTTATAGTCTGAGAGATTGTTGAAAGTCGATTTATAATCCAATTTCACGAAATCATTCAGAATCTTCTCAGATCCTCTGGAACCTCGTGTAAAAAATAATCAAGTTATTTGCCCCTCGGGTAATTACGTGTGAACATTCTGAAAATCCTTGTAAAGAGTATTTTTGAATTTAGAAGAAAGGATTTGTTTCGCATATAAACATAACGTAAAATCATCATCCATTTCCGGACCAGTGTCTAACCAAATAGTGATTTAAGGAAATGTAACCAGAAGTTTATGAAGGAAAATGAATTTTGTGCATGTTTTTTTTTTGTTTGGGGGGGGGGGAAGGTCGGTAAAAAAGACAACCCTTCATTTCAGTAAGTAAATTCAATTGAACCCCACATTACGGCAATATCATTTTTATTAATAATTATTTATTCACCGTGCAGAAAAAAAACATTAATTATCAAACCACTGAAAAAAGTGGTGAAATACAATTTTTATTTGAAAAAAATATATAACACAACAGAAAATAAATTTTTGTTCAATATTGTCCCTATTTAAAACTATAGAGGTGAGAGCTTGGCCCGCTTCACCAAAACTTTGTAAACTCGATTTTATTTGCTTAAAAACCGTAAATGGGAACAGTCGAAAGATCGTCAATAAAAAAAAAATCAACAACAAATGACTAACTATTTAGCGACGTGTATACTTTAACGTGTTGAACCTTTTAATTTTTATTTTATTTTGTATTATTTCTATACTAAGCTGGAGAACCTTTCATTTTTTTTACTTTCAAGGTTTCATAATTACATACTAACCCTGAGAAGAAAAAAAAAATGGCCGCGTGTTGCTAACAAACTCAGCGACAATCGGGTTCTTTGGAGGAAATAACATTTTGAGCTTAGCCCATATTTAGAACAAACGGTTCTACTTTTCCGTTGCCGAATTGACGTTACTTTGTCCCCTTTTTTTCTATTTATTCACTTGTGCTATTTCTACTTGCGCCGTTACGCCATATCCATAGTTTTAAGGTTATATCCTTATTATAAATGACAAACGTAGCACTTCTACGCGGTTATGGCAGATGTAATGAGAACAATATACCATCGTAAATTAAAAGTCACAAAATCCGCACATTTTCAAAGTTCAACTATTAGGTTCCACGTTCGAAAAGATACAGCTGAATAAGGTTGGATGTTAAATCGGCCGAAACGTTGTGAATATCGTGTGAACAAAGGAATAATAGTCTAAATAATTCAGATGATATAAATAACTATTTTTTTCATTGAATACTTTTTTTTTAAGTTATTCTTCATTGAGTTTTCTCTATTGAAATGTTACTTTTATTCACGTTCAAGTCGGGATTGTAAGAATAGAATACCAATGTGTTCAATTAAGGTACCCAAGTTTTAAGTAGCGACATAAACCCTCGACAAGCCGATATTTTACAACCCAAAAGATTAAATAAAACTTAATTTGAGCTCAACTAAAACATTTTATTTGAATCATTCTTTTAATATTAAATTTATAATCTGTAAAAATCGTATCGAATGAATATTTTGTTACAAACCAATTGAAAGTTTTTAAAAATACTTTCCTTAATACGATGCCAATAAAGTTAGTGAATACGAAAATTCACTAACTTTATTTTATTTAAAGTTGTAAATACAGAAATAAAGTTATGCTATTATCTACTAAATTAAAAAATTCAATTAAAATTTAATGTAGTTTTAGAATGTTGCACCAGTTCGATAACATTTGTTGATGCCGCATGGTGTACAATCGTCTTTTGTTGAATGTAAAATCAAAATAATTTAAATTTGTTCATAAAAGATTATAAGCAAATTTGTTTGTCGTATAAACGTTATGTTATTATGAACGTGTGCATGGTAAAAATGCTAACTGTAAAAATGGTGCAATAAAAATATTCTTACTAAACCAGAACATAGAAAAGGGTCAGCATCATAAGTGTCGGTTTAGCGTGAATGATAAATAAGGGAATTGGGTTCAGTTGTCTTTGATTTCATTGTTCAGTAATTGAACCACTGACAAAGTATTTAACTGAAGAAATGTGTTATATATACACCTGCCTTACTAGTTGTTGGTGTATATGTAACATACAAGTATAATACATGACTGTCTGGAAGCTGATCGGCCACTTTCTGATAACGTTTGAACGGCATGTAACAAATTTAGATGTAATCATGTTCTTTTTTGGTGGCGGAGGGGAACCAGGATTTAGTTTTAAATAGAAGCTGTTTTGATCCCTGTCCTCCAGAAAAAAAAACACACACACACACACAATTTATCCACATTAACAACAAATTGGTTACATGCCCTTAATCTGTTGTATGGTTTCATAATGACTCGGAAATAGGTGATCATTATACGTTAGATTTTTATGTCAAATTGATCTCCGACTCTAAAATAATTGTTTTGGTTTGTGTGTCTAAGATTTTCATGGTATTCACAAGTAATTGCATTAAAAGGAAAATCTCGTTTTCGAGAGGGGGGGGGGGTAAACGGGTGCAACTGAAGGTCTTCATATAAAATTCATCTTACTTGTAAATGTAGATCTAATCTTCTTTTTAATATTGTTTCTTTTGTAGCTTATCTTAGATTTAGTTAAAGTCATTTTGATATTGCCATCTCTATATTTGGCCACATTCTATTTTTATTTATCAACTTGTAATTATTAACTAAATTCATTATGAACAAATTGAAGGCTAAATTACATCCTAAAAGAACTTATTTCAAACGTGAATTTTCAGTTTTAATGATTTTGTAGTAAAATCATTGAAGATGGCTATATTTTTTATAAACGGTTTTAAAATTATTATTATATAGGTTTGATGATGAATTACCTATCAAAAAAAGAAAAAAGTTGAGACTCGTTTTTATTTTTTCAGGTTTATATTTTTAGCCTGTGTATGATTTTAGACGCCATTTGCATTTCTCTTATTCACGTGAAATTTAATGATTTGTAACCAAATTATCTACCAAATTCGCTTAAAATAAAATCTTCAAAGAGATAAAATTAATGAGTAATTATAGTTTAAAGGTAATCATCTCAGTAACTGGAATTTTGCCTTCCAAAACTTGTTCCATCCTGATTAGAGTACAATAGTTAAAAGAATGCCGCCCTTGTCATGTTAAGAATGAGTTCTAGATAATAAAAAAACTACTTAAAACCCCATTTTTAAAATGTGGAGGGAACGGTCTTTGTCAAAATACGATTACTAGAGTTAAAAGGTCAATTGTATACACGTTAATATGTCAAACAGTCTTTGTCAAAAAACGATTACAAGAGTTAAATTTAAAAGGTCAATTTCATACGTTAAAACGTTAATGTAAGCGTTTACTTTCTGGCCATCCTATTTTAAATAGTTTTTCAACTGTAAAATTTAAGAATAATATGTGATAATTTTTGAAAGTTAATAAAAACATATTTAAGAAAATGATAAACTAATCCAAGTAATATAATACTTACTTTTATCCAGTTTTCGTTCGCTTAGACTTGACTGGTCGCTGGCGTGTTTTTCTGCGAAGGGCATGATTAAGTGAATCTCATCGAGTTTATATTGGAATAGACGGCGCATGTTCCATCAATCAAAGCAAGATATTCTACCTCTCCTCCTACCCCCACCCTCTGTCTGACACTCGAAAATGTATTATTGTTCAAACTATTATTACAAATTGATAAGCTTGGCCTGTTACCTAGGAACAAAGTGTAGTATTTGTTCTGATGCTAAACTTTGCTAATTTGTTCTCAATCAGTCGACTTTATTCCGATAAAAAAAAGCTGATGGTTCATGGCAGTCCTTCGTTTACCAGCTAGGAGGTCGATGCATACAAGCCCGTGAAGCAAAAGGATTTAAGATAACCACGGACACAACACATGGATTTCTCAACCTACTTCCGCAGGACGCTACTCCTGTTTAGTAACAAAACTGTTTGTTGTCGTACGAATGGAAGTGACTTACACTTTTATTTCTGGGTAATTTCTTATTCCTATTTAAACATTTTATTCCGGCATCTTTTTGAAACTTTGCGAAAATAATTAGACGGTTGAAAGTCAATTTATATTCAAAGTGACCAGAACTATTCAGCGTTTTCTTGAATCTTTTGGAATCTCGTGAAAATAAATCAAGTTATTTTGTAAAGAAAGGGACGTTGTCTATATCTTATGTTTGAGTCACGAAAGGAAACAACAAAACCTCTGGTTATGACAACAACGAAAACGGTTCATTCATTACAGTTACCGATACCGTTTGGTATTAGTGGAAGAAAATTGACCAGTGTTTGAGTTAGGAAGAAAAAAGTTCTTACGGCAGCCGAAAGTCTGAGCAGTTATTCCCAGGCAACGATATTAGTCGCTGGAACGGTCAGTGGACAATGAGGCAGAAGAGAGAATATAGAAGTGTTTCCTCGTTGCTTGCAGGAGTCTCTGCTAACCGACCGTGATTCTAAAAGAAGAATTTAGGATTACGACGAACCCAACATAAGATTGTTTTAAATCATCAAAGAAAAATGTTGCAAACAGAATGTTTAGGTTAACCGAAGCACAATACAACACTGCCGCATATTAAACACAGGACTTTACGCGCTCCACTACATTTGGAGCTGCTTTTGCTCCTGCTCCAACGCCCAAAATTGGAGCTGGCTCCTCTCACGCTCCCTATTTTCAAAATGGAGCCGCTTCTGGTCCAACTCCTATAAAAAAGGAGCGGCTCTTTTTCAGCGCTCCATAATTAAAATATACCTTCTTTTATAAACGTTATATTTTGCCAATAAGTTGTCGAAGGATAGGTGTAGGCACCAAAGGATCTCGTCAATATAGGTGGGGATGTCACTTTAAGTGTAAGACTGTAAGATAATATTTGACAAAATCTCGCTAATATTTTGAGAGTTATAGGAGAACATGTCGGACGAAGTATAGGATTATACGTAAATTTTCGTTTCATGAGGTATAAATAGAAATAGAAAAATCCCTGAAGTATTTTCAAACAATTTTAATTTTCATTACATTAACAACATATTTTTTCAGGAATGGAAAATTTGACCCGATATTTGTCTATTTATTTTGAAAGGGAATTAGATTTGTTTTAAGTAAATAAAATTTTACTTTTAAACATTATTAGTGATTATTTTCTTTTTAAAGAAAACTCTTCCCCGGGAGAGGAGAGACAGCCAGGGCAACATTAATTGTCGTGTTGTTGTTTAATATTTGTTTATTTTACGAACGTAACTATATTGTATAATGTATATTATTTTTTATCACAAAGAAACACGCACGTACTTTTACACAAATCGATTCCTCCATTTTTTTTCAATAGTACAATTTGGGGCGAAAAAACCCAATGAAATTTATTTTTTAAAGATTGAATAAAAAAATTATTTTTCATAAGTTGGCCAAAACGTATCAATAAATTGTCAATAATCAATTCAGAGATCCATTTAATTTCTTAAAATTTCATACAAAATATCTGGCCTAGACCTTGGGAGTTGAAAAAATATCGGGTCAAATTTTCCTCACCCGAAAAATTAACTGGAGCAAGTTTTCCTAGGTCGGGCAAAAACAATTATTAAAATTAAAAAAAATGAATAAAAAAGGTGAAAACGTTTATATTTTTAATCTCTAACAAAAACAAACTGTTTACAATTTTAATATTCAATAATAAATATTTTAAGATAAAGAAAGATATCTAATCTACTTTCGGTTCTAACAAGAAAACAAATTAGTCAGAAAGTCTAATTATTTGCTTTTAAAAATGAAAATGTAAGATATTTGCTTTAATTTAATTAAGTTTAAACACCGGTTTAATTGTAGAATAAGAACCGCTGTTTTCTTCCGCTCATTTCGCTTAGTATTCGCCCAACTTTTGGATGAAACTAATTGTTTGTCTTAATCATATTTTTGGCACTGAAATAAAATTCTCATTTACTTTTTAAAGTGTTCAGAATCTAACTTTAATTCCAGGTTTTAATCGCTGGCGGCCATGTTGGTTTTTATAGGTTTTTCTTTCCCCTTTGACTTAAGATATTTTTTTCTGCTTTAACAGCCGCTATAGTATAATTGAACCTAAAAAATCGGCTTATTTATTCAATCAGCAATAAACATCCTTGGTATAAATACAAAAAGTTCAAATCTATAAGAAAATAACTTCAAAGACATCTAGAGACTCACTGGCACATTTAAAAACATTTAGTGCGAAATTGTCTCCTGCCTTAAGCAAAGTGTTCCATCAAAAATTTAACTTGTCGATGTAAAAATGTTATGTTTTGAAGGTTAACTCTCTCGTTCTTTCTCCCTCTCTCTCTCCTTTCCTCGCCCTCTCTCTCTCATATACATTTACCAGAGATATAATTTAAAAAAATAACTCAGAGTAAACTCTGAGACTTTTTTTCTCATATTTATTGCTGAATAAAAAACTAGGAGCGCGGAGCGATAAAACCATCGCTTTTTAGTCCCAAGTGGATTTGCTCCCGCTCCACTACAGCTGAATATAAAATGAGCCCTCTTCTCCTTCGCTCCAGCAAAAAGGAGCGTTCTCCTGGAGCGCGCTCCTTTTTGGAGGACTCGTTAAAGCCCTGACTAAGCATAACTATTAACGTACTAACGTAATTCTAAGAAATGATTACGGCAATGTTTTTTTTTTAATTTTTTCTTAGAAAGCCATGTTTACTCCGCCGCCTGAATATACATATAATCAGCGACATTTACGAAGGAATAAATAGAAACATTTGGTGGTATAATATCCCCCTAGCGTCCGAATATTGACTTATCACTCGTCTACTTGTCAGCACAACAACCTAACAGCAGTAACGATTTTTCAAAATGTCCACGTTCGACCAGCCGAGTAACCAGAAATATCGAGCCATCTCTCCAACCTCAGAGGCATCCACATTCGACCAGCCGAGTAACCAGAAATATCGAGCCATCTCTCCAACCTCAGAGGCATCCACGTTCGACCAGCCGAGTAACCAGAAATATCGAGCCATCTCTCCAACCTCAGAGGCATCCACATTCGACCAACACTCTTGGAGAACTAACCGGTTGAGACACTTTACTTCACTCTTTTCTTGGCGCTGTCAACTGAAGCAAACCTTTCATAATTATCTGTACCTTTATGGCGCCAAGCAACTCTTATTAATTAAGACACGGGTGAGTTTTTATAGTGATGAAAATACTACCCCCAAAAGGGGGCACTCTGGATGAGAACAAACACAGATGTATAGTTTCGTCGGTACGGTTTCATGACATCAAATGACCTACAATAACCCTACTAGAAAAGAAAGGGCTATGCGTAAGTGGGTGATGCTATGAGATTGAACAGGTACTTCACTTTTAATTATTTATTCGCAAATTAAAAAATAATTTACATTTCTAAATTAGACATAAGAAAGACAAAATATGGAGAGTGGGAATGGCTCAGTCACGACTTACGTTACGAAGGTCTTCTCACTGCTGACGTCATAATGGTTGGTTCATGCTAATCCGATAAACAAGACGCTTCGAAGAGAAATGTTGTTACACTCCAACACGTGGACATACGACTGATCATTTATGTCTGAAATTATTTCATTTTTAATCTAGTAATTGTTAGGAATTCAAAACAAAATGTTATTGATGTCGTTTTCAAGGTGGAAGTCTGATAGTGATATAAATATAATTTAAAAAAAAAACAGACTGTCAGCTATTTTATACTATTACAAGTATGACGAGCATACTACTTTTTCTAATTTATTTTGAACACATAACATTGAACTTTTTGTGTTTTCTATTTTTTTTTAAAGCTATCATTCATTTTCAATTGTCTGACGTTTTGGTATGTCTTGTTTGCCTCAAGGAATATGACGACTTTTTCGAAAGAAAAGTCAATCTTTACTTAGGGCGAAAGTCGGTGCTCATCCTCTGTCTACCCTATTATATACTAGACGCATTTGTGCCTGTTTCAGGGGGCAATGAACTGGGGAGTTTTGGCCGACACCTGGACAGTGTCGGTTCGACGATTAGGCAGTGCCACTACTCCGGTCAGTGGAGTGATCAGTTTTACAATTAAGAAAGCAACACATGCAAAAATACAGCAATGGCAAAGAAGGTCAAATGCAGATGAATAATGTAAAATAAAGGTTGTATTTATTACACCATAGGTACAAGAGAAAATAACGAGGAAGAACGGGATTAATAGGATTAATAATATTTCTGGAAGTAGGAAGACGTGAATGACACGGATGACTTCACTAGAAGCAGGTAGGGCTAGATTGACAGAGATAGCGTCACTACAAGCGGGAAAAGGGGTCACTGGAAGGTGGAAGGCTGGAGTTGTGTCACTGGAAGCTCACAAGAATGCGATGGGAAAGCTGAATGTATATCAGAACTCAGACAGGAAGAACATGAGGAAAATATGAATATAAGAGAAAATATTTAGATTCTTTTCTTTTTGAAACGACTTGACGATAAATCTGATTGAAATTCCAGCTGTAAAGCGACTTATTAGAGAGAGCATGCTGGCGGAAAGTTTAGATAATGCAGCACAAATACTTGAGCAAGAACTTCAGTGAAATATTGATCAAGCAGATTTAAAGAGAGTGGAAACTGACAGAAAAGGAAGATGAAACAGCCCAAATACTTGAAATCTTGATCAAGCGATTTAAAGAAAACGATTTCAATTCTCATTAGCAAATACGATGTTGACCTCGCTGCTTCTAGTATGTCTCTCAATGATCTCTAACTTCCGGATTATTTAGCATCGCTTTCGCATGTGGAACGTGACAGAACCATGATAATAAAATCAACGGTTATTGAATGGCTAAGACAGATTTATCGATGGCATTTGAAATAAACTACCAAATTTTACGAATGCTCCTAGGTTGTTATGAAAGCTAATAATTTATTTTGCTAGCGCAGAGAAAAGCTTCTCAAACTTAAGCTCATTAAAACTTACTTGTTATCGATCGGGTCTCAAGATTCCTAGATGACTAGATCATTTTTCAAAAATAAATTATAATTTATTCGACAAAACAGTAAAAAATTAAAATGTTATTCTTAAAGGTTTTGTTTATAAGCATCTTGAACCGTCAGCTTTTTAAAGATAAATCATTCCGGGTTTTCTCCAGATTGTTGTTATTTGTCTAGTCAACATGCAGTTGTTCATCAGCTCAAGAATCTATTTGAATGCGAGTTGTCCAAATTGTTTTATCTCTTCTGTGAGAATATTATCAAGGCCGATGGATTTACCAGTGGTTATGGAATTGATGTTGATATTTATCTTTTCAAATGAGAACAGCTAAGTTTCATGTCAGTCTACAGTTGGTATTACCTGTTTTGTGAGGCATTTTCCATTGAGTAATATTTGATAGAACACTTGGTTGGCAGTGATGGTACACTGTCGTTATACTTGAATAACGGGTTATTGACGATTGCTTTTTACTACACTTCATACCGTTTTCCATTAAATTTAATGTAAATTTAAAATGGTAGGTTGTGTGAATATTATTCACTCGAAAACCTTTTTTAAATACTTTTAAGAAACCGAAATTTAGGGAATATTTATTAATTTTTAAATTTTATCAAAATCATAAGTATCTGAATTTTCCCGAAAAAGCTTCCAACTTTTTCCACTTTGAAATAAACTAGATCGAACGAAATACACGCCACATTAAAAAAAACTATGAAATGAAATGGAGAATCGATACCATATAAAACATGGCATTAATGAAAACAGCTGACACATGAATAAACCCTAGAGTGTGGAAACCAACCTACATAATGTGACACTGAGCAACTACAGTTCGAATAAAATGACACTTTGAAGGCTCAACTGGAAACAAACAAAGGAAGCATTAAACGAATCCAAAGGAAATCGGATTACTTTTTTTATATTTCATTTTTTTTTAATCTTTAATTTTTTACTTTTTTATTTTTTATTTTTTATTTATTTTTTAAAAAAACATCTAAATCGAAAAAATACAGCCCACATTAGCCACCCTCTCGCATAGCAGCTTAATCAAAATGATAAGTTAATTAGAACATTCCAATATATACACATACCTAACTTCATATATAAATAGGTGTTGTACGTCTGTCACATTTTTAAGTAATACATCTATTGAGGAATTTGTCTCAATTCGAAATATCAGATGAAAAGTAATTTTAGAAATGGCTAATATTGCATTAAAATTAAAAAGAAATAAATTCCCAACAAATGGAGTGGATGCTGGTACCAGAAATCGAAACCTTGAGATCCTCAGTCTACCAACTGACCCAATTGGACGGTCTCATAAATAGAGCTAAACAAAATCATTATAGCTTTAGGGTAATGTGATAGATTTATGATGTACGTCATGTTTCAAAACATGAATTCTAACAGGGTGTCTGCTGTAATATTAATTTCAGGCTATTAAAAAATTACATTAGCAAATGCAAAACATTTACTCATTAAAAGTGTGTATGCTGTTTTCAGACACATTTTTACCAAAAATAGTTAAGTAACGTTTTTAATTATGGTACAACCTCTTAAATAAAATGCAAAGATGAAGCGAGACAACATAAAAAATATTGCACGATTTGAATCTTTGTGAGTTAAATAATCTTGAAAGTCATAATCACAAAATACAAAAAAGAAATATTAATTTTATTTTAATTACAATATTACTGAAAGATAATATTTTTTTATTATAAGCATTGCATTATACAATTATATTTTTTATAAATGTTTTTTTTTAATAAATGCCACAATATTAAAAAAAAAATAACGATTACATATGAAAAAAAACATCAAAACTGAACATAGTTAATTTATTTCGTCTGAAAATCTTTCCAATTACTTCCATTGTTTTCTGCAATTTAGGTACGACACCCGCACAAAACAATACGAAACTAATTGGCTTATGGAATTAGAACAAAATGAACCAAAGTTTTGTTTTCATCTTTTTTTTTTTAATAGTGACATAATTAAAAGAGATGTGGAATAATAATTAATCACTGTACACAGAAACGACTGGATTCGTGAATTAGAAAGAATAAACACCAACATAATGGTCACCACGAGGGGGGGGTTAACGCCTTGTGCCTCATATAGTATGTGTCCGCCGAGTTTTACATGTGTCCACTCTTACTAATTAACGCTATTATTCAGAGGCTGATGTGCATGTGCGCTGTCGTCGAATGACATTGTTGAACGATAACAAATCAATAAAGCTGATTACTTATAGAAAAAAAAACTGAAGAAGTTTTTTTGTAAAATATAACATTAAAAAATGGTATTATGTGGAACATTTGGTTAATGTTTGTAGCCATATTTCACATAAGACACTTACGAAAACAATTTTTAACCCATAAATAATTATTAGTTTTTTACAACAAATAAATCTTTTTTTTAAATCGATTAATTTTGTTTGAAGGAGTTTTTCGTTGATTTTTCTCTATTCGAGTATTGCTCACTTTAATTAACTTAAGTCTCGACTGTGAGAATATCATTGTGTGTGTTAAGCTTGTGAACCCATGTCGAATTAAGGTACCTTTTATATTATGGGCTGATACAGGTGAGTAATAAAAAAAGCCATATTAGTAATTTGTTATTGAAGCATTCATTAACAGAGTCGAGACACGTGCGAACATAACAGGAATTTATTTACACTGATTACATAGCCGTTTACTACTAATACAAGTAGTGGGAGGTTGCCGTCAAGAGTGACGGTGGGAGTCAACGGGAGATAACTCTCGTCTTTACGTAACATCTCCGTTTTTTATTTCTTTGTTTTAACTGAAAACAAAAGTATTTTTATTTTTTAGAGTTTTCTCATTTAGTCTCTGTATCGGGCTGGACACTTAATTGGTCTCCCTTTCTTTGTAGAGTTTGGTATTATTTTGTTTTCCGAGCCCGTTTTTGATACGACTTGTTTTCGACTATTTTCTTGGTTTATTATGTTTTCATAGTCGTGTTCGATTTTGTACTTTTGATTTTCTTTTGTTTTTAAAATATGACGTCTGTTGCGCCGTACATAATTTCCTTGTTCTGTTTTTATTAGATATGAACGAGGCTCTTTTAATTTTTTCACAACCTTACCTTTTCGGTTCCATTTTTCTTGTGAAAGTATACGGACAGTATCGTCTTTCTTTAGTTTTGGTAGCTCTCTGGACTTATTATTTATTTCATGCTTTTTCATTGTTTTGTTATGCATGATATTTGGAAGATTTGTCCTTAGCGTTCTTTTCATCAACTGTTGGGCTGGTGACGGGGTTTTATCTTTTAATGGTGAAGTCCGTAACGCTAACATTGCTAGGTATGGGTCTTGTCTACTTTCAAACGATTTCTTTAATGTTCTTTTAATTGTTTGAATGTTTCTTTCTACTAAGCCATTCGACTGTGGATAGTTCGGACTTGTCGTGATATGCCTGAAATCCCAATCTTTAGCAAATTGTCTAAATTCTGATGATCGGTACTCGGGTCCATTGTCACTAATCACTATTTGTGGAATGCCAAATTTTGCGAAGGTGTTTTTTATTTTATTGATCACCGTACTTGATTTGCAGTCATCAAGTTTGTGGATATCGAAATATCTAGTCGTGTAGTCTATTATCACTACATATGCTTTACTATATAAGTAAAATACGTCTGTCGCAACTTTGGTCCATGGTGTTACGGGTATTTCATGGTGTATTAGTGATTCTGACGGTTGTCGGTTTCTGTGATCTAGACAATGTGTGCATGTGCTAACCATTTCTTTTATTTGATTGTTTATGTTAGGCCAATATACGACCTCTTTTGCTCTTGTAATGAACTTTTCTATGCCCAAATGTCCAGTGTGGATTTTTTGTAGGGCTTCCTTCCTTAGGGAGGTTGGGACCACTATTCGTGTACCTTTCAATACTAGTCCTTTCACAACCGATATGTCATCGCGGACTGGCATATATGGTGCTATTGTGGGTGGCACTTCCATTTGTTCTGGCCAAGTTGATGTCGCATATTTCATGAGCATTTTTAGTGTTGGGTCTTTCCCAGTCTCCTCACGGTATATGTTGAGTTTTTGGTCGCTCATTGGATATTGTTTTATAATGGTATGGATATATTTGTCCATTTCTGTATCCGATATTTCTTGTTCGCTGTCTGATATGTATGCACGTGATAATGCATCAGCGATTACGGATTCTCGCCCTGGAATGTATATTACTTCGAATTCGTATTTCTGAAGCGCGAGTATGAATCTTTGTATTCTCGGAGGGCTTTTTGTAATGGATTTTTTAAAAATTTGCCTTAATGGTTTGTGATCATTTTCTATGAGAAATTTTCTTCCATAGATATATTGGTGGAATTTGTTGCAGGCGAACACTATGCTGAGCGTTTCCAATTCTATCGGGCAGTAATTTTGTTCTGCTGAGGTTGTCGATCGTGACGCGTATGACACGGGTAACCATTTTTCATCATGTTTCTGTTGTAACACTGCACCCAATCCATGTTTACTGGCATCGGTGGTGATTTTAATTTCTTTGCTGGGATCATAAAATTTTAAAATTGGTAGGCTAGTTATTATCCGTTTTAGTTTTTCTATAGCCTCTATTTGAGGTTTATCAAATGACCACAGCGTATCGTTGTGTAGCAGTACTCTCAACGGTGTAGTTACCTCTGAGTACTCTGGTATGAACTTGCACAGGTAGTTGGTCATCCCCAAAAATCGTTGGATATCTTTTTTATTTTCGGGTAGAGGCATGTGTGTTATTGCCTTTATTTTAGAAGGGTCTGGTTTTATTCCTTCATCAGTGATCAAATGACCTAAATATGTTAATTGCTTTGTTGCAAATTCACATTTATTTTTGTTTAATTTTAATCCAGCTTTGCGTAGTTGACTGAATACTTTGTCTAATGTTTTTATATGGTCCTCTAATGTTTCTGACCATATTATTATGTCATCCTGTGAGTTCTTCGTTCCAGGTATGCCTTCTATTATTTTTGCAACTTGTGCTTGAAAAATTTCAGAGGCACTATGTATTCCATATGGCAGGCGCGTGAACGAATAACGACCAAATGGCGAATTAAATGTTAATAGCTTAGAGCTTTCTTCATCAACGGGTATTTGCCAATATCCATTTGAAGCGTCTAATTTTGTGAAATATTTTGGATTTTCCATTTCTGCAAATATTTCTTCGGCGGTGGGTAATTTGTAGTGTTCTCTTTTTATGGCCTTGTTTAGGTCTCTAGGGTCCAAACATAGTCTTAATTTTCCGTTCGGTTTCTCCACTATTACCAGAGAATTTACCCAATCTGTCGGTTCTTCAACGGGTTTTATTATTCCCATTTTTGTCATTTTTTCTAACTCCTTTTTTAATTTTGGTTTCATCCCAAACGGTATGTTCCTTGGAGGATATATGACGGGTTTTATGTCCGGAGTTATTGTTATATGATGTGTGACTGGTAATTTTCCGATGTCACCATAGCAATCTTTATATTTTTCTTTTAATGCTTCTATGTCCGTCTTGTTTATTTCATAAGTTCTTTTTATCAGTCCTAATTCTTCCGCTGTTTCTGCTCCGATTACTGCGTTTGCATTTGTGTTTGCCACAATGAAATGCGAATTTACTTTTATATTTTTATTTTGTAATTGTATAACACAGCTCCCTATCGTGGGAATTTGCGTACAGTTGTAGGCGGTTAGTTTTACAGACGTTTTATTTAATTTTGGCTTTGGTTCAACAGTTCTATATATTTTTGCTGGTAATACATTTACTTCAGCACCTGTATCGATTTTGAAGTTGATGAGTGTTTCGTTGCCTCGAATTTTTACTTTCCATTTGTCAGTTTGTAGTGCGTCTACATTTTTTTTCAATATGGCGTCCATGTTAAACTGATTTTGCTCCACGTGGTCTGAATTGTGTGATTGTCCGACATTATATAATTTCTTCTTTTTCGTTCGACATATTCGAGCGAAGTGTCCTTTTTTGCCGCAATTTGTGCAGTTTTTATTGTATGCTGGACAGTTTCCTTTCTGATGTGACCCAGCGCAGTAGGTGCATGTCTCAATCCATTGTTGTGTTTTCGCGGGCTTTTTGTCTTCACGTTTGAACATGACTTTGGACGACAGCCTGTTTTTCTTTGGATTGCGAATTGTTGCGATATTTTCTGTTTCGTATGCAGCCATTATCTTTGAGTGTCTCTTCGTTTCTTCAGCACTCAGGCCTGCTTGTATCGCCTTTTGTAAATCCAGTGAAGGTTCTCTGAGCATTCTTTCTCTCAACATGTTGTCATTAACGCCACAAATTAGAATGTCTTTTATTAGTCTTTCAGTGAGGTCACCGAATTCACATTTGTTTGCCTTTTGCCGTAGTTCTGTGACGTACTCATCAAATCTCTGTTTCTTTCTGTTTGCACGTGAGAAATTGATATGTGAGAAACGTCAGGTTTTTTCTTGGTTGGCAGTGCGCATCAAATTTTTCTATAACTTTTTTCAAGTTTAGCTTCTCTTCGTCATTTTCAAAGTTAAACGTATAATATATTTTCCTTCCCTCGGTTCCTATACAGGTCAGTAATATTGAAGTTTTCACCTTCTCCGGTTTTTTGTCCGACTCTGTAGCTTGCAGGAACAATTGAAATTGGTTTTTCCAAGTTTCCCATTCCTGTCCGAGATTATCCGAAGAGAAATTTAATTCTTTTGGATGTGGTAAAAATTCCATTTTTTTTTTTTTTTTTTTTTGAAAATATTTATATACGGCTGTGAGTGTTGACGGTTCGATGTTCTATTCTGACACCATTTTATATTATGTGTTGATACAGGTGAGTAATAAATAAAGCCATATTAGTAATTTGTTATTGAAGCATTCATTAACAGAGTCGAGACACGTGCGAACATAACAGGAATTTATTTACACTGATTACATAGCCGTTTACTACTAATACAAGTAGTGGGAGGTTGCCGTCAAGAGTGACGGTGGGAGTCAACGGGAGATAACTCTCGTCTTTACGTAACAGTACCCAAGTCTTACAAAATCAGCCAAAAAATGTTTTATTTAAAACTTTGTTCATTTTTATTAACATTAAAAAAATAATTTTTTTAATCAGTTTCATTTTTTCACACCAAATAAAAATTTCATACAACTACATACATTTGAGAAATTTTGGGGCTGAAAACTTATACATTGTATTTTTATACGTTTCGGCCGACGTAATCCCCAACCTTCTTTTTTGAGCATCTGCATTATGCAACATAATAGTCGAACATGAAATTGTATAGACATTTCGAATATTACACTTCACTTAGTCCACGAGGGTAGATTATTCTCATTCTGTCAGCCATGACCGGGTAAAATGCTAACTTTTATGCAATTCTTAGTTATTATCGCCTGTTGCGAGGATTGAACCCTTAACTTCCAGAAAAATTTAATTTACAACCAATTATTAAGCTACACCTGAAATGTTACGCAACAATTTATGTAAAAAAAATCTTACCGTAAAAGTGACTATAAAAATTAAACAAGTGAAAAAATATAAAAAAAAACTACAGCACAAAGGAAAAATAGGGATGGAAATCCGGAATAGGTTTATCCAAATCTAAATAATAAATTAATAAGTTTGTCAAATTCAAAAAAAAATGTCTCTACATTTAAAAGTAGATGACGACCCCTCAATCTGTTTTTTTCTGTTATATTTATTTGTGAAAACCCCGAAAACCCTTTAAAAATATTTCATAATTTAGTGGAAGGTATTTGTTTCGTATGTAAACATATCCGGAAATATTTGATAATTTTACGTTAAGTATCTAACCAAATAGTGATTTAAGCGTAAATAACTAAAATATTTTAAGGGAGATAAATAGTGTGTATGTTTTGGGGGTGCGGTAAAAAGACAGCTCTCCCTTTACATTATCATTAACGCTCAGTTTCGGGGACCACAATTTCAATCAGCCGCTAAACACTAAGCCTGGGTAGAAACAGCCCCTTCCCTCCCTCCGATATTTAAAATATGTATTTACTGTTTTAAGCAAATCAAACACAGTTTGACGCTGTAGGCTTCCTCATCTATAGTTACTAAATAGTCGACGTACCACCAGACCCCACCCCAAATACATGGAAACAAAACCATACAATCTAAATTTTTCGGATATTTTCTTGAAGTACTTTATTTGGTGATTAGAATTTTACAACAAAACAGATTTAAAAAAAACTATTACATTTTGTTTATTAAATTGGACACCGTTACCCCCCCACCCTAAAAAAGTACTTTTTAATAAGTGATCGAAGCAAAAATATATTGTAAATTACATTACAAGTACTCCTTCCCCCCAACAAAAAACTAGTCTATCAATGTCTTGTGAAACCCCATAAACAGAGAGAGGCTGAGAAAAAAAAGGTCGGCAACCATCTTGTCAAATTTCCAACTTTCCGTAAAGGTAAAAATGGAGAGAAACTTCGATATCTAATAAAACTCATTGAAACTACTTTAAAATATAAACAAATGTCATAGGTAAGTCGGAAAATAAGTTTTACGGGCTACGGAAAATTTATATTGTATTTTTGTTTTTTTGGACCGTTTTCTTTCTGTTGATTATTGTAAAAGAAAGATAATTTCATCAGGGTTCCAAATCAAATACCAACATATTTGTTTGCAATAAAATAAAATTTATGTAACAGTAACATAGGATCGTATAAAGCTCGTCAAATGAGAACAGCTACGTTAGTTCGGTGTTTGGGAAGTTGTGAGGTAGCTCTATTGTTTAGATTACCTGTTTTGTAAGGCATTTTCTATTGGGTAATATTTGATAGACAATTTGGTTGGGAGTTATAGTGAACTGTCGTTGTATTGCAGGTGGCAGAGTGTTGCTGAATTTTTAGATTAGACTCAATATGGTTTTGCTTTATTGTCATATCAGTTGTCTCCAACAAGTTTTGCTAAACAGTTTGCGGCATTCGGATAGGGATACGAGTCTCATTTACTGAGATGGTATTTTCAGAAAATGGGTCAGATTCATGGAGATGTTGATATTGTCCATATAGTTCGTTGCTTTTAGCACAGAGTCCCGGTATGTATAGAGTGATTGCAATATTCTTCTGGCTTTCTGGTTTAGTTGTGGATGTTTTATGGATCAGCTGGGGGAGTAATCTTCTTTTCAAGATCGCTTTCCCAATATCGATTCTTTTCTTCCGAATGGAGCTGACTGGGGTGAGTGCTGTCAAATGGTCGGTATAGCGTTTTTGGCAGTGGCTCCAGAACGAGTGTCTCTCTGAGTCCGGTGATATCATGACTGACGAACTAAATAGCTGTCTTTCAATAGTTCGCTGTTGAAGGACCTTTTATTGTTTAACATGTATGTGGATGCTTTTGGACTATTATTTCATCACCATCGGCATTGTAATTAGCGAATCCACCTTGTACGGCTGTTGGAGTATTCGATCACAATCTTTGGTTTTTCAGATGTTGGTATTTCTATGATCACGAGGGATGTAGGAGATGGGGTGGAGACCGAGCTGATGGTATTTCATTGCTGTTTTCATGTTTTTGATGATGATTCGATGATATTCCAATCTTGCATGTTTTGTATGTGGTGTTGCTATGCTGTGATTTCCATTCACATAATGGCGACATATTTACATCAATGCGAGTTCCTTGTGAAAAAAGTATTTGACACTGATGTACTTAGCAGAAGTTTGAAAAATGTTCTTTAGTTGCAGATAGTCCTTACATATTTAAAGATAGCATTGTAAATACTGACAGTAACGGAAGTGGTTTCTCCATTCTCAAACGCGTAGGTGTTTTTCATTCCTTGGTATTTTGGACATAGGCTGCTTCAGACAGTTTGATTGAATTCGTAGCTAATATCATGTATTACTTGACTTGACGTGAACGCTTCTAACTTGATCCTTGCGTACCACTGGCTCGAGAGGTTTTCAGATTAGTCTTTGTAAGCAATACAACAGAGTATTGATATTTTTCAACTAAATGTTACATAAATAACAGAAATATCGTTAGAGATGAACGACAAATACGTCCTCTAAGACACACTGGAGTTTGAACACTGTGGCAACGAGTTGTATAATAGAAATAATAGTGGATAAATATATTTGACAAATAATTGAGAACTGATGCGCAATTCATGTACATTTGTGATTGTTATACAAGATATTTTCGTACATGCACAACTTTTTAAAAAGATATGAATGAAAATAGATTAAATTCTACATTTTATTATCAACAATATTAACTATTTGAAAATTAAAATACTCGCCATTTGCTATACAGTTACAACATAAGAATTAATAAGTCGTTAAGCAGAATAATATTTATCAGGAATCGTGCAATAATTCTGAAAAATGAAACCTAAATTGTGATACATGTTTATATAAATGTTAAGCATATTTTATTTGAAATTCTAGTCCGTCCATTAGAATACGTGTGATTATATATGAGAATAACTTGGACATTGATACAAATACAACTGAGAGTCGAATACAACAGAAAAAATAGTGTTCAATAAGGTTCAATTTCTTTTAAATTTTCGTATCGTTTTTAATTATTTGAGATGGGGGATCCTACCGGATGCAAGACAGTCACTACTTATTTTGGAGACTTTAATCAAACGATCGCTGCTTAGGATTCTAACCGTTTCTTTAAGTGTCATTGTTGTATCTTTCTTGCACTTAGTTCACCGGGTATATTTGTCAGGTAGTTTTTAAAAGTCTTTATTACGATTCTGGTTGTGCGCCTATAATTACTGGAATTATGGGGATCTTTCTAAGATTCCATTTTCTGTTCATGCCGTACATAAGACGTTCCTAGTTCGTTATCTTCTTCCTCGCAGTTTTTTTTTAAGCCAGCATCATTAGGGAAACTAAGTTCAACTAACGTTGGTACTTTCTTCCTCTTGTCCCACATCGATGTAACCAGTGTGTGTCCGCATGTGAGATTTTAAATTGTATTTTTGTGTAAATGTTGAGTCACAAACTTGACAAGAATAAGGTTTTTCACCTGTGTGTGTCCGCATATGACGTTTTAAATTGATTTCACGTGAAAATGCCGAGTCACACTTTTCACACGCATAAGGTTTTTCACCAGTGTGTGCCCGCATGTGAGATTTTAAATTGTAT
The DNA here is from genome assembly GCA_963556195.1 of Sepiola atlantica. Classification (NCBI taxonomy): domain Eukaryota; kingdom Metazoa; phylum Mollusca; class Cephalopoda; order Sepiida; family Sepiolidae; genus Sepiola; species Sepiola atlantica. Next base: position 23,871,661 of record OY744549.1, on the reverse strand, counting down.
TTTTGTGAAAATGTTGACTCACAAACTTGACAAAAATAAGGCTTTTCACTTGTGTGCGTCCGCAAATGACGTCTTAAGTTGTTTTTTTGTGAAAATGCTGAGTCACATATTACACATGCATAAGGCTTTTCACCAGTATGTGTTCTAATATGCCGTTTTAAGGTGATATTTTTTGAAAATGCCAGGTCACATATTTCACATGTATAAGGTTTTTCATCCGTGTGTTTCCACATATGATAGTTTAAATTACATTTTTGTGAAAATGCAGAGCCACACCTTTCACAAGAATAAGGTTTTATACCTGTGTGTGTCCGCATATGACGGTTTAAACTAGATTTTTGTGAAAATGCAGAGTCACACTCTTCACAAGAATAAGGTTTTATACCTGTGTGTGTCCGCATATGAATTTTTAAATAGTATTTGCTAGAAAATGATGAACTACATACTGCACACGAAAATGTCTCTTTGTCAGTGTATGTAGGCACGTACATTTTTTAAGTATATTCTGATTATTTAAATCTATACACTTTACAAGTCTGTATTCTCTCGTATCTGTTTAAGTGTGATAAACATGTAAAGTATGAGATATACACCTCAGAAATGAAGTTTTCATCGCATGTTTATTTGCATTATTTTTAGTAAATAAACCGTTTCAGAAATGTATTTTTATATTATTTGAAATAAACTACCGTTTATTTTTTGTATAGATGTTTATAAAATCCGTTGCAGTTCATCCATTGCCCTGAAAATAAATAACAGATGTTTGTTTATAAAACACAGGAGAAAAAAATTTACGAACGGACAAATTTTTACATTAATTTTTAAAACATTCATTGCGTTCATTAAATTATGAGTAACTGATTTTAAGAATTTCTAGCGTTTGATTCCGTATATATGTTTATAAAATCCTTTGTGGTTCATCCATTGCCCTGTGAATACATAAGATTTTAGTTTATAAAACACACGAAAAAACATTACGAACGAACAAATATTTACATTTATTTTTAGAACATTAATTAATTCATGAGTAACTGATTTTAAACATTCATTGCGTTCATTAATTTAAAAGTAACTGATTTTAAGAATTTCTATGAGTTTGTAAAAACATTAAAATTTAGAGTTAATCCTGCGGATTTTGAAAATTATGTTGAAAAATTCTATTAATTCTATTTGTATATATTTTAATGTACTTTTTTATAGAGCAGAATAAATATAGCTGGTCGAAAACGTTTTTATTTACTCTTAGGCTTTTATTATGCTGTTTCCTGTAAACAGTTAAAAGGAAATAACAACAATTGTATTCAGTCGGATTTGCTAGGAAACTTGTGTGTTCTCATAACTGCTTCAAAAATGTTTTGATATAGTGTACAAAAATAATATACAAGTTGATTTAAAACATTGTTTACTTATATAAAGTAACATGAAAGCGATATATTAAGAAAAAACAGTTAAGTTTATGAAATTATTTACAAGCACAATTTCAGGGTTAATATTAGATTGATAATAAATCTCAAGTTATTATTTTTACAACAACCTAACAAATACGGAATAAACAAAATATACGCAACGTGATAAAAATATCTTCACAAAATTCCAGTTTTCTTAAAGACTTCCAATTTTGCGGTGTATACCTCATTGTATTTAAAAGTAAAATATAATTAATAGGAAGATTGCTCACATAAGTCAAAATATGGCAACCTATAAATAAAATCTCAATTTTATCTTTTTGTTCGAATGTGATAAATATTTAGTTAAAAAATTGCTGTTACAGTAATTAGTGATATTTTCTATTTTTAACGTATAATTAGCGTATTTTAAACAGATTCATAATTTCATGTTAGTTTTAATATTAACAATTTGATTGTATTTTAAAGATATCAGCGGAATGTGGTGCAAAATAGAATTATATATGCAAATAATTATTTAAAGACACAAGAGGTACAACAAAAAAAAAACAGAGACATCTACAAGAAGTACACACAAACAGAAGTACAACAAACAAACAGAGACATCTACAAGAAGTACACACAAACAGAAGTACAACAAACAGAGACATCTACAAGAAGAACACACAAACAGAAGTACAACAAACAAACAGAGACATCTAAAAGAAGTACACACAAACAGAAGTACAGCAAACAAACAGAAGTACAGCAAACAAACAGAGACATGTACTTATTAATGTATAAGCCGTTTTCAAGCGCCTTTTTGACAAGAATAATTAAATACAGTTCTATAATTAAAATGCAAAGATGACGCGAGACAAAATAAATATATTTAAACGTGTACTTTACATTCTTAAATAAAATAGAAAAATAAAAGTAGAAAAAAAATAATTTAAAAAGAAACATTATCTTAGTTTTAATTACAATATTACTGAAAAATAATCACATTGACTATTAGTATTGCATTATTCAATATATATAAGTATATTTTATAAATCATTACGTTTAGGTAAATTGCACCATATTTAAAATATACTAACGATTACTTATGGAAAAGCGTATCAAAATAGAACATTTATAATCTTTGCAATTGCTTCCGTTTTTTTCTGCAATTTAGGTCCGACACTCCCACAAAACGATATGAAACTAAGAGGCTTCAGGAAAAACATGATGTGTAACTATCATACATTTCCGAAACACAGACTTAATGGCAGATAAACTAGAATCCTCAAACGCATGGCAAACGTTAAACATGAAGGTCGCCACTAGAGAGGGCAGGTCTAAGCGTGGCCGTCGAAAAGAGAAGGCCTTTCTATCAAGTCTCGTTTTTATGCAGACATCACAGTGGTTGGTGCTAGCTGCAGGGCTTTACAGAGCCCTCCAAAAATGAGCACGCTCCTTTTTGCTGGAGCGAAGAGGATGGCTCATTTTGTATTCAGCGGGGATGCAGCGAGAGCAACTCCATTTGGGACTAAAGAACGCGGTTTTATCGCTCCGCACTCCTCGCTCCAAAATTATTTGTTTTTTTTTAAATATTAGGTTTTTTTTTATTCAGCAATAAAAAGGAAAATAAAAAACAGTCTTAGCAAAACTGGGTTATTTAAAAAAATATATATCTCTGATATATATGATATATATTATGAGATAAGGATGGAGAGAGGGGTGAGGAAGGGAGAGAGAGGAAGAAAGAACGAGAGTTACACATGAAAACAGAGTATTTGAACTTCTCAGATTTTCACATCGACATGTTACATTTTTGATGGGACAGTTTTTTAAAGGGAGGAGACAATTTTGCAACAAATGTCTTCAAATGCGCCAGTGCGTCTATAGATATCTTTGAAGTTGTTTTTTTACAGATTTGAACTTTTTTGTATTTATGACAAGGATGTTTATTGCTGATTGAATACATAATCCAATTTTTCTTTTAATTCGTGTTTTTAAATAAATAATTTTAGGGTCAATTATACTATAGGCTCTGTTGGATTTTCTCATCGATTTCGCTCGGTATTCACGCAAATGTTTTATAAAATCGATTTTTGGGTTTAAATGGTACATTTTGTCTTGACAAAAAATTCTAATTTATTTTTTTAGCATATATCAAATTGAACTTTTATGCCACATTTTTACCCGTCGTCTTCTCGGCGACATTTTGTTATTCACAACTAGTATGTTTTTACCTTTTCATGTTTCATTCGTTAAATTCCGTTAAAACTTGCTTTTGTAAATAGAATGTTCAAAGTTCTTTTTGTGTGTGTAATAAAATGTTCAAGACGTAAAAATATCTTTAGTCCAAGGAAAAAAACAATAAAACCCAACATGTCCGCAAAGCGAATGCCAAGCGAAATGAGCGAGAAAAAAAACCCGGTCTCTATTCTACAATTAAATCGATGTTTTAACTCAATTAATTTTTTTTTAAATGTCTTTAATTTTTTTTTTAAGAAGCAAATAATTAGACTGACCAATTTGTTGTTTATTTTAGAACCGGAAGTAGATTAGATATATTTCTTGATCTTAAAAAATCTATTATCGAATATTAAAATTGTAAACAGTTTTTATTAGAGATTTGAAATATAGACGTTTTCACCTTTTCTATTCAAATTTTTAATTTTAAATGTTTTTCCCCGACCCAGGAAAACTTGCTCCGGTTAATTTTTCGGAGGAGGAAAATTTGACCCTATATATTTTAACTCCCAAGGTCCATGCCAGATATTTTGTATGGAATTTTAACACAATAAATACATCTCTGAATTGTTTGACAATTTATTGATATTTTTTCGCCAACTTATGGAAAATATTTTTTTATTCAATCTTTAAAAAATAAACTTCATTGAGTTTTTTTCGCCCCAAATTGTACTGTTGAAAAAAAAAATGGATAAATCGATTTGTTTGAAAGCACTTGCAAAGTCTCTGTGGTAAAAACTAATATACATTATACAATACAGTTACGTTCGTAAAACAAACAAACATTAACAGCACGACGATTAATGTTGTCCTTGCTGTCTCTCCTCTCCCAGAGAAATGTTTTTTTTTAAGAAAATAATCACTAATAATGTTTAAAAGTAAAACTTTATTTACTTAAAACAAATCTAAATTTCCTTCCAAAATAAATCGAAAAAATATCGAGTCAACTGTTCCTTCCCTGAAAAAAATAGGTTGTTAATGTAATGAAAATTAAAATTGTTTTAAATTACTTCAGGGATTTTTCTATTTCTATTTTATACCTCAGGAAACGGAAATTTACGTATAATCCTATGCTTCCTCCGATATGTTCTATAACTCTTAGCCCATCTCAGAATATTAGCGAGATGTTGTCAAATATTATCTTACGGTCTTACACTAAAAGTGACATCCCCACCCATATTGACGGGATCCTTCGACGCCACCCTATCCTTTGACCACTGATTGCAAAATAGAACGTTTATGAAAGGTATATTTTCATTATGGAGCGCTGAAAAAGAGCGCTCTTTTTTTTTATAGAAGTTTGAGCTTGAGCGGCTCCTTTCAAAAAATGGGGAGCGTGAGAGGAACCAGATCCAATTTTGGGCGTTGGAGACGGAACAGCTCCAAAAGTAGTGGAGCGTGTGAAGCCTCGCTGTTGCCTAAGGAAACGTCGAAATACCTGAAATGAACCGATATTTTCAGGGATTAATAGAAGTTCTCTAATCTTTTTTTCATGTTGACTTCTGATCAGTATTGAAAGAAAAAGTAACAAAATGCTTGTCTGGAGCATTTTAAATTCTGTTAAATATTTTTGTGATAAATTTTAAAAAATTTTATTAAGAACAAATTAAGCAATAAAAGAACATTTAAAACATTCAACTAATTTATCCAACAATTTTTATAAGTTTTAATTTAAATTTATTTCTCCATTATTAACTTTATTGTTTGTATTGAAATTATTTGTTGGTGATTTTTTATTTGCCTGTTCTCATTATAAAGTAACACATTCATTTGTTTTCATTTCAAACGGTTATATTGGAAAAGTCAGCTATCTAAATAGCTGCCAGATTTTAGCGACTAGTTCTGTCCGATTTACCAAGCGGTGACAGTGCAAATTAAGAAAACAAATTCATGTTTTCAATAAATAAAAAAGAAATCGCACAACGAATTAAAAAAATGAATTAATTTAGTACTTCGCCGCACTGGTAGATCAGAAAAAAAACTAATCGATAAAATTTGGCATTCATTTTGGGAGCTGACCGCTTCAATATTAAATCTTAACTTAGTTATTTTCATTTTTTGTACTTATTCATCGTTTTAAATTATTTATCGTTTTATTTGAATTCGTTTAATTATTGTTCCCTTCGAAAGTTAAAAACACGTGGTAACCAATAATATTTTCTTTACAACAAATAGGTTGATATTGTAACTTTAAAAAATTATAATCTTCATTACTTGACTTTACATATTTATTAAAATAAAATAAAAAGATGGACAAAAATTGTTTCCAGATTGTTCGCAAAACAAATAAACGAATTTTAGTATTTAAAATCCATTAAAAATCGTGATGTTTGTGTACTTTAACGTAGAAACGTCTAAACTATTCTTTGAATTCCTTTTTTTTTTATTAATATTGAATAAAGTTCAGTTTAAGTGTAAATCAGAGCGTGTTCCTTTTTTTTTTATTAATATTGAATAAAGTTCAGTTTAAGTGTAAATCGGAGCGTGTTCCATTTTTCTTTATTTTTAAACAATTTTTTATAGTTTCTAAACTTTTTTGAAAGCTATGATTCATTATCAACAACCTAAATTTCGACATGTCTCGGCTGCACTTAAGTGTATACTTTTCTTTAACCTAAATACTAACTGTCCGTTCGGGATGACGATGCGAAAAGAAAATTATTAGACCGTAAAAAGTTAATTTATAGCAGGACCGGCGGGACAGTTATAAAAGTGTGTGTAAGGGGGGGGGGGCTCTCCTAAAAAGTGGGGGGGCGGTAAAAAAACATGCATATATAACTTCATTATTGATGACCGTAAAGTGGGGGGGGCAAGTAAAAAGGGGGGGGGCTTGAGCAAGCCCCCCCCCCCCCGGCGCCGCCGTCCATGTATAGTCTGATCTCCCAGAATCATTCAGTAAAAAAACTAGCCAACAATAAGTGTTATATGGATAGATTCCGACCCAGAAAACAGCAATTTTTACCACTTTGTCACTCATGAAATATGAGGACTAAAGGACAAAATAAGGTAAGCTAGAGTACAAGGCTGCCGACAGTAAACCAGATGTCCACTTTCTACTCTCCTACTTTATAGTCCAACCTTATTCAGTTGTATATTTTCGAACATGGAAACCAATAGTTGAACTTTGAAAATGTGCGGATTTTTAACTTTTAATTCACGATGGCAGATTGTTCTCATTATCCGCGATAACCGCGTAGAAGTGCTACCTTTGTCATTTATAATAAACTATGGATATATGGCGTCACGGCGCACGATAAGAATTTCACAGGTAGAAATAGCACAAGTGAGTAAATAGAAAAAGAAGGGGGCAACGCAAGGGCAATTCGGCAACGGAAAAGTAGAATCGTTTGTTCTAAATATGGACTAAGCTCAAAATGTTATTTACTTTAAAGAAGCCGATTGTTTTAAATATGGACTAAGCTCAAAGTGTTATTTACTTCAAAGCAGCCGTTTGTCGCCGAGTTAGTAAGCAATACGCGACCATTTTTTTGTCGAGGTTGTATAGAATTATTAAACATTAAAAAGCAAAGTATTTTTTTTACTTCTCGTGGTCAGTATAGAAATATTAAACCTTGAAAGTAAAGTAAAATTTAAAAAAATTAAAAGTTAAAGTATACAAGTCGGTAGATAGTCATTTGTTGATTTTTTTATGAATGATCTTTCGACTGTTACAATTTACGGTTTTTAAGCAAATAAAATCGATTTTACTAAGTTTTGGTGGTGCGGGCCAGGCTCTCACCTCTATAGTTTTAAATAGGGACAATATTGAACAAAAAATATTAATGTTTCTTTTGCGTTTTTTTTTCAAATAAAGATTGTATTTCACCACTTCTTTCAGTGATTTTAATTAAAGTTTTTTTTTCTGCACGGTGAATGAATAATTATGAATGCAAATTATATTACTGTAATGTTGGATTCAATTGAATTTACTTACTGAAATGAAGGGTTGTCTATTTACCCCCCCCCCCTTCCACACCCAAACAAAAACACATGTACAAAATTCATGTTCTTTCTAAAACTTCGTTACATTTCCATAAATCACTATTTGGTTAGACACTGGTCCGGAAATGGGTGATCATTTTACGTTATGTGTGTATGCGAAACAAATTATTTATTCTGAATTAAAAAATATTTTTCAACGATTTTCAGAATGTTCACACGTAATTACCCGAGGGCAAATAACTTGATTTTTCATTTACACGAGATTCCAGAGGATTCGAGAAGATTCTGAATGATTCCGTGAGATTGGATTATAAATCGACTTTCAACAATCTCTTGGACGATAAAGTATGAGAGTAGAAAGTGGACATCTGGTTTTTGTCGACAGTCTTGTACTCTAGCTTACCTTATTTCGTAAGATCAATGACGAATAATTTTAGAAAAAAATAGTATTCAATGAAAAAAAATAGTTATTTATATTATCTGAATTATTTAGACTATTATTCTTTTCTTCACGTTATTCACAACGTTTCGGCCGATTTAACTTCCAAACTTATTCAGCTGTATCTTTTCGAACGTGGAACCTAATAGTTGAACTATGAAAATGTGCGGATTTTTAACTTTTAATCCATAATGCCAGATTGTTCTCATTGCATCCGCCATAACCGGGTAGAAGTGCTACGTTTGTCATTTATAATAAACTATGGATATATGGTGTAACGGCGCACTATAAGAATTGCACAAGTAAATAAACAGAAAAAAGGGGCAAAACAAGAGCAATTCGGCAACGGAAAAGTTCAAAATCCGCACATTTTCAGAGTTCAACTATTGGTTTCCACGTTCGAAAAAATACAGCTGAATAAGGTTGGAAGTTAAAGCGGCCGAAACGCTGTGAATATCGTGTGAAGAAAAGAATAATATTCTAAATAATTCAGATAATATAAATAACTATTGTTTTTTTTTAATTGAATACTTTTTGAAAAGTTTTTCTTCATTGATTTTTCTCTATTGAAATGTTACTTTTATTCACGTTCAAGTCGGGATTGTAAGAATAGAATACCAATGTGTTTTTTGAGTTTGCGAACCAACGTCCAATTGAAGTACCCAAGTTTTCAGTAGCGACATATACACTCGGCAAGTCGATATTTTACAAACCCAACCGCAAAGATTAAATAAAACTTAATTTGAGCTCAACATGTGATTTGAATCATTCTTTTAATATTATTAAATTTATGATCTGTACAAAGCTTATCGAGTGAATATTTACAAACCAATTGAAAGTAAAAGAAAAAATACATTTCATTAGTACGGTGCCATTTGCAATTTTCGTATTCACTAACATAACCCATACAGATATGACTTATTACACATGCAAAAATTCATTTAGATCAGACAACAGGAAGTGGGTCAGGGGCATTACCTATTGAACGCCCCCTCGTAGTTTTAAAATGTTACACCAGTTTTAGAATGTTTGTTGCTGCCGCATGATGTAAATCGGCCTTTTGTTGAATGTAAAATAAAAATAATTTAAATTTGTTCATAAAAGATTATAAGCAAAGTTGTTTCTCGTATAAACGTTATGCTATTATCAGCCTGTGCATTGTAAAAATGCCACCTATAAAAATGGTGCAATAAAAAAAATTCTTACTCAGCCAGAACATAGAAAGGGACCGGCATCATAAGTGTTTGTTTAGCGTGAATGATGAATTAGGGAATTAGGGTCAGTTGTCTTTGATTTCGTTGTAAATGGTTCAATTACTGAACAAAGTATACAACTGAAGAAATGTATTATATATACACCTGACTTACTAGTTGTTGGGGTATATGTAACATACAAGCATAATACATGAATGTCTTTTGTGGAAGATGATCAGCCACTTCGTGATAAAGTTCCAACGACATGTAACACATTTAGATGTAATCATGTTCTTGTTTTGGGGAGAAGGGGAACCAGGACTTAGTTTTAAATAGACGCTGTTTTGATCCCTGTCTCCCAGAAAAACACACACAATTTATCCACATCAACAAAAAAAATTGGTTACATTCCCTTAATCCGCTATCTGGTTTCATAATGACTTGGAAATGAGTGATCATTTTACGTTAAATTTTTATGTCGAATTTATCTCCGACTTTAAAATAATTGTTTTGGTTTGTGTGTCTAAGATTTTCATGGTATTCACAAGTAATAGCATTAAAAGGGAAATCTCATTTTCGAGGGGGGGGTAAACGGGTGCAACTGAGGGTCCTCATACACAAATTTATCTTACTTGTAAATGGAGATCTAATTTTCTTTTTAATAGTGTTTCTTATTTAACTATGTATCTTAGATTTAGTTAAAGTCATTTTGATATTGGCATCTCTATATGTGCTCACGTTCCATTTTATAACTTGTCATTAACTAAATTCATTATAAACAAATTGAAAGTAAAATTACATCTCAAAAATACTTATTTCAAACGTGAATTTTCATTTTTACTGATTTTACAATAAAATCATTGCAGATGGCTAATTTTTTTATAAACGGTTTTTAAACTTTTATATAACAATTATTATTACTTTTATCAGATCCTCCCATCCGACCTCTTAACATGCAAATAAAATAAAAGGTTTGATGATAAATTACATATCATAAAAAAGTTGAAAATCGTTTTTATTTTTGCATGTGTATATTTTTGCAGGTTTGTATTTTTAGCCTGTCTATGATTTTGGACGCCATTTGCATTTGTAAGCAAATTATCTAACAAATTCGCTTAAAATAAAATCTTCAAAAAGATAAAATAAATGAGTAATTATAGTTCAAAGGTAATCATCTCAGCAACTGGAATTTTGCTGTCCAAAACTTGTTCCATCCCAATTAGAGTACAATAATTAAAAGAATTCCGCCATCGTCATGTTAAGAATGAGTTCTAGATTTAAAAAAAAACATTTTTAACATGTGGAGAGAACGGTCTTTGTTAACTATTCTGTACTTTCGCCATTAAGGTTTTACGTTTTTTTAAACAACAGAATATTTATTTATAAATTAATAATTCAACAATTGATAAAATACGATTACTAGAGTTAAATTTAAAAGGTCAATTTTATACACGTTAAAATGTTAATGTAAGCGTTTACTTTCTTGCCATTCTATTTCAAATAGTTTTTCAACTGCCAAATTTTAGAATAATATGGGATATTTTTTTAAAGTTAATAAAAACATATTTAAGAAAATGATAAATTAATTTAAGTAATGTAATGCTTACTTTTATCCAGTTTCTTTCGCTTGGATTGTGTTGATTAGACTTGGCCGGTTTCTGGGTCGCTGGCGTGGTTTGCTGCGAACGGCATGATTAAGTGAATCTCATTGAGTTTATATTGGAATATACGGCGCATGCTCCATCAGCTAAACCAAGATATTTTACCGTTCTCCCCTACCCCCACCCTCTCTCTGGCACTCGAAAATGTATTATTATTATTGTTAACACTATTATTACAAATTGATAGGCTTGCCCCGTTACCTAGGAACAAAGTGTAGTATTTGTTCTGATGCTACACTTAACAAATTTGTTCTCAATCAGTCGAGGCTATTTTTTTTGTTCCATTCCAGAAAGCTTTTTGTTGGGAGGTGGATTTTCCCAACATTCAAAACATACCTTCTGTCTAACTTTGCTCTTTTGGGGGCGGTCAAAAATAGGAACACTAATGTTTATACTACTAATAAACTGCTACCATTGTCGCAAGGTTTGACACGAGCTCAGATTTATGTGTATACAAGAACCAGTTATTCCATAAAGAGTCTAAAAGACTACAAAAAAAAAAAATAGAAAACAGATCCGTCGGCATTCTCGAATAGGCGCTTCTGAGGCGACCAGAAATAAATGACCGCCTCATCTCGAAGACGGGTGTAATTAATAGGAGTGTGCATTTCTAGGACGAAAAAAGTTGATGGTTCACGACAGATCTTCGTTTACCAGCGAAGAGCGCAGTATATACAGGCCCGTAAAGCAGAAGAATTTAAGATAACCACGAACAGAACACATGACTTTCTCTCAACCTACTTCCGTAGGACGCTACTTTTGTTTAGTAACAAAACTGTTTGTTGTCGCACGAATGGAAGTGACTTACACTTTTATTTCTGGTCAATTCCTTATTCCTATTTAAACATTTAATTCCGGCATCTTTTTGAACTTTTCCGAAAAATAATTAGACCATTGAAAGTTGATTTATAGTCAAAGTGACCAGAACTCTAAAGAAGGAGAACGTTGTCCTAATCTTAGATTTTAGACACGAAATTAAATAACAAAACCTCTGTATAACAACAGCGAAAACGGTTTATTCAAAAAACTTACCTATACTGTTTTGTATAGGTAAAACAAACTTGGACAGTGTCCGAGCGAAGAAAAGGAAATTAAGAGTTCTTTGAGATGTCGGAGGTTTGTCAGCAACTATCTTCAGGCGAAGATCATAGATGCTGGCAGGTCCAGTGGACAAAAACAGGAGAGACAGAGAGACAGATACGTTTCCTCGTTGCTTACCGTGGTTTCTCTGGCGACCGCCTGTGATTCTTCAAAGAGGCTGAAGTAATTCTTCAGCCGACAGAAGGAATGCATACGCCCTACAGGCTAAATGGTCAGTGTGTGACCAGCTCACTCAATGGGGAAATTTTTTAGAGGGAAAAATAGGCTGTGTTTATGACTGCTACATCACCCCCTTACTTAGGCGGAAAGCCGATAGAGAAAAAGTAGTCATTTGCTAAATGTAGCGGTTATAAAAAATAAAAGTACAAAATAGGTCAATTTAGCTTACAGAATTAAATAAAAACATGTCCTTTCTTTTCAGTTAAAAAGTGTTGTTTGGTTAAAACAGATGTTCAATGTTTAAGCCTTTTCTGCAAAAAGTTTTTTTTTAATATTTATGTATTTTCTGTGAATATTTATTTTTGTGGAAAATTCTTATGTCTTTTATGTTAAAAGCAGTACAATGAAGTATAATGACACAGAAGAGCTTATCTCTCTCTCTCTATATATATATATATATATATATATATAGAGAGAGAGAGAGAGAGAGAGAGTCTTACACAGTTTTTTGGGCCAATGTACTGCGTGTAGTTGTGACGTAATTGTCTTATGGAGGTGTATGCACTTTTATTGGTGTAAGAGTGGGTTGATGCAATATGTATATAGGAGGTTTGTCTAGCTTTTGTGTGTTTATGATACTAAGGCTTTTTTTACCCTGTCAATAGATACAGTATCTTTTTTTACCACCGATGTCAAATGTGAATAATTTGTCAGTGCGTGAAAGCACGCGATAAAGACCCGTATAAGGTTGAGAAAGTGGGGCTTTCACAGTCTTTTATTAAGAAAAACGTGAATCCATTAAGAAATGTATTTAGGAACCGAATATTTTGTGGTCCGTTGGCTAGGGTTAATCGGTGAAGGCTTATTAAAATATGCTGACAGTCTGTTTGTGTACAGAACTGGACCTGTTACCGTTAAATCTATAGAGGTCAGCATCTGACCCGGCAACGATAGAGGTACTCTATAAAGAAGTTCGACTGGCGAGTATCCGAGGTTAAGCACGCAATGCGGCTTTCAATTAACGATGGAAGCGTTCTATCATCCCGTTAGAAGCAGGTTGATAGCTAGTAGTACATATACGGTTAATCTCTAAATTTGTGGAAAGTTTTTGAAATTGGTGGGATTCAAACTATCCACCACAGTAGGTAGTAATAGAAGTGGGAACCCCGTAACGAGATATGCAGCCCGATATTAGGGCTCGCGCTACGGATTTTGACGGAATGTATTTTAGGGAAATTGCTTAAGACCACCGTGTGAAACCGTCTATACAGGTCAGGTGATGTGTAAAACCCTGTTTGACCGGCCATGGTCCAGGCAAATCAATTTGAACATAACAGAACCCAGCGTCTGGGGGCTTGAATGTTCCAAGCGGTGCACGAATATGCTAGTGCCCCTTTGACTTTTGACATTATACGCAAGAACCTGTCCAAACTGTGATGTCGCACCTCATATTCGGCCAGAAAAATCTAACCGAAATCAGCTTCACTGTAGCTTCTAGTCCGGGTGTACAAAGTTGTCTAGGTATAAAAGTCAGCAGAACAAACGGGCGAAGTGAATCTTTTGAAGTGTCACAGATAATCTGTGTGTCCAAAGTAGGCACGGGCAGGTATGTGAATTACAAGTTGCCAACTCAGGTGACGACATATCTAAAGTGTCCAGACGTAGCTGGTCTGTTGTATGTCGATATCCGAAGACGAGTACAGAGAATTGTTAGGAAGGCGGGACAAGTAGTCTGCCACAGCATTCTGTTCACCAGATATATGTCGGATATTGTTGGTAAATTGCGAAACAAAATACAAGTGGCGAGTTTCGCGAGAAGAATATTTGCCCGGCTTACCCCGCAGTGCGTATGTTTTTTTAAAGGTAGTTCACCCCAAACAAGGCAGGCCGCCACTGTAGACGTAAGGGGCTACCAAGAAGAAAGAAAAGGAGAGAAGGTTGGGGAGGTCAACCTAAACTGAGATCTGCGCAGCGAGATGTCTGTTTACATTAATTTTAAATTTCTGCATGTCAGTACTGTGGGGGAAACAGGACGCAGTGCATATGTTTGCGGACGGTGATCAGTGTAGATCAAAAATTGACTGTTCTCAAGTAAATGCTGAAAGTTTTTCACTGCGAGGTACATCGCCGGAAGTTCACGGTCAAACGTTCTATAACATTGTTCTGCTAGTTTCAGCTGTCTCGAAAATATGCAATAGATTGTTGTTGACCTTGGTGCTGCTGTTGCAACACTGCACCTAAAGTTGTGCCCGATGCATCAACGACGAGTGAAAATAAGGAATTGGGCACAGGATGTGCAATCAAGGATGTCGTCGCTAGTTTTTCCTTCAGTTCATAAATAGCTTTCAGCTGAATACCATTCAGTGGAATCTTCCCATTTTTCTTCTTCCTGTAACGTAACAGGTCGGAAAGATGAGACAGGAGATCCGAACAGTGTGGAATAAAACGTATGTAGTACTTTCACAGACCGAAGAAGTGCTTTAGTTGGCGAAGTGAAGTTAGTGATTGAATGAGTTGTGAGCCTTAACCTTTTCTGGCAAGGGAGATATGTGCCTTCAGGGCTTATAATGTTGCCCAAGAAAACCAGTGACGAAGCAACAAGAACACATTAATATGACGCCGCTTAGAAAGTTAAGTTTCAGGACAAGCTTTTTGGGTGGCAAACAAAATCTCCAGATTTTAAAGAAAAAATCCGCTAAATTGGCAACACTGACTCTCAGTGCCAGTATTGCACCGGTTCCTTGTGGTGGGACTACTAACATCACAGCCGTCCCTAATCCTGATGCAACAGGGCAGACCAAGCGTCCCACAGATGATACCAATTGTGGTGATGCTGAAAATAAAAGACAGAGAGAAACAAGTCGACACACGGCACTGATTGCAGCAGGGGTAGTGAAGCGCTTAGATGACTCATAGAAGGGGATTCTGAATCCACTCTCAACCCACACTGCTTAATTGCAATGAAAATAACATTTCCACAGTAACAGAATTGGTTTATTTGTTAATTTTAATTGTTTGCCCATCCTCCATATAAGTTCTATTGTATATTTTCTTTGTATAAAATATTGTTTTATCACAAATTTCAGGGGGGGGGGGCAAATGTAACCTCAGATGGGGGTTGGGCTTATCAACCTCTGCCCCACCTGGCTACGTGTCAGGACTGAGACTGAATCTTCAGGATACTAGAACCATGACAGAATGTCGACGGGTACTGTAAAAAGGGGCCAACAGGCACGGTAACTGCTGGAGCAGGAACTGCTGGAATTAGTAAAGAACAGGCGTTGCAGGAAGTGGATCTGCTGAAGTCAAAGAAGTAGCAGGAGATGCTGGAGCCGAAGAAGAAACTGCGGAGGCAGGGTTAAGTCAGGTAGATGTCCCAAAGACAGCAGAGAGTGAAAGTTTGATCGCATGTAGTAGTTTTAGTTTGCCCTGAAAATATCAGTTTCATTGCTATTGTTTCTGTCGATGTTGCTGTGTATGATTTCTGCTGTGTACGATTCTGGGAGTCTTTTGATCTCCCTGGCTGAAATGAGTTTTTTTTAAAGTTCATCTAAAATTCGGTGGTTCCAGGAAACAAACAAATGACTAGAAATTATTTGTGAAGTAATCTATTACGATCAAAACTAGCTGGGCTGTTATGTTACTGTGTTTACATACATCTCTTAAAGTCAAATGCTTTGGTCAAGTATGGGGAAAATAGTATGTAATGTCGAAATGTGTGGACGTTCGATACCGTTATAAAATATGTGTTTTTGTATTTTTCCGTTAAGGAAGTAGTAACAGCAGGCGTCAGGTAATTTTCGACACAAAGTTGTTCTTGCTTTTTAGGGCCGTGGCTTAACGATCACGCTATTGGAGAAGTCATGTTTGAATTTGTAAACATAGGAGTCGTGTACCTGTGTAGCAGTCATATATTAGATGTACTTTGTAATGCGTATCAGTGTCCCTGTGAGCTGGTTTGGCCAATCAGCTTCCAGAGCGCATTTATATCATTAGTTCCCTAAGGGACTACTTGAGCTCCCTAAGGATATTGCAGACAATATGCAGACGGTACACTGGCACCAGCTCGAAAGTATCGCCCCAGCCTTTCTCCTGCCTATTTGTCCACTAGACGCTCACGACGCCTGCTATCTTCGTTTGAAGATGTTTGAACTAAGCACTTTTTTTCTTCTTCTTCTTTTAGGCACTGTCCAAAGTTGCTTCCACCTATACGAAATGGTATAAGTAACTTATATACGAAATGGTATAAGTAACTTATAGACGAATAAACCCCTTTCGTTGTTGTTGTTTGTGATGAAAAGAACTCTTTACTTCTTCTATGCTCCGGAAGTGAATTACTTCCCTTTGTTACTTCCCTTTCCTTTCTCTGTAAATATGCCATTACTTCTTCGTGGAGGCTTCTCTTCTTGCGTTATATCTTTGCCGAATAAAGCTTTATTAAAAGCAAACTCAGTCTCTTCAAACTCATTAATTCATTACAATTTATTCGATAAAGATAATGGAAAAATACCTCAAGCCTGAAAGACTGGATTAAGACCCGTCAAAAGCGGACGCGGGCGACACGTGTCGACACTGGGAAAGGTCCTTTTATATTTTCGTCAACGCCATCAACGGCTCCCAGCTTACAGACGAACAAAGACTCAATTTATTAATCAACCATGTGTCGCCAGCAATTTATAAACACGTTTCGGACTGCGACAATTACCGTGCAGCTATGAATGTTCTGGAAGAGGTTTTCATCCAGCCCCGAAACAGCATTTTCTTCCGGCATCTATTGGCGACTCGTCGGCAACGGACTAACGAAAGTGTTCACCAATATTTACAGTCCTTAAAAACGCTCTCTAAGGACTGTGATTTCCAGGCCGTTACAGCCATACAGACGAAAGATGAATACATCAGGGATGCGTTCATAAATAGGATTTCGTCATCCCACATTAGACAAAGGCTGTTAGAGAATAAGAAACTCGACCTACACACAACCTACGAAAGGCTCTGACGCTAGAGATAGCCCCAAAACAGCTAAGTTCATACGCCAAGACGGTTGCTATCCCCCTGCGGAAACACTGATACCAAGGGACGACCGGTCTACGTGCGAGGAGGAGCAACATAGGTTAGCCGCACTCTCCGAACAGAAATGCTTTTTCTGTGGATAACCGAGACATGACCGAGCGAAGTGCTCTG
This sequence comes from Sepiola atlantica, assembly GCA_963556195.1. Taxonomy (NCBI): domain Eukaryota; kingdom Metazoa; phylum Mollusca; class Cephalopoda; order Sepiida; family Sepiolidae; genus Sepiola; species Sepiola atlantica. The sequence continues at coordinate 23,854,359 of OY744549.1, read as the reverse complement.
CCAAAAACTCTATTCGCAAAAATTGTAAAAAAAAAGCAGCATTTCGCTCGTGTCTGCAGATTACCCCCGGTGGCTGCTATCAACTACGGTGAGTCCCTTCTTGCTTCATCTGTTCCCTTTAACTCCTCGGATAGTCTATCTCGTTTGTCCTTATGGGCGAAAATAAAGGGTGAGCCTATGAGAATACTCGTCGATACGGGGATCTCCGAAAATTTTATTCATCCGAATAAGGTTAAAGGCTCAGTTTGGCAGTCACGCCAAGTTCTGAGAGAATTTTGATGGCTAGCAGTACTCATTCGTCCTCTACCCTCGGGCACTGTGTCTTATCTCTCAGTCTGAGTGGTAGGGAGTACTGTAATGTTAAACTAGCAATTATGGCCAACCTATGCTGTGACATCATTCTCGGGCATCAATTTCTGTGTCGACACTCATCTGTGGAAATACCTTTTCAAGTTCCCCTTCCCCCTCTCACTGTCTGTTGGCTGACTGCCATTAACATATCCCTTACCCCTCTCTGTTTACCAATCTAACCTCCGACTGTCGCCCGATAGCTGTTAAATTCCGGCGACATACCTTACCTGATGCTAAATTTATTAAACCGGAAGTCTCTCGTATGCTAAAGGAAGGAATTATTGAGCCCTATTAATCCCCGTGGCGAGCTCAAACTCTTGTGGTGTCTCCAGAAAATCACATAAAGAGACTTGTTGTGGACTACTCCCAAACAATAAATCGGTTCACTCTCCTTGACGCTTATCCTCTTCCTCGAATAGGGGACATGGTAAATGAGATTGCAACCTACAAACTATTTAGCACTCTTGATCTGACCAGCGCTTATCATCAGGTTGCTATCAGGCCAGAAGAACGAAAATACACAGCCTTCGAAACTGCTTGGTCTCTGTGTCAGTTTTGTTGAATCCCGTTCGTAGTAACCAATGGAGTAGCGAGTTTCAAACGAGTTATAGATGATGTCATCAAGCGAGAAGACCTTCGAGGAACCTACGCCTACATCGACAACGTTACCATTTGTGGAGAATATCAGGCTATGCATGATACGAATTTGAAAGAATTCATGAGTGCAGTAGCGAAGTACGGACTGACGCTGAATAAAATCAAGTGTCACCACTCACTTACTTCTGTAAACTTGCTTGAGTATACCATAAGCAAGGGCCCCGTAAAACCTGACTCTGCTATGCTCAGGGGATTGATGGACTTGCCAGAACCTCGAGACGTCCCTTCTATTTGACGAGCAATGGGGATGTTCTCTCACTATTCCAGGTGAATCTCGAACTTCTCTGAAAAAGCTACACCCCCTTACCAGAGTTACCAACTTTCCCCTCACTAAGGAAGAAGCAGACGCCTTCAGGTACCTGAAGAAGAAAATTGCGAAATCGTTCCGAGTAGCCATAGACTCTTCTCTCCCTTTCGAGGTCGAAACCGATGCTTCGGAAGATGCCATCGCCGCCTCCTTAACCCAAAACTCTCGTCGCGTAGCTTTCTTTTCAATAACTCTAACTTCTGCCGAACAGAAGCACTCCTCTGTTGAAAAGGAGGAATACGCTATTGTGATACAATGAAGACCGACAGGATAGGAAGTGACTAATTAACAAAGACAAAAGAAAATACGGGATAGGAAATGACTCATCGAAAGAGACAAAAGACAATTTGGTAATGGTCAATTTCCATTGTTCAGGACAGGTCACTAAGAAAATAACACTGGACACGACATTTTAGGAGTGACAGTGTTTTACGACACCTGACTACAGTAAGGTAGGTTAGTTTTACGACGGTTGACGACAGTAAAGTTTATGGCAAAAGTTGACGAGTTTGGGTTTCGAGGAGTAGCCGGGCAGTTAGCATCGGATCTCCCGACAGTTAGGATCGAACTTCCCGTGAGAGCGGATCGGACTGGGAAAACGATGAGATGAGCTGACGACTTTAGCAACGACAATGGAGGTCTCGACAGACCGCGTCAGTGTCACACACACTCATAGTTCTAACTAAATTATACACAACGATATGTGTTTGTGTTCTTTCTCGAGAGTTTTGTTTCTTTTATTTAACTTGTGGACCAGTGCTGTGCCCTCGACGATTCGTCAGTAGATAGACAACACGGCTGGACGATGAAGACAAAGAAGAAGACCACGGAAACATAACGTTGGGGTCGATGGTCGTCGAGTGAGGCAGCACGTGGAGGCGATCCGTAAATGGCGACACTTATTGCTCGGGAAGACTTTTAAGTTGATCACAGATCAAAAATCTGTCTCTTTCATGTTCGATCCTAAAAGCAAGAGCAAAATAAAAAATGAGAAGATCACTAAATGGAAGTTGGATCTTGCTTGTTTCAGCTACGACATCACGTATCGCCCGGGGAAACAAAATTCTGCTGCAGATGCCTTGTCTCGCATTTGCTCTACTACTACCTCAGCTGACAAGTTACATTCCTTGCACTCAGACTTATGTCACCCTGGGGTCACCCGAATGCTACATTTTGTCAGAAGCAAGAATCTGCCCTACTCAGTGGAAGATGTAAGAGTGGTAATAAGAGCCTGTCAAGTTTGCTCGTAGATAAAACCGAGATTCTTTAATGCGCCACCCAAACGCTCAGAAAAGTGAGTCAACCCTTTGAAAGACTAAGTGTAGACTTCAAAGGACTATTACCTTCGAATGCCCGCAACCACTATATACTGACCGTTATTGACGAATACTCTCGCTTCCTCTTCGCATTCCCTTGTGCCGATGTCTCAGCTGCAACTGTCCGGAAACATCTAACAAATCTATTTTCTGTTTTCGGAAATCCCTCTTTTGTACATTCTGATCGCGGTACAACTTTCATGTCGGACGAATTAAACGAATTCCTGCAGTCCCGAGGCATTTCTACCAGCCGAACGACCACCTTTAATCCTCAAGGACAGGTGGAGAGGTACAACGGTATCATCTGGCAAACAGTGAGTCTGGCTCTCCGGTCGAGAGATCTCCCTGTTTCCGATTAGGAAAAAGTGCTAGATGTAGCCCTCCACAGCATCCGCTCGTTGCTCTCCACCTCCACTAATTGCACTCCTGATGAACGTCTCTTCAACTTCCAAAGGAAATCATCCACTGGAGATTCCATACCTACATGGTAAACGAAAGCTACATCCGTCCTCTTGAAGCGCCATGTACGCGAAGCAAATACGAGCCCCTAGTCGAGCCCGTTGACGTACTCGAAGTCAATCCCAACTATGCCCACGTGCCTTTCAACAGTGGACGAGAGACTACAGTGTCCCTGCGCCACTTGTCTCCATGGGGCGATAGAACAAGCAGTTCAGATACCGAAATTAATCCTATGCCAGAGAACCTACAGATACAGACTGCACCTCTCCAGTCTAACACTTCTCCCGTTCATGAAAAATCCATCGTTGAGAATTCGGTTCCTACCCCTGCCCACTCCCCATCCTCGGAAGATTGCCAAAGTATATTTTCAGAAAATGCTGAGGAGCTGAATATTCGACGCTCTACCAGAATCTGCCGAATGTGATGAAAATAACTCTTTACTTCTTTTCTGCTCCGGAAGTGAATTACTTCCCTTTGTTACTTCCCTTTCCTTTCTCTGTAAATATGCCATTACTTCTTCGTGGAGGCTTCGCTCCCTGCGTTATATCTTTGCCGAATAAAGCTTTATCAAAAGCAAACTCAGTCTCCACGAACTAATCATTTATTCATTCATTACACGGACGTTTTATTAAGATTTCTTTGTAAAACCTATTGAACGACACATATTTTTGTATAAATACACATTTTTAAAAATAAATATGTATGTTAAAAACACATTCATCTCTGGCGTTTATTTCATTTAATTAATTTCATTTATAAAAAAAAAACGATTTTCATTATTATTTATTTATGTTTTCAAATGTTCGTCTGTGTCGACCTATATTTTTGTATGTTTAAAATACACAATACAGTTCTAGGAGGGCAACCGTCTCAGTCTTTGCCTTCTCACCTTTGAGAATTACTAATCGACTGAGGCGCCCCTGCCAGGGAATTCTGACGATGCTGCCCAGGCATTTTTTGTATACTAGAGTGCACTTCCTCTACAGTACTGGCTTTTCAACCCTTCTTTCAAACATCGTGTCACATCTTTCCGCTGTGGGAGGAAGATAATAAAAAAAAATAAAGAAAGAAAATACATAACACATAAGGGACTGAATTTCAACGTACACCGTCGACTACGGAAGACATTCTTAGACAGAAGTGGTAAAACCCGAGTGTTATCCCCTTACACCCAAATATTCAAATGATTGAAGAATATTTTTCCTGTTAAATTGTCGCTCGGCACTTCATTGTGACTTCCGTTAAGTCCGATTGGCGGTAAATACCCTGAGAATGCCGCTCGTGATTAATTATATTTTAACAATTCTTTACCATAGCCGGAGTAAATAATATAATAAAACAAAATAATCAAAATAATACAACTTTAATACTTTTATCATCTTGAGCTATACAAAAACAAAACATGGTGTCATGAGCTAAAGGTACTACTTCCGGTTTCTTTTTCTTAAAATCTCGATTATTCTGGCATATTTAAACATTTCAAACGTGTTTTTCTTCAGATTAGATGCTTCCTCATTTAATAATATTTATCGCCTATACACAATTTTTCATAGCATTCTCTTGGGGGTTTACACCATCGAACTCATCATTTCCCTGGAAAATAAAAACGTCTATTTTAATAATAAAATATTAAAATGATTGAATAATATTTCCCCCTGAAATCAAAGAGATCGTCACAATTTCGAAATCGCTTTGTTTTATCTCTATTTTCATTTTCTGCGAACCTGCATTTCCGGTCGCCATCTTGAATTTACAGTTACACCCGTTTCAACTCTAACACTAACAGAACATTTTATTTTAGAAATGCGATTTCAGCTTATGAAAAAGTAAGTATTACTTAAATTTCTTTGTTTTACGATCTTTTAAAAAGTATGCTATGAACTTTTTAAAAGTGAAGAAAAAACGGTTTTTTTAAATTTGATTTTTACTTAAATTACTTTGGTTTACGATTGTCTAAAAGGTATGCTATGAATTTTCTAAAAATGAAGAAAAAAAACGTTGTTTTCTTTTTCAATTCATATTAATTTGAGATTTTTCTATCTTAATATTGTGTTTAACATAAACAACAAAAAAAAAACGATTCCGATAATTATAAACTTATTGATAGTAAAGCATGTAAAACTGCGGTTATAGTTGAAGATAATATTCAGATTAACAGTTTCAAGTGAAATGAAGAGCCTGTGCATAATGGAAGGTGTTTATTCATATTATATATTTGGCAATTATGCAGAGTTTTTATTTTTAAGTAAACTAGCAAAAATATGCTTCCTCCGGTCGCATATATTTGCTAGTTGTTTTATTTAATTGCTCAGTAAATTTGTGTTTTTTTTTTCTTTTTTAAGAAAGAAAATCACCCCATCCTTTATTTTAATAAATAACACCGGAATAATAAAAACAGTTTTGAAACCAAATTTACCCTTTATGGCGTAAAATGTAAAACAAAAAATCCTAAACTCACTTGAGGTCGTAAAAAGATGATAATATTTCAAGTTTTTCAAATCGAAAAAAATGTGTACCTAAAATAAAATCAGCAATATAAAAAATGAAATACAGTTATTTATTTGCTCAGTAAAATGTGTTTAGTCTTTCTTACAAAAAATAGTATTTTTTTAATAAATCATTTTTTAAATTAAATAATTTTATTCTTTAAATGTGTGCTTTAAAATATATTTGTTAAAATATTATTAAAACAAATAAAGTTTTAATAAAAAAAATCAAATGAAATATATCATTTTTAAGCGAGTCGCACGATAAATTTAAGAGAATCTGTTGTTTACATGTTATTAATCAAATAACGCGCCACTGCCTTGTCTCTCTCTATATATATCAATAGAACTTTCTGTGCGTTCGAAATAGAACATTATACTTAATAATCAGAGGGCAGGTAAGACATATACTATATTACCCCCCCTAAAAAATAGTGGAGTTATTGCCTGGGAGGATAGTATAACGACAACAGAACAGATACTACACTATCTCCCGTCTCAAAAAAGTAAAGGAGAGGTAATCTCTGGGTGGGAAGTGTGATGAGCACACAACAAATACTAAACCCCCTTCCTAAAAAAGGAGTTCGTAATGCCTGGGAGGGTGGTATAATCACAACAGAACATATATTTATTACATCCACACTTTTCAAAAGAAAAAGTAATGCCTGGGAAGATAGTATCATTAAAACAGAACAGATACTACACTACCTCCACATTTCTCCAAAAAGAGCAAGTAATGCCTGGGAGGTTTGTATGACAACAGAACAGATACTATACTACATCATCACTATCTCAAACAATTAGAAAGTAATGCTTGGGAGGATGGTATAATAAAAACAGAACAGATACTACACAAACTCCACACCTCTCGAAAAAAGGAGGTGTAATGCATGAGAGGATGGTATCATGTCAACATAATAGATACTACACTACCTCCACACCTCAAAAAATGGAGGAAGTAATACCTGGGAGGATAGTATCATGGAAGCAGAACATATACTACACTACCTTCACACCTCTCCATTAAAGGAGGAGGTAATGCCTGGGAAAATGGTATCATGACAACAGAAAAGATACTACACTACACCCACACCTCTCCAAAAAAAGGAGGAGGTAAATCCTGGGAGGATGGTATCATGACCACAAAACCGATACTAAACTATCTCCACATCCTTCAAAAAAGGATGAGGTAATGCCTGGGGGATGGTATCATGACAACAAAATAAATACTACACTAACTCTTCACCTCTCAAAAAAGGGGGAGATAATGCCTGGGAGGATGGTATCATGATAACAGAACAGATATTACACTAACACCACATCCCTAAAAAAAGAAAAGGTAATGTCTGGGAGGATATCATGACAACAAAACAAGTACTACACTACTTCCACACCTCTCAAAAAAGGAGGAGTTAATGTCTGGGAGGATGGTATCATGACAAGAGAACAGATACTAAACTATGCCCCTGAATTGAGCATTTAAAGATAGTACATTAATCTGAAATAGTATATACTATACTATTTCATGATACATACAATAGTCTTAAATAGTATAGTTTTGGCTTCAGACAGATAAATAATCTCCATTATTAATAGATATGCTATGATAATACATTTTATTAATAATTTAAATGTTTGGAATAAACAAAAATATGCTCTCATAATAATAGATTTATTAAATTGTTTTTTTGGGTGTATGTTTTCACAAATTGTTTTTTTATTATTTAATGGGTACTCCAGAAGATGACACTGCTGCGTTTACTTCCGGTTTACCTGCAGTAAATGTAGCTTCCTTATCATTTACGGATGATTAAAAATGATTAAAAAAAACTTTTTTAAATTCATATACGACAATATAATGAAATCTTTGTTGCTGTTTCACAAAATACAAAAAGACGTTTCAAATCTTTGTTTAAAAATTTTGTATATCTATCTGAATAAATTCGTCATAGTTTTTGGAATATTCTCCAAAGTTTTTGGAACAGGAATTTAATGTTCGACAGTCTCATCAAAAGTTCCTTAAGGTTCTGTTATGTTGCAAGTTTTGCATTGTGCTTCTGTCTGGTTACTACTTGTATATAGCCTAGCACAAACAGAAATTGACTGTCATTTGCCATTAACGACCTTATGTGCTGAAAAGACTCTAGGACTTCTTTTCATAGTACTCTAGTAATTTATGGTCTTGTTCGTATGTGGAACTTAATAATGCATTTATGGGCAATCTGAGGCAAGTATTGAATTTCACAACAAGGTGTTTTAAAGGACGATTCATTCAGGTGTAAAATTGTGAGATCTTTATCCTCATTACCAACAGTTTTGAACATCTGAATACAAACATTCAACATTTTTTTAACCTCTATATTAGTGCTAATTCATCCTCGCCACTGATATATAACATAAGTGTATCACTGGTCAAACTCACTAGAAGTAGTTCATCGTTGTTCTCACTGTAAATTGATCTGACTGCATGAATGTGTATTCATATACCAACACATTGAATCATTGTTATGCTCGATATATTCCATATTCGGTGATTGTAGTGTCTCATGAATCTGAGGAGTCAGGAAGGTCTTGGTAGCTATTACATGCTCCCATATGTTGTTTCTAATGACTGCTGTAAATAATAATGCCTGATAGAGCAGATATTGTTTTGCAACACGTGGGACTGTTTGTTGTTGTTTTTTTTCTCTTGTGTTTTCTTGTGTCTATTTTTTTGTAAATAGCTCTGTCCTCGTCGCCAATGTGATGGTCCAAGTAGTAAGTAACCGATACTTGCTAGATATCGGTTATTACTATGGCAAGGTTGCAAGATGGACGGGGATTAACGAGAGAGAGACGAACGAACAAAGATGGTGCTCGGTGAATATCAGACTGAGAAAAACCGGATGTCGCCAGGGGCCGTAACTCCTGTGACACCTGCGGTAATCTCCCTTTATTTGTTAAGGACATTACACTGTCCAAACAGGAATGTCGCACCTCATATTCGGCCAGAAAAAACCTAACCGAAATCAGCTTGACTGTGGCTTTTAGTCCAGGTGTACAAAAATGTCTAGGTATAAAAGTCAGCAGAACAAACGGGCGAAGTGAATCTTTTGAAGTGTCACAGATAATCTGTGTGTCCAAAGTAGGCACGGGCAGGTATGTGAATTACAAGTTGTCAACTCAGGTGACGACATATCTAAAGTGTCCAGACGTAGCTGGTCTGTTGTATGTCGATATCCGAAGACGAGTACAGAGAATTGTTAGGAAGGCGGGACAAGTCGTCTTGCACAGCATTCTGTTCACCAGATATATGTCGGATATTGTTTGTAAATTACGAAACAAAATACAAGTGGCGAGTTTCGCGAGAAGAATATTTGTGCGTATGTTTTTTTTTGTTTTTTAACGTTGTTCACCCCAAACTAGGCAGGCCGCCACTGTAGACGTAAGAGGCTACTGAGAAGAAAGAAAAGGAGAGAAGGTTGGGGGGGGGGGGTCAACCTAAGCTGAGATATGCGCAGCGAGATGTCTGTTTACATTAATTTTAAATTTCTGCATGTCAGTACTGTCGGGGAAACAGGACGCAGTGAATATGTTTGCGGACGGTGATCAGTGTAGATCAAAAATTGACTGTTCTCAAGTAAATGCTGAAAGTTTTTTACTGCGAGGTACATCACCGGAAGTTCACGGTCAAACGTGCTGTAACGTTGTTCTGCTGGTTTCAGCTGTCTCGAAAATATGCAATAGATTGTTGTTGACCTTGGTGCTGCTGTTACAACACTCACGTGAATTTGTGCCCGATGCATCAACGACGAGTGAAAACGAGGAATTAGGCACAGGATGTGCAATCAAGGATGTCGTCGCTAGTTTTTCCTTCAGTTCATTAAAAGCCTTCAGCTGAATATCATTCAGTGGAATCTTCCCATTTTTCTTCATCCTGTAACGTAACAGGTCGGAAAGATGAGACAAGAGATCCGCACAGTGTGGAATAAAGCATATGTAGTACTTTCACAGACCGAGGAATTGCTTTAGTTGGCGAAGTGAAGTGAGTGATTGAGGGTCTTGTGAGCCTTAACCTTTTCTGGCAAGGGGGATATCTGCCTTCATGGCTTATAATGTGGGCCAAGAAAACAAGTGGCGAAGCAACAAACACACATTAATATGACGCCGCTCAGACAGTTAAGTTTCAGGACAAGCTTTTTGGGTTGCAAACGAAATCTCCAGATTTTAAAGAAAAAATCCACTAAATTGGCAACACTCACTCTCAGTGCAAGTATTGCACCTCCTCCTTGTGGTCGGACTACTAACATCACCACCGTCAATACCCCTGGTGCAACAGGGCAGGCTCAGCGTCACACAGATGATACCAATTGTGGTGATGCTGAAAATAAGAGACAGAGAGAAACAAGTCGACACGCGGCACTGATTGCAGCAGGGGTATTGAAGCGCTTAGATGACTCATAGAAGGGGATTCTGAATCCACTCTCAACCCACACTGCTTAATTGCAATGAAAATAACATTTCCACAGTAACAGAATTGGTTTATTTGTTAATTTTAATTGTTTGCCCATCCTCCATATAAGTTCTATTGTATATTTTCTTTGTATAAAATATTGTTTTATCACAAATTTCAGAGGGGGGGGGCAAATGTAACCTGAGATGGGGGGGGGGGGGCTTATCAACCTCTGCCCTACGTGTCAGGACTGAGACTGAATCTTCAGGATACTAGAACCATGACCGAATGTCGACGGGTACTGTAAAAAGGGGCCAACAGGCACGGTAACTGCTGGAGCAGGAACTGCTGGTATTAGTAAAGAACAGGCGTTGCAGGAAGTGGATCTGCTGAAGTCAAAGAAGTAGCAGGAGATGCTGGAGCCGAAGAAGAAACTGCGGAGGCAGGGTTAAGTCAGGTAGATGTCCCAAAGACAGCAGAGAGTGAAAGTTTGATCGCATGTAGTAGTTTTAGTTTGCCCTGAAAATATCAGTTTCATTGCTATTGTTTCTGTCGATGTTGCTGTGTATGATTTCTGCTGTGTACGATTCTGGGAGTCTTTTGATCTCCCTGGCTGAAATGAGTTTTTTTTAAAGTTCATCTAAAATTCGGTGGTTCCAGGAAACAAACAAATGACTAGAAATTATTTGTGAAGTAATCTATTACGATCAAAACTAGCTGGGCTGTTATGTTACTGTGTTTACATACATCTCTTAGTCAAATGTTTTGGTCAAGTATGGGGAAAATAGTATGTAATGTCGAAATGTGTGGACGTTCGATACCGTTATAAAATATGTGTTTTTGTATTTTTCCGTTAAGGAAGTAGTAACAGCAGGCGTCAGGTAATTTTCGACACAAAGTTGTTCTTGCTTTTTAGGGCCGTGGCTTAACGATCACGCTATTGGAGAAGTCGTGTTTGAATTTGTAAACATAGGAGTCGTGTACCTGTGTAGCAGTCATACATTAGATTTACTTTTTAATGCGTATCAGTGTCCCTGTGAGCTGGTTTGGCCAATCAGCTCCCAGAGCGCATTTATATCATTAGTTCCCTAAGGGACTACTTGAGCTCCCTAAGGATATTGCAGACAATATGCAGACGGTACACTGGCACCAGCTCGAAAGTATCGCCACAGCCCTTCTCCTGCCTATTTGTCCACTAGACGCTCACGACGCCTGCTATCTTCGTTTGAAGATGTTTGAACTAAGAACTTTTTTTCTTCTTCTTCTTTTAGGCACTGTCCAAAGTTGCTTCCACCTATACGAAATGGTATAAGTAACTTATATACGAAATGGTATAAGTAACTTATAGACGAATAAACCCCTTTCGTTGTTGTTGTTTGTGATGAAAAGAACTCTTTACTTCTTCTATGCTCCGGAAGTGAATTACTTCCCTTTGTTACTTCCCTTTCCTTTCTCTGTAAATATGCCATTACTTCTTCGTGGAGGCTTCTCTTCTTGCGTTATATCTTTGCCGAATAAAGCTTTATTAAAAGCAAACTCAGTCTCTTCAAACTCATTAATTCATTACAATTTATTCGATAAAGATAATGGAAAAATACCTCAAGCCTGAAAGACTGGATTAAGACCCGTCAAAACGGACGCGGGCGACACGTGTCGACACTGGGAAAGGTCCTTTTATATTTTCGTCAACGCCGTCAACGGCTCCCAGCTTACAGACGAACAAAGACTCAATTTATTAATCAACCATGTGTCGCCAGCAATTTATAAACACGTTTCGGACTGCGACAATTACCGTGCAGCTATGAATGTTCTGGAAGAGGTTTTCGTCCAACCCCGAAACAGCATTTTCTTCCGGCATCTATTGGCGACTCGTCGGCAACGGACTAACGAAAGTGTTCACCAATATTTACAGTCCTTAAAAACGCTCTCTAAGGACTGTGATTTCCAGGCCGTTACAGCCATACAGACGAAAGATGAATACATCAGGGATGCGTTCATAAATAGGATTTCGTCATCCCACATTAGACAAAGGCTGTTAGAGAATAAGAAACTCGACCTACACACAACCTACGACCAGGCTCTGACGCTAGAGGTAGCCCCAAAACAGCTAAGTTCATACGCCCAGACGGTTGCTATCCCCCTGCGGAAACACTGATACCAAGGGACGACCGGTCTACGTGCGAGGAGGAGCAACATAGGTTAGCCGCACTCTCCGAACAGAAATGCTTTTTCTGTGGATAACCGAGACATGACCGAGAGAAGTGCTCTGCCAAAAACTCTATTTGCAAAAATTGTTAAAAAAAGGGGGCATTTCGCTCGTGTCTGCAGATTACCCCCGGTGGCTGCTATCAACTACGGTGAGTCCCTTCTTGCTTCATCTGTTCCCTTTAACTCCTCGGATAGTCTATCTCGTTTGTCCTTATGGGCGAAAATAAAGGGTGAGCCTATGAGAATACTCGTCGATACGGGGATCTCCGAAAATTTTATTCATCCGAATAAGGTTAAAGGCTCAGTTTGGCAGTCACGCCAAGTTCTGAGAGAATTTTGATGGCTAGCAGTACTCATTCGTCCTCTACCCTCGGGCACTGTGTCTTATCTCTCAGTCTGAGTGGTAGGGAGTACTGTAATGTTAAACTAGCAATTATGGCCAACCTATGCTGTGACATCATTCTCGGGCATAAATTTCTGTGTCGACACTCATCTGTGGAAATACCTTTTCAAGTTCCCCTTCCCCCTCTCACTGTCTGTTGGCTGACTGCCATTAAAATATCCCTTACCCCTCTCTGTTTACCAATCTAACCTCCGACTGTCGCCCGATAGCTGTTAAATTCCGGCGACATACCTTACCTGATGCTAAATTTATTAAACCGGAAGTCTCTCGTATGCTAAAGGAAGGAATTATTGAGCCCTATTAATCCCCGTGGCGAGCTCAAACTCTTGTGGTGTCTCCAGAAAATCACATAAAGAGACTTGTTGTGGACTACTCCCAAACAATAAATCGGTTCACTCTCCTTGACGCTTATCCTCTTCCTCGAATGGGGGACATGGTAAATGAGATTGCCACCTACAAACTATTTAGCACTCTTGATCTGACCAGCTCTTATCATCAGGTTGCTATCAGGCCAGAAGAACGAAAATACACAGCCTTCGAAACTGCTGGGTCTCTGTGTCAGTTTTGTTGAATCCCGTTCGTAGTAACCAATGGAGTAGCGAGTTTCCAACGAGTTATAGATGATGTCATCAAGCGAGAAGACCTTCGAGGAACCTACGCCTACATCGACAACGTTACCATTTGTGGAGAATATCAGGCTATGCATGATACGAATTTGAAAGAATTCATGAGTGCAGTAGCGAAGTACGGACTGACGCTGAATAAAATCAAGTGTCACCACTCACTTACTTCTGTAAACTTGCTTGAGTATACCATAAGCAAGGGCCCCGTAAAACCTGACTCTGCTATGCTCAGGGGATTGATGGACTTGCCAGAACCTCGAGACGTCCCTTCTCTCGACGAGCAATGGGGATGTTCTCTCACTATTCCAGGTGAATCTCGAACTTCTCTGAAAAAGCTACACTTCCTTACCAGAGTTACCAACTTTCCCCTCACTAAGGAACAAGCAGACGCCTTCAGGTACCTGAAGAAGGAAATTGCGAAATCGTTCCGAGTAGCCATAGACTCTTCTCTCCCTCTTGAGGTCGAAACCGATGCTTCGGAAGATGCCATCGCCGCCTCCTTAACCCAAAACTCTCGTCGCGTAGCTTTCTTTTCAATAACTCTAACTTCTGCCGAACAGAAGCACTCCTCTGTTGAAAAGGAGGCATACGCTATTGTGATACAATGAAGACCGACAGGATAGGAAGTGACTAATCAACAAAGACAAAAGAAAATACGGGATAGGAAATGACTCATCGAAAGAGACAAAAGACAATTTGGTAATGGTCAATTTCCATTGTTCAGGACAGGTCACTAAGAAAATAACACTGGACACGACATTTTAGGAGTGACAGTGTTTTACGACACCTGACTACAGTAAGGTAGGTTAGTTTTACGACGGTTGACGACAGTAAAGTTTATGGCAAAAGTTGACGAGTTTGGGTTTCGAGGAGTAGCCGGGCAGTTAGAATAGAACCTCCCGAGAGTTAGGATCGCACTTCCCGACAGTTAGGATCGAACTTCCTGAGAGAGCGGATCGGACTGGGAAAACGATGAGATGAGCTCACGACTTTAGCAACGACAATGGAGGTCTCGACAGACCGCGTCAGTGTCACACACACTCAAAGTTCTAACTAAATTATACACAACGATATGTGTTTGTGTTCTTTCTCGAGAGTTTTGTTTCTTTTATTTAACTTGTGGACCAGTGCTGTGCCCTGGACGATTCGTCAGTAGATAGACGACACGGCTGGACGATGAAGACAAAGAAGAAGACCACGGACACATAACGTTGGGGTCGATGGTCGTCGAGTGAGGCAGCATGTGGAGGCGATCCGTAAATGGCGACACTTATTGCTCGGGAAGACTTTTAAGTTGATCACAGATCAAAAATCTGTCTCTTTCATGTTTGATCCTAAAAGCAAGAGCAAAATAAAAAATGAGAAGATCACTAAATGGAAGTTGGATCTTGCTTGTTTCAGCTACGACATCACGTATCGCCCGGGGAAACAAAATTCTGCTGCAGATGCCTTGTCTCGCATTTGCTCTACTACTACCTCAGCTGACAAGTTACATTCCTTGCACTCAGACTTATGTCACCCTGGGGTCACCCGAATGCTACATTTTGTCAGAAGCTAGAATCTGCCCTACTCAGTGGAAGATGTAAGAGTGGTAATAAGAGCCTGTCAAGTTTGCTCGTAGATAAAACCGAGATTCTTTAATGCGCCACCCAAACGCTCAGAAAAGCGAGTCAACCCTTTGAAAGACTAAGTGTAGACTTCAAAAGACTATTACCTTCGAATGCCCGCAACCACTATATATTGACCGTTATTGAAGAATACTCTCGCTTCCTCTTCGCATTCCCTTGTGCCGATGTCTCAGCTGCAAAGTGAAGAAAAAAACGTTTTTTTTAAATTTGATTTTTACTTAAATTACTTTGTTTTACGATTGTCTAAAAGGTATGCTATGAATTTTCTAAAAATGAAGAAAAAAAACGTTGTTTTCTTTTTCAATTCATATTAATTTGAGATTTTTCTATCTTAATATTGTGTTTAACATAAACAAAAAAAACAAAACGATTCCGATAATTATAAACTTATTGATAGTAAAGCATGTAAAACTGCGGTTATAGTTGAAGATAATATTCAGATTAACAGTTTCAAGTGAAATGAAGAGCCTGTGCATAATGGAAGGTGTTTATTCATATTATATATTTGGCAATTATGCAGAGTTTTTATTTTTAAGTAAACTAGCAAAAATATGCTTCCTCCGGTCGCATATATTTGCTAGTTGTTTTATTTAATTGCTCAGTAAATTTGTGTTTTTTTTTTCTTTTTTAAGAAAGTAAATCACCCCATCCTTTATTTTAATAAATAAAACCGGAATAATAAAAACAGTTTTGAAACCAAATTTACCCTTTACGGCGTCAAATGTAAAACAAAAAATCCTAAACTCACTTAAGGTCGTAAAAAGATGATAATATTTCAAGTTTTTCAAATCGAAAAAAATGTGTACCTAAAATAAAATCAGCAATATAAAAAATGAAATACAGTTATTTATTTGCTCAGTAAAATGTGTTTAGTCTTTCTTACAAAAAATAGTAATTTTTTAATCAATCATTTTTTAAATTAAATAATTTTATTCTTTAAATGTGTGCTTTAAAATATATTTGTTAAAATATTATTAAAACAAATAAAGTTTTAATAAAAAAATCAAATGAAATATATCATTTTTAAGCGAGTCGCACGATAAATTTAAGAGAATCTGTTTTTTACATGTTATTAATCAAATAACGCGCCACTGCCTTGTCTCTCTCTATATATATCGATAGAACTTTCTGTGCGTTCGAAATAGAACATTATACTTAATAATCAGAGGGCAGGTAAGACATATACTATATTACCCCTCCCCCCTCCTAAAAAATAGTGGAGGTATTGCCTGGGAGGATAGTATAACGACAAGAGAACAGATACTACACTACCTCCCGTCTCAAAAAAGTAAAGGAGAGGTAATCTCTGGGTGGGAAGTGTGATGAGCACACAACAAATACTAAACCCCCTTCCTAAAATGGGAGTTCGTAATGCCTGGGAGGGTGGTATAATCACAACAGAACATATACTTATTACATCCACACTTTTCAAAAGAAAAGGTAATGCCTGGGAAGATAGTATCATTAAAACAGAACAGATACTACACTACCTCCACATTTCTCTAAAAATAGGAAGTAATGCCTGGGAGGTTTGTATGACAACAGAACAGATACTATACTACATCATCACTATCTCAAACAATTAAAAAGTAATGCTTGGGAGGATAGTATAATAAAAACAGAACAGATACTACACAAACTCCACACCTCTCGAAAAAAGGAGGTGTAATGCATGAGAGGATGGTATCATGTCAACATAATCGATACTACACTACCTCCACACCTCTCAAAAAATGGAGGAAGTAATACCTGGGAGGATAGTATCAAGGAAGCGGAACATATACTACACTACCTTCACACCTCTCCATTAAAGGAGGAGGTAATGCCTGGGAAAATGGTATCATGACAACAGAAAAGATACTACACTACACCCACACCTCTCCAAAAAAAGGAGGAGGTAAATCCTGGGAGGATGGTATCATGACCACAAAACGATACTAAATTATCTCCACATCCTTAAAAAAAGGATGAGGTAATGCCTGGGGGATGGTATCATGACAACAAAATAAATACTACACTAACTCTTCACCTCTCAAAAAAGAAAAAGATAATGCCTGGGAGTATGGTATCATGATAACAGAACAGATATTACACTAACACCACATCCCTAAAAAAAGAAAAGGTAATGCCTGGGAGGATATCATGACAACAAAACAAGTACTACACTACTTCCACACCTCTCTAAAAGGGAGGAGTTAATGTCTGGGAGGATGGTATCATGAAAAAAGAATAGATACTAAACTATGCCCCTGAATTAAGCATTTAAAGATAGTACATTAGTCTGAAATAGTATATACTATATTATTTCATGATACATACAATAGTCTTAAATAGTATAGTTTTGGCTTCAGACAGATACATAATCTCCATTATTAATAGATATGCTATGATAATAATACATTTTATTAATAATTTAAATGTTTGGAATAAACAAAAATATGCTCTCATAATAATAGATTTATTAAATTGTTTTTTGGGGTGTATGTTTTCACAAATTGTTTTTTTATTATTTAATGGGTACTCCAGAAGATGACACTGCTGCGTTTACTTCCGGTTTACCTGCAGTAAATGTAGCTTCCTTATCAAGTACGGATGATCAAAAATGATTTTAAAAACCTTTTTTTTAATTCATATATAATGAAATCTTTGTTGCTGTTTCACAAAATACAAAAAGACGTTTCAAATCTTTGTTTAAAACAATGTTTGCGTATGTTTTTGTTACGAAATTGTTATAAAATATTTGCTTATTCTGTATATCTGTATGAATATATCATAGTTTTTTCCTTGAAGTTTGAAGGAATTCGTTGCATGAATATATTATATATTTGCTTTATTTTGTATGTGCCACATGCGTCTCTGACATTCTTATTTTGTATATCTATCTGAATAAATTCGTCATAGTTTTTGGAATATTCTCCAAAGTTTTTGGAACAGGAATTTAATGTTCGACAGTGTCATCAAAAATTCCTTAAGGTTCTGTTATGTTGCAAGTTTTGCATTGTGCTTCTGTCTGATTACTACTTGTATATAGCCTGGCACAAAGAGAAATTGACTGTCATTTGCCAGCATGTCATTAATGACCTTATGTGCTGGAAAGAGTAACTATAGGACTTCTTTTCATAGTACTCTAGTAATTTATGGTCTTGCTCGTATGTGGAACTTAATAATGCATTTATGGGCAATCTGATGCAAGTATTGAATTTCAAAACAAGGTGTTTTAAAGGACGATTCATTCAGGTGTAAAATTGTGAGATCTTTATCCTCATTACCAACAGTTTTGAACATCTGAATACAAACATTCAACATTTTTTTAACCTCTATATTAGTGCTAATTCATCCTCGCCACTGATATATAACATAAGTGTATCACTGGTCAAACTCACTAGAAGTAGTTAATCGTCGTTCTCACTATAAATTGGTCTGACTGCATGAATGTGTATGCATATACCAACACATTGAATCATTGTTAGGCTCGATATATTCCGTATTCGGTGATTGTAGTGTCTCATGAATCTGAGGAGGCAAGAAGGTCTTGGTAGCTATTACATGCTCCCATATGTTGTTTCTAATGACTGCTGTAAATAATAATGCCTGATAGAGCAGATATTGTGTGGGTGCCTCCCTTTGTAAAGTCTTAATGAAACAAAGTAGTAATCAAACTTATAGAAAGAAAGAGAAAACGAAAGAGAAAATAGAAAATAAAGATCCATGCTTACAGAAACAAACCCCAAAATCTAATTTTTAGAAAAAATGATATCATGAGGAAATAGAGCTGCAGTTCTACATTATGCCTTGACAACTCATAGGTATGTTTATTGACTTGAGTCATCCTATAGTAGTAGGCATAGGTTGACAAATCCCGAGCTTCAAAGGTGGTTCAATGATTTATCATGTGTTTACTAACGGCTGAATATGTATATGGATCACAACACCTGTATACATATATGGCACATGATATTCCCAAATGCTCACCCTTCTGGTACTGGCCAGACTCAACGTTGCTTATCTTCAGTTATCTAACAAGAACCGGTGTGTCAACGTGATTTTTCCGTATATATGTAAATGTGATTATGCTGTATATAATGTTTATTGGCACCGACTAACTACTGATATGTGTCACATTCCGGTCAATGTCATGCATATGGCTTTTCCACCATTGCTAATTGCCATGTTGGGAAGGAAATAAAAATAAATCATTATATAAATGTGATTATGTTAACTAACTTTGCCAGAAAAATCAAATTTAAAAACAAGTTTTGACTGTAATTCAACCGAACCGAATTTCGTGCAACCCACTTTCTGCCTCTTTCTCCAAACGTTTTTGTCTATCTTTTTTTTCTTTCCAGCAAAATTTCGTGCAACCCACTTTCTGCCTTTCTCTCTCCATACCCAAATCACTTCCCCTCCTTCCCAGCTGTCGTCTTCATTTATCTCACCTCATATCCACATATGCAAATCACATAAACACCTGCACCTATGAAGAGAAGCCCTTTTTAAAGCTGCATACGACATGCAAAGCACCTCCTTTTTCCTGATGGTGCGTGTTCCTCTTTATTGTCACTGATTATTCTGTATATAATGTTTATTGGCACCGTCTAAATAGTGGTATTGTCACATTCTGATCAACGTCATGCATAGGGCTTTTCCACCATTGCTAGTTGCCATGTTGAAATTGAAATAAAATCAATCATTTGGGACAATCACTGATAAGTAGAATTCAGATTATTCTCTAACGCATATATATATATATATATATATATATATATATATATATATATATATATATATAATCAGGCCACACTGTTTTGAGCAGAGATGACACTGATTATTTGTGATATAAAATTCAGTGACAAGTGAGTAGTAGGTATTAGTCTGAACTATTTAGAAATTTCTTTTTAGTGGATCCAGCAGATCTTTTTAGAATTTGTTTTTGTTCTACATGAGATGAGTCATGGATATTAGTTATGCTTCATTATCATATTTACCTTTCAATTACCTCTGTCACCATGGCAAAGCCATCTTTCTGGGACTCTTATTGTACCAGTTTGTAGTTTAAACGTGTAATTTCTCTTTCGCTATGATTATTTTCCACTTTTCCTCTTTTAGATAACATATCTAGTTTTCGGCACACGTTCTTCACATTTTTTATCATCCCACAATAAAAACAAACTACTTTAGCTGACGAGCAGCTTTTATGATATGAGTGAATTTTTCATATCTTCTACAGTGGTTACTATTGTGCAATAGTGCAGGTCTTGGTTTTCTGGAACCATCATCAATAGTTCGAGCTCTGCACATTAGATAATGTGACAGAGTCAGTGGCGTAGCTAGACCTTTTGCCGCCCGGGGCGGTAGTAAAATTTGCCGCCCCCCCCCCCCGGCATTTGGGTGCCCGGAAAATTCGTCCATGGATAATTCGCCCATGGATAATTCGTCCATGGAAAATTTTTTGCTAGGTAGGAAAACTGGTTCATTATTATTAAGTTAACATTATTCTTAATTTTCATACCTTGCGAAAATTAGTTCTACGGTATCTAATTTTCCTAAATTCAATTAAATTAAAATTAAAATATGAAAACTGATTTTTAATATTTTTTATTCATTTGAGATTTTATCTGTTTTCCTTTTGTTTTAAGTAGATGGTGGGGGTTGCCCGGGGTGATTTTGTCCGATCCCCCAGCTAGCAATTGTAAAGTTTACAAGGAGTTATAAAAAGTATGCTACAAAAACAAACGTTTGGACAGTAATAAAATTAATGAATTCAAACTTTCGCATCTAATGTTATTTCCTCTTTGATGTCGGTGTATATACACCCAAATATCCAACTTTCTTTTCGCACCTATTCGATAAAAATTTATATGAAAGTTCCCCTTTAAGTATGAAATCTTTCTGAGGTCATTTTGTTTTTTTGGTGCTTGGCCGAAGCCTAGGCTTGGCCCTATCCTGTTAGGTCAGCCGGTCACTGAGTATATCTCCAGAAATAATTAATGCTTGCATTTTTTAAACTTAGTGATTGAAATGAATTAAAGCAATTTATTCTCAATTAATGGAAATTTTGTTCAAGAATTAAAACCAGCCATATATATATATATATATATATATATATATATATATATATATATATATATATATATATATATATATATATATATATATATATATATATATATATATATATATACATATATATGTATGTATATATGCGTATTTATATATGTGTATGTGTGTGTATATATGTATATATGCACGTATGTATGTATATATGTATATGTACGTATAAATATATGTGTATATGCACATATATATGTATATATGCACATATATAGTTATAAAATAAATACGTATTTATTATAATGCTCCCATAATGTTGAGCATAATGAGAGCCGAAAATGGCAAACGGCCGTAAGCGAATATAGCAATGGTCTTGTTTAAAATTAGATCTTGTGTACAATTAGAGATTGGTGACTGTATTGGCCAGGCATTTGACAATGCCGCTGTTATGGCAGGTCACCGATCGGGTGTGCAGAAACGAATCTCTGAAATCAACCCAAAAGCTCTATTTGTGCCATGCACCAACCATTCACTAAATCTGGCTTGTGTACATGCAGCTTCAGTAGCGGTTCACTCTGTTACATTTTTTGGCACACTGGACCGGTTATTCTCGTTCTTTTCTGCATCTACACATCGCTGGGACATCTTGATTCAGTTGACCGGTCTAAGTATCAAACGGACTGTGGATACAAGATGGAGTAGTCGAACAGATGCTGTAGATGTTGTGATAAAAACAATATTGGAAGTCGTCATTGCCCTGGAACAGCTCACAGAAGAAGGAGAAAATGCAACCACAAGATCAGATGCATCTTTAATTATCAACTCGGTACTATCGTTTCCGTTTCTTTTATTTCTGAACCTTTGGAAAACTATTCTCCCAGAAATCAATGATGCCCAGAAATATCTTCAAAAAAAAGGGCTGGATCTGCAACAAAGTTCTGTCAGGCTGACGGCGTTGAAAGATTTCCTTCTTCAGAATAGAGAAAAGATAGTGGACACTGCAATAGACGAGTCAAAAACACTCTGCTCTGAAATGGGGATAAGCATGGAGCGTCGTATTCGCAAAAAGAAACGAATGGATGGTGAAGGATTGACTGATGCAGCGCTGAGTTTTGATACTGAGTTGAGACGGGAAATGCTGTCTGTCATAGACAGATTGACTGAAGAAATATCTTGCAGATTTCAACAAGTTCACAATCTTGCAAATAAATACGCTTTTCTTATATTGTAAAATCTGCTTGATGATAATTATGATTGTCAGCTTGGTGGATTTGACGAAGATATAGAAAAAGAGAAATTCTTTGCTGAAAAGAAGAGGTTACAGTATGTTGTAAAAGCTTCAGAAAAAGACAAAATCGATGGACCTCTTGAACTTTTGAACTTTATACAAAGATACCAACTTGGGGATTCCGTCCCTAATATTGTGATCTTGCTGAGAATTTTCCTCACCAGAGCTATTAGCGTTGCTAGCTGTGAGCGCTCTTTCTCAAAACTGAAGCTCATAAAAAACTACCTTAGATCAGCAATGAGCCAGACAAGACTTACAGACTTGGCAATCCTCTCAATAGAGAGGGAACTTGTCGAGGAAGTGAATTTTGATAGAGTCATTGATAACTTTGCCGAAAAAAAGGCGCGAAAAATCTGTTTGTAAATTTTCAACCGACTTGATGCCTTGCGACAGTACTCTCACAAAAAATAAATTCATAGCCTTATTTGCCATTCATAAATACATTTGTTTAAAATATATTAAAACTATTTTTAAAAGAGTTGAAACGTTATTAACAACAACAAATTTCTGAAAACCGAGCGATTACACACACGGATTTAAAAAAGCACCGATACAAGACGTTTTTTCTCTTCGGAGGGCTCGCCCTCTTAATAATAACATTATGAAGACAAAGAAAAGAAAACTACATCGGACTATTCTCTCCTTGATACATCCATGTTATTTGGCGAAAATTCGGACTTTAACAACAACGACAAAAAAGTAAATAAAAATGATTTTATCATTTCATAACATTTTCAGGTTTTCAAATGTTCTCATTTAAATTTATTATTATATAAAATTATAGTATAAAATTTCATATTTTTTGTTAACTTTTGTTTTTTTAAATTTTTTTCTCTACTTTCTATTTTTACCCTCTCAAAATGCCCCCCCCCCTCAGGTGTGCCGCCCGGGGCGGCCCGCCCCCCTCGCCCCCCTAGCTGCGCCAGTGGACAGAGTACATTGTGTTGTAAAGATTAAGTGTTGTATTATTTGGCATTTCTTGACTGGAAGATATATAGATGTGTGAGAGTTGTGGACTCTGCCAATATTAGAGTGTGCAACATGCATCATTTGAACCAATTAGTCATAACCATCTTCATCTTGGCAATTTGTGCGTGGGAGGTATATTAAGTCCTATTAATGAGTGCAAACATACAGTGGTCAGTTTTTGATGTTCATTGAAATTATAAAATAGTTTTAAAAGTTGTTATCCGTTTCTGAATTCTATCTACTGTGTCAGATAAAATATCAATGAACAAAACACCTTAAAATACTAACAATAATATGTTATGGTTTTGAATAGATAAAGTTTTGTGAATGAAATTAATGAAAATATCTCAAGTTGGCATGGAAACGAAGAATGCATGACTTGGAATAAACAAAATCTCTGTGAATGAAGAACTATTTAAAATGTACTTATCTCTTAGAAGAGATGGCCGCATGTCACTGATAAATTATTATTTCTACATTCAGTTATGTTGTTGAGATAGTCGTATTTCGAAAAAGGCAACGGTCTGCAAAATCGAGAGGACAGAAATCTCTACTAAATCAAAATGCAGGTTTCTGATAGAGTTTACAATACAGTGTTTGACAACATCTTTTTCATAAGTTGATTTCGATTCTGGGTTTAGACGAATCTGATCAAATCTGATGACTTTGAGAATAGATAGGAGTCGACTCTAAAAAATTACCCTTTCTAGTGGCAGAATCAAAAACTAAAATTTATTTTAGCTGAGAATGTATATAAGAGAAAAGCGGATGGCTTTTCTTATGAGCTTAGAGCACCAGGTAATATAACATTTCACATTACCCATTTCGTCTTTTCTTCTTTTTTGCCAAAGTGATATGAGAATATCGGTTTTGTACCACCCTTTCTTTTAGTCTCACCTTGTTATTTTAAAAGGTATGTAAGTTGGAAATCTATAGTCTTTTCACGAAGGTGTTAAGAAAGACTTTTGATTGATTATTCCAGATTTTGAAACAGGAGAAATTGGTTTAGAATGTTCCATGTCTGTGATAAAAAAAATTTCTTTTCAAATCAAAATTGTGTAATATTAATTATTTATCAAAACTGAACGACAAAATATTTCGTTTGCTGAAATTGATTGCATACAAATATAAATGATGCAAAAATGTTTTGATAACATATTTTCTTTATTTACAGATTGAAACTATTATAGAAAATGATGGTTGTTTTCAGTTCCACACGAATTAAGAAAAGTCTGCACCAGTAAATAACTGCAATCTCATTTTTCTGTATGTACGTTCATCATTATTTTGGAAGAATTCTTGTTTACAAATCCATGTAGATGCAGTTGAGAAAGATCTTTTATCCTGTAAAATGTGCAAATGAATATTTTTTCCATGATGTGCTTTGACAAGACATGAGAGTACACACAGAACAGGTGAATATCATGTATCTTATAGGATACTTAATCTCCAGCAAAATCTTGTAGAAAATATCGATACTAACTCATTGAATGCATATGAGACTCATCAATCTTGATTCTGAAAGGAAAAATACAAAAGAATGGTGAATGCATATACTTGTCAACTACGTAAAACTGAATTCTCAGTGAGTTCTATTTTCAAAAGACATAACAAAACCTCGCATGTGTCAAATAATATTATTGAATATTTTGTTGATTTGTATCTTCAGAGTACTTGTCTGAAAAATAACATGTAAATACACAAAGGTGAAAAACCCTACCATTTTAACGTTTCGGAATTTGTATGTTCACATAGTTTCAATCTAAACATTCACATGTGAATACACACCGGTGAGATGTTTGCTTAATTACCAACACTAAGCTGGATACTTTAACCAGACTAGATGAGTTATTGTCCTGGAATCCGGTAAGAAAAAACACCAAAGAAAAATATACTGTTACATAATAAACTGATCAATTAGAGAGAGGAAAATTGATGTTTTTTACTTCTATGCTAATTCAATATTTGAGAGGTTAAGGAAAGCTTTAATTGAACTCTCAGATATCTATGTCTCTCATATAGAGATCTAGTGTAAGTCCCAGGAGAGGCCACTTGTTTTCTGAGACTTTAAACTAAAGTAACATGAACAAAAATAAGAAAAATACTCTTGCAAAGTTTAGCATGCTGTGAAAATGCAGTTCTACAATCTGACAGCACACATGCAAATACATACAGGTGAGAAACCTTATTCTTGTAAGGTTTGTGGTACTGCATTTTCTCAAAATACAAGTTTGGAAAGGCACATTCAAATACACACAGGTGAAACACCCTATCCTTGCAAAGTTTGTGGAACTGCATTTTCAAACCATTGCCATCTTAAAACTCACATGCGAATACACACGGGTGAGAAACCATATTCTTGTGAAGTTTGTGGAACAAAATTTTCACGCAGTTGTATTTTGAAAAAGCACATGCAAACACACACATCTGAGAAACCCTATTCTTGCAAAGTTTGTGGAACTGCATTTTCACATGGTACAAGTTTAAAACAGCACATGCGAATACACAAAGGTGAAAAACCCTATCCTTGTGAAGTTTGTGGAACTACATTCTCACAACGTTTCAGTTTGAGACGGCACATGCGAATACACACAGGTGAAAAACCCTATTCTTGTAAAGTTTGTGGAACCGCATTTTCACAGGATAACTTTTTGAAACAGCACATGCGAATACACACAGGTGAAAAACCCTATTCTTGCAAAGTTTGTGGTACTGCATTTTCACAGCATCCCCATCTGAAAACTCACATGCTAATACATACAGGTGAAAAACCCTTTTCTTGTGAAGTTTGTGGAACTAAATTCTCAGTCAGTTCTACTTTGAAACAGCACATGCGAATACACACAGGGGAGTTTGAATTACCTACTAGACACTATCCTCGAGTGTCTTCGGTCTCTCTGTACAAGGGTTTGTCAGGACAACCTGACATGAGGATACTTACCCCTACAAGTTAACCCTGACCAAATATTCAAATTACATAGTACCTGCAGCACAAATAAGATCCCCTCGTACGAGGAATAGTGCATCTTCTCCTAGTGATGTTACCTCAAGTAACATCACGTGCTGGATACTCCACCAGACTAGATAAATTCTTGTCCTGGAATCCGGTAAGACCAACAGACCACAAGAAAGATATACTATGACATATTGACTGGTCAGTTGGGGAGAGAAGAAATTATTCTTAACTTTTTTACTAACTCAATGCTTGAGAAATAAAAGAGAATTTTAATAGAATACTCGGGTATAAGTATCTCATATAGAGATAAAGTGTTAGCCCCAGGATGGGGCCCCTTGATTTCTGAGAACTTCGACTGAAGTAAAATTAAACAGTGAGAAACCCTATTCTTGCAAAGTTTGTGGTACTGTATTTTCACACCATACAAGTTTGAAACGACACATGCGATCCTCGAGTGTCTTCGGTCTCTCTGTACAAGGGTTTGTCAGGATAACCTGACATGAGGATACTTACCCCTACAAGTAAACCCTGACCAAATATTCAAATTACATAGTATCCGCAGCACAAATAAGATACCCTCGTACGAGGAATAGTGCATCTTCTCCTTGTGATGTTACCTCAAGTAACACCACGTGCTGGATACTCCACCAGACTAGATGAATTCTTGTCCTGGAATCCGGTAAAACCTACAGACCACAAGAAAGATATACTATGACATATTGACGGGTCAGTTAGGGAGAGAAGAAATTATTCTTAACTTTTTTACTAACTCAATGCTGGAGAAATAAAAGAGAATTTTAATAGAATATTCGGGTATCTATGTATCTCATATAGAGATCAAGTGTTAGCCCCAGGAAGAGGCCCCTTGATTTCTGAGAACTTCGACTGAAGTAAAATTAAACATTCGTGAGAAACCCTATTCTTGCAAAGTTTGTGGAACTGCATTCTCACAGCATTCCCATCTGAAAACTCACATGCGAATACACACAGGTTAGAAATCCTATTCTTGTAAAGTTTGTGGAACTACATTTTCACAGCGTGCTAGTTTGAAAAAGCACATGCGAATAGACAGGTGAGAAACCGTTTTCTTGTAATGTTTGTGGTATTAGATTTTCACAGAGTACTAGTCTGAAAATTCACATGCGAATACACACAAGGAACAACATCTATCCTTAAGACAGCCCTCGGATATAAATTATACTCATAGATAAATAATGTGTTAGCTTCAAGAGTGGGCCCCTAAATTAAAATGAAAATAAATTGAGAAGCTCCTATCTTGCTAAGTTGACTAGATGAATTCTTGTCCTGGAATCGGGTAAGACCAAGATGCCACACAAAAGATATATTATAACTTAGTTAACGTGTCAGTTAGACAAAGGAAATTTACTGTTATAAGTTTTTTACATACTCCATGTTTAGAAGTAAACGAGATCTTCAATGGAATATTCAAATATCTATGTATCTCATATAGAGATTAAGTGTTAGTCCCAACCACAGGTGATAATAAGTAATAGTTTTGCCACTCGTCAAAACTTAAAAGTTTAAGGCATCTGACCTGGTTTTGTAAGGTTCTGCTTTTAAGACCGCTACTGCACAATGCAAAATAAAAGAATGTGTATACATTTCCACTGGACCATCCATCAAAATATGCCTCCGATGTAGCATCAAGTTCTTGGAAAATATACAAAGAAGAATTGTGGCAAATAAGTCATACACCACCCAATATGACTATACAATCTTAACAGCTACATACTTTTAAAATGCAGCTGGTAAACCTGACATAGTTATGTGAGACCTGACATAGTAATGTGAGATCAGTGTGTTTTTCCGAAATAAAATTATTAGCTCATCAGTAAAAAACACAGGATTATTAATCCAGTAAAATTTCTATTAATACATTTCTTGTACAAGAATATCCAATTTGCTATGTGTTAGAAATTAAGCCACCTTAAATGTTTTTAATGTACAACTACATTAGTATGAAAATAGGTGAAAATGTATTCATTAAAATATTTAAATTCGTAATAAAACCATCCATTCATTATTATGCGGATTTTCTGTGTGCGTGTGTCTGTTTGTCGGTCAGTCACAATTTTTTATGAAATATCGAAACTTCTTTTAGAAATAAAAAATAATGCATTCATACCAAATAATAAATGTCCAACAAATAAAGTGGATACTATGACTAGAAATCGAAACCGAAACCTTGAGATCTTCAGCTGATGTTCTGTGAACTGAGTGATTTACATTTTCTTATGAATAGATCTAGAAAAATAATGCATACGACACGACATATTTGCCTTTTTGAAAAATAAAATTCATTGTTTTAATTCAAATTTATAATAAAAGTGTGAGAAATGTACCTGACCTTTCAGTTTTAAAAATATTGGTCCGGTGTGAGGCCGATTTAATTGTCTAGCATACGTTTGCTCAAATTAAAACATACTTATCTAAGTACTCTGGTTAATGTAGTTTCATAATATATATTGTTATGAGGGTATTTCTACACACCCTTGTAGCAGTTTGTGACTTATTAGTCTTCTATGGACGTCCGGCATGAATGCAGACGTCCACAGTAGCCTGGAGAGGACTGGTGATAGTATTATGTAATAATTCGTCATTTTATAGAAAAGAGTTACAGAAGCTATATAAACGATATATAATCCCTGAAGTGGATCGACGATTAACATTTCTCAAGGCTCGGTAAAATAACGAAATACTACATAATAACATTTAAAATCGCTCTACATGTCGCCCGCTTATTATTTTTCTGTATCCCCAACAAAATTAATATTACAAAAATGTTCCTATATCCCCTTCGAGAAAATTCTGAAAATGAATAAATCAGCTTTTTTGTTTAGTTTCCAAATAAATGCTAGACATACACACAGGATATTGTTTTGTTGATTTCTTCGATTTACCTAAACCTCTGTTATATTAATTTTTAATGTCAGAACTCGATTTTATTTGCGGGAAAACAACAGAGTAAATGATAAGAGTGCGGAATAGTTAATAGTCGAGAAGTCGTAAACAAACAACAACAACGAAAGCCTTATACTAAACGCATTGAAATTTAATTATCAACCGACTTGTATACTTGTAATATGCTTAAACTGCTTTAAGGTGTTTTATTTCACAATTTTAAAGCTGTCTTTACAATACACGGGAAAGAAAATGTTCACTTGCGATTTTAATGTTGGGGAGCTTTATTCTTGAAAATTTATAAAAAAGATCGTTTACCCTACCACTAACCGTAAGTACGCAGGGCGTTTGAAACTCAGGCTAAGTGTTAGTGGTAGAATAATTAAACTTTTCAGGAATTTAGCCCTTGACACCAGTTAAGCGACAAGCAGCCATTTGTGTTTTTCCTGTGTGTAAAGATTGCTTTGAACGAAATCAAATTTTAAATAAATAACTTACACACAGTTTCAGCACATTGAAAGTATACAGCTCCGTAGATAATTGTATTCAACTGCGTTTGGAATAAGTAATTTCTTGTTGTTTTTATTTTTTTATATTTTTCGGACGCTTTCTCTACTTTTACCAAATGAGTACATACTTATTTTAAAATATGAGGGTGACTTAGGCCCTATTTAATACTAGAGGTTAAAGAACCCAGCCCACTACTAAAAAACTTAGAAAAGTCGCTTTTATTTGCTTGAAAACAGCAAAGTAAAAACTTGTTTTAAAATATTGATTTTAAAGAGTGGGTGCTGATCTCGTATTTAAAACTCGAGTGGAAGTCCTGCTTCTTCTGAACGATTCTTACTTTCTGTTACAGAATTGTTCTTACTTTGTGTCATTTTTTCTTATTCATTCACTTGTGCTATTTTTACCGGTGCCATTTTTACCTGTGCCATTGAAAATGTTTTACTATTGGAAAATATTTATATCATGTTCATAAAATTTATTAATAATACAAGATTATGTCCCTCATTTAACAGATGAACACTCGATCCAACTCGGACAGAAATACATACAAAGACCACTAAATCTGCAACCCCTGGCTATAAGTTCGCCAGCTCTACATTTGTCGATATGCTCTGGGGTACGCAGTAAAAAAAGAACCAAAAACAAATGGTACGGTAAAAATGGCAGAAATTAATAAATAGAAAAATGACACAAAGCAAGAATAATTTGAAAGATTTATCATATTTTCATTAATTTATTATTAATGAAAATGTATATGTGAAGTCTCAGATTAATATGAACTAAAAATCATTATGTCCAGGAGGGACAGGGCTGGTCTCCTTTCCCTATAATTTAAAATAGGGCTACCCCTTTCCATATTTTAAAATTAATATTTTAAAGTAAGTATCTACTCTCTAGATTTTAAGCAAATTAAATCGATTTTACTACATTTGAGGAGCTTGGATTCCTCTATAGGTCAAAATATGGATTAACCACGTCCCCAAGTCTACTTTAAAAATTATTGGTATTATTATAGATGAGCACCCTCGGCTATATCTCACCCCCTCCCCAAATAAACAATAACATTCAAAATAGTTATGCAATTACCTGTAAACACCCTGAATACATTGGGGGATAATAATTTAGAGTTGGGGATCAGTTTTTCATATACATATAACATAAAATGATTATCTGGTTGCCGTTTTAGTTAAATATTATATATATATTTTTTAACATGATTTACCCCAAACAAGGCAGGCCGCCACTGTGAATGTAAGGGGCTACTGAGAAAAAAGGAAAAGGGGAGAAGGATTGGTGGTTCAGCTTAAATTGGGATCTGAGCAGCGAGATGTCTGGTTACATTAGTTTTAAATTTCTGCATGTCAGTACAGTCGGGGAAACAGGGGGCACGGAGGGAGTTCCAGAGGCCAGCAGCACGAGGAAAGAAGCTATTTGAGTAGAATGCTCTCCGGCATCTGGGGACCTCCACTATGAATGAATGAGATTTAGTAGAATGTCGAGTTAGTCTAGTGAATTTACGTCGAGGGGGCACCAGAGTAGTCAACTCATCGGAGCATAATCCATTGAAGTATTTGTAAAACAAACATAAGGATGCTACATTGCGGCGATGGGACAGGGGCTGGAGCTTAGCTGAAAGTGAGGGATCTATTAGGTTGACAACTCTTTTTTTGACTTTGTCAAGGAGGGAGAGACTAGTAAGATTATGCACCAGCCCAGATGTGGCAACAATACTTCATGCATGGGCGAATGGTGGCTTTGTAGAGATACAGGATAATGTCAGGTGTAAGGAGTCCACTAGCACATTAGAGGGAGCCAACCTTGCGGCAGCCTTGGAAATGTCTTCAATGTATGTGTTCCAATTCATGTTATATGTGATGGTTAGGCCAATGAGTTTGAATGATGAACTCTCGGGTAAGGTGTTATTTGCCATGACAATCGGTGGTTGGAGAGGCTTCTTGTAGTTGTTGAAGGAAAGGAGCTTAGTCTTTGCGGCATTAAAAGTTCCCAACCATTAATGGCCCCAATCCACTACAGCCTGGAGGTAATTTTCTAAAGATTCACCCATTGCCTCAGATATGATCGCGTCTGTTTTGCCAATATGGCGAGAGTAAAGCGTGATGTCGCCAGCAAATAAACCAATCTCAGACACTATGTCATCAGGGAGATCGTTTATATAGATCAGGAACAACAAAGGCCCAAGAATAGATCCCTGGGGCACACCAGCATGTATGTCATGTTGCTTAGATGAACGGCCATCGAGGACAACCTGGATTTTTCTTTTGTTTAAAAAGCATCTAATTATATTAAGTAGTTGCCCAGTAATACCGTATGAGCGTATTTTCAGGAGAAGCCCTTTATGCCATACCTTGTCAAAGGCCTTGGATATATCAAGCGCTACTGCTCTAGCTTCACCTGCCTTATCGAGTGTATGATACATGCGTTCAGAGATGACCGTTAGGATGTCTGCAGTAGATCGTGCTTGTCTAAATTCATACTGCCGGTCAGATAGAAGTTTAGCATTAATTAAGTGCCGTACTATCGCTAGATTGATTAAGGATTCAAAGATTTTGGCAAAGATCAGCAGTAGACTGATTGGGCGGTAGTTCTGAGGGTCGGTTCTATTCCCAGAACTCTTGTAGACTGATACCACAGAGGCAATTTTCCAGCGATCGGGGAAGCAAGATTCGGCTAGGCATTTATTGTAGAGTTTGGAGAGGACAGGGGCCAGTTCAGCAGAGCATTTCTTTATTACTATTGTGGGTATAAGATCAGGCCCACAAGCTTTAGAGGTGTCAAGGTTTTTTATGATGTCTCTGAACTGGGATGGGGTGATGACCAGGTTATCAAGTGTGGCTTCGGTCCGCAAAGGTAATTCACGGAGAGAGTGGTTACCTGAGTCTAAAGTAGAGTTAGAAGCGAAACGCTGTGCAAGTAGTTCAGCCTTATCAGTGGCCGTGAAAACGACATCATTGTCATTTGAAAGTGGGGGAATCGTAGATTGACCATTATTCACTACACTATTGTAGATTTTCCAGAAATCGCGAGTACCTAGTTTCTGTGACTGGATGCGTTTTTTTTGCTAACTCATTATACCTTCTTTTCGCTTCGCCTATCACGGCCTTGCAATTATTTCTTGACTCTATAAATGTATGCCTATTAGTAGCTGACTTATGGCGGTCGAATTTACGGAATGCTTGTTGCCTCTCAGAAATGGCAGCTGCACATTCCGAAGTGTACCATTGAGGAGAGTGGGGCTTGCTAAAGAATTTTCGCATAGGGGACATAGGCTTCAATGCCTGCTTTGACCCATTCAGTTAATTCGTTTGCACACTGGTTGACAGGGAGTGAGAAGGATTCCCTCCATGGGGCGTCACTGATGTGATCTCTGATTGATTCAAAATCAGCTTGCTCGTAGTATCTTGTTGTTTTGAGCAACGGTTCATCAGCTTTCGGACGACTTTTTAGCGTGATATGTATCATTAGCACAATGCCACCCATACATTTCAATTGAAATTTCGGTTTCCTCGTGGATTAATTAAGAAAAAAGATTCCAGTGTAAAATAATTTAAACACTTAGCTTTTTTTTGTTAAATGCCACCCATACATTTCAATTGAAATTTCGGTTTCCTCGTGGATTAATTAAGAAAAAAGATTCCAGTGTAAAATAATTTAAACACTTAGCTTTTTTTTTTGTTAAATGCCACCCATACATTTCAATTGAAATTTCGGTTTCTTCATGGATTAATTAAGAAAAAAGATTCCAGTGTAAAATAATTTAAACACTTAGCTTTTTTTTGTTAAATGCCACCCATACATTTCAATTGAAATTTCGGTTTCTTCATGGATTAATTAAGAAAAAAGATTCCAGTGTAAAATAATTTAAACACTTAGCTTTTTTTTGTTAAATGCCACCCATACATTTCAATTGAAATTTCGGTTTCTTCATAGATTAATTAAGAAGAAGATTCCATAGTAAAATAATTTAAACACTTAGCTTTTTTTTTTGTTAAATGCCACCGATACATTTCAATTGAAATTTCGGTTTCTTCATGGATTAATTAAGAAAAAGATTCCATAGTAAAATAATTTAAACACTTAGCTTTTTTTTTTGTTAAATGCCACCGATACATTTCAATTGAAATTTCGGTTTCTTCATGGATTAATTAAGAAAAAGATTCCATAGTAAAATAATTTAAACACTTAGCTTTTTTTTGTTAAATGCCACCGATACATTTCAATTGAAATTTCGGTTTCTTCATGGATTAATTAAGAAGAAGATTCCAGAGAAAAATAATTTAAACCCTTAGCTTTTTTTTGTTAAATGGCAACCATACATTTCAATTGAAATTTCGGTTTCTTCATGGATTAATTAAGAAAAAAGATTCCAGTGTAAAATAATTTAAACACTTAGCTTTTTTTTGTTAAATGCCACCCATACATTTCAATTGAAATTTCGGTTTCTTCATAGATTAATTAAGAAGAAAGTTCCAGTGTAAAATAATTTAAACCCTTAGCTTTTTTTGTTAAATGCCACCCATACATTTCAATTGAAATTTCGGTTTCCTCGTGGATTAATTAAGAAAATAGATTCCAGTGTAAAATAATTTAAACACTTAGCTTTTTTTTTTGTTAAATGCCACCCATACATTTCAATTGAAATTTCGGTTTCTTCATAGATTAATTCAGAAAAAAGATTCCAGTGTAAAATAATTTAAACACTTAGCTTTTTTTTGTTAAATGCCACCCATACATTTCAATTGAAATTTCGGTTTCTTCATAGATTAATTAAGAAGAAGATTCCAGTGTAAAATAATTTAAACCCTTAGCTTTTTTTTGTTAAATGCCACCCATACATTTCAATTGAAATTTCGGTTTCCTCGTGGATTAATTAAGAAAATAGATTCCAGTGTAAAATAATTTAAACACTTAGCTTTTTTTTTGTTAAATGCCACCCATACATTTCAATTGAAATTTCGGTTTCTTCATGGATTAATGAAGAAAAAAGATTCCAGAGTAAAATAATTTAAACCCTTAGCTTTTTTTTGTTAAATGCCACCCATACATTTCAATTGAAATTTCGGTTTCTTCATAGATTAATTAAGAAGAAGATTCCATAGTAAAATAATTTAAACCCTTAGCTTTTTTGTTGTTAAATGCCACCGATACATTTCAATTGAAATTTCGGTTTCTTCATGGATTAATTAAGAAAAAGATTCCATAGTAAAATAATTTAAACACTTAGCTTTTTTTTTTGTTAAATGCCACCGATACATTTCAATTGAAATTTCGGTTTCTTCATGGATTAATTAAGAAAAAGATTCCATAGTAAAATAATTTAAACACTTAGCTTTTTTTTTGTTAAATGCCACCGATACATTTCAATTGAAATTTCGGTTTCTTCATAGATTAATTAAGAAGAAGATTCCATAGTAAAATAATTTAAACACTTAGCTTTTTTTTTTGTTAAATGCCACCGATACATTTCAATTGAAATTTCGGTTTCTTCATGGATTAATTAAGAAAAAGATTCCATAGTAAAATAATTTAAACACTTAGCTTTTTTTTTTGTTAAATGCCACCGATACATTTCAATTGAAATTTCGGTTTCTTCATGGATTAATTAAGAAAAAGATTCCAGAGTAAAATAATTTAAACACTTAGCTTGTTTTGTTGTTAAATGCCACCCATACATTTCAATTGAAATTTCGGTTTCTTCATGGATTAATTAAGAAAAAAGATTCCAGTGTAAAATAATTTAAACACTTAGCTTTTTTTTGTTAAATGGCACCCATACATTTCAATTGAAATTTCGGTTTCTTCATAGATTAATTAAGAAAAAAGATTCCAGAGTAAAATAATTTAAACACTTAGCTTGTTTTGTTGTTAAATGCCACCGATACATTTCAATTGAAATTTCGGTTTCCTCATGGATTAATTAAGAAAAAGATTCCAGTGTAAAATAATTTAAACACTTAGCTTTTTTTTGTTAAATGCCACCCATACATTTCAATTGAAATTTCGGTTTCTTCATGGATTAATTAAGAAAAAGATTCCATAGTAAAATAATTTAAACACTTAGCTTTTTTTTGTTAAATGCCACCCATACATTTCAATTGAAATTTCGGTTTCTTCATAGATTAATTAAGAAAAAGATTCCATAGTAAAATAATTTAAACACTTAGCTTTTTTTTTTGTTAAATGCCACCGATACATTTCAATTGAAATTTCGGTTTCTTCATGGATTAATTAAGAAAAAGATTCCAGAGTAAAATAATTTAAACACTTAGCTTGTTTTGTTGTTAAATGCCACCCATACATTTCAATTGAAATTTCGGTTTCTTCACTGAGGCAGATATGAAATGTGTCTTTAACTAGACTGGCATGGTTAGTTTGGACGATATTCTTTCCCTATCTACATTCGCTAGTTAACTACCCCCACCCTATTTCACCATTGTTTTGTTTTCTTTTGTTTAGAGATGGGCTATAGCCAGTCGAAGTTATTGTTAGTTTAAGCGAGGTATTTGGGGACTGTTGCCATCTGGATACAGGTTTATCATTTGAATATAAGGGACAATATTTATTGGGGGGGGGGGTAATGTGAACTATTGACACTAGGACTTAGAATTAGTGGGAGGGTTTTGGGAGAGTTAAAGCGATGTTGTCACCCGTACCTAAGGTTAGTGGTAATGTTAAGGGAGGGTTGTTTTTATAACCCCCATTAAAACACAAAACATATATTCCTTAACAACCCCCAAGCCTAAATGCTGGTTATATGCACTTCAAAGGAAATGTGTGATCATATTACATTAAATTTATATGAGAAATTAATCTCCTTATTGTAAATTTTATTTTTACACTAAAGGTTTTCAGGATGTTCACACATTACCGCCTAAATAAAGTAGAATCGCTTTTCTGGCGAAGGAGGAGGTGGAGGCTGAATGCATATTTTTGTATAAAAACACATTTTGTTATAAATATGTATGTTAAAAACAAAAAAAATTCTCTGAGGTTTATTTAATTTAATTTATTTCATATTTATAAAAAAAAACTATTTTCATTATTATTTATGTAAATAAACATATTTCAATAAAATAAAATAAAACTTTTAAGATTTTCTTATGTGTAGACCTACATTTTCATATGTTGAAAATACACAATACAGTTGTAGGAGGTCCAGCCTCCCAGTCTTTGGATGACTACCTTTGAGAAGACGTTAGTTTATTGCTAATCGACTGAGGCGCGCCTACTGGGTAATGCCGACGAGTTTGTCCAGACATTTTTTGTAGCTCAGAGTGCTCTTCCTCTACAGTACTGGCTTTTAAATTCTTAGTTCTGTCATTGTTACTGCTGTGGGAGGGAGATGAAAAAAATATATATTTTTTTTAATACACAACACACAAGGGATTGAATATCAACGTACACCGTTGACTGCAGAAGACATTCTTAGGCTGAAGTGGCAAAACCCGGGTGTTATCCCCTTACATTCAAATATTCAAATGATTAAAGAATATTCCAGCGGTTCCTGCTTCAGATTCCTGCAGCGTCTTCTTCAGTAGCTCCTTCTCCAGTTATTCCCAGCAACATCTCCTTATTGCAGCACTTGCTCCAGCTACAGCAGTGCCTGCTCCAGCTTCTTCAGTGGCTTCTTACAGCAGCTCTTGCCCCAGCACTTTCTTCAGCAACGCCTCCTTCTCTAGTTCACTCCTGCTCCAGCTCACTCCTTCTAGCAACGCCTGCTCCAGCTGCTTATAGTTACTCTTGCTTCAGCTTTCTGCAGCGTGTGCTACAGCTCCTTTCAGCAACGACTACTTCAGCTACGTCCAGCAGCACTTGCTTCATCTCCTAATACTCCAGCGAACTCCTGTTCCGACTCACTCCTGCATCAGCCTGTTCCTACAATGTCTGCTACAGCTCTCTCAAGCGGCTCCTGTTTCAGCTTCCAGCAACGCCTACTCAATGCTCATTCTATCGGAACTTGTTCAAGCTTCCAGCAGCACCTGCTTCAGCTCATAGCAGCGGCTCTTATCCCAGCCTTTCCTACTTCCAGTGAGTCTATACCTGTTATTTCAGTTGTACTTCCCCCGTTATTACTTTTATGGTAAATAAACATTTTCTTTAAACTGTTCATCAGCGTTTGCCCTCTCTTTTTGTCGTTGCCGTAATTTGCACGTGTCCCCTTTTTTAGTTGAAAGACCGATCACTCAAGAGCAGTGGCAGTGCCCAAATATCAACCCGACGCTGCCCAAGCGTGGCACCTGGCGCTGACCAAACGTACGGGCCTAAAGTTCCCTAGGTGATTCGACCCTACAGCACATTCAAAGTCTTGTCAACTCGACGGATTAAAGATAACGCCGGATTTTACTCGATGTAAATCCTCAATGTCGTCGATGTAACAACACAAAGAGGCGAAAATTAAACAACAATACAACTAATAACTGTTACCAATCGGTCGAAAAATTTATTTTCAAGACTCATGTTTTAATTTGCTGTATTTTTGTTTAATTTTCGATTTTCACATCTCGGTTTTAATTTTCGAGGTTTCACATCTAGTAAAATCCAGCGCCATCTTTAATCCTTCGGGATTGCAAGGCTCTGAATACAAGGATAAAAAAGGCACTGGTGAAGAACAAGCGACTATAAGAGCAGTTTCTGCGGCGCTGCTACGGTGTCAGGCCGCGATCCGTACCCGATAATAAACTTCGTAGATAACAACTTCCGGTATTCTGTAGTTTAATTTTCTCTGTATTTTCTCTATATAATAATAAATAGTATCGTACAAGACGTACTAACCGTAGCTGAATGTCGTTTGTGCACTAACTCCTTGGAGGTGTTATTAATGGACACGAACGGAAAAAAAGAGAACTTGAGAATGGTTGGCCCGGCAGGGCCTAATTGCCATTCTCTGACGTCGCCAAGTAAAAATAAATTACTTCGGCCATATGATATATGCGATCCGAGAGTACTATGATTGTTGAAACATTCTTATTTTTCCCAAAGAAAATAAAACAACCGATTTTATCATTTTCCTTCCCCCAAATTAAAAATATTTCATTGCATTTTTTTTCCGAGAGAAAATCAAACTGCGTAAAAAAATAATCTGATTATTTTTGTCAAATAAATTATTTAAAATAAAATTTAGTACAAAACTTGCATTATATTTTCTGAGAAAGCATAACACCTATTCGATTAGCCAAAACAGGAAGTTTTTAATATCGGAAACAATTTCGAACGAACACCGTTTCCGGTTAGAAACAACTTTGCTTAGAGTCGGTCGATCTTCACCAATGCAAATACTATCATCGTTTCTTTAAATCAGCTTATAAAAAAGTAAGTATTACTTAAATTTCTTTGTTTTATGATTTTCTAAAACGTATGCTATGAACTTTAAAAAAAATGAAAACTGCGAGAAAAAGAAGTTGACTGGCTTACGTGTTATGGGGTTACCGGTGGTCGAGGGGGGGGGGGTGCTTTTGGCTTGATTAAGTCGAAACCCAGAAACGATATTAACTCCGCTTTTATTACGGATTATTTAAGATTATTTTGTTTCTTCTGGCAGCAGTCTGTTTTTGAAAGTGTTATGCGACGGTTTCTTGTTGTGAGAGTTCATGTGTTCACTTTTAAAGAGTTCTTACGAACAAGACCAGACCCCCTTTTGTGGGTACTTGACTCCAGACAGGGTTGGGGTCGCGATTTAGCAGTATTTCGCCACGTTCTACAACCGACCTCCTCTGATCTACAGCCAACCGCTGGAGTCGAAGAAATTTTCGAAATTTAAGACTTTTCTATATTATATTTGGTTTACCATTAAAAAAAAAAAAATCAATGCCGATAATGATACACTTATTGATTGTAAATCATGTAGGCATTCCAGAAAACCATTAACTGTTTGAAGTGAAATGAAGAATCTGTACTAAGTGGAATGTGTTCCTACGCATTATACTTTTAGTAATTATGCAGAGTTTTTATGTTTAAGCAAATATGCTATGATAATAATACATTTTATTAATAATTTATATGTTTTGTATAAAACAAAAAAAATATGCTATAATAATAATAATTTGTTTAATTTTTTTTTAATGTTTTCACAAATTGTTTTTATTTATTTAATGTCTTAATAAACAAAATAAAACAAAATTATTTACTTTGAAATGTATTTTTAACAAATGGAGTGAATGCATTTTTTAATATTACACTTCATAAAATTTTCGTATCGAATATATAATATTCCCGCAAACTCGCCAACAAAAAGCAAACAAAATAAAACATGAAGAATAAAAAAAAACAATGCACATAATTATAAACTTTTTTATTGTAAAGTGTAAAACAGACGTTAAATCAAATATGATGAAAGACAAGTCTCAAATTAATATGAATTAAAACAAACATTTTTTATCATTTGTGGTCATCCGTATATGATATGAAGCATGTAAAACAGACGTTAAATCAAATATGATGAAAGACAAGTCTCAAATTAATATGACTTAAAACAAACATTTTTTATCATTTGTGGTCATCCGTATATGATATGAAGCATGTAAAACAGACGTTTAATCAAATATGATGATAGACAAGTCTCAAATTAATATGAATTAAAACAAACATTTTTTTATCATTTGTGGTCATCCGTATATGATATGAAGCATGTAAAACAGACGTTTAATCAAATATGATGATAGACAAGTCTCAAATTAATATGAATTAAAACAAACATTTTTTTAATAATTTGTGGTCATCCATATATGATTTGAAGCGTCATTTACTGTAGAGTACAACCGGAAGCCACAAAAAAGAGAAATCATGAAAACAACCAAAGTTATTAATAAAAGTAATTTTCATTTGATGCAGTTTCAGTTTTCATTGTAGAAAAGTTCAGTGAGAAATGTTATGAGCGTTAAACTTAATACGTTTATAGATTTGTTTACAATCAGCAGGGGATTACAAACAGTGTGTGTGTCGCCTTTTGTAAGTGTGCGTATGCATATCACATAAGGTTGTATAATTTTTTGTGAGGATACAGACCTTTTGCGAAACTACCCCCCCCCAAATAAAGCAAAAAAGGAAAGTATGCCTAAATTTACCCAGAGTGCACTTGTTTGCCCATGAAACAGAAACTGGTGAACGAGCAAAGGCTGTTAATGCTCGCACCAATTCTGCCTTGTCCCAATCAATTCTTTTCATTAATCTCAAAGAAGTAAACCCTTTCTCACAAAAAAACATTTTCTTACAAAAACAAAATCTTCCATTTATTAACATAAAAGCAAAAAAAATACACACTTTGCATTAAATAACTTAAAACAAAACTTCCTTTCTATATCCTAAAAAAACAACGTAAAAAGAAACAAAATTAAATTAAAGTTTATCTGCTAAAATCATCTCCCTCTTTTAGTAAACTTCAGAAAACCATTAGAAAAATTTTTTACAGTACGATCATGTTGACACACTTATGCTTGTTCGATCACCAAAGTTAAGTGACGTTGAGCCTGGCCAGAAGCAGTTGGGTACCCATTTGGGAATAGCAGGCACTATATATGGGAGGACAGCGACACCTTCCAGCGAGATATACTGTTATAATGATGTCTTTTACATGTACTTCAGTATAACCTGTTAATCGATACATGTGGACACAGCAGAACAACCGCCTCCTGGGTGAAGTTTTGAATCATGTGGTGATGTTCTCTGAAGAGAGTACGGTATCGGTTTTTGTTTGTTAAATAGTAAAATGTCAGAGTCACGTGTGTAACGTGTGCTTCATTTGTCTGCATGTTTAGTATTACCTTATAGAGCAGATTCTGTGTGGTTGCCTCCCTTTGTAAAGTCTTAATGTAACAAAGTAGGGATCAAACTTATAGAAAGAAAGAGAAAAAGAAAGAGAGAGAAAGTAGAAGAGAGATAAAGACTCGTGCTTACAGAAACACCCAAGAATCTAATTTTAAAAAAAATTAATAGGAGCGAATAGAGCTGCAGTTTAACATTATGTCTTGACAACACATAGGAATGTTTATTGACTTGAGTCATCCTATACTAGTAAATGTAGGTTAAACGTTGACAAATTCTGTACTTCAGAGGTGGCGATATGATTTTCTACCGGCTGAATATGTATATGGATCACCACACCTGCATACATATATAGCACCAGAATTTGAGTGACATACTATAGTCAAAGTTAATTAATGAAGTTAAAGCTGAGGACTTTTCTTTTCATGGTCATTACGGTTGATGTCGATGTGTTAAATATGCTTTACTCCAGGATCCATTGTTCCAATCAGATTATATTACTCTGAATGGAGGTAAATAAAATATTGTCCATCTTATCTTGTAAAATGTGGTGACAAGTGAGTAGTAGGTATTAGTCTGAACAATTTAGAAATGTCTGTATTTAAGGTGCATTAAATCAAGTCCCTCCCAGTGGCAGCTGAATAATTGATTCGGTGAATATAAAGGTTAGTTTTCCCCCTGCAGATGTACCTGAATTCTGCTTTCAGAAGTAAGCTTGTATCTCTTGTCAGGGATGTTAGTGGATCCGGCAGATCTTTTTAGAATTTGCGTTTGTTCTAAATGAGAT
This sequence comes from Sepiola atlantica, assembly GCA_963556195.1. Taxonomy (NCBI): domain Eukaryota; kingdom Metazoa; phylum Mollusca; class Cephalopoda; order Sepiida; family Sepiolidae; genus Sepiola; species Sepiola atlantica. Next base: position 23,812,231 of record OY744549.1, on the reverse strand, counting down.
GAGTCATTGACATTTGTTAAGCCGGATTATATTACATTTACCCTTCAGTTACCCATGTCCATATTGTTCTAAATGAAATGAGTCATTGACATTAGTTAAGCCGGATTATATTACATTGACCCTTCAGTTACCCTTGTCCATATTGTTCTAAATGAAATGAGTCATTGACATTAGTTAAGCCGGATTATATTACATTTACCCTTCAGTTACCTTTGTCAATATTGTTCTAAATGAAATGAGTCATTGACATTAGATATGCCGGATTATATAATATTTACCCTTCAGTTACCTTTGTCCATATTGTTCTAAATGAAATGAGTCATTGACATTAGATATGCCGGATTATATAATATTTACCCTTCAGTTACCTTTGTCCATATTGTTCTAAATGAAATGAGTCATTGACATTAGATATGCCGGATTATATAATATTTACCCTTCAGTTACCTTTGTCCATATTGTTCTAAATGAAATGAGTCATTGACATTAGTTAAGCCGTATTATATTACATTTACCCTTAAGTTACCCTTGTCCATATTGTTCTAAATGAAATGAGTCATTGACATTAGTTAAGCCGGATTATATAATATTTACCCTTCAGTTACCCTTGTCCATATTGTTCTAAATGAAATGAGTCATTGACATTAGTTAAGCCGGATTATATAATATTTACCCTTCAGTTACCTTTGTCCATATTGTTCTAAATGAAATGAGTCATTGACATTAGTTAAGCCGGATTATATAATATTTACCCTTCAGTTACCCTTGTCCATATTGTTCTAAATGAAATGAGTCATTGACATTAGTTAAGCCGGATTATATAATATTTACCCTTCAGTTACCTTTGTCCATATTGTTCTAAATGAGATGAGTCATTGACATTAGTTAAGACGGATTATATTACATTTACCCTTCAGTTACCCTTGTCCATATTGTTCTAAATGAGATGAGTCATTGACATTAGTTAAGCCGGATTATATTACATTTACCCTTCAGTTACCCTTGTCCATATTGTTCTAAATGAAATGAGTCATTGACATTAGTTAAGCCGGATTATATAATATTTACCCTTCAGTTACCCTTGTCCATATTGTCAGATTATCTTACTGTATATCTCGTTCTGCTATTTAGTAGTTAAAATGTGGTATTTCTCTTTCGCTATGATTATTTGCCACTTTTCCTGTTTTGGACAACTTATATGATTTCTGACACATGTTCTTCACCTTCCTTATCATTGCACAATAAAAGGAAGCCACTTAGCTGATATGATTGTGAATTTTCATATCTTCTACAGTAGTTACTATTGTAACATAGGACCCCACTCGATCCTGTGTCACAAAACCAAATGTAACACAGGTCCAACACGCTTCTTTCACCCGTGGGTATCGATGTCGACCACTCACACACAGGTGTTTGATATTCCAGTCGCGGTGCCGAGTAAAACAGATACCTCACTCTGATCCGGTGTCACTGAACCACTTGTAACATAGGTGGTCCACTCGTGTCTCTATCTCTGTGCTCACACGTCTGGTTCTCTGCACAGAAATCTTTCCAGACTCTGAACACCCTCTTTGGCCGGTGATGTCGTAGGGGCAGTGAAAACAAAGATGTGTCGAATCTCCTCCAGGTCGGGATGAATGATGATAGCTTCGTTGGTCTACTGTGAAGGCAAGGTTATTCAAACAGAACAAATTGACAATAGGAATAAATCAAACAACTCAGCGGTTTCTTTTTGGTCGAAAATAATTATTAAAAACAATTAAAAGAAGGAATTGATTTTGCACTTGAATTTCAGAGTCTATTGTTTTGGCAAAATGTCTTTTGAGTTAACTAAACTAGTTCGTCGTCTCTCTGTGCGTGAAACTCCATTTATGATTGCAAGTTCTTAATAAAGTCATAAGTTGAACTAATCTTGTCTACTTAAAACGGTGGGGGGAATCCTATGACCCATGCCATCCAAACGAGAAAGCCGAACATGCGACCTTCTCGCCTGGCCGCCGCTTGGAAACTGTTCCTGTGACTGTCTTCTTGTTCTAAAACCAAAGTTCCTCTCTCTTCCCAAAAAGGCATATTGTCACACCTTCTCCCTTTCTTGGGAGGTGGTTGGGGTTGGGTGGTATTGAATTTCTCTCTCAAAAGGTAATTACTCTCTTTTTGTCTCGGAGTGGGGGTGGTACGACAATCGAAATTCATCGCTTAGGCTTTTTAGATATTATCTAGATAGAAAGCAATTATCCGTACCCCGTTGGAGAAAGGAGACTCTCGCCCTAATTAATGATGAGAGCTTAGAGGGCTATCGCAAACTCCGGCCTCGCGCGCCCAACTAACATAGTACGGACACATGTATGTTTTTCGTTGGCGATAAAAAGATTTTGCCAAATCCTAGTCCACCTGTTTAAACTTTGCCTGTGTAAGATTTAAATGCAATTGACAATCTCACAGGGCTTTCTTAGACAGCCCAGCACCCTAACCCAGTTTGTTTTGAATAGCTGATTCCGTGTGAATATATACTAGTCTCAATTCTCTACCTCAATTCTATGTAGGGCCTAACCATCACCAAGATGCATACAAGTGCGCCCTAAAAATGCACGATCTCTGTCGGTTCTATTGTCCTGTCACACTATTATACAGTCTGGGAGGTCTTGGCTTTCTGAAACCCTTATCGATAGTCCGTTAGATGATGTGACAGAGGGCATTGTGTTGTAGAGATTAAGTTTTGTGTTATCGTCATTTCTAGTCTTGACCGTATATAGATTCCTTAGGGTTGTGGACTCTGCCAATATCAGAGTGTGCAAAATGCATCATTTAAGCTCATTGGCATTCGCCATATTTATTCTGGCAATTTGTGTGCAGGAGGTATATGAAGCCCTATTTATGAGTGAAAACTTACCATTGTTCATGTGTTCCATGGTTTGTTTATGATGAAAAGTTAAATGATAAAAAGTGTTAAACGTTGTTATCCATTCATGAATCCGTTTTGCATGACTTGGAATGAACAACATCTCTGTAAATGAAAAAACTATTTAAAATGTACTTATCTTTTGGAAGAGATGGGCGCTTGTCACTGAGAAATTAATATTTATACAATTAGAATGTAATGAAATGTTTAATTACGTGGTTGAGATATTCGCATTTCGACAAAAAATTCTACTAGATTAAAATGCAGGTTCTCTGATAGAGTTTACAATACAATGTTTGAAAACATCTTTTTCATAGGTTGATTTAAACCTTGTATTTAGACGATGCTGAGCAAATCTGACGACTTAGTCCGATTCTCAAAATGGGGGGTCCTTATAATAAATTACTGACCCTTTCCGGTGGCAGAATCAAAAACCCTAATTTATTTTAGCTGAGAATGTATGTAAGGGACAATCGGACGGCTTTTCTTATGAGCCTAGAGCATCAGGTAACATAACTATTAACGTTCTTCATTTCGTCTTTGCCAAAGTGATAGGAGGATATCGGTTTAGTAACAACTTTTTCTGTAATGTTTCAACTATTGTGGCGCTTGCTAATTTAAAAGCTTTTATAATTGGAAATCTATAGTCTTTTCACCAATGGCTTAAAGATTTTTAACTAATCCAGATGTAATAACAAAGACATTTTGTTTAGAATTTTCCATATCTATGATAAAAACAGATAGTTTTCCAGCCACAATTGTTGAATATCAATTATTTATCATTTAAACTGAACGACAAAATATATTTGTTGTTGAAATTAATTGCGTAAAAATATAAACTATGTTAAAATGTATTAATAACATATTTTCTTTATTTACAGATTGAAACTATTATAGAAAAGGACGGTTGTTTTCAGTTCCACAAGAATTAATAAGTCTGAATCAATAAATAACTGCCATCTCATTTTTCTGTATGTAAGTTAATCATTAATTTCAAAATAATTCCTGTTTAAGATACAATGTAGATGCAGTTTCGAAAGAAATCTTTTATCACATGTAAATATACAAAGGTTAAAAACTCTACAATTGATACGCTGCTGAGTTTGTATGTTCACATAGTTTTTATCTGAAAATCCACATGCAAATACACACCAGTGAAATGTTGTCATAAGTAACAACACTAAGCTGGAGACTCTAACAGACTAGATGAATTCTTTTCCTGGAATGCGGTAAGACAAAAAGACTACAAGCAAGATATACAATAACATAATAAACTGGTCAATTAGAGAGTTGAAATTGCTGTTCTTTACTTTTACAGTAATTCGACATTTGAGGGATAAAGGAAAGCTTTAATAGAACACTCATATATCTATGTATCTCATATAGAGATCAAGTAGTAGCGCCAGAGATTGATTGCTGAGACTTTACACGTGAGTAAAATGAACAAAAATGAGAAACAATACTCTTGCAAAGTTTGTGGAATTGCATTTTTACAGCATGCCAATCTGACAACTCACATGCGAATACACACAGGTAAGAAACCTTATTCTTGTAAGGTTTGTGGTACTGCATTTTCACACGATTCCATTTTGAAACAGCACATGCGAATACACACAGGTGAGAAACCCTATTCTTGTGAAGTTTGTGGAACTGCGTTTTCACATCGTGCCAGTTTGATAACTCACATGCGAATACATACAGGTGAGAAACCCTATTCTTGTAAGGTGTGTGGTACTGCATTTTCACAAGATTCCAGTTTGAAACAGCACATGCGAATACACACAGGTGAGAAACCCTATTGTTGCAAAGTTTGTGGAACTGCGTTTTCACATCGTGCTACTCTGAAAACTCACATGCGAGTACACACAGGTGAGAAACCCTATTCTTGTGAAGTTTGTGGAACTGCATTTTCAGGCAGGTCCCCTTTGAAAAGTCACATGAGAATTCACACAGGTGAGAAACCCTATTCTTGTGAAGTTTGTGGAACTGCATTTTCAGGCAGGTCACCTTTGAAAAGTCACATGAGAATTCACACAGGTGAGAAACCCTATTCATGTAATGTTTGTGGTACTGCAAAAACGACCAGTTCGGCTTTGAAACAACACATTAAAATACACACTGGGGGGGAGTTTGAATTACTTACTAGACACTATCCTCGAGTGTCTTCGGTCTCTCTGTACAAGGGTTTGTCAGGACAACCAGACATGAGGATACTTACCCCTACAAGTTAACCCTGACCAAATATTCAAATTACATAGTACCTGCAGCACAAATAAGATCCCCTCGTACGAGGAATAGTGCATCTTCTCCTAGTGATGTTACCTTAAGTAACATCACGTGCTTGATACTCCACCAGACTAGATGAATTCTTGTCCTGGAATCCGGTAAGACCAACAGACCACAAGAAAGATATACTATGACATATTGACTGGTCAGTTGGGGAGAGAAGAAATTATTCTTAACTTTTTTACTAACTCAATGCTTGAGAAATAAAAGAGAATTTTAATAGAATACTCGGGTATCTATGTATCTCATATAGAGATCAAGTGTTAGCCCCAGGAAGGGGCCCCTTGATTTCTGAGAACTTCGACTGAAGTAAAATTAAACATTGTGAGAAACCCTATTCATGTAAAGTTTGTGGTAATGTATTTGCACAGAGTGGCACTCTGAAAAATCATATAAGAATACACACAGGTGAGAAACCATATTCTTGTAAATTTTGTGAAACTGCATTTACACAGCATGCCCATCTGACAACTCACATGCGAATACATACAGGTTAGAAACCATATTCTTGTAAATTTTGTGGAACTGCATTTCTACAGTGTGCCCATCTTAAAATTCACATGCGAATACACACAGGTGAGAAACTTTCATCTTCCTAAGTTTACTAGAGTAATTCTTGTCCTGGAATTCGGTCAAACCAAAAGACTACACAAAAGATATACTATAACTTAGTAAGCTAGTCGGTTAGGGAGAGGAAAATTAATGGTATAAGTTCTTTACATCATCAATATTTTGGAGTTAAAGAAAAGCTTAAAGGAATATATAAATTTATATGTATCACATATAGATATTAAGTGTTAGTCCTAAATACAGGTGACAAGTGATAGTTTTGCCACACGTCAGAACTTGAGAGTTAAAGCCATCTTACATCCCGTTCTGAGGTTCTGCTTTAGGACGACTCCTACACAATACAAAATAAAAGAATGTGTATACATTTCCACTTGACCATCTATCAAAATTGTGCCTCAATGTAGCATCAAGTCCTTGGAAAATATACCAGAAAGAATTGCGGCAAATGAGTCATACACCATCCAATATAACTATATATTCTAACTGCTACATACTTTGAAAACACAGCTGGTAAACGTGACATTGATAAGTTGGACCAGAGGTAAAGATCAATGTGATTTTTCAAAATAAAATTTTAGCTTGTCATTAAAAGCACAGAATTATTGATCCAGTAAAAATTCGATTAATAAATTCCTTGTACAAGAATATCCAATTTACTATGTGTTAGAAATTAAGCCATTTTAAATGTTTTTAAACATCAGTATAAAAAATAGGGGAAAATATACTCATTATAATATTTAAATTCTTATTCAAAGCATATTCATTCATAATATAAGAACATATGATCTGTGTGTTTCTGCTTGTTGTTCAGTCAATTTTTTTATGAAATATCGAAACTTCTTTTAGAAATGCATTCATACAAAATAATAACTTTCATACAAATAAAGTGGATTTTATGATTGGAAATCGAAACTGAAACGTTAAGATCTTCAGTCTGATGTTCTACGAACTGAGTGATTTAGATTTTCTTAGTAATAGAAAAATAATGCATACGGCACGACATATGTGACTTTTTGAAAAATAAAATTCATTGTTTTGATTTATTAAAATTAATAATAAAAGTATAAGAAACTTACCTATACTTTTAGTTTTTAGGCCGATTTTATTGTCTAATATACATTTGCTCAAATTAAACCACACTTATCTAAGTACTATAGTTAATGTAGTTTGAGAATATATCTTGTTATGAGGGTCTTTCTACACACTCTTGTAGGAGTTTGTGACTTATTAGTATTATATGGATGTCCGGCATGAATGCAGACCCGACACTAGTCCGAAAGAACTGGTGACGGTATTATGTAGTAATTCGTTATTTTCTGGAAACCAGTTTTTTTTATAAACATAGTTCGACCCAAACAAGGCAGGTCGCCACTGTAGACGTAAAAGGCTACTGAGAAATAAGGTGTAGGTTTTGGGGGTCATTCTAAATTGGCAGCTACGCAGATGTCTATAAGTCTTAAATTTCTGCATGTCAGTACAGTCAGAGAAACATGGAGCAGGCAGTGAGGACAGAGGTCGGCAGAACGAGGAAAGGAGCTATTTGAGTAGACTGCTCTTCGGCATCTGGGAACCTCCACAGTGACTGGATGGAATTTGACAGCTGGTCAAGATTTTCTATTGAACTTAGGTCAAGAGAGCACTAGTGAAACAAGTTCATCAGATCACAATTCATTGAAATACTTGCAAAACAGGCACAAGGATGCAACATTGCGGCGATGGGATAGTAGCTAGAGCTTGTTGGATAGTGAGGAACTTATTAAGTTGGGGACTCTTTTTCGGATCTTGTCTAAGAGGAAGAGACTAGCGGATGATGCAACAGCTCAGATGTAACAACAATACTCCGTGCATGGGCGGATAGTGGCTTTGTAGAGATATAGGATACTGTCAGGTGTAAGAAGTTTACTAACACGGTAAGATGAGCCTACCTTCTTTTCAGCAGCCTTGGCAATCACTTGAATGTATTTATTCAAATTCATTTTACCTCTGAAAAGTAGGCTGAGGAGTGTGAATGTTGAACTCTCTGGTAGAGTGTTATTTGTCATGGCAATCGGTGGTTTAAGATTTTTCTTGTATTTATTGAAGGAAAGGAGCTTTGTCTTTGCGGCATTAAAAGTTACAATCGATTGTGACACCAATTAAGCCTAGGTAATTTTCTAAGGATTCAACCATTGCCTTGGATATGTGCTCATCCGTTTTGCCCACATGATGGGAGTAGAGCGTGGTGTCGTCAGCAAATATACTTATCTCAGTCTCAATGGAATCAGGGAGGTGGTTTATGAAAATTAGGAACAGTAGAGGTCCAAGATGTGATCCATTGGGAACACCAGCATTTATGTCATGTTACTTAGATGAACGGTCGTCAAAGACAACCTGGATCTTTCTTTTAGTAAGGAAGGATCTAATTATATTAAATATTTGTCCAGTTAACCATATGAGTAGATTTTAAGAAGCCCTTTATGCCAGACCTTGTCAAAGTCTGTGGATATATCAAGCGCTATCGAGCTAGCTTCATCTGCCTTGTCCAGTGTATGATATATGCGTTAAGATATGACAACTAGAATATCCGAAGTAGATTGTGCTTGTCTAAATCCATGATGATTATCAGAAAGAAGTTTAGCATTAACTAGGTGCCGGATTATCGCTAGATAGATTAAGATTTTAGCAAAGATCGAGAGTAGACTGATTAAGCGGTAGTTTTAGGTTCAGTTCTGCCTTTAGAATTCTTACAGACTGGTACCACAGAGGCTATAGGAACGCTAAATAATCTCTTAAGAGGATGGACGATTAACATTTTTCAAGGTTCATGAAAGTAACGAAATACTACATTATAATATTGAAAATTGTTGCACATGTAGCCCTTGATCATTCTGTTTCTGTGTCCCCATCCAAAAAAATATTACAAAAATGTGCCTGTATTCTGTCCGAGACAATTCTGAAAAGTAATATATCAACGTTTTGTCTGTGTACTTTCCAAATGTTTGCTACACACACACACAGACAAAAAAATACACACAGACAACTGCTGTATATAATAGATTATTATAGCAATTTTCTTAATTTAAATTTGATAGTAAAACTCAAATTTATTTAAAATTTAAATCCTTTGATTGCATCGATCTTACATCAAACTTAATTACTGATTTTTTTTGTTGATTTCTTCGATTTAAATGAATCTCTCTTATATTTCTCTTTTATGTCACAACTCCAGATGGCGCTTATATTTCTTCTCTTTTCCTCCCTGTTGATTCCAGATTAAATCCTGCTAAGAAGTACTGTAACAGTTACCTCCTCCTTTCACACATAACTGCACCGGTTGGCCGTTAGGTGTTACTTTTTCACTGACAGGTAGCGCTGAAAAGCGACACCAGAGTTATCTGCCTTTCTGATTATAAAAGCTGGTGTAAACGAAAACTCACTGTCTTACCCATTCAATCGGCCTCACAGAACAGTACTAAATGCTATGTACTAAATCATAATATACTCTCTAATTTTGATGATTTATACATCAGATGTGTAAGAGGATGAATAGTGCAATGTCGGTGTGTAGGATGTAAAATGATTAAAAATTTAATTAATGTTCCTCTTAAAATAGTAAAAAAAATCAATGAGCTGACGAAAAGTAAGTTATATTTTAATATATATATGTATATATATGTATATATATATATATGTATATATATATATCCGTGTATATGCATATATATATATCTGTGTATATGTATATATATGTATATATATCTGTGTATATGTAAATATATGTATATATATGAATATATAAATATAGGTATATATGTATATAATTATAAATATATATATATGTATATATGTATGTATATAATATATATATGTGTGTATATATGTATACATATATGTGTATATATATATGTATACATATGTGTATATATATATACATATATGTATATATATATATGTATATATATATATCTATACATATATGTATATATACATATGTACATATATATGTATATATATATGTCTATATGTATATATATGTATATATATATGTATATATATATGTATATATATGTATATATATGTTTATATGTATATATATATATGTGTCTATATGTATATATATATATATCTATATATATATATATGTCTATATGTATATATATATGTCTATATGTATATATATGTATATAGAAATATGTATATATATTTCTATATGTATATGTATATATGTACATATATATATGTATATATATTTCTATATGTATATCTATATATGTACATATATATATGTATATATATTTCTATATGTATATGTATATATGTACATATATATATGTATATATATTTCTATATGTATATGTATATATGTACATATATATATGTACATATATTTATGTATATTTATGTATGTATGTATATATATGTATATATATATGCATAAATATATGTATATATGTATGTATATATATGTATGTATATATGTATGTATATACATGTATGTATATATATATAGATGTGTGTATATATATGTATATATATATATATGTGTATTGATTTACTCCTCTCCAGGAGTTAGGCACACGTCCAGTTTTTATCTTACTCCCACAAGTAAGATGTGACCAGAGTTCGGGTCGGGGTAAGTGGGGTTTAAAGATTACCTGGGCAGCCCCGTCGGTATACCCCGGTAGGGGTGCCTCAGGCAGTAAGCGATAAACTTACTCCTCCCCAAAGAGGGGAGACAAAGCCTGGGAAGGTGGACCTTCCAAAACTGCACAAGACATACCTATTGACCGGCGTAAATCAAGACCCTAAGGCCAAGACAACACCAGTATAGGGTGCAGTATCCATCGGAACAGATACTACACTTTGATCTTTGCGAAAAGGCCAAGCATGAATATAAATATGTATATATATATGTATATATATGTATATATATATATATATATGTATATATATGATCATATATTTGTATATATATTTGTATATATATATGTATATAAATTGTATATATACATATATATATATATGTATATATATGTATATATATTTGTATGCATATATGTATCTATATATATGTATATTTATATATATGTATATATGTAGGTATATATGTGCGTGTGTGTATATATATCAATATGTATGTATATATATATATGTATATATATATATGTATATCTATATTTATATCTCGATATATATATATATATATTTGTATGTATATATAGCTATCTATATATATACATATATATATATACATATATGCATATATATACATATATATACATATATACATACATATTTATACATATATATCCATATATACATATGTATACATATATATATATATATACGTATATATACATATATATATGTATATATATATGTACATATATATGTATATATATGCATATATGTATATATATATATATATATGTACATGTATATATATATATATATATGCATATATATATATATATGCATATATATATATATATATATATTGTTACAAAATGTAGGGAGAGCTATCGGGATTCGAACTCACGACTCCGGTTTACGGAGAGAGATAGGATTCATTTTTGCATATTTATACACGACCGAGAAATTATCATAATGCGACTCGAATGACGTCAGAAAAAGAGATAAAAAAAGAGAGAGTGAAAACAAAAACTTCAGCCGCACGCGAAGCCGCACACGAAGAAGAACAGTCGACAGGAAGTTAACGCGACACAGAGGACGAAAGCTGCCGGCAAGGAAGTACGTTAGCTGCCGGGGTAAGACGGACATATTTTGAGGACAACTACAGCCAGTCTTCCCGAGTACCTCTGCGCTGAACGGGGAAGAAATGAACAACTGTCGACAAGAAAGTCGCGAGGAAAGGCAGGGGCCTTTTGTAAATGGAATTTGAAGATGGAATTATATCCGCTTTGTGCTTGGGCGAGACGACCGATGTGCGACTACAGTATCGCAGTGGAGCCTTTTGAAAATGGAATCATAGCCGCCCTCGGCTCGGGCGAGACGAGCCTGTTGAAAATGGAATTATAGTCGCCCTCGGCTCGGGTGAGACGAGCATGTTGAAAATGGAATTTTAGCTGCCCTCGGCTCGGGCGAGACGAGCCTATTGAAAATGGAATTATAGCCGCCCTCGGCTCGGGCGAGACGAGCCTGTTGAAAATGGAATTATAGCCGCCCTCGGCTCAGGCGAGACGAGCCTGTTCAAAATGGAATTATAGCCGCCCTCGGCTCGGGCGAAACGAGCCTGTTGAAAATGGAATTATAGCCGCCCTCGGCTCGGGCGAGACGACCCGCTGAACTAAGCGGAGAAAAAGTAACCAGCCATGAATTGTTTTTCCTGAGAAAAAAATGTATTTCAAAACTACATGTGCATCCATTTGTAAGTAACAACCTGAATATCTCTTCACGGACATTCGCCCCCTAGGGCTATTATATATGTGTATATTTGTTTGTGTAGAAATGAATCCTGCTACTATAGGGATAGGATAGACAATCCCCCCTCTTATTGAGACTATACTTTTGTTTTGACGTTTTATTTCGTTTTGTTTTATAGATACACTCCCCTTTTTATAGTATATAGTTTTATTAAATAAATGAATATAAAATTTAAATCCTAAAGTCTTGTGTCCTTTCTTCCCGTCTTTTTGTTGTATTTCCTGACGGTGTCTTATATTGGAGAAATCCCCATCCCATATCATTTGACATGTATTATTTTGAACCTGGGATAATACGAGCCACTCCGGACTTTTTTTAAAACTTTTTTTATCATTGTCACGTAATGTCTTTCGGTGGTCCCGACCGGCGGCATTCGGGACAAGATATATATATGTACATATATATATGCATATATATGTCTATCTATATATGTATATATATATATACATTAGACCTCTTCAAAATTGACCTTTTTCTTCAAACATATGGAAACTGATATTATTCTCATTCTCCAAGGTCTACATTAGCTAAATATACCAGTTATTGTGATCTTGGACTTTGGCTATGCCTGCCTCAAGAGCCATATATTTTTTTTGTTGACGTTTTTCAAAAACGCTGCAAAATTTGGGATATTATGTCCTTATTTTCATTGTAGCTTTCCAGAGGTTGATGCTATAGCATTGAAAGTGGTACCAAATGAAAGCTAATAAAATGTTCTTGCATATGGTAGTAAACACATGAACACCTGTGTTAATTTTAATTAATTTTAATGCACAAACATATATATATTTTATGCTTGGAAAGGATGCCATCATATAATACATAACTTTATCTCAAAAATGTTACTCTTAATGCATGTATATAATTTATTATCACTAAGTATGTTTTATCTCTTCATTTCAGATTGTAAGTTAAAGCTGATTTGTTAAGATTTTTGAACTGCTGACAACATGGCATCTGGAAGACAACTATGCTGTGGGAAAATGGTCAGCGATACAAGTGAACGGGATGAACCAACTAAAAAGTAAAGAAAGTTGGCAACTGCTGCCACAAGGTCATTTAGTGATGTGTATCTCATTGGGCAACCCAGCTTCAGCATCAGGGGCTCTCAACTTCCTACTAATCGCCAGGTGTTCCAGTATTTCTTGCATTTGAGGAATGATAATCCCAACAGTGACAATAGATCTTTAGCCCATGATACAGTGGATGTCGTTTTGCCATTCTGGAATATGGCAAGGATCAAAACACTAACTAGACCAAATGCAGTCAACCGTTTCATGATCCTCCATGAAAAGTACAGGAAAATTGTTAAAAACAAGGGAAGAAATAACAAACCAGAGGAAGAGAATCGAGCTAACTTTCTGAAGGACTTAGACAAGTTATTTGATATTGGAGCAAATGATGTTGTGGAGGAGATAAGAAGCAACAGGCTGCTCACAAAGGAGACCAAGGAAGAGGACGTCAATTTCTACTTGGACCAACAGACAACTCGCCTGGCACACATGTCAGGTCATGATAAGGTGTTTGAGAAGAAGTCTAGAGAGAAAAGCTTCCGAGAAGAAAGAGAAGAGAGAATGTTATCATCAGTGACTGCTGCAGCAGCAGAAGTTGGGAAAATTTCAAGTGATGAAGACCCAGAGAACAGTCAAGGCTCTGGTACTAGTGAGGGTTCAGAATACACTGAGACAACACCAAGCTGTTCATCAAAACCAAGTACGATAACCTTACACTTTCCACACTCAGTTATGACCAGTGAGGAGATTTGTAGCACTGCAGATCGGTTGTCACTCTCTGACAACACGACTACAGCCATGGTGTCTGCAGTGTTGAAGGCAGGAGGCGCAGATCTTGATGACTTTGTTATATCAGCCTCTACTACAAGACGAAATAGGATAAACACTCGTCATAACTTGTGCCAAAGTTACATGAATAACTTCAAGGAAAGTCCGCCAGATTACTGCACACTACACTGGGATGGAAAACTTCTACGGGATGTTTTTGGTGAAAGATACCCAGTGGAAAGTCTTGCAGTGCTCGTCTCTGGTACTCCACAATATGAAGAAGGGAAGCTGCTTGGTTTGCCCTTCATAGAAAGTTCCACAGGAATCCAACAGTGTAATGCTACATTGGCACTGATAGAAGCATGGGGTCTCACAGACAACATTGTAGGCTTGATATTTGATACCACAGCAAGCAACAGTGGCATCAACAAGGGTGCAGCGAAGCTTATTGAAGAAAAACTAGGCAAAAAGGTATTCTACTTCGCTTGTCGCCATCACATATCAGAGGTAATAATTGGAAGTGTATGGGAGGCTGTGTTCAGCAAGGTCAAGAGTGATGACAACCCAATGTTCAGCAATGTAAAAGAGAAGTGGGACAAGTTGGTTAAGGACTGCCCAAGAGTTCTGGGCCTAGTTGAACAAGACTTGAAACAGAAGAAGACAAGCACAATTGCAGTCTTAAGCAATTTCCTTGAGGAAGCAAGTCCGAGGGCAGATTACAGAGAGGTGGCAGAGCTGTGCCTGATCCTGCTTGGTGAGGAACATCCTCGAGGTATCCACTGGGCCAAGCCAGGTGCCATTCACCAAGCCCGCTGGATGGCCTGGAACATTTACTGTATGAAGATGCTCATGTTTTCCAAGGAACTAAAATACAACACGGACACTATCTTCAAGCTGGAGAGAATGAACAAGTTCCTGACCTTATTCTACACCAGCCACTGGGTGACCACAACATCTGCAGCTAATGCACCTATCCATGACCTCCAGCTTATGAAGAACATGCTGCAATACAAGCAGTATGACTATGAACTGGCAACCTCTGTTCTCACGAAAATGAACAACCACCGCTGGTATCTGACCCAGGAACTAGTGCCATTCACCTTGTTCAGTTGACATGCCAGCATGACCAAGTCTGCAAAAGAGAAGCTCGCAGTCAAGCTGTCAGAAACAGAGAAACCTGAGAGTTACAGGAAAGGCAAGCCAGTGTTTCCTGTCATCAATGCAGCTACAGTTCTCACAGACCTGGTAGGGCCAGAGTCTCACTTTCTGTTTGATGTTCTTCGAGTGAAATGTGACTGGCTCACTACTCCTGCTGACACCTGGGAAGACAATGACAGCTACAGGAATGCACAGAAGTTTGTGATGTTAGTGAAAGTGACAAATGATGTGGCTGAGAGAGGTGTGAAACTAATGAGTGACTTTGCAACTCAGATCACAAGTGACCCAGAGCAAATAAGCTGCTTACTACAAGTTGTGGAGTACCACAGGAAAAAATTTGACAGTTTCAAAAAAGCAACATTGAACAAGTGATAATACATGTATTAGTAACATCCTATCTGACAGTTTCTTATGCAATATATGTGTCAGTGCAGTGCTATCATACTACCAAACTGATTTTTGTAGTGTCCCAGCTGTTTGTGCATTAAAATTAGTTAAAATTTACACAGGTGTTCATGTATTTTATTGTGCTTACTACCATATGCAAGACAATTTTATTAGCTTTCATTTGGTTCCGCTTTCAATGCTATAGCATCAACCTCTGGAAAGCTACAATGAAAATTAGGACATAATATCCCAAATTTTGCAGCGTTTTTGAAAAACGTCAACAATAAAATTACATGGCTCTTGAGGCAGGCATAGCCAAAGTCCAAGATCACAATAACTGGTATATTTAGCTAATATAGACCTTGGAGAATGGGAATAATAGCAGTTTCCATATGTTTGAAGAAAAACGTCAATTTTGAAGAGGTCTAATGTATATATATATATACATATATAGATAGACATATATATACATATATATATGTACATATATATATATCTTGTCCCGAATGCCGCCGGTCGGGACCACCGAAAGACATTACGTGACAATGATAAAAAAAGGAAAATAAAAAAGTCCGGAGTTGCTCGTATAGTATACATGTATATATATATGTCTATATATATGTGTACATATCTATGTATATATATATATATGTATATATATACGTATATGTATATATGTATGTATGTATATATATATTAATATATATGTATATATATGTATATATGTATATATATATATATTAATATATACGTATATATGTGTATATTTGTGTATATATGTGTGTATATGTATGTATATATGTATATATATATATATATGTGTGTGTATATTTATGTGTATATATGTGCATGAATATATATTTTTGTATATATATGTATATGTATATATATATATATGTGTATATATATATGTGTATATACGTGCATATATATATATGTACATATATATATATATGAATATAAGTGCATATATATATATATATATATATATATATATATATGTATATATTCATGTTTATATATATGTGCATCATATGTGTATCCTATGTGTGTATATATATGTTTATATATATGTATATATATGTATATATATATATGTTTATATATATATATGTATTAATATATACATATATACACACATATACATATATACATACCTATATAAATATATATACATATACATACATATATACACATATATATACATATATATATACAAATATATATACACATACATACAAATGTATGTATGTGTATATATATTTGTATATATATATATATATATGTATATATATATATGTGTATATATGTATGTATATGTATATATATTTATATATGTATGTATATATGTATATGTGTGTATATATGTATATATTAATACGTATATATATGTGTGTATATATGTATACATTAATACGTATATATATATGTGTGTATATATGTATATATTAATACGTATATATATGTGTGTATATATGTATATATTAATACGTATATATATGCATGTATATATGTATATATTGATACGTATATATATGTATATATATATATATATATGTGTGTATGTATATATATATATATAGTCATCCACATACAGCCTGTTTCGCTGTTTCACAGCCTATCAGTGTGGCTAGACCAGTTAGTGTCTATATATTAATATATATATATATATATATATATATATATATATATATATATATATATATAATGGTAATAATTAAGGTGAAAAATATCCACAGGGTGGTAATCCAGAGAGAATTTTAACCGGGTTTATAAAAAGTGCTCAATATCAAAATAGAGCTTTATATATGATAATTTTATTTACACAGACATGTACAAAATCTGCGACACTGGCATGTCGATGTTATTGATCAACAGTTACTATAAACTGAGATCTCATCAGATAGTGTTAGAATCCGATCTTAACATCAGATCATATTTGGAGAGAATGAAGTGGAGGAAGAGAAGAAGAAGGAAAGAAATTTAACATTTCAAAAATTAAGGCCGTTAAAAAATTAAAAAATAAAAAATATTGTTATTATTATTATTATTATTATTATTATTATTATTATTATTATTATCATTATTATCATTATTATTATTACGGTTTTCATTTTACTATTATTGCCATCATTCTGACTACTTCTATTATTATTTATTAATTTTTCACTATCATTTTTTCACTATCATTATTACTATTGTTAAGATTACTGAGATTACCACTCTGATTACCACTATTTTTATATGATCAGCATTATTGCAACCATTAACTAATATCGGAAAACATTATCTTATCATTATTTAATATTATTATGATAATTACTACCTCCTAGGATTCCTAATATTTCTTAATTATTCTATTTCTTTCCTAAACTATTATTTTTTTTTAATTCTAAAATATTATTGACCACCATTATCATTATTATTATTATTATTATTATTATTATTATTATTATTATTATTATTATTATTATTATTATTATTATTATTATTATTAATTAATAACGCCGGCATTTTCTAGTTATTCTTTTAGTTATATATTTTTTAGTATTTTTATTATACTTCATTTATTATTATTTTCATTATTTCACCTCAATTATTAGGGGTATCTATTATTATTATTATTATTATTATTATTATTATTATTATTATTATTATTATTATCATTATTATCATTCTTATTATTAATAATTAATAACGCCGGCATTTTCTGGTTATTCTTTAGTTATATTTTTTCAGTATTTTTATTATTCATTTATTATTTTAATTATTTTACCTCAATTATTAGGGGTATCTATTATTATTATTATTATTATTATTATAATTATTATTATTATTATTATTATTATTATTATTATTATTATTATTATTATTATTATTATTATTATTATTCCTGTTATATTTAACGAATATATTTATTTATTCATAGTAAGTAAATTAACTCCAGACAAATTATAAAGACAATTTAAACCATGAATCGCGACACATTTGATCACCGCACCACCACCACAACAATCAGATACATCTAACCGGTTTGCCCGCACGCATAGGCACATATACACAATATTACAGTTCACTTGAAAAAATACATTTATAAACTCGACTGTTTTTTTGACACTTGATTCGTGCATGTCTACCCCCCCTCCTTCCCTTTCGATCTGAATCAACAGACGCCCTCTCTTTCTCCTTCTTTTCCCCTATGTGTCTACCTTTCCACCACCTCTCCCCCTCATCATTATTTGTTCTTCTTTCCACCTTATATTTATTTATTTATTTATTTATTTGCCCTGTTTGTTTCAGATTCTAGATTTTAGATTTTTTGTCTTTGTTTTTTTAGATTTTTTAATTTTTAATTTTTTAATTTTTTAATTTTTAATTTTTTAACGGCCTTAATTTTTGAAATGTTAAATTTCTTTCCTTCTTCTTCTTCTCTTCCTCCACTTCATTCTCTCCAAATATGATCTGAGGTTAAGATCGGATTCTAACTCTGCCTGATGAGATCTCAGTTTATAGTAACTGTTGATCGATAACATCGACATGCCAGTGTCGCAGATTTTGTACATGTCTGTGTAAATAAAATTATTATATATATATATATATATATATATATATATATATATATATATATATATATATATATATATATATATATATAGGCTGCAAGTCTACTCTTTAAAATTAATTTAACCTTGTGGGAAAATAATTTTGAATTTAGATTTGTACATCAGTTTCGCACATACATATAACATCAAATGATTATCTGGTTTCTCGAACGACATGTTGCCGTTATAGTTAAATCTTATATGTAACCATGTTCTTGTTTTCTTTTGTTTGGGGGCGGGCATTGCCGCCTGAAGTTAAGGTTTGTTGTAAGGTTAAGCGAGGTATTTGGGGACTGTTGCAATATGGAAATAGGTTTTGTTTTAGGATATAAAGGTTGTTATAAGGGAGGCGCTTATGAAGGCTGTTGACACTAGGATTTTGGATTACTGGAAAGTGTTAAAAGAGTGTTAAAGGGGTGTGGCCACCCGGACTTAAGGTGTGTACTTACGTCCAAGGAGGGTTGTTTCCCCCCCCCTCCCTCCCATAAAACACAACATATTTTGCTTAACACCCCCATGCTTTAATACTGGTTATATGTTTCCCTGTTTGCAAGTACTCAAATGGAAATGTGTGGTCATTTTACATTAAATTTATACAAGAAAGTAATCTCATTTAATATCAATTTTATTTTTTCACCAAAGGTTTTCAAGGTTTTCACACCTAACCGCCTAAATGAATTAGAATTTTTTTTTTAATTTGTATTGTAGATATAATTTTTGTTTTAATTTGATAAACTTCTTAATGTTTTCCCTTTACATATTTTATCAAAGAATTTCATAAACTCATTGTAAGATTTTATCTATCTTTTTTCTTTTGTACTATTTTTCCTATTCATCCACTTATGCCATTTAACCTATGCCAGTGTTACCGGGCCATTGTTACCTATGTCCCTGTTACCGTGCAATTCCCAGTCCCATTAAGTACACATATAACCATTTTAGGCAAAAGTTGTCGATAAAATAATTAAAGAAGTTTTAACAGCAACGAATATGTTTTATTAAGATTTATTTGTAAAACCTACCGAAAGACTCATATTTTTTAACCAATACACATTTTTTTATGAATATGTATGTTAAATGAAAATTCATTTGATTATTTGAAAATAAAGAAAAAATTCCAAGACGTTTAAAAAATGAAAATACTAAATTTCAAATTAAAAAATTAACATTTTCGGACAAATACACATTTTTTTACAAACATGTATGTTAAAAAAACATTCATTTGAGTTCTTGTAAAAACGGCAACATTTTCTCATGTTTATTTTATTTATTTCATATTTATAAAAACAAACTATTGTCACTATTAATTATGTAAATAAACATATTCTAGGGATGTGACAAAAATTTTCAAAAATAATTCATCACATATTTTCTAATACCACATTAAAGTGCATTTAAAAAGCTTTCAAATGATGTATAAATTATTGTTCTATGACAAATAAAAAGGAAATAATGGAATTTTTAATTACGGAAATATGAGGAGATTTTCTGTCTCTAATTACACAGTTAAGTCAATGGAGATCTGTGACCTAGTTCTATATTCGTCCAGTTTAAACTATCATAACTTTCTTCATTTTTGGCAGATCTTAAAAAGTAAGGTACCACTAGAAAGCTTTTGAAATTCTTAATAAGAACAGAAAACACAAACAAAGATTCAAAGTAATTGACTGATTTTTATTATAATACGAATACTGGAGAGGTGAAGTCTTTGAGGATGGCAGACTGTAATCCACCACATGAAACTGTGCCTGTAGAGAAAAATTCTGAGAATGTTTCATAATGAACTACTAATTTTTGAGAAATGTCAAATAATATATGTAATCTGTTTCCTCTATATCTTGGCAGAAACCCCTTTGGTAAGCCAGACTTCTCTAAAAATGAGATAAATCCCTTTGGACCTCCCTTACTGTCCTTATATCTGAATTTATTGATGGCCAATACAATGTTGCCAGCTACACAATCATTTCCTAACAAATGGCCCTTATCAGTTTCAACAGCTTTAAGTGCAGAACGTGTCCTACTGGCAATACTTTCCAATGGATGTAAATGACAATTCAGTTTATTTAAAGATACATTCCATGTCTCCTCTAGACGGGAAATTGTAGCGAAGTTGACAACCACCCTATCAGTGAGAGTATTACTGATCCTTGAAACCACACTCTTCCTGGTTGTCTCAAAATCACAATGTAAAAACTGACAATAAACATTAACCATACGATTGATAGAATATAAAACATGGTTTTCATAGTCTTCAGCGATCATTTAGTTGAATATTTCATATATCTGTATTCTTGAGTATTTAGTGTCTAAATCAAAATATAAGAGACAGATTAGCAAATATCAACGATCGAATGCAGGTGGATTTTCGTCAGAAATCAAAAATGGCTGTCACTGTATACTCGGGGGGGGGAATTTGCGAGGTCTAGAAATATATGTGCTAATGCTTATTTTTGCATGAAACTTGGCAGTTATGGAGAAAAATAAATATTCTACCACTTCTATATGTTATAAAAATACAACTTACTCAACTTTATAAACTGTAGTGTTAGAAAAATGAGCATAAACTTCACTCAATTTTTTCTCCCGTTTGTCGTGGGCGTATTCGAAAATTTAAAAAACCAGCATGGAGAGGAAAACATGTGTAAAACGGCATCATAAGCTGCACAGCCTGAAAAGCCCTCAAAAACCGAT
Organism: Sepiola atlantica; assembly: GCA_963556195.1. Classification (NCBI taxonomy): domain Eukaryota; kingdom Metazoa; phylum Mollusca; class Cephalopoda; order Sepiida; family Sepiolidae; genus Sepiola; species Sepiola atlantica. Next base: position 23,790,434 of record OY744549.1, on the reverse strand, counting down.
TACGTACTTCAGAAAAATACAATAACAAACAACTACGAGCGCAGAGTTTGCTCGACTCACTGAACAGAAACAATCGAACTAGAATATAGGTCACTGTAGCGTACCTACATATTCCAATGAAAGAAATAATTTCGGAAATTTATTTCTGTTTTCGACATGAAAGGGGGGGTCAACATATTGTCACTGTGTGAATGAAGGTCAAGGTTGTTTGTCTGTATAGCGTGATGTTACGCGCCTTTTTCTATCTTGACAGTAGCAGCAGCATCATCATCGATGTAATGAGGTCTGGAGGTGACGTCATATCCGGTGTCTATCCGGTGTCCTCGGGCGCGCTTTTTGATTCAGTACCGGATCGGATTTTGGAGACAATTATTATGTTTGCGACCGGCCCCGTCTATCAAGAAAAATGGACGTTAAAATGTTTGGATGATTTCTCCTCGTTCTTAGTGTAAGAACGATATATTTGTAATGCAGGGTATTTGAACGACCCTATTTATACAGAAACATACCTTACCTAGAAGGGATGGATGGATTAACAAAGTACGTTTCTGGTTAATGGACACCTTATGAAGAAAAAGTGTTTGATATTTTTGGAGAAATTAATTTATGAAGTAATCGCAAAGATTAGGAGATATTTGGAATAAAAAATACAAAAGATTAACGAACGACATTTTTGGAGATATTTATTTAGGAAGTGGATCGATTCCTTTGGAGTGAAAAATGTTGAAAAAAGACAAAGAGAGACTTTTAAAACGGACATTTCAATGAAGGAAAGAAAAAAAAACTGTGCCTGAGAAGGTTTAAACTTCGACTACGGTCCGGTATATTTTGTATTATTTTTTATTGTTTTAAGCTCCTTTGTTAAATTTTAAAGAAGACTTTTTAGTAGTTATTCTATGTTTTTGTATGAACCGAAAAAAGGGTAATTAATTTGTTTATGTGAAATTTCATGTTTTAAGTTTTTGTTTTTATCTTGGTAACTGTGGGTTAATATTATTAACCTTGCTTTGATAAATAAAAGCAGCCAGCCCCATTTTTAATGTAAATAAAGCTATATTTTAACTCAATCGAACCTCTTATTTTGTCTTTCCCCCTTGTCATGTTTTCTTTTTTAACTGTTTTTAATCCCCATGGTTACCAAGTAATTCGAATTTCGCTAACGACCGCAAGATTTTGATAATAATTGTAAGATTTTCTTACGTGTGGACCTACATTTTTGCATGTTTAAAATACACAATACAGCTCTATGCCTGCTCACCTTTGAGAATGGGTTAGTTTATTAGTAATCGGCTAAGGCGCTCCTACCAGGGAATGCCGACGATGCTGACCAGGCATTTTTTTGTAAACCACAGTGCTCATCCACTACAGCACTGACTTTTAAAAAAATCTCCGGTGTTATCACCTTACACCCAAATATTCAAACGATTGAAGAATATTGTCACGGTTAAATTGTCGCTCGGCACTTCATTGTGACTTCTGTTAAGCCCGTAATCGCTCGTTTGGTGGTAAGTTCCCTGAGAATGTCCCTCGTAATTAATTATATTTTAACAATTATTTACCATAGCCGGAATAAATAATATAATAACAAAACAAAAATAATACAAATAATACAACAAAGTTTTTTTAACAAATAATTAACTTTTTAATATTTTAATAAACAAATAATTATCTTTTTAATATTTTAAGAAACAAATAATCATATTTTAATATTTTAACAAACAAATAATTAACTTTTTAATATTTTAATAAACAAATAATTGCTCCAGCTTCCTGCAGTGCCCGCTCTAACTTCTTTAGCGGCTCCTTCCAGCAACTCTTGTCTTAGAATTTGCTTCGAAAATTCCTCCTACTCCAGCTCACTTTTGTATCAGTTCCTTCCAGCAACGCCTGCTCCAACTCTCCAGCGGCTCCGTTTTACACCTTCCAGCAATGCCTGCTCCAACTCTCCAGCGGTTCCGTTTTACACCTTCCAGCAACGCCTGCTCCAACTCTCCAGCGGCTCCGTTTTACACCTTCCAGCAACGCCTGCTCCAACTCTCCAGCGGCTCCGTTTCACACCTTCCAGCAACGCCTGCTTCACCTACTTCTATCGGTACTTGCTCCAGCTTTCAGCAGCACCTGCTTCAGCCGTTCCTCCTTCCAGTGACGCTATACCAGTTATTTCAACTTTCCTTCTCCCGTTATTACCTTTATCGTAAATAAACATTTCCTTTCAACTGTTCGCCAGCGTCTTCTGTGTTTGCCGTTGCCGTAATTTGCTTGTGTCAACTTTCTCAGTTGTAAGACCGATCACTCCAGAGTAGTGGCTGCGTACAAGCATCGCACCTAGCGCTGCTCAGGTGTACGGACCTAAAACTCCCTACGTGATTCGATAATTGCCGAATTTTCCTACTTGGTCAAAAGTGACGAATTTTCCGTTGCCCAATTTTCCTGTGACGAGTTTTCCTAAATTCAAAAACAACAACATGGTGTCATTAACTACTTCCGGTTCCCTTTTCTAAAATTCACGATTATTCTAGAATATTTAAACATTTAAAACGTGTTTTTCTTCAGATTACATGCTTCCTCATTTTTGGTAATATAAAAAGAAAACATTTTTATCGCCTAAAAAACAAAACATTTTTATCGATTAACACAATTTTTTATAGCATTCTGTTGAGTGTTTACACCTTCGTACTCATCATTTCCCTGGAAAATCTAGACAATCGTCAAATGTTTTACAGTTGAAAAATAGTTTTATCACTTTTATGAAATTAAACAATAATACAAGATAATGTCTTTCATTTGCAAATACCTCCCCATAAAAGAAAACGTCTATTTAAATAGTAAAAGATTCAAATGATGTAAAAATATGGCTCGTGTATAGATCGGGTACAAGGGCGAAATTAATTTTAGAAGAGTTCCAATGGTGTAAATGGGAAATCTGCTAAAGTCACTACTATACATAAGAAAGGGGACAAGAAAAATCCTAGTAATTATAGGCCGGTGAGTCTGACATGTATAATATGCAAGGTATTGGAGTCAATCATTCGTGACCAGATGATAAAACATATGACAGTAAATGAACTATTTACAGATAAGCAATTTGGATTCATACCAAGGAGATCAACTGTGTTACAGCTACTGACTGTACTTGATATGTAGACTGATTCTATAGATGCTGGATATTGCATACACACTGCATATTGTGATTTTATGAAGGCGTTTGACAAAGTGAGTCACCGCCTGTTAATACATAAGTTAAAAATGTATGGATTTGGCCCAGTATAGATCAATTGGATCAAGGCATTTCTCTCAGACAGAAAACAGACAGTAGTAGTGAACAACGAGAGCTCTGCGGTCATAGATGTGACCAGTGGTATCCCTCAAGGATCCGTTTTGGGTCCTCTTTTGTTTGTTGTATATATAAACGACCTCCCTGAGTCTATGAAGAATGACAGTGAAACTTTTTTATATGCTGACGATACCAAGTTATTTCGTGAAATCAGAGACTATGAAGATTGTCAGAAACTACAGGAAGATATCCATTGCATGTATGATTTGTCTGAAAAATGGCAGTTAAAATTCCATTCAGAAAAATGCAATATTATGTGTATAGGTACTAAACAGAACACTAAAAATTGCTTTCAATATACTCTGAATGATTGTCTACAACCCATGGATTATACGAACTTGGAAAAAGACATTGGTGTTGTAATAGACAATAGGCTAAATTTCGAAGAACACATGAAAGAGAAAGTAAACAAAGCCAACAAAATTCTCGGTTTAATCCGCAGATGTTTTGAATACCTCGATCGAAGTTCATTGGTTATATTGTTTAAAGCACTTGTGAGGCCTCATATTGAATATGCTAATCAAGTGTGGGCACCATATAAAAAGAAACACATTGAAATGATAGAAAATGTACAAAGGCGAGCTACTAAACTTGTTCCAGGACTGTACGATCAGAGTTATGAAGAAAGGTTGAAAGCTCTGAAATTGCCAAGTTTGGCATATAGAAGAATACGTGGGGACATGAGTGAGTGCTATAAATTGCTCTCTGGAAAATATGATTTCAATGCTGATAAATTATTGACTAGAAAAAGTCTAAGAGTGGGCAACAGGGGACACAGTCAGATGCTTTACAAGAAACAGGCACGTTTGAACCTGAAAAAATATTCATTCAGCCATCGCTGTGTTGATTTGTGGAATAGATTGCCATCAAGTGTAATTGAAGCCGAAACTGTAAAGATATTTGAGAAGCGGTTGGATAAGTTCTGGATTAACCAAGAAATCAAATTCAATTATAAGGCTACTATCATCACTGGACGCATACAAAGATGAAGACAAGGAGCTGGTGCCATAGGACGACTCATGTCATTCTACCAGAATTCATCTATGTTTCTATGTAAGAAGGGGCAGACAACTTTCTTTTTTAAGTACATAATTTCTAGCTTCTCCGAAAATGGACGTAATCGACGTGAATGCCTTGAATATGCGCGAATTATTATATTTAACAAGTACTCAACAAAAAGTGGTGGCTTATCCTATTTATCAGAATTTATGTGGCGGCAGAAATTTTCCGCAACACCCCTACAGAGTGTTTTGAACACATTTCTGAATGATATCCCGTGTAAAAAAAACAAAATCAAGAGAAGAAAAAAAAACCCAGATAAATTGAAAAAACTATACTGTTGATTTTCCCAAATTCTATTTTCTTCAATAAAGGTTTTATCAATATACTGTTGATTTTCTAAAATTGTTATTTCTTCGAAAAATGTTCTATTTATTGAATTTGCCTAACTTCTTATTTAAAAAATGGATATTTTCCATTTTCGGACCAATTGCGTACAAAAAAAGTTATCGTCCCCTAACACCATTGGAACTCTTCTCAAATAAATTTCGCCCGTGTAACCGATGTATACACGAGACATATTTTCCTCTGTAATCAAAGAGATCAACATAATTGCGAAATCGCTTTGTTTTATGTCTATTTAAATTTTCTGCGAACCTTCATTTCCGGTCGCCATCTTGAATTTACATTTACACTAAAATGTTCTGTTAGTGTTCGAGTTAAAACAACTCGAACACTAACAGAACATTTTATTTTCGAAAGATTATTGTCGATTCTTTAAAGCAGCTTATGTAAGTATTACTTAAATTTCTTTGTTTTACGATTTTCTAAAAGGTATGCTATGAATTTTCTAAAAATGAAAACAAAATGTTTTTTTAAAATTCATATTCATTTGAGACTTTTCTACCATCATATTCGGTTTAAACAAACAAACAAAAGAAAAAGACGACGCCGAGAATCATAAACTTATTGATAGTGAAGCATGTAAAACTTCGGTTATAGTTGAAGTTAATATTCAGATTCAATTAACTGTTTGAAGTGAAATTATGCTTAGGGCTCAACTGTACGACCAGTTGAGCTGCAAGATAAGTCAGACTGTTGAGCACATCAAAATGCCTGTTTATAACAAGGTTAGAATGTTCCATTATGCTCAGAAGGGGAAGTCCATTCTCTGTGTTCTGATTGGTTGAGATTGATAAGTGGTCATTTTAGTGTATAAATGTTCATTCATTCGAACAAGCACTCCGCCGGTAAGTGTTAGTTTAATTCTATAGATAAAATTAACCGTTTGAAGTGAAATGAAATGCTTGTGAAAAGTGTTCCTTCGCATTATACTTTTAGTAATTATGCTATGATAATAATACATTTTATTAATAATTTAGATGTTTGGAAACAAACCAAAAAATATGCTATAATAATATGCTATAATTATAATAATTTGTTTAATTATTTTTTTAAAAAATTTTTCACAAATTGTTTTTATTTATTTAATATCTTCATAAACTCTTTTCGTTAAATAAATTATTGACCCTAAAAAACGAAGTGTGGATTGTAAGATTTTTCACTGGAGTTGTTATTGTCACTTTTACTTAGCCAAAGACGATAATTTTTATTATCGTCATCAATGTTTTTTATTGGCAAGTAGTAGGTTTTTCAGAGTGAATTAAAACACTTTAAGTTTAGAAAAATACAAATATATATTTAAAATAGAAAAAAGTCTAAATTGAATAAGTAAAAATAATGGCCCTTTCCCAATTTTCTTGACTTAAAATTGAAAACCCAATCGGTTATATGTCTCGATTTACCGCTAACTGGCCAAGAAGTGAGTGCAAATTTTATGTTTTATTCATATAAGAAAAGTGATCTCCCACTTTAAAATCTAAAATATTAAAAAAAAATTTACTTCCATTTTGCATATATTACTTCAGGCTATTTATATGTAATCGCCCCCACCCGCCACAAATAGAATCTGAATCTTTTTAGGGATTAAAAACTACGATAGGTGTGAAAATAAAAATTTGCCTGAACATTGTTTTGTTTGCAAAAATGAAAGATATATTTCTATGATTTGTAAAAAAGAATATATTTGTATTATGCGTAGGTTACAAAAGATTCCCAGACAAAAACTCACCGAGCAAAAGTTTAAAATCAGACAAAAGTCAATCATAATAAAATAAATGAAATTTTACAGAAATATGAAACAATTATATTTTTACATTAAATTTTAGATAATTATTATTAATTTTGCATATGTTTTTTTTTGTTGTTTTCTTACACATTTTAATTTTTTTAGAAATATGTTAGATTTCCTAACGAGAGATTTTATGTGTGAAATGAATGCTCAGAGTTTACTTTTTCAGTGAAAATGTTTGTTTTTAAGGTATGATACAATGGTTATATTCAAGACGATATCTGTTACAAATTTCGACCTGTGTTACAGCAAAAATAATCCCTATTATATTTTTTATGTTTTTTATTTTGAAAATAACAATTTATTTTCAACAAATTGTTTACTTATTAATTATGATTTTTTTACAATTTTACAAACAATAAATCAAACGAATGGAAATATATTACAAAATTTTCAATTTTGTCATTTGTATAACAAATTAAACATCATAATAATGACGTATTGTCGTTTGCCTTCTGGTGGTTTTTGAAAATGATTCTTTTCAACAAATTGTTTAATATTATCAACAAATAATAAAATAAAATAAGATTTTGAAAGTCAAACTGAAAATTTTAAAAATCGCCAAAGTAAAACAGGGCAAAAATATAATAGGGGCTTATTTTTGCTGTAACACTGATCGAAATGTGTGACATCACATTTGTCCTCCATAACACTGTTATCATCTTCAATACAACCAATTCAATTTTTACAAAGTAAAACTATTTGTAGCATAATAAATTTGGAGAGACTTTCAATTTTATTTCAATAGAAACATTTCTGCTAAAAGCAAGTGAAATAGGAAAGATAATCCAATGATCCATATGCAACAATTGAACCAGTGTTTTTCAATCGGTTTTCTTTTAAAAAATCTTTTTTCTGAAGTTTACTAAAAGAGGGAGATGATTTTAGCAGAGAAACTTTAATTTTCTCCCAAAATATCTTTAGAATTTAAATACAGTATGATCATGTTAACACACTTATTCTTGTTCGATCACCAAAGTTAAGTGACGTTGAGCCTGGCTAGAAGCAGTTGGGTACCCATTTAGGAATAGCCGGCACTATATATGGGAGGAGCGACATCTTCCAGCGAAATATACTGTCATAAAGATGTCTTTTTATGTACTTCAGTATAACCTGCTGATCGATACATGTGGACACAGTAGAACAACCGCCACCAAGCTTTTAATTATGTGGTGATGCTCCCTGGAGAGAGTACGGTATCGGTTTTTGTTTTTTAAATAGTTGAATGTCAGTTACGTGTGCAACATATGTTTGATTTGTCTGCATGTAAAGTATTAGCTGATTAAGAAGATGGTGTGAAGGTGTCTCTCTTAGTAAAATCTTATTAAAACAAAATAGTGATCAAACTTATAAAAAGAAAGAGAGAAAGTAGAAGATAAAGATCCATGCGTACAGAAACACCCAAGAATCTAATTTTTGAAAAGATGATATCATGAGCGAATAGAGTTTCTGAAGTTCTATATTATGCATTGAAAACCGATAGGAATGTTTATTGACTTGAGTCATCCTATACTAATAGGAATGTTAAACGTTGACAAATTCTGAGCTTCAGACGTGGTGTAATGATTTATTATGTTTTTACTAAGGGTTGAATATGTATATGGATTGCAACACCTGTATACATATATAGCACATGATATTCCCAAATGGTCATCCTTCTGGTACTGACCAGGCTGAACGTTGCTTATCTTCGGTGATCTAACTTGAACCAGTGTGTCCACATGATTATGCTGTATATATGTCAACGTGATGTTGCAGTATATATGTCAAAGTGATTATGCTGTATATATGTCAAAGTGATTATGCTGTATATATGTCAAAGTGATTATGCTGTATATATGTCAAGGTGATTATGCTGTATATATGTCAAGGTGATTATGCTGTATATATGTCAAAGTAATTATGCTGTATATATGTCAATGTGATTATGCTGTATATATGTCAAAGTGATTATGCTGTATATATGTCAAAGTGATTATGCTGTATATATGTCAAAGTGATTATGCTGTATATATGTCAAAGTGATTATGCTGTATATATGTCAAAGTGATTATGCTGTATATATGTCAATGTGATTATGCTGTATATATGTCAAAGTGATTATGCAGTATATATGTCAAAGTGATTATGCTGTATATATGTCAAAGTGATTATGCTGTATATAATATTTATTAGCACCGGTTAAATAGTTGTATGTGTCACATTCCGGTCAATGTCATGATAGGGCTTTTCCACGATTGCTAGTTGCCATTTTGAGAATGAAATAAAAATTGATCATTTGGAACCATCTCTTATAGGTAGAATTCAGATGTATTCTCTAATGCATATATAGTTTATCATGCCACACTGATTTGAGCAGAGATGAGACTGATTATCTGAGATATGGTAAAATTCATTGACAAGTCAGTAGTAGGTATTAGTCTGAGCAATTTTGCAATTTCTGTATTTTAGGTCCATTAAATTAAATCTGTCATAGTGACCGCTACATAATTTATTCTGATAATATGGAAGTGAGTTTGTCCCCTTGATTTTTACCTGGATTCTGCTACATAATTTATTCGGTAAATATGGAGGTGAGTTTGTCCCCTTGATTTTTACCTGGATTCTGCTACATAATTGATTCGGTAAATATGGAGGTGAGTTTGCCCCCTTGACTTTTACCTGAATTCTGCTTTCAGAAGTTAGATTATATCTATTGCCAGAGATGTTAGTGGATCCGGCAGATCTTTTTCGAATTTGCTTTTGTTCTAAATAAGATGAGTCATTAACATTACTTATGCCGTCTTTCTGAGACTCTCATTGGGTTATTTAGTAGTTTAAATGTAGGATTTTTCTTTTGCTATGATTACTTTCCACTTTTCCTGTTTTTGAAGGTTAGTTTGTCCCCCGGAGATGTACCCAAATTCTGCTTTCAGAAGTAAGCTTATATCTATTCTTAGGAATGTTAGTTGATCGGGAGGATCGTTTTCGAATTTGATTTTGTTATAAATGAGGTGAGTAAAGGACATTAGTTATGCCAGAAAATATTATATGTATATGAATCGCCCCCACCTGTGTACATATATAGCGGCTGGTATTCCCAAATGGTCACCCCTCTGTTACTGATCACACTTAACGTTGCTTAACTTTTGTGTTCTAACAAGAACCGCTGTGTCAACGAGATTATGCTGAATATATGTGAATGTGATTATTCTGTATGTAATGTTTATTGGCACCGGTTAAATAGTGTTGTATGCCACATTTCGTTCAATGTCCTGCATATAGCTTTTCCATTATTGCTTTAATGCCAGGCCATCTTTCTAAGATCCCCATTGTGCTGTTTAGTAGTTAATATGTGGGATTGTCTTTCGTTATGATAATTTGCCAATTGACATGTTTGCTGATTACATATCTCGTTTCCGGCACACACTCTCTTTATCACACAATAAAAAGAGGCCACTTTATTTAGCATGCAGCCTTTATGATTACTCAGTATATTGTGCAGTATGGGAGCTTTTTGCTTTCTTGAAACATCTTTCATAGACCAATCTCTACACGTTAGATAATGTGAGTGCATTGCGTTGTAGAGATCAGGTGTTGTCTTATTCATCATTTCTAGAATGGAACTCTCTAAGTAGGTGAGAGTTGTGAACTCTGCCAATATCAGAGTGTGCAGCATTCATCATTTGAACACATTAGCTTTGACCATCGTGATGCTGGCCATTTATGTGTGAGGGGTAAAGGAAACCCTATTTTTGAGTGCCAACTTACAGTTGTTCATGTGTTCTGGTGTCAGTTCTTCATGTAAATTTAAATGATAGCAATTTTAAAAAGTTGTTATCCGTTTCCGAATCCATTTTTGTACTCAGATAAAATAGTAATACACAAAAAACCCTGAAATACCAATGTCCTGGTTTTGAAAAATGTACTTATCTTTTGGTAGAGATGGGCGCTTGTCTCTGAGAAGTTTATTTTTTTACACTTAGAAAGTACTGACTAGATAAAAATGCAGGTTTTCATAATGCAATGTTTGAACAGATCTTTTTCAAAGGTTGATTTCAACTCTGGGTTTAGATGATGCTGAGCTAATCTGATTACCTTTAGAGTAGATGAAAGACTGACTCCGAAGAGTGTTTCTTGCAGCAAATGACTCACCCTTTCTGGCGGTAGGATCAAAAACCCAAGTAAATTTTAGCTGATAATTTATATAGGAGATACGTTTTTACTGATTGGTCAAGAGTATAGCAGGATACATCAGGTAACATGACCATGCTTGTAATGAACAACATCTCGAAATGAAAAACTATCTTTTGGAAGAGATAGGAGCTTGTCACCGTGAAATTAATATTTCTACAATTAGAAAGTAATCAAATCTTTAATTACGTGATGGTGATAGTAGCATTTCGAAAAAAAGCAATGGTTTGTAAAATCGAGAAGACAGTAATCTCTACTATATTAAAATGCACGTTCTCTGAAAGAGTTTACAATACAATATTTGAATATATCTTTGTCATAGGTTGATTTCAACTCTGGGTTTAGTTGATGCTGAGCAAATTTGATGAGTTTGAGCATCGATAATAGGCCGACTCCCAATAGGGGGCTTCATTGCACTAACTTACTAACCCTTTCTGGTGGTTGAATCAAAAACCCAAATTCATTTTAGTTTAGAATGTATATAACAGAAAAGCTGACCGCTTTCCTAATGGGCCTAGAGCATCAGATAACATAACCATCAACATTACTTATTTCGTCATTTCTTTCTCTTTTGCTAAAGTGATAGGTGGGGACTACCATTCTTTTATGTTTCAACTGTTGTGGCACTTACTATTTTGAAAGCTTTTATAATTAGAGAACTATAGTCTTTTCACAGAAAAGAAAGGTTTTTGATTGACTATTTCAGATTTGGAGACAAAGAAACTTTGTTTAGAATTTTCTACGTCTTTTATAAAAACAATTTTGAAAGCGATAACGATTTTGTTTTGTTGCATTTATATCTGGATTAAAAAAGGGGTTTTTATATTTTAAAAAAGCCAAAGTATATTTTGGCTTATAATAAATAAAATACATTTTTAGTAGATGGAATGAAATCTGGTGTAAAACGAATAAAGAAATTGTATTAAATCAAGTTTACCATGCATGACACTTGTCAGAAAAGATTTGCATGATGAAAACTGCAACATCAAAATCATATACCATGAACTTTTGAATCATTATTTTTAATCATTGAAAATTAATAACAAAATACTTGGTTTATTGAAATTGATTGCATAAAATATAAAGTATGTTTTGATGTGTTCATAACATCTTTTCTTTGTTTACAGATAACTATTTTTGAAAAGCATGGTTGTTTTGGGTTCCACAAGAATTAAGAAAAGTCTGCATCAAAAAATATCTGCCATCTTACTTTCGAAAGAAATATGAGAAGACTCACATGTGACAAATCAAATTATTGAATATTTTGTAGATTTGTATGTTCAGAGTCCTAATATGAAAAAGCAAATGTAAATTCACAAAGGTGAAAAATCCTACCATTTTTAAACTTCTGGATTTGGGATCTTCACTGCGTCTCAATCTGAAAATTATCATGTGAATACACACCGGTGAGATGTTGTCTAAAGTACCAACACAATGCTGGATACTTTAACCAGATTAGATGAGTTATTGTTCTGGAATTCGGTAAGACAAAAAGACCACAAGAAAAATATTCTGTAACATAATAAACTGATCAATGAGAGAGAGAAAAATTGATCTTTACTTCTATGCTGATTAGCCCCTTTGAAGATGTTAAAGTAACCTTTAATTGAACACTCAGATATCGATGTATCTCATATATTGTATGTTCACAGAGTGTCAGTCTGTAAAAGCACATGCGAATATGCAAAGGTGAAAAACCATTTTAAAGTTTGTGGATTTTGATGTTCCCATCTGAAAATTCACATGCGATTACACACAGATGAAAGAGTGACATGTTGCTTCAAGTAACAGCACTATGCTGGATACTCCATCAGGCTAAATGAATTCTGGTCATGGAATCCGATAAGACCAAGAGTATAAAAGAAAGATATACTGTAACATAGTTAACGGGTTGATTGAGGAGAAGAAAATTAATGTTCTCAACTTTTTTATGAACTCAATGTTTGTGAGGTAAGAGAGAATTTTTTGTTTGTATCTCATATCGAGAAAGGGCCCCTGGAGTTTTGAGAACTTTGACTAAAGTAAAACGAAAACTAATGAGAAACGATACATTTGTAAAGTTTGTCGTACTGCAGGTGAAGATCTCTATCCTCATAAGGTTTGTTGTTCTGCATTTTCGGACGGTTCAAGTTTGAAAACTGACATGTAAATACACACAGATGAAAGTTTAAATTACCTATAAGACACCACCCTTTATTGTTTTCGGTCTCTCTGTATAAGGGATTGTCAGGACAACCAGACATGGGGATACTTCATCTCATATGTAAACCCCGACGAAATATATTAAATAAAATCCGAAGCTCATATTAGATTATCTCGACACAGCTATATACTGACCTGTATGAGGATGGTGCACCTTCTCAACACGGCTATACAATGGCTCATACGAGGAATGGTGCACCTTCTAGGCAGAACACCCAGTGATGTTACCTCAAGTAATAGCACTTAGTTGTATACTCAACTAGACCAGATTAATTCTTGTTCTGGAGTCCAGTAGGATCAAGAGACTAGAAACAAGATATACTGTGACATAGTTTACTTGACATTTGGAAGGAGGAATTCATTGTTCTTTCTAACTCAACGTTTTAAAGGTAGATTAGAATCTAGATAAAAATGTAGGTTCTCACAATGGAATACTTGTCTGCTTGAAGTTTTTTGTTGTTGAGTTCATATAAGTAGAACAATTATAGCTCTTTAAGTGGAGTTGATAAGAGGACTTATTTGTGGTTAGCAAAGTATGACTTACCCCAGCCAGGAATGGATTCATAAAGAAACAGAACCTGAGTGAAATGGCTAGTTATAGCAAAGACCTCCCATTACTTCCTGATCTCTCTGGCAGAAGAGCTCACTGCTCATTTGCATGCTCAGTTGCATGAGTGCAATGTCACTGGCAATAAAAGGGGAATGTTTTGAAAGAAGTGATAGACTATGAGTTGGTGATTTGAGTTGGTGACTACGTTGGTGTGTGCGCTGGATGAAAGACTGTTCGGAGAGATATCATTTGGCAGAGCAAGGCCGTGGTAACATTTTGTTGCGATAAGGAGTACGGACACGAGGAAATCAGGAGAAAGAAAAATATAATCACATTATTTTATCTGCTGGTGTAGCAAGTTCATAATTAGTTCATATCTTGCATTAATTGATTCGTTTTTAAAATAAACAGATTGAACTCACAACTTATAATTAGAATTCACTTTAAAATATCTTGGAACCATATACTTGGAAGTAATCTGCTCTTGACTGCTGGTTGTTTTTGTTGAGTTGGATTTCTATTTTATATTCCTTTGTGATGTTGCTTCAAGGAAGTTTCGCTTTTTACAATACCACACGCCAGGAGAGAAATTATTTCTCAGAATGTTCAAACAAGGAAAATAATTAAATGAAGACGATATTACTAAAAGAGTTAGAAGAATAACATATATGGTACATAGTGTAAAATGCTATGTAGTATAAAATACATGAATCAATTAAGACACAGATTCTACTGAGGATATAAGTACAGAAAAAGGAAGGAATTCATTGTTTTTTACTAACTCAACGTTTTAAAAATAGATCAGAATATTGATTTAACCCTCTGATACCTATGTATCTCAACGAAATAAAGTGTTAGAACCAGAACTTGATCTCTAGGAACATCGACTGAAGTAAAATGAAAACAAGTGAGAAACCCGATTCTTGTCATGTTCGGGGTACTGCATTTTCACAGGAATTACCTATTAGACACTATCCTCGAGTGTCTTCGGTCTCTCTGTACAAGGGTTTGTCAGGACAACCTGACATGAGGATACTTACCCCTACAAGTAAACCCTGACCAAATATTCAAAATTACATAGTATCCGCAGCACAAATAAGATCCCCTCAGCATGGCTATACACTTGCTCATACGAGGAATAGTGCATCTTCTAGTGATGTTACAAGTAACAAAACATAGCTGGATACTCCACCAGACTAGATGAATTCTTGTCCTGGAATACAGTAAGACTAACACACCAGAAAGAAAGATATACTATGACATACTTGACTGGTCAGTTCGGGAGAAAATAAATTGATTATTCTTAACTTTTTTACTAACTCAATGTTTGAGAAATAAAGGAGAACTTTTATAGAATATTCGGGTATCTATGTATCTCATATAGACATAAAGGTGTAGCCCCAGGATGGGGCCCCTTGATTTCTGAGAACTTCGACTGAAGTAAAATAAAACATTGTGAGAAACCTATTGTAAAGTTTGTGGAACTACATTTACACACGAATCCAGTATGAAACAGCACATGCGAATACACACAGGTGAGAAACCCTATTCTTGTAAAGTTTGTGGAGCTAGATTTTCACAGTGTGGCTATCTGAAAAGACACATGCGAATACATACAGTTGAAAAACCTTATTCTTGTAAGGTGTGTGATAATGCATTTTCGGACAATTCCACTTTGAAACAGCACATGAGAATACGCACAGGAGAGTTTGAATTACCTACTAGACACTATCCTCGAGTGTCTTCGGTCTCTCTGTACAAGGGTTTGTCAGGACAACCTGACATGAGGATACTTACCCCTACAAGTAAACCCTGACCAAATATTCAAAATTACATAGTATCCGCAGCACAAATAAGATCCCCTCATACGAGGAATGGTGCATCTTCTCTTAGTGATGTTACCTCAAGTAACACCACGTAGCTGGATACTCCACCAGAGTAGATGAATTCTTGTCCTGGAATCCGGTAAGACCAACAAACTACAAAAAAGATACACTACTACATACTTGACTGGTCAGTTGGGGAGAGAAGAAATTATTCTTAACTTTTTTACTAACTCAATGCTTGAGAAATAAAGGAGAATTTTAATAGAATACTCAGGTATCTATGTATCTCATATAGAGATCAAGTGTTAGCCCCAGGACGGGGTCCCTTGATTTCTGAGATCTTCGACTGAAGTAAAATTAAACATTAAGTGAGAAACCCTATACTTGTAAAGTTTGTGGAACAGCATTTTCACAGCGTGCCCATCGTAATAGTCACATGCGGGTACATACAGGTGAGAAACCCTATCACTTCATTTTCAGAATGTTCAAGTTTGAGAGCCCACATGCGAATACACACTGGTGAGAAACCCTATTCTTGTAAAGTTTGTGGAACTACATTTACATACGAATCCAGTATGAAACAGCACATTCGAATACACACAGGTGAGAAACCCTATTGTAATATTTGTGGAACTACATATATGCACGAATCCAGTATGAAACAGCACATGCGAATACACACAGGTGAGAAACCCTATTCTTGTAAAGTTTGTAGAACTGAATTTTCACAGTGTGGCCATCTGAAAAGACACATGCGAATACATACAGGTGAGAAACCTTATTCTTGTAAGGTGTGTGATAATGCATTTTCGGACAATTCCACTTTGAAACAGCACATGAGAATACACACAGGTGAGTAATTTCAAGACCCCAGGAATTGACAATATCCCAAATTTCTGGCTGAAAAAACTGACAGCACTTCATCATCACTATGCCAAGGCATTCAATAGAATCATCACTGGTGATGAGGAGCCACCGGAATGGCTTACTGTAGGCAACATGTCCCTTATTCCCAAAAGTAAGGAGACCCATTTGGTTAACAAATACAGGCCTATCTGCTGCCTAACTACAACCTACAAGCTGCTAACAGGGATTATTGCTGATGCAACATATGAACATCTAGCTGCCGGCGACTACCTTGAAAGTGAGCAGAAGGGATGTACCAGGAAAAGACTTGGCACAAAAGACCAACTCCTTGTAAACAGAACTATCCTGGAGGACTGTAAAAAGAGGCAGAGAAACCTCTCAATGGCCTGGATTGATTACAAAAAGGCCTTTGATAGTATACCTCACTCCTGGATACTCCGCTGTTTGGACTTGTACAATGTCCATGACGATATTAGGTCATTCCTCCAAATGCAAATGACCAGGTGGCGTACATCAATCACGCTTCACCATATGGAAGGAAAAATTCAGACTCCAAACGTTAAGATTCAGAGAGGAATATTCCAAGGAGACAGCCTCTCACCGCTTCTTTTTTGCCTCACAATGGATCCACTGAGTAAGCTGCTAAAACGATCCAATGCTGGATACAACCTTAGCCGAGGCAGAAAGAAGGATGAAAATAAAAAAAATAAATCATCTCCTCTTTATGGACGATCTCAAACTCTATGCAGAATCTGAGAAACAACTAGTCTCTCTGATAGAAATTGTAAAAAATTACACAGAAGACATCTGCATGGAGTTTGGATTCGAAAAATGCGCTAAATGCACAATAAAGAAAGGGAAAAAGACAGCATCAGAACATCTTAATATTAACACTGGCTCTATTGAAGACCTAGGAGAAGATGCTGTCTATAAATACCTTGGAGTAGAAGAGAATGAGACGCTAGAGCACGGAAAGATGAGAGAGAAGGTACAGAGAGAATATACTAAGCGCCTGAAAAAAATCCTCACATCTGAACTCTCATCAAAAAATAAAATAACTGCCATAAACCAACTGGCAATACCTGTCGTCTCCTACGGGTTCGGCATTATCGATTGGCCACAAGGCTACATCAACAAACTAGACACAAAAACTCGGAAAATGCTTGCCTTAAATAAAGTCATTTACCGACATCAGTGTATGGACAGACTTTACTTACCGCGAAGAGAAGGTGGTCTGGGCCTCATTGAGATCAATCATGCCTACCGAGCCTCAATGGTCAGTGTAGGACAATATATAAAGAGCTCCTGTGATCAAAAAATGAGAATGGTGAATGAACATCACACCAAATACCTTCCTCAGCAGACCTCAACAACAAAACTAGCCGATAATTTCAGTGGTAACACACTGGAGAACACTAGCGAAGATGATAACAACCCAGCAACCCTGATCGCGCGCAAGAAGAGGGAGGAGTACACGAAAAAGGAGCTGAAGACCAGACTAGAAGGATGGCGAAATAATAAAAGAGCAGGAAAGTTCATTGAAGAACTAAACCAGAGCTATATCGACAAAAAGGCTTCACTACAATGGCTCAAGAGTGGCAACTTCCCGTTCGATGAGGAACGGATATTAATAGCAGCACAAGACCAAGGCCTACTTACTAATGGATTTAAGAAAATGGCGGGTCTACAAAAAACTGACCAGTGCAGGTTCTGCCACTCTGCTATCGAAAGTCCAAGCCACCTAATGTCTGTATGCAAGATCCTTTTGGCTGATGGCCATTACACTGCCCGCCACAACAAAGTATGTAAATACCTACATTGGAAGATCTGCGGAGAGATGCAGCTAGAAAGATCACTGAACATCTGGGAACATGAACCCCCACCCATAACATCGAATGGAAAAGTGACAGTGTTCTATGATAAAGACATACAGGCGGGCAGATACATAAAAGACAAGGCCATCAAACCAGACATTGTCATCTGGAACAAACCAGATAAAACTGCTCTCATCATTGATGTAACCGTCCCAAATGACTACGGTCTCAATAGAGCCGAACGGGAAATAATAACAAAATACCAAGATCTCAAAAATGATCTAAAAATAACATGGTCCCTCGATGAAATAAACATCATACCGGTTGTAGTAGGGGCAACTGGTCTGGTGAAAAAAAATCTAAGTAAATACTTAGAAACAATCCCCGGAAAACCAAATTGTAGGGAAGTACAGATAGCAGCCCTAAAAGGAACCACATCTATCCTTAAGAGAGCTCTCGGATATAAATTTTACTCATAGGGAAATCAAGTGTTAGCCTCAAGAGTAGGCCCCTTGATCTCTTTAGATAAACTAAATTAAAATGAGAAAAAAAAAGTGAGAAACCCTCTACTTGTAATGTTTGTGGAACTTCATTTTCACAGAATTCAAGTATGAAAACTCACATGCGAATACATACCGGTAAGAAACTCTATCCTTGTAAAGTTTGTGGGACTGCATTTTCAGTAAGTTCAAGTTTGAAAACTCACATGCGTATACACACAGGTGAGAAGCCCTATTCTTGTAAAGTTTGTGAAAGTTCATTTTCCCAGAGTTCAAGTTTGAAAACTCACATACGAATACACACAGGTGAGAAACCCTATTCTTGTAAAGATTGTAGAATTGCATTTACACAACGTGACCATCTGACAATTCACATACGAATACATACAGGTGAGAAACCCTATTCTTGTAAAGTTTGTAGTACTGCATTTTCAGATAGTTCGAGTTTGAAAACTCACATGCGAATACACACAGGTGGAACTCGCTAATTCTTGTAAAGTGTTTGAATTTTCTTGTTCAGAGAGTGTCAATCCAGGTCGTCACATGCGAACAAACAAAGGTGACAACAAGCGATGGTTCTGCCACTCAGAGTGTAAGTCATCTGACATTCTGTTGTAAAGTTCTGCTAGGAGACAGCTACTACAAAATGCAACATAAAAGAATGTGTATATATTTTCAATTGAACATCTACAAAAATTGAGCCTCCAATGCAGCAGAAAGTTCTGGGAACATATACCAGAAAGAACTGTGGCAAATAAGTCATACACGATCCATTATGACTAGACAATCCTAACAGCTACATACTTTAAAAAGGCAGATGGTAAACCTGACATAATTATGCAGGACAAGCAGGAGTAATCAATGTGCCTTTCTGAAAAATAACATTATTAGCTCGTCAGTAAAAAGCACAGAGAATTATTCATTCAGTAAAATGTTTACTAATAAATAATATCCAATTGAATGTGTGTTAGAAGTTATTTGTTATTAGTAAAACTGGTGTGGTCTCCTCAATCCTTAACAGCTACATAATTATCAAACGCAGCTGGTACAGCTAACATATTTATGTGAGGCAAGAAAGAGAGATAAAATTCATTAGCTCATCAGTAAAAAGAACAGGATTTTGAATCCAGTAAACTTTTTACTAATAAATTTCATGTACAATAAAATCCAATTCGCTATTTTAATTGTTCTAATTAGTTGTAGTTTGCAATTAATTTACTAAGTGAACCATTTCTTTTTATGTTTCTGTTCATCGTTACTTTCCTCTCTCACTGTATCTTGTTTGACCCACTCGCTCTTTTTTATACTGTGTCTATTCTCATCGCTTACATAAGTCTCTATGTCTTTTCTCTCTCACTGACCCTTTCTTTACTCTTTCTCTCTCTATTTTTCTATTTTTCTTATATCATTAAAGCAGAGTATTATTTGTGTAAAAATATGTTCTCTTATTTCATACCGTTTCTATTCTCATCGCTTATATCAGTCTCTTTCTCTCTCTCGCCTCCATCAGTCTATGTATCTCTCTCTTTCTCTCCTTAGTTCTCTCTTACTCTTTCCTTCTTATGTCATTAAAGGAGAGTATTGTGTGTGTAAAATATATCCTGTGAAATTATTTTTTAATCGTCCCCAATTATGATTGTTTTCGACACATTTTATCAATAGCCTTCATTTCCTAATATACCATAATCCATAAACAAAGTTCAAACTACTATTGCACCATCTCTAGTATGATCTTGTATAGTTTGTGAAAAACACATTTTCTGAAACGGAATCGAATAATTTAACGTCCTTAGATTAAATAAACGGTATAATAAAGGTTCAATGTATTTAAATTAAATGAAAAGTATAATAAAGGTTCAATGTTTTTTATATTAAATGAAAGGTTTAATAAAGGTTCAATGTATTCATATTAAATGAAAAGTATAATAAAGTTTCAATGTATTTAGATTAAATGAAAGGTATGATAAAGGTTCAATGTATTTAGATTAAACGAAAGGTATAATAAAGGTTCAATATATTTAGATAAAATGAAAGGTTTGATAAAGTTTCAATGTATTTAGATTAAATAAAAGGTACGATAAAGGCTGAATGTATTTAGATTAAATGAAAGGTGTAATAAAGGTTCAATGTATTTAGATTAAATGAAAGGTTTAATAAAAGTTCAATGTATTTAGATTAAATGAAAGGTATACTAAAGGTTCAATGTATTTAGATTAAATGAAAGGTTTTATAAAAGTTCAATGTATTTAGATTAAATGAAAGGTTTAATAAAAGTTCAATGTATTTAGATTAAATGAAAGGTTTAATAAAAGTTCAATGTATTTATATTAAATGAAAGGTATACTAAAGGTTCAATGTATTTAGATTAAATGAAAGGTTTTATAAAAGTTCAATGTATTTAGATTAAATGAAAGGTTTAATAAAAGTTCAATGTATTTAGATTAAATGAAAGGTTTAATAAAGGTTCAATGTATTTATATTAAATGCAAATGTTTAATAAAGGTTCACTGTATTTAGATTAAATGAAAGGTATAATAAAGGTCTACTGTATTTACATTAAATGAAAGGTTTAATAAAAAACCTAAATGAAGATTCAAACTACAGTTCAAAAAGTTCAAACTACAATTGCACCATCTATGGTATGATCTTGTATAGTTTGTAAACAAACATTTTCTGAAACGGAATGAGATAACTGAACGTCCTTAGATTACATAAAAGGTTTAATAAAGGTTCAATGTATTTAGATTAAATGAAAGGTTTAATGAACGTTCAATGTATTTAGATTAAATGAAAAGTTTAATAAATGGTTCAATGTATTTAGATTAAATGAAAAGTTTAATAAAGGTTCAATGTATTTAGATTAAATGAAAGGTTTAATAAAAGTTCAATGTATTTAGATTAAATGAAAGGTTTAATAAAAGTTCAATGTGTTTAGATTAAATGAAAGGTTTAATAAAGGTTCACTGTATTTAGATTAAATGAAAAGTTTAATAAAGGTTCAATGTGTTTAGATTAAATGAAAGGTTTAATAATGGTTCAATGTATTTAGATTAAATGAAAGGTTTAATAAATGTTCACTGTATTTAGATTAAATGAAAGGTTTAATAAAGGTTCAATGTATTTAGATTAAATGAAAGGTTAAATAAAAGTTCAATGTATTTAGATTAAATGAAAGGTTTAATAATGGTTCAATGTATTTAGATTAAATGAAAGGTTTAATAAATGGTTCAATGTATTTAGATTAAATGAAAAGTTTAATAAAGGTTCAATGTATTTAGATTAAATGAAAGGTTTAATAAAGGTTCACTGTATTTAGATTAAATGAAAGGTTTAATAAATGGTTCAATGTATTTAGATTAAATGAAAAGTTTAATAAATGTTCAATGTATTTAGATTAAATGAAAGGTTTAATAAAAGTTAAATGTATTTAGATTAAATGAAAGGTTTAATAAAAGTTCAATGTGTTTAGATTAAATGAAAGGTTTAATAAAGGTTCACTGTATTTAGATTAAATGAAAAGTTTAATAAAGGTTCAATGTGTTTAGATTAAATGAAAGGTTTAATAATGGTTCAATGTATTTAGATTAAATGAAAGGTTTAATAAATGTTCACTGTATTTAGATTAAATGAAAGGTTTAATAAAGGTTCAATGTATTTAGATTAAATGAAAGGTTAAATAAAAGTTCAATGTATTTAGATTAAATGAAAGGTTTAATAATGGTTCAATGTATTTAGATTAAATGAAAGGTTTAATAAATGGTTCAATGTATTTAGATTACATGAAAAGTTTAATAAAGGTTCAATATATTTAGATTAAATGAAAGGTTTAATAAAAGTTCAATGTATTTAGATTAAATGAAAGGTTTAATAAATGGTACAATGTATTTAGATTAAATGAAAGGTTTAATAAAGGTTCAATGTATTTAGATTAAATGAAAGGTTAAATAAAAGTTCAATGTATTTAGATTAAATGAAAGGTTTAATAAAGGTTCACTGTATTTAGATTAAATGAAAGGTTTAATAAATGGTTCAATGTATTTAGATTAAATGAAAAGTTTAATAAAGGTTCAATGTATTTAGATTAAATGAAAGGTTTAATAAAAGTTCAATGTATTTGGATTGAATGAAAGGTTTAATAAAAGTTCAATGTGTTTAGATTAAATGAAAGGTTTAATAAAGGTTCACTGTATTTAGATTAAATGAAAAGTTTAATAAAGGTTCAATGTGTTTAGATTAAATGAAAGGTATAATAAAGGTTCAATGTATTTAGATGAAATGAAAGGTATAATAAAGGTTCAATGTATTTAGATTAAATGAAAGGTATAATAAAGGTTCAATGTATTTAGATGAAATGAAAGGTTTAATAAAGGTTCAATGTATTTAGATTACATTAAAAGTTTAATAAAAGTTCAATGTATTTAGATTAAATGAAAGGTTTAATAAACGTTCAATGTATTTAGATTAAATGAAAAGTTTAATAAAGGTTCACTGTATTTAGATTAAATGAAAGGTTTAATAAAAGTTCAATGTATTTAGATTAAATGAAAGGTTTAATAATGGTTCAATGTATTTAGATTAAATGAAAGGTTTAATAAATGTTCACTGTATTTAGATTAAATGAAAGGTTTAATAAAGGTTCAATGTATTTAGATTAAATGAAAGGTTAAATAAAAGTTCAATGTATTTAGATTAAATGAAAGGTTTAATAATGGTTCAATGTATTTAGATTAAATGAAAGGTTTTATAAAGGTTCACTGTATTTAGATTAAATGAAAGGTTTAATAAATGGTTCAATGTATTTAGATTAAATGAAAAGTTTAATAAAGGTTCAATGTATTTAGATTAAATGAAAGGTTTAATAAAATTTCAATGTATTTAGATTAAATGAAAGGTTTAATAAAAGTTCAATGTGTTTAGATTAAATGAAAGGTTTAATAAAGGTTCAATGTATTTAGATTAAATGAAAAGTTTAATAAAGGTTCAATGTGTTTAGATTAAATGAAAGGTATAATAAAGGTTCAATGTATTTAGATGAAATGAAAGGTATAATAAAGGTTCAATGTATTTAGATTAAATGAAAGGTATAATAAAGGTTCAATGTATTTAGATGAAATGAAAGGTTTAATTAAGGTTCAATGTATTTAGATTAAATTAAAAGTTTAATAAAAGTTCAATGTATTTAGATTAAATGAAAGGTTTAATAAAAGTCTAATGTGTTTAGATTAAATGAAAGGTTTAATAAAGGTTCACTGTATTTAGATTAAATTAAAAGTTTAATAAAGGTTCAATGTATTTAGATTAAATGAAAGGTTTAATAAAGGTTCAATGTATTTATATTAAATGAAAGGTTTAATAAAGGTTCAATGTATTTAGATCAAATGACAGGTTTAATAAAGGTTCAATGTATTTAGATTAAATGAAAGGTTAAATAAAAGTTCAATGTATTTAGATTAAATGAAAGGTTTAATAAAAGTTCAATGTATTTATATTAAATTAAAGGTTTAATAAAGGTTCACTGTATTTTGATTAAATGAAAAGTTTAATAAAGGTTCAATGTATTTAGATTAAATGAAAAGTTTAATAAAGGTTCAATGTATTTAGATTAAATGAAAAGTTTAATAAAGGTTCAATGTATTTAGATTAAATGGAAGTTTTAATAAAGGCTCAATGTGTTTAGATTAAATGAAAGGTATAATAAAGGTTCAATGTATTTAGATTAAATGGAAAGTTTAATAAAGGTTCAATGTGTTTAGATTAAATGAAAGGTTTAATAATGGTTCAATGTATTTAGATTAAATGAAAGGTTTAATAAATGTTCACTGTATTTAGATTAAATGAAAGGTTTAATAAAGGTTCAATGTATTTAGATTAAATGAAAGGTTAAATAAAGGTTCAATGTATTTAGATTAAATGAAAGGTTTAATAATGGTTCAATGTATTTAGATTAAATGAAAGGTTTAATAAATGGTTCAATGTATTTAGATTAAATGAAAAGTTTAATAAAGGTTCAATGTATTTAGATTAAATGAAAGGTTTAATAAAGGTTCACTGTATTTAGATTAAATGAAAGGTTTAATAAATGGTTCAATGTATTTAGATTAAATGAAAAGTTTAATAAAGGTTCAATGTATTTAGATTAAATGAAAGGTTTAATAAAAGTTAAATGTATTTAGATTAAATGAAAGGTTTAATAAAAGTTCAATGTGTTTAGATTAAATGAAAGGTTTAATAATGGTTCAATGTATTTAGATTAAATGAAAAGTTTAATAAAGGTTCAATGTGTTTAGATTAAATGAAAGGTTTAATAATGGTTCAATGTATTTAGATTAAATGAAAGGTTTAATAAATGTTCACTGTATTTAGATTAAATGAAAGGTTTAATAAAGGTTCAATGTATTTAGATTAAATGAAAGGTTAAATAAAAGTTCAATGTATTTAGATTAAATGAAAGGTTTAATAATGGTTCAATGTATTTAGATTAAATGAAAAGTTTAATAAAGGTTCAATGTATTTAGATTAAATGAAAGGTTTAATAAAGGTTCACTGTATTTAGATTAAATGAAAGGTTTAATAAATGGTTCAATGTATTTAGATTAAATTAAAAGTTTAATAAAGGTTCAATGTATTTAGATTAAATGAAAGGTTTCATAAAAGTTCAATGTATTTGGATTAAATGAAAGGTTTAATAAAAGTTCAATGTGTTTAGATTAAATGAAAGGTTTAATAAAGGTTCACTGTATTTAGATTAAATGAAAAGTTTAATAAAGGTTCAATGTGTTTAGATTAAATGAAAGGTATAATAAAGGTTCAATGTATTTAGATGAAATGAAAGGTATAATAAAGGTTCAATGTATTTAGATTAAATGAAAGGTATAATAAAGGTTCAATGTATTTAGATGAAATGAAAGGTTTAATAAAGGTTCAATTTATTTAGATTACATTAAAACTTTAATAAAAGTTCACTGTATTTAGATTAAATGAAAGGTTTAATAAACGTTCAATGTATTTAGATTAAATGAAAAGTTTAATAAAGGTTCACTGTATGTAGATTAAATGAAAGGTTTAATAAAAGTTCAATGTATTTAGATTAAATGAAAGGTTTTATAATGGTTCAATGTATTTAGATTAAATGAAAGGTTTAATAAATGTTCACTGTATTTAGATTAAATGAAAGGTTTAATAAAGGTTCAATGTATTTAGATTAAATGAAAGGTTAAATAAAAGTTCAATGTATTTAGATTAAATGAAAGGTTTAATAATGGTTCAATGTATTTAGATTAAATGAAAGGTTTTATAAAGGTTCACTGTATTTAGATTAAATGAAAGGTTTAATAAATGGTTCAATGTATTTAGATTAAATGAAAAGTTTAATAAAGGTTCAATGTATTTAGATTAAATGAAAGGTTTAATAAAATTTCAATGTATTTAGATCAAATGAAAGGTTTAATAAAAGTTCAATGTGTTTTGATTAAATGAAAGGTTTAATAAAGGTTCAATGTATTTAGATTAAATGAAAAGTTTAATAAAGGTTCAATGTGTTTAGATTAAATGAAAGGTATAATAAAAGTTTAATGTATTTAGATGAAATGAAATGTATAATAAAGGTTCAATGTATTTAGATTAAATGAAAGGTATAATAAAGGTTCAATGTATTTAGATGAAATAAAAGGTTTAATTAAGGTTCAATGTATTTAGATTAAATTAAAAGTTTAATAAAAGTTCAATGTATTTAGATTAAATGAAAGGTTTAATAAAAGTCTAATGTGTTTAGATTAAATGAAAGGTTTAATAAAGGTTCACTGTATTTAGATTAAATGAAAGGTTTAATAAAGGTTCAATGTATTTAGATTAAATGAAAGGTTTAATAAAGGTTCAATGTATTTATATTAAATAAAAGGTTTAATAAAGGTTCAATGTATTTAGATTAAATGAAAGGTATAATAAAGGTTCAATTTATTTAGATTAAATGAAAGGTTTAATAAAGGTTCAATGTATTTAGATTAAATAAAAGGTTTAATAAAGGTTCACTGTATTTAGATTAAATGAAAAGTTTAATAAAGGTTCAATGTATTTAGATTAAATGAAAGGTTTAATAAAGGTTCAATGTATTTAGATTAAATGATAGGTTTAATAAAGGTTCAATGTATTTAGATTAAATAAAAAGTTTTATAAAGGTTCAATGTATTCAGATTAAATGAAAGGTATAATAAAGGTTCAATTTATTTAGATTAAATGAAAGGTTTAATAAAGGTTCAATGTATTTATATTAAATAAAAGGTTTAATAAAGGTTCAATGTATTTAGATTAAATGAAAGGTATAATAAAGGTTCAATGTATTTAGATTAAATGAAAGGTTTAATAAAGGTTCAATGTATTTAGATTAAATAAAAGGTTTAATAAAGGTTCAATGTATTTAGATTAAATGAAAGGTATAATAAAGGTTCAATTTATTTAGATTAAATGAAAGGTTTAATAAAGGTTCAATGTATTTATATTAAATAAAAGGTTTAATAAAGGTTCAATGTATGTAGATTAAATGAAAGGTTTAATAATGGTTAAATGTATTTAGATTAAATGAAAGGTTTAATAAAAAACTAAAAGGAAGATTTTTCGGCTCTCAGTATAAAAGTAATTACACGTTTTTATTTTAATATTCATTAGTGAGTTGTTATCATCAAAGAATTCAACTTTTATTGGAATAGAAAAGAAAAAAGACATTCACCAGATTCCTTGCCTAATCATAAACGAAAACCTAAAAAACAAAAAAAATCATGTGTCTTCAAAAAGTCCGTCGACAATGATATTTCAGAAACAGTCGTTTGTTTCAGTGAGTGTTCTTACTGATCAGAAAGCACAAACGAGAAACTCAAGTATTAAAATAAAAACTGATTTTTACCTTTTAAAGTTCCTTAGAAAAAATCTTTTAGATATATAGTTGCACCATATCGCAAAAGAAATACGTTTTATTTTTTATGATCAATAGCTTTAATAACAAAATGTAAGAAATTCAAAGAAGCTTTCAATTTTGAATGTTTTACTCCGGACAACTCTTAGTTTCTTGCCTAGTATACAGCACCCGGGAAACGCCTAGTATACATCACTATAATTGAAACACATATGTGTGTGTTTTATTAAAATTGATTATAAAAGTGTGAGAAATTCACCTGAGCTTTCAGTTTAAAAAATATTTTTCCTTGGTGAGACCGATTTTATTTTCTTGTATACCTTTTGGCTAAAAAAATAAAACATACTTATCTATGTTATATCCACATATTTTGCCCCATAAAAAAGGAACAGGAGACTTGTTGGCACATGTTCCCCTATGCATATGGAAAACGGGTGCAGGCGAGCAATGCAATGTCAAAGGGGGTCAATAAGAAGTTCGACGACAGACAGGCTTTCATAATTAAGCCCACGCATTTGCGAGGGCGGAGGATTCAACCAATCAAATGCGATAATACTGCTGCTATGCAGAGGAGAGGCCATAAGAGCGGGAAAATCGAGACGAGAAAAAACTCGTGGGGAAGGTCGTCGAGCAGCGTTGAGAGCGGACGTCTAAGAGATTGGTAGCTCACCCAGCTGTCATATCGAACAATTTATTCCCGCACACAAAATCAAAAACAGAAAAAGTGGAATTCGAAAATTAACGGTTAAGAAATACAGCGATGTTTAATACTGCTGTCTAGCGGACACCAAAGGAAAAGACCTGGTATAACAAAATTGACTACGACAGACCAGTCAATCATATTACCTCTTTAAAGTGGAGATTACGTATATTTCGGGACCCTAAATACAACTCGTTAAGAACGGACAACAGAATCTAAAATTCTCTTAAAATATCCTTTCCTCCGCCGTCAATCCAAAAAGATATGTGTTTACGACATAAGGACAAAAATACCATATTAATTCGTCCTAAAATTGAACTTTCATATTGTTATATATTGTCGTGTTAAATGATCTCATTCAATCGTTCCCCGCAATTTAAACACATTTACCTTCATATCTGGATCTCCCGTGGGAGTAGAAGCATTTCTCATTTGTTTTCCTCGAATCACGTAAGGAAAAAGACTTTCCTATTTTCATTTTTCATAAATGCTATAAGCCTTCTTAATTGCTATATTTGGATTTTTAATTCTTATCCTGACTGATCATCTTTCTCGGAATAAATAAACCAGCCTCTTATAAAGAACTCCGTTTGTGCGGAAAGAATATTAGTTGATCTTTTGAAAAATAAATACTTGTTATGTATTGTTAATTTGCCTTGATTGTTTTATACAAAAATATGATTATAATTTGTGGTACGGTGTGTTATGCATTTTTATGGAGTACGGGTTGTTTTCCTTTCATCGGGTTTTCAACCTTTGCACATTTTTACAGTCTGGTCTGAATTACGTATATGTAATGTTCAGTGTCCTAGTACCACTATTATAACATTGGTGTCAGAAGTAACGGTCTCTTCACAAAAGAGCAACGTACCCGCGCAGGAACGCGTGAAAATAAATTTAGCACGTATATCCTTGGTGTCATTAAGCTGGTTACCCAGAATAAACAAAAATATTTTAAAAAAAAAAGATAAATAAAAAAATGTATATTACTGTTCTCCCTTTTATTGTTTTAATGAAAAGCTGTTTTGGAGAAGTCGTGTTTGAATTTGTAAACATATGAGTCGTGTACAAGTGTAGCAGTCATGAATTAGATTTACTTTGTAATGCGTATCAGTGTCCCTGTGAGCTGGTTTTGCCAATCAGCTCGCAGGACGCATTGATATCATTAGTTCCCTAAGGGACTACTTGAGCTCCCTGAGGATATTGCAGACGATGAGCCGACGGTATCCTGGCTCCAGCACGGAAGTATTGTGGCAGATCAATAGATCGATGAGACGAACGGGCATTGAAGGAAAGTGCTAACCTGTTTAGCTACCCCTTTTCTTTCTAGGTTCGTTCGGCTTACTCTCTCCTCTTCTTTCCTCTTCTTTCCTCTCTCCCTTTTCTTTTTCTTTATTTCTTTCTTCTTGAAGAGGGGATCATCTAACGGGCAAGTTGCTCGTAAAAATAAGTGATAACAGATGTGGCCGAAAAGTGAACTCAGAAGAGTGTTCACACATGTTTATCAAGTGGGTGCTAAATAGACTTTTAATAAAAACAGGGAATTATCTGAGAAAGATCAGTTCTCTTGGCGAGACCAGACAACGCGCCTCGCTACAAATGAAGACAGCAACAATCCACTTGTAAGCACGCCTGCTGTCTTCCCACAATAACAAGCTTAACCAGGAACGCACACAAACACACACGCACCCAC
The DNA here is from genome assembly GCA_963556195.1 of Sepiola atlantica. Taxonomy (NCBI): domain Eukaryota; kingdom Metazoa; phylum Mollusca; class Cephalopoda; order Sepiida; family Sepiolidae; genus Sepiola; species Sepiola atlantica. The sequence continues at coordinate 23,760,680 of OY744549.1, read as the reverse complement.
GCATACTAAACTTTAAGGACAAAGTTAACACAGCGTGTCGTTTCAAACTTTTTTTATCCTTCAAACTTTATTGTTAAATTTTACATTTTTGTAAAATTGTTTACATATAAAAGTTTTTATTCTTTTACTTTGCAGTTTCTTCTTTTTATTAACAATATTATATTGTTAAAAGTTAGCACTCGCTAACTGGTGATCCTTGTAATCAAATAGGTCTCAATTATCTACACAAAATTAATTGTTTAGTGTGGTGGCTTGGTAATCCCTAAAGGCGCGACCGTCATCTAAAATACCAGACCCCAAACAGGGAAACAAAGCCATCCCCACAGTATCTCCCCAGCCTCTCTCCTGCCTCCTTGTCCACTGGACGCTCACGACGCCTGCTATCTTCGCTTAGAAGATGTTTGAACTAAGAACTTACTTTTCTTCTTCTTTCGGACACTGTGCAAAGTTTCTTCTACCTGTACGAAACGGTATAGGTTACCTTATATACGAAATGGTACAGGTAACCTTATATACGAATAAACCCCTTTCGTTGTTATTGTTGTTGTAAAAGAGTTTCGTTATTTCGTAAATAAATTTCGTGTGTTAAATTAAGATAGGGGATAACAAATCCTCAATTCTTACACCAGCAAAAGCGACAGGCTCATTCGTCCCAGAACTGTTCCTTTCTTTCTTTCAGGATTTTTCATTAACTTTACTTAAGTAGGCATCAAAATAGCATATTTACCATGGACAGCGGCCCCCCACACTTTACGGTCATCAATATATGCATGTGTTTAACCGCCCTTCCACACTTTTTAGGAGAGCCCCCCACTTGTATAACTGTCCCGCCGGTCCTGTTTACTATAATGCAGGCACGTAGCCAGACTTCTAACTTGGGGGGGGGGCAAGAGATTTTTAGGGGGGCAAGGCATTTTTAGGGGGGGCAATGCATTTTTAGGGGGAGGGCAAAACTAATATTGATATTCTAATATGGGTGACGTTTTGGTTCAGTGTGTGTGTGTACTGATATATAAATATAAATAAGTAGATACAAAATTTCAATTTCTTTTATATAATCTAAATATGTTTTTGTGTATTTCGGTAGGTACATGTAAATAACAACATCAGTATAGTAAAGCACATAAAGCATAGTAAACACAGTAATAATAACATAAAGTTCGTAAAATAAGGTAGCTACTTGCTAGCTCTACAGAATTCTATTATAATCTTCTATTTGTACGTAGGGTTTATACCCTACCAATGCTGTTTTTCTTTCACCTTCATCTCGGGTGAAATCTGGGATTTTTTCTATGTTAATTTCAAAAATGTTGAATGTAACATTCACAATTTTTTTTTATTAATAGTTGCAACTGACGACAAAAAGAAAAAAAAGACGTATTTGAGATTCGTGATAAAATACAAAAATAATTTTTTAAACTAATTCCCACTTTCATTTGAAAATAATTTAGGTTGCTAGTATTCGTTTCTATCTTTTGAATGAAGACAACACTTTCTTTTATAAATTAAAAAAAATATCTTTAAAAGAAGCTGGCAGAACAACAACGTGAATTAATTTTGTGTTTATATTACATCATTTGGATTATAATTATTTAATTGATAATTTATAATATTAAATAGTGTGAATTAACAATATTTAAAAAAAATATATTTGGTAAGTTGACAAAAAAGACAGATACACTTACAATCTCTTTCACCAAGCAGGAAACAGGTGAAAAGCATTCGAGGCTTTGTTTCCCTCACCACTTGATCTGAAACTAGCGAAGTTATGTTTGAGTTTGAGAACGCGTACATTTTAATTTTCTTTCTTTTTACAAGGTAACATAAATTTAAATCATATTTAGATGTTATTATGGTCAATAGATTTATTTTAACTGGTAGTTTAAAATCCGTAAATATTTATTATGGTATCATTAATACCAGGAATGGAAAATTAAGTTTTAAACAAAATAAAATCCAAAGAAGCGTTTTTGAAATCGGAAATTATGTTAAAAATTGGTGGGAGGTCCTCTCTTGGTGGGTGGCCCAGGCCCCAGCCCCGTGGCCCCTTAATCCGGCTCTGCTGTAAAATATATAACACAAAAGTAAATACTGGTTCATAAATAAGAAGTATAGTTGACTAAGAAATATAAGATTATTTATATTTATAAAATTTTTTGGATCACAAATTTCAGGGGGTGCAAATTTAATTGCAGGGGGGAGCCTTGCCCCCCCCCTTGCCCCCCCCCCCTGGCTACGTGGGGGCTATAATGGCTTCGCTTAAAGATTGGCCATCGAACGGGAATAACGATTATGTATTTGGAAAGCGACAAACGGTGTTATTAAAAACTGTTACACATTATATTTTAGGTCGGATATTATTATTATTTTATATATTAACACCTAATAAATTTAAACTACTTTTTAGTAATCAGAAATGTAATGTTTTTTATTACAAATAATCAAATCAAACTTTTTTTTAGAATGAAAGTTTTTTTTCAAATAATCAATGTTTTTTTTTGTTTATAATCAATGTTTTTGTTTTCAATATATTTTAAATGGTTTATATTGAACATATTTTTTAAATACTTCATTTTTAACATAGTCTAATAGTTTTTTTTATAAATAGAAATGAAATAATATAAAGTAAAGATCGTAGTAATAACTCAATACAAAATATTCCTGATAAATCGATTTTATTCTGTCAAACTGTAAGTGGACGCAAATCACAAGGGAGAGTTTTTTTGATAGACACCTTTTTCCTCTTTCCAAAGTAACAACTGGAAGCCGCGTTCAAGGGCAGCATCTTCTCTTTAACTTAATTAAAATGGCCAAAACTGTTTAAGATTATTTTTATTTACAAAAGATATTTACAAATTGATTGGACAAAAGATAGCGAGTTGGACAACAACAAATGCCGTCTGCTATACTTTAATATCAATTCAAGGAAGATGGTGACTTTCATCTTTTATTTTTTTCTCGAAAATATTAAAATAATGCGATGAATAAAATAATAATAATTTAACTTGTAATATTCATGAAAGAGATCCGCGCTTTTTCGAAATTGTTCATTTCAATTTCGCTCGCTTTAACTTTCTGCGAACCTTCTTTACCAGCCGCCATCTTGAATGATACCGTCAGTGAACCTATTCACGTTTGATCAACACATCTTATAATCATTTCTTTCTGTCATCCTTGGAAGCAAATAAGTCATTCAGAAGCAGATTATCAAACATAAAGTAAGTATTACTTGAATTTATTTGCTTTAGTTGTTCTTTTTTACGACAAAGGCGCGACCAAATGATTGTTTACCGTGAGTGACAAACTATGACTGAGTACAAAATACTGATTTTACATGAAAATAATTTTCTACAGGGATCCTATTCTAAATAAGCACCAAGAACTCTACTTTTTAAAACCTCACCACCATATTTAAAAAATACCGGATTGTAATGTGTTATTACGACAATTAAAAGAGACTCAGTGTTACAGAGATGATAATTCTCAGATTTTCAGCGAAATTTCTCATTTTATGAAATAAAAACGGAATTTAGCGAATAATTTAAAAGCATAAATATAGTCGATCTATATCAGTCGATACCGAAAGAAAAAAAAGAAAATTCGGTTCTTGTTGCTTAAAAGTACGAAAAAAATTTTTTTGTCTTTTCCTGAGAGAGAGTTAATTAAGGGGCAGTAACTCTATTCAACTGTTGTTATTACATCGAAAGCAATTAACTAGAAATTAATTATTAATAAATGAACGTAAAAGAATACAGTAATGGAAAATTTAAGAATTTATTTGGTTTAAATTTGAATTTTGTAGTGAATGAAATCACTGAACGAAATTCAGCGAGTTACGTCTAATCGACGTTATACTTACATAGCAACAACTCGTGCAACGCTAAAGAAATCCATCAGTTTTCACTGTTGATGGCACAAGTCACATGTTATGCCCACAACTGCAGGTTTCTTCGCCAGAAATAAGCCCATGGGCTTGCAAGAAATCGATCTGTTTAGCTTTTTCGGAAGTAAAATAAAGTACGTCTTCAAACTGGAACAAGTTCAGATCCATGATTGCAATTTAATACAAAATCAAAGTTGTTAGATATTAAAGACAAAATCTGGCTCAAAATTACAATTCACAGTTACTGCCCCTTAATTAACTCTCTCTCAAGAAAAAACCTAAAATGTTTTTTTCGTACTTTTAAGCAACAAGAACCGAAAATTCTAAAATGTAAAATATTTGAAAAAAATTCCCAAAACCCCGGAATTCTCTAGCAGCCTGATAGCTAAGTGTACACCGAAAAAAGAACAAAAAAAATGGTCGGTAAAAAGTTGAGAAAAACGGACTATGGTAAAAGACGAACAAGTACCCATTTATCATTTAAAACGAAAACCCAACAGTCAAAAATGTATCATTTAAATGAATAATCAATGACGGCGGCTGATATTGTTTGTCTTTTACCATAGTCCGTTTTACTCAACTTTTTACTCACCATTTTTCTTTCATGGGTATACAATTACCTATCTCACTAGAGAATTCCGTGTTTATTTTTTAATTTCTTTCAAATATTTGCACTAAGAACTTTTATTTTATGTGGTTGAGTTTCCTACATACATTAAACGTAAACTGATCACTCACTTTTTGACCATCACCAAATTATTTTCTTCCGTGTACAATTAGCGAGCATGTCGCATTTTCTTGGGCATGGAAAGGCACTTGTGAAATATGGCAGTTAAAATAAAATGGTGATAGTCAAAAAGTATGTCTTTAGTTTATGTAATATAGGAAAGTGAACCCTTCCCACACACACACACTCTAAAATCTAAAATATTATTTTTTTAATTCTCAAACGTCAGGAATTCTCTAGCGGCATGATAAGTAATTCTCCACAGAAAAAAAATTGTTCCGTAAAAAGGGTGAAAAAATATGTGGTTGAGTTTTACGAACAAACTACACACGACATGTTCATAAAGTGGGTGATCAGGTTACATTAAATTTATATAGGAAACTGATCACCCTTCTAAAATATTTGAATTTTTTTTCAAAATAACACGGATTTCTCTAGCGGCCTGATAGGTAAATGTATACCGAAAAAAGAAAAATAATTTGGTCAGTAAAAAGTTGAGAAAGACGGGTGGTCGAGTATTACTGACAAGCGTCACCATTTTTTAAAATTTAATTTATAGTAAATGAATGAGAGAAATTCAAATGACGTCTAAAATCAAATCACTAGATAAAAATATACACCTGAAAAAAGAAAATAAAAACAAAAAAAGCTTCCCAGTTTTTATATGAAATTATCGTCAAAGCTTTTATTTGATTTAGCATGTTAAGAGGGTGGAGGAATATCTGATCTGATCAACATTTACTATAAAATCGTTTTACAATAGTAGACATTTTCGGATGTCTTTATACAATCAGCAGCATTCGGTGGTGTGTGCATGGCTAAAAAATGTAAAATCGTCATAAAAGACAAAAAAAAACGAAACTAGTAGATTATATCTGCTTGTAGTTTTCATAAAAAATACTTATAATTTTAACTGAAAAAAATTATTTAAAATATTTGTTCATATGAATTTTTCAAAGACAATGTCGATTTCTTTTGCTAATTTTTCTTAATACAACATTTTTTTGAATCAAACAAATATGATTTTCTGTTGCACTAGTTATGTAGGGAAAGTAAGATATCCTCAGAGAAGGATCAATTGGAAATTACTCCTCACCTAACAATAGAAAGTAAGATATCCTCAGAGAAGGATCAATTTGAAATTACTCCTCACCTAACAATAGAAAGTAAGATATCCTCAGAGAAGGATCAATTTGAAATTACTCCTCACCTAACAATAGAAACTGCAAGAGAGAGAAAAAGAAGACTACTTTATTTTGTGAGGACTCTGATCTCTATTGAAACAGATTGTTGTTCCATGGTTGCTAAGGATAGGAGATTCCTGCACTGATGTCAAGTAAATCATTTTTTTACTTTGATCACTATTGCAACAGATTGCTGTTCAGTGGCGACTAAGGGTTTCTGAGCTTAGTTTCAGTAAAGTTTTGTGTGGCTGTTCACATATTTGTGTCCCTAGTTTATGTGTGGGTATCTTAATTAGACATGGATTCACAAACTCATGATAATCATCATATTCAGTTTAATGTCCGTTTTACATGTTTGCATGACAGCTTTTAGAACTTTACGTTCAAACTACCTATCTCTGACTAGGTATTTATTTATCTCTTTTTTTCTAAAATCAATACTTATCACTTCCTCTCATGTTTTCCTTGACCAGCTCCTACTACTGTACCGGCTCACTTTCTAGTGGCAACCAAATAATGTAGCCCTCACGCTTATTCATTTCCATGCGTATCACAGGCTAATACCTTCAATTTTGGTTGATTTTGTATCACTGACTATTGACCGTCTTCACGAGATATCAGCGCTGAGGAAATTTTACTTTCCTTGCAGAGGACTTGTGTGGTCAACACATCTACAGTGACTGGGCCGTACATCTAAGTTGTGTTGAGTAATCAAGAGATACTCTAGAGTTACTCTGGTGATGCATGATCAACTGAGGAATTAGAAGTACATTAAAAAAGGCCAACCAAGGTATATACAACTCAACAAATATTCTGAATTTAAAATAAATATAAGAATATATATTTCTGTGAAACTTGTAATTACAGTAACAAAAAAAGTATTTTGCTGGTAAAGGTTTTTATACATCTGCTTCGGGATGTAGTTTAGGTTTCCAATTGTGACTCACTAAGTTACTAAACCATGTGGTAGTAGTGTTGTAGGCATTTCTTCTTAAAAGAGGCAAGCGGTGTTAACATGTACATACATGCGTGTTTGTGTGTTAACTGCACTGGCTGTAATTATCAACAAGCAACACATTTATTCACTGAATGTTATAAAAGATACTCCTGTGTTCAAGTTAAATGTCAGACTTGCAAATGAGGCTTCTATATCCCGGGGAAATGAAAACAAGTCCCCCACAGTCATTTAGCTTAGTGACCCAGATGGGTTATCCTTCCTTGAAGGGCACACAGCTTAAACTCCTTGCCAGCTATCTCAGCAAACCTCAAACTTTCTATTATGCCCAATGGGCTAGCTTGCGCCCCTCCTGTCTCCCTCTTTCTTTGATCGCGTCTTTAAACTGGTCATCGTGGGTCAACCAAGTACTTAAGATTTCAACTTGAGATAACCTGTCAGACAGTCACCCCAGTGCGGCTTTATCATGGAGATGATCCAAAAATCACTTTTGTGTTTCAAAATCATTGTTCGTTTTTACGAGATATTTAATTCACCTCAAATAGAAACACACTTCTGGGGTGGTCCAAATAAAACCAAAGATATTTTCACTTCATTTTTTGCCCCCTTCCTTTCTCTGGTCCAGCATCTATCACTTGCAATGCCCACCATTGATATACATCACTAAATAAAATGCGGCCTACTGCACTTTTACATAATCAGTTTTACCAAATTTACTTCAACTCTCCTTCTTGTCTGACAAAATTCTACTTACCTAATCTCGTAAGCAATCTCATTGGCTGTTTATTCAAAGCAATCTACAATACATTGCATGATTTTCTCTGTCACTTATTTGCCTATTTCTCTCGATGGGTTGGCTGCAACTCAGGCAATGCTTTGTCAGAAGCATATCTTCCCATGTTATCACCATTGCTTTGACCCAGATCAGCTTTGTATGACTTAACCCGGTTAGACATCTTTCAAATTAAGAAAGCTCGCTAGCTGGGTTAACCTTTGACCTTACATTCACCCATCACAGCTGTAAAATTCGACAACCTTATCTCAAAATGCAAAATTAGGCAACTTTATCTCAAAACAATATTTTCAATAGTCTGACTTCCGACTCAGAAATACAAAATAATTTGGTGGTACAAATAATCTAATTCTTTTTCTCGCCTCTCCCTAAATATATACTACTATATTAATATCTAAGAATTATTAGTGGGGTCCAATCACTCCTATTAATTCTTTCTATGTGATCATATCAACAAAGTATCCTGTTTTGCATACATTCACCAGCATACACTTGCCTTTTTCATTATATTTAAAAATTAAAGACAAAAACCTCACTTAAAAGTATTTTTTATTTAAATTTCAACATGACATAAGACGTCTGACCAATTTTTTTGCAAAACCTATTTAAAATATTGAATTTTCCTTCTAATTATTAGTTTAAACACATCTCTATAACCAAGTTTTAAATTATCTCTCCAATCATTAGTTTTAAAACATATCTCCAAGAGGTTGTCAATCTTTCTCTTCTCTTCATTATTTTCATTGTAGATCCTCGACTCAGCTCCAATCTTTGGTTCTTCTTGTAAAACTTTCTCAACAAAACTCATCTACATATTCCTTTCTTCTTTTGTGCACCTAACACTAAACCAACCTTCCAGGAACAAAGTTTCTTCATAAGCATTTTCAATCTATGGAATACAATAGCAGGGGATTGCTTCCCAGCTGATTACAACATGGTTGTTGTTTTTAAGTTCAATGTTAACAAATTCTTGTGTAGTTGTCAACTTAAATTATCTAATTTTGGTCATTTCACCAATCGTTTCCAATCATTTCCAGGTGTAGTTCATAACCAACTGAGAATCTCATTAGCCCTCATCCTTGAATGGCCTTTGAGCATTGATAAGCCGTGACTTGTTAGTGAAACATATCCCCAGATACTGTACATATTTAATCTTCCTCTGGAGTCATCACATCTAAGCCTATCTATTAAACTCACGTTACACATCCATTGTATCATTCTAATATAATTTATCTCAATGTAACACATGTCGCTATTCCTCACTTCCCAACTTTCACTTCCATATGCCAGCAACTGCATACATAGTCTCTTCCTGTGGGCTACAGAAGAAACACTCCTACTGTGCTGATTACAAAATGGAAGTAGTTCCCTGAAATTTAGCTACCCACCCCTAACTCTTGCAATAACCCTAGCACCAGCTCTTCCCTGTGCTCTAAGTGTATAACCAACATAGCAAAATTTCTGAACAGCCTTAATAGCTGCGCAATCCAAGAGGGAAAAAGGAAAATAATTTCCAGTCGTTGTAACTAGACAAGTTTTGTTGTAAATGTTTACAGGGGGAAGCGTGGATTATAGATCAGTCGAGAATATACCATTAAAATAACAATAGAGTAGATAAAGACTAGCAATCTCTCATCTGTGAGAAAGAGGCAGAAGAGAAGGGGACATTCCCCACTAGATTTTGAAGTCAGTTTTGTACTCTGTCTATGCAGGAAAAAGTGCTCTGAGCGGCACCTCCCCAGATGTGGCCACGTTATTCTATCTTAGGACTATTTGTACTCTTATGCAGGTAGAGGATTGTGTACGGAGAGTGATACCTTCTGGAGTAGTAGAATGACCAACCTATTTTTCCAATGTGATTTGGGAGATAATTGATAAAGATAAGGAAGAGAGTTAGGCCCAGAATTGATCTTTGAAGTATGCTGGCATTATTACTATGTGCAACAGTATTCGGCATTACTACTATGTGCATCAGTATTCGGCATTGCTACTATGTGCATGAGTATTCTGCACATCAACGACCATTATAAACCTATCAAAGTGAACTGGTTTTATGGTTGAACAGACATTTCCATATATTCCATAGCTAGTGAGCTTGTGAACCACATTTTCTTCCGCACACAATCAAAGGCCTCTGATATTTAAAGAGCTTTTATTCTAGACATGAAGACTTTATCAATAGATTCAGTGATGCTGTGTAATATTAGTCTGTACATCAGCAGTTAAATAATTTGAGAAATGCTACAGAAAGTAAAGTTTTGAGAGTGAATCTTACTGAGAAGAAAGTGATGATTATTGTTTGTAGTGTTAGAAATCTCCCTAGAAAGGTAAATGTCCCCTGCTCGATTTGTCGAAAAAGGGTTTAGGTACATGTAAGCAAAACAAACATTCACTCTGAACACGTTACTTTCTGTAGCATTTCTCCAAGTCTTTAACTTAGCAAATAGACCGCCCATTGTTTAACAGGCAAGCACTAAAGCATAAGCATATCTTCAGGACAAATTGTCTCAAACCCTGGATGACGCTTCTAAGACACAAATGAAAAGCAATGAACTCCGTACAGAACGGTGATGTAATCCTAATTTAGTTTAACATTAAGGATGTCACTAAAGTGCTGTTATCATTTACATGACTTTGAGCATTCTGTATATTGTTTGTTTGGAGGAGGAAATTCATTTTCATTTTACCAATGTATTCACTGTTGCATCAAATATCGACATTTTGAGCACAAAAATGATACAGCAAAAGGCGAAATATGATAAGCCCAGGAATTAACTTGGTATATAATAGTAATAGGTACTACACATCACGCTTGTTTTGTGTTCGACAAAAAGCAAATATAATGAAATTTGCCTCAATTTCAACTTGATATTTATTTGTTTGAGTTTTTTGATAAAAATTTGAATGTAAATAAAATTTAACCTTTTTATTTATGAATGTGTAATTATTTTTAATAGTTTCAAATTAGGTCCCTATTTTCAGTGACAAGTGATTCATTTTTTATGCAACAAATGTTTTTTCTAATTAGTCGGGCGATATAAAAATAGTCTTATCTTGCAGAAAAAAGGGTCACTCGTTAATGTGATGGACTTAATAAATTATTTTAAGTTGTCTTTTCCGAAGAAAATCCAAGTTGAAAATTTAAATAAATTAAAAGCTGAAGAACAATTTAAAACATTTCGAAAATTGCACCGTTCTGTAGGAAAATTACCCATCTTTAATAATCTGTTAGTGTTCTATTACTACACTAATAAATTACATCGCTTCGCTGCATGAAAGTAGAGGTCACTTCTTCATATTTATGAATTATTTCGAGAAGAAGCGATTTTATCGGTGTAAAAGTCGCACTGATTGTTGACGTTGCAATAGCAGTAGTATTGATAGCATCTCAACACGGCTGTTAAAATATCTTCTCTATTCTGTTTATCTTTTTCTTGCCTTTTCTCCTTTCTTTCTCTCTCTTTCTTTCTTTATTTCTCACTCTTTCTTTATTTCTCACCCTTTCTGTATTTCTCACTCTTCTTTTTCTTTCCCACTCTATTTCTTTCTCTTTTTGACTTTCTTTTTCTCCTCTCTTTGGAAGTGAAGAGAGTATTGTTCCTTAACTTTAAAAGAGAAGTATCTTGTGGAATTGGCAATTAATCCCATATATAAAAGGAAACTTGTTTTCTATTTGTGAGAAGTTTGTGAGACATTATATCATGAAGTCTGTGGAGCTTGTTGCTTGAAATATAGGAAAGAATAATAGTGATAGAGATGCAGTCGACACATACTATTTCAATTGATGGGATGCTAAATCAGGAAGAAAGCAAGGAAGAGCAGACACTAATTACCTGAAAAAAAACAGGCAATATGCTGCACGTGTGACTATTATTATTAGGAAAAATCTATTTAATTTGAATTTGTGCTTAACAGTAATTTGCAATTTACTCACCAAATTACTAATCCCAGTTATTGTCTATTACCTTATCGTCTCTCGTTGTATGTTGTTTAACTTTCTTATTTCTATTTTATACCGTCTTTACAAATATCGTCTAATCCTTCTCTCTACCTCTCTTTATCTCTTCATTAACACTCAAAGATAAAACTAGCTATGAAATAAAAGATTGGAATAGTCTATTATAATCGAAAAACGAGTTTAACGTTTAACCACATTTTTATTTGTTTTGTCATACGTTTAAAAGTTTTATATATTTGAAGATTCTAAACATGCAAAGTTTGATGATAAATTAGTAACCTTAAACAGTTTAATTGAATTTTTGCAAGTTTAGAAAGAAAATAATAATTTCATTTAATTAATGAATTCGTTGTTTTATTTACATAATGGAAAATGTTTGTATCTTCATAGATTTTCTGTAGCAATTTCAAACTTCTCATGTTTGCTTTATTGTAATGACTCCGTTTTTTGACCTGTAATGATGTGCTTGATTGATTTGGGTCAACTTTAAATGAACGTCTGTCCCTAGAAGATAAACAAACTGATGAGTGTCAGTTGAAATGTCTTTTTCAGAGACCATGGTCGAAAACGAACCTGCTCGTATTCGCTATTTAAAATCGTATACTCGTAAACCTTTATTAAAATAACATTTATAAACGTTAATATATTTTACTGTTCGATGATAATTAAAATAATGATTGTAACATTCTTTTTCACGGCTGTTATCTTTCAACTGAAACAAAAATTTCAATAAAACGAAGACATTTAAATCACCTCAAATGCGTCTCTCTCTTTTTATCCCATTAAGTCGTTTGTTGTTCAAACAGGTTAAAATTATTTAGAAATCTTCGAAACTTTGAAAATAATTAGGTCACAAAATTGTTCGTTAACTGTGTCTTAAATATATCACCTTAGTTAAAAGCTATTTGTAAATATCTTTGTTTACAATGCCGTTTTTTTATCTATCAACACATCATCTTTTCAAAAGACTTTTCATTCAGAATAACAAAACAGTGTCATTGCCAAAAAAATCTGACGTTTTTCTTTCCTTAAAATTTCAATATATAAAATGGGTCTTGTAAAATGATTACTTACATTTTTATCAGAACACATCCATTTTAACGCAAAAAATGGAACAGATATTGGTTCATGAAAGATAATTTATTTCATGTATAAAATACCAAAATAACAGATTTTTATTTAGTGTCATGTATCAATATATATCAAGTCGACTAAAAAATTAAAATGACAATAGCACAATTTATTTATGAAAAATAGTGTTACATTCTCTTACACCAGTTTCTCATTAATTAATTAAACTAATAATGATGTTTCAAATATGTAAACTAGTTGTGATATGTTTTCCATATATAATGTTTTATTAACTAACATCTCTTATTTATTCACAGAGCAACAGATTAAAACCAATGGATTTTGTAACATATACGAAACAGAAAGGCTGTTTTCCTTTTATAGAAAATAGAATTTAAATTTCAAATAAATTTCATTAAAATAAATAAGCAAATACTCTCAACTTACGGTTGAGAGTAGTTTCATGAATTATTTTCAGGTTCAGCACAATAAAGATTCACCTGCACACACACACACTGGTGAGAAACCTTATGCTTCTTAAGTGTGCGGCTCAGCTTTCAGGAAAAACGACGATTTATAAAGACCCAAGTATACACACTCTAGGACATTATGAAGAAACTCTTGGAAGGTTTGCATTACCTTCGAGACACCATATTGTCTATGGTCCTTTTTAAATAGGGTCTTTGGTCTTTTTTTTTAAATGTTTGCCAGGACGACCTGACATACTGATACTTCACCATACAAGTAAACACTGACCAAATATTCAAAGTAACATAGAATACTATGTTACTTTAAAGCCCAAATATAATCCCCTCAACACAGCTATACACTAGCTCATACAAGGAATGGTTCAGACTGTCCTAGTGATGTTCTCTTAAGTAACAGCACTTAGCTGGATGATAAACCAGACCAGATGAATTCTCTGTTCTGGAATCTTATAAGACCCCCCCGAAAAAAAAACAATAGAAAAATATACTGTAACATAGTAAACTGGTCAATTTAGGAGACAACAATAAATGTTCTTCACTTCTATATACACTGCACTCTTGGTCGGTATAGGAGAAATCAAGTGTTAGCACCAGAAAAGAGGTCCCTTGACTTCTGAGACCTTATTCAAGTAAAATGAAAAGAAAATGTGAAAAACTTTATCCTTGTGAAGTTTGTGGCACATCATTTACAAGAAACTATCATTTAAAAATCCATTTGCGCACACACACTGGTGAAAAACCTTATGCTTGTGAGGTGTGTGGTGCAACATTTTCACAGAACTCTGATTTAAAAAGCCACCTGCGCACGCACACTGGTGAAAAACCTTATGCTTGTGAAGTGTGTGGCGCATTATTTTCACAAAATTCTAATTTAAAAATCCACTTGCGCACACACACTGGTGAAAAACCTTATGCTTGTGAGGTATGTGGTGCAGCATTTTCACAAAACTGTCATTTAAAAATCCACCTGTGTACACACACTGGTGAAAAACCTTATGCTTGTAAAGTGTGTGGCTCAGCATTTTCAAAAAAATCGTATTTAAAAATCCACTTGCTCACACACACTGGTGTAAAACCTTATGCTTGTGAAGTGTGTGGCTCAGCATTTACGAAAAACTCTGATTTTAAAATCCATCTGCGCACACACACTGGTGAAAAACTTTCTGCATGTAGAGTGTGTGGCACAGAATTTTCACTAAACTCTCAATTAAAAATTCATCTGCGCACGCACACTGGTGAAAAACCTTATGCTTGTGACGTGTGTGACAGTGCATTTTCACAAATCTCTCATTTAAGAATCCACCAGCGCAAACATACTGGTGAAAAACCTTATGCTTGTAAAATATGTGGCTCAGCATTTTCACAAAACTCTCATTTAAAAATCCACCTGCGCACACACACTGGTGAAAAACCTTATGCGTGTGACGTGTGTGACTCATCATTTTCACAAAACGCTCATTTAATTAAACACATGCATAAACACTACTAATTCTCGTTTTACAGGTAATGGAAAACTTTAATGGAATATCTATGTATCTCATACAGATACCAAGTGTTAGCCCCAGCAAGGGGTACCTTCATTTCTGGGAACTTCGACTGAAGTAAAATAAAACAAAAGTAAAAAATCTTATTCTTGTGACATGTGTTGCACAGCATTTTCACAATACTCCAAGTTTAAAATCCACCTATGCAGAGACACTATCCCTGAGTTTCTTCCGTCTCTATACAAGGGTTTGTCAGGCAACCTGATATTAGGATACATCACCCTACAAGTAAACTCTGACCAAATATTTAAAATGACATAATATGCAAAGCTCAAATCAGATCACCTCAACACGGCTATTCACTGACTAATACGAATAATGGTGCACCTTCTCCTAGTGATTTTACCTGAACTAACATCACTAGCTGGATCCTCCACCAGACAAGATAAATTCTTGTCCTGGAATCCGGTAAGACCAAAAGAAAGATATACTATAACATAATTAACTGGTCAATTTAGGAGATGGAAATTAATGTTCTTAACTTCTTCACAAACTCCAAGGAGAACTTTGATGGAATTATTGAATATCTCTGTATTTTATATACAGATCAAGTGTTAGCCCCAGGAAGGGGCCCCTTGATTTCTAAGAACTTTGACTGAAGTAAAATGCACCAAAAAATAGAAAAAAAACATGTAATGTGTATTGCTCAGCCTTTACAAAAAACTATGATTTAAAAAGACACAAAGACACACCCGGTCATTTGAATGCCTATTCGACACCATCCTCGAGTGTTTCTGGTCACTCTGTATAGGGGTTTGTCAGATATACTGACATGAGAATACTTCTACTTTGAAGTAATCCTTGACTAAATATTCGAGACGGGCTAGAGCTGACCCACTGGGCATAACTTGAAGTTTGAAGGGGTTTATTTAACAGAGGGTTACCTATACCTATGAACCTATATACGTCTTTTTTAGCCTTTTTACAAAAAGAAATATATTCGTTAAAAAAGTTTGTTTTTTGTGTTAGAAGGCGAAAAGAGTTCTCTGCTTTCAAAATAAAATGTTCATATGGTCTTGTTGGCCTTTTTCTTTTTTCAAATGTTGGTTGTCGACAGCACGTGGCGTCTCAAAGTCCGTTGGACAAACTTGACGAAAAAAAAACTTTGACGTTGGAAAAAAAAGTTTGATACTTTCAAATATAAAAGTATTTTTAAACGTTTTTCTGTTAGGAGTTCCTTCTGTGAAAGAAAAATATTTTGAGGAAGAAGTTTGCCACTTTTTTTTCTTTTTTAAGCGGCATGTGTTTTTAAGTACGAAAGGAAAAAGTAATGCGTTTCAATAGTTTTTACTTTGTTTCTTCTTTTCTTTTTGCATTAAAAAGATATGTCTGAAATTTTGTCTTCTTAGTTTCGAAAGAAAAGCAAAATGTATTTTGGAAGTTGCCGAGTATAAAAAAAACGTGTTTTCTTTCTTTCGTTTTTTTCTTTTCTTTTACACGACATAGTTTTCTTGGACGTCGCTGGAGTTGTCTTCTGTTTAAAACCTCGTTGCGTTTTTTTTTACTTTGTTGTTGTTATGTATATTATATTTCTTCAGCTGCATTTGCCCAGGATAGAACTCAGCACCTTGGGATTACGAGATGGATTACGTGCACTTGCATATATTTCCGTTAAAGTAAAATTACTGGGTTTTCTTGTCCACGTGACTTTTTAATTTAAATGCGTTCTCTTTCTTTTACTATATATACGTTCTTGGCCTCTTGCCTTGTTGGCATTGTAGTTTTGAATTAATTGAATAAAGCCTTAGAAAAGGTATTTCTATTCGTGTCTTCTTTTTACATCACAATTTATTCAATTAATTCAAAACTACAAATTTCTCATGGATAAGATTATTCGTCTGGACAAGTTTGATATATCTTCTGCAGACCCTCAGGCTGGCAAGCTCTGGAGACTATGGTACCGTAATTTTACTTATTACTTATCTACTATTTCTTCTTTAAATTCAGACAAACTCGAAGTCCTTTATTTAAACATTGGTGCTACCGTTGCTGACATTATCGAGGGTTGTTCTGGATTCGAACATGCTGTTGAATTGCTGAAAAGTGTTTATGATAAGTCTCCAAGCCTTATTCATGCTAGACATTTGCTTTCTACACGTCTACAACAGGAAAATGAGTCTGTAGACCAGTACCTTCAGGCCTTGAACCGACTTGCCGCAGACTGTTGCTTCAAAGATGTTACTGCTACTACTTACAGAGATGAATCTGTCCGTGATTCATTTATACGTGGTCTCCGGTCTTCCGTAATACGTGCCAGACTACTTGAAAATGATACGTTAAATCTCAAGGAGGCTACTCAATGTGCTAGAGCTTTAGAACAGGCTCAATTTCGTGCTGAGTCATACGCTTCTCAGATTGGACCTACCGTTGCTGCTACCACGACTAAAAATGTGTTTACTGATTCTGTCGAGGAGGCCACTATTACTGCTCCTATGGAGTGTGAATCTGTACAATTGTCTGCTGCCCTTCCTGCTCATGGAAAGTGCTACAACTGCGGAGGGAAACGTCACATTAAGGATGATCGCCGCCACTGTCCTGCCCGCGATAAAGTATGTCGAAACTGTGGCAAACTCGGCCATTTTGCCAAAGTTTGCCGTTCTACCATGTCTACACCTTCACGTTCCACCTCAGCTATTATAGTAGCCCGTGCTAAAGATGATGATAGGTTCCCTCCTATTACTAAAATTGTAAAATTAAAGGGTAAACGATTAACTGCTCTCATAGACACCGGCAGTTCTGATAACTTTATCAGTGCTCGTATTGTTAAAACAATGAAACTGTCTACTTCTAAACGGAATTCCGTAATTTCCATGGCATCATCGGCCATTTCCCTCAAGCTATCTGAATATTGTACTGAGGACGTTATCTTCAATGGTTACGAATATAAAGAAATTGACTTCACAGTACTTCCTGATTCCTGTATGGATATTATACTCGGAGTGCCCTTCTTAAAACTACACCAGAGTATCACTATTTCTTTTGGAGGGTCTCAGGATATTCTAAAAATATGCGCTTTAACCAAAATCAGTTGTGCACCCGTTAAATTGTTCCGAAACTTGACCCGTGATTGCAAACCTATTGCTACTGGGTCCCGAAATTACCGTGCGGAGGACTCTCGATTCATTGAAAAAGAAATTCTACAAATGCTTGAGGATGATATAATTGAACCAAGTTACTCTCCGTGGCGCGCTCAAATTGTTGTGACTTCGTCAACTAATAAAAAGAAACGATTGGTAGTCGATTTCTCCCAAACTATTAACCGTTTCACCTTACTTGATGCATACCCCTTGCCACGAATTGGGGATCTCGTTGACCAAATAGCCCAGTATCGTATCTTTAGTATAATTGACTTGTCCAAAGCATACTATCAGATTGAAATTTGCCCTGAAGATCGCCCCTATACGGCCTTTCAGGCTGGAAACCGTCTGTACCAATTTAAACGAATACCTATTGGGGTCACAAACGGGGTTTCTGCCTTTCAACGATTTATGAATTCTTTCATTTCTGATAACAAATTACCTGGGACCTTCTCGTATATAGATGATATAACTATTTGCGGTAAAACCCAGGAGGAGCATGACATCAATTTGGAGTATTTCTTAAAAGCTGCCTCGACATACAACCTCGAAATAAACCGGGAAAAATCAAAGTTTTCACTTCGTTCTATTAACGTGCTTGGATACCAAATTTGTAACGGAACTCTTCAACCTGATGCAGAGCGTTTGAGACCTCTTCCGATTCAAAATCGTTAAAAAGGTGTCTTGGTATGTTTGCTTGGGATTGGAATTGGATCCAGTAACACTACTGCGTATAACCCAAGAGGTAACAGCCAATGTGAGCGCTATAACGGCATTATTTGGAACACCATTTTATTAGCTTTGGGATCAAAACGGTTACCCATTAGCGCTTGGCAGGATGTTCTACAGGATGTTTTACAAACTATTCGCTCTCTACTATGCACCTCCACAAATGCTACGCCTCACGAACGCATGTTCAATTTTAAAAGGCGCTCTTCCACTGGCACTGCATTACCTGTTTGGCTCTGTGAGCCTGGGGAGGTGTTATTAAAGCGATTTGGTAACAGGAGTAAATATGACCCGATCGTTGAGGTAGTGGAACTCCTCGAGGCTAACCCTACACATGCAAGAATACGATATCATGATGGCCGGGAAGATTCAGTAGCACTAAGACATTTAGCACGTTTTCCACGCTCGGGTCGATCTCAAGATTCTGCTGAAAACGTTCTACCTGACATGGGCCCTTTGCCTGATACAAGTTCCACAAATACTCCTTCACCTAGGGAAAGTTATACAGAAAATGAATTAGTGAATCAGAATTCAGAGAATCAACCTTCCCAGAGATATGGTGCTTCTGATAGTGAACTACTTCCCCGCCGGTCTAGCAGGATTCGCAAATCAGTCCAGCGTCTGGATTTATAAAACTTTCTGATAACAATCTCTGTTACAAGTGGGGGAGAATGTTATGTATATTATATTTCTTCAGCTGCATTTGCCCAGGATTGAACTCAGCACCTTGGGATTACGAGATGGATTACGTGCACTTGCATATATTTCCGTTAAAGTAAAATTACCGGGTTTTCTTGTCCACGTGACTTTTTAATTTAAATGCGTTCTCTTTCTTTTACTATATATACGTTCTTGGCCTCTTGCCTTGTTGGCATTGTAGGTTTGAATTAATTGAATAAAGCCTTAGAAAAGGTATTTCTATTCGTGTCTTCTTTTTACATCACAGTTGTTCAACTCAATTTCGTGCCAGTTTTGTTTTTTACAAGGTCTGTGTTGAATCACGTCGGGTCACCATTTGTAATTAAAAGGGGTGTTGGTCCCTTCCTTATATTTATCGCACAAAATGAATTGAACGAACAACAACCGAGTAACAGGCAACTAAAAAGGAGTTTATTTAACAGAGGGTTACCTATACCGTTTGGTATAGGTAGAAGAGAGTGGGACTGTGTCGGGTTAAGGAAGAGGAAAAATATAATAGTTCTTAGGTTTGCTCGTAAGGTTTCTTCATGTGAAGATGGTAGTAGTCTTCGAGTGAGGCGACGGCGGCAGGAGAAAGAGCGTTTCCTCGTTCCTCGCTGGTGCTCTCTGTGATGTGTCCAGGCTGGTACCAGGAAGTCGTCTCTGCTAAGCCGATTGAATGGAGAAGCAAGTGATTTTTCGTTTACACCGGTTTTTATAATCAGAAAGGCAGATAACTCTGGTGCTGCTTTTCAGCGCCACCTGTCGGTGAATAAACGATACCTAACGGCCAACCGGTGCAGTTATGTGTGAAAGGAGGAGGTAACTGCTACAAATTGACTGAGACAAATCAAAACATTTATTAACGCACACACAACTACTTAATACACATTCGAATTAGTTTTGTTTTCTTTTTGTAATGTTTAAAGGGAGGGAGGAAGAACACAGTCTTAAAATACATAAGTTGTAACAGTGAACACTCACGCACACACTGTTAGAAAATAGCTTGGACGCATCTGTTGATACCGGTTTGACTTGCGCAAATTGGGCGGAGTCATTCCGCGCGGTTTGGTTTGGTGTGTTTCCCCACGGTGCGCGTCGATATTGAGTAACCTTAAGGTTACGTGAGGTCAAAAGGTTAGATTGCACCTGGCGTGTTGACGACGAGATTTGAGACGAGAGTTCCGACCGTGGGAGAATTAAAACGGGATTGAATAAGATTTGACTTGGAAGCGAGAGAGTCAAGATCACCGAAAATGTAACTGCATGAAAAGGATTTTGAATGACGGAAATCAAAGAGCTAATTAGTAAATCTCAATACTTCTCCCTCTATTAAGTTAATTAAGAATATTAACTAGTGAAGTTAGTTAGCGTAACCTCTCTCTCAATACGCAACAGACTCGTTCAGGTCGGCTAATTGAAGTAGTAAATAAAGATTGCCTTAATTTAAAACAGGAGAGACTTTGTGAGCTTATTGAAGTGAAGGTTTTATTTTCAGCTAGCGAAGACAACAGCCCAAAAATGATAACACGTGGCGGGCGACGGCATCG
Source organism: Sepiola atlantica (assembly GCA_963556195.1). NCBI lineage: Eukaryota > Metazoa > Mollusca > Cephalopoda > Sepiida > Sepiolidae > Sepiola > Sepiola atlantica. The sequence continues at coordinate 23,740,043 of OY744549.1, read as the reverse complement.
CCGAGGACGGAGACAACATAGCAGCCCAACGGAGAATGGTTGCAGACGCAAACAATGGCTGCCGGCAGACAGTGACAACAAAAAAAGAAGCACGTACAGTAGTGCAAATAGTTCTGACAGCCGGAGGCGAAACAGAGAAACGGCATCTCGTCCCATTTAGTAGCAATGCCGTTCGTACGAATAAACAGTGAAGTCGACGAAAACTAAAATACTTTGGTGCGGCCAATAACGACACAATACAACAACACTCAAATGTGACAAATTCCATGTTGATTTTTGTTTTATGTTATTTTAGACGCCAAAGACGAATTTACTTTAAGGGTAGAAAAATATTGGGGAAAAAGAAGTAAAAGAAGAAACATAATAACACCAAGTGGAACACGTTAAAAAAGGGAATTTTTTTTGTTTTGTAGGTTTTTTATGTGCTGAGACACGAAGGTGTGCCCTTGTCTTGTTTTGTTTTTCAGTTTTGTAGAAAGATTGAGAGGTTACAATGTTTTGTTTTTCTTATTGTTCGTTTTGTTGCATTTTGTTAACTTGCAAGTGTTTTTTTAAATTCTGATAATTTTTTCGTGGATTCGAAATGTGGTTACTTTTAAAAGTAAAAACGAAAGAAAGACGTTGTGTAAGTTAGATATGTTATGAATTGAAAAAAAAGTATTTGTACGAGCGAGATAGTCATTTTATTTATTCAAAAAAATATTTTGGTTTCGCCAGAAAATCTTTTTATGTCTAAAGTTAAGTTCGTGCTCAGCTTGGTATGTGACAATCCCTATATATGTGTTGGTTCTTTATGTTTTTCTCTCAGAATTGTGGGAATTGTATTGGGGTAAAAATTGATTTACTGAAACCCTGACGCTGAGTTATATTGGAGAATTGTCGTGATGTTCCATAGTATGGAACAAATCTGAATATCTAACAAATGTTGTTATGTCCGTTCAGTATAAAGCCTGATGAGCTTGGTTTGTATACCAACTTGAAAAAGTCCATAAGAATTTTTTTTACATACGGAAATGCGGATTGGATGATTGATGACAGCTGAGTCATTGCTATTTTGTAGATCAGTGGAACCTAAGAAAGTACTGCAGTTACATAACGGTTTCCTCAGCATTTCTTCGTCTGTAACTGGCATCTAGACAGAATGTAATCTATGTTGTCCATCTCCATTCGCATATACAGATACAGGTATAAACGCGCGATGCGAAAGTGGACTTGCGGTCCTAGCCGGTCCTCGAAATTTCATCAAATAATTATTGGGTCATTTTGGTCGGCTTCGTTTTCGAACATCCATGCGTTGAACATGCTGAGGTCGTCTTCTTTAGCAGCAATAAAAATTCGTTTAACAAGTTTGTCTACAGGTATATTTCTGACCGAGAAATAGAGGTGGCAAAACTGTTAAAAATTGTTAAAAATCCATCAGGTTCATCGACATCAAACACATAACAGGTTCTTACGTATTTTTAGCCAGTGTAAAAAGTCTTGCAACAAAATAAAGTAACAATACACATACAAATGGCTTTTATATTATGTGCAATGACAACATGTGTCGAAAAATTCTTTCAACTGGTAGAAAGAGATGAATAGTAGAAGTGCAGTAATAATTAGCCAAGATTGTAGTCTTGCGAAATACTGCCGATTCGCGACTTCCCACCGAAATCGGGGAGTCAATTGGCAGTTGTAACTAATGACGGATAATCCTTAGGGGGCGGGGGTTGCTCTTAGCTTGGTAACAAAATGAAGAGATAGTACCGGAACCGGTTAACATAGGTGTGGCTGAGAGCAAGTCCCAATGTTTATCCCGCTCTTTAGTAGTGAGGAAGATTTTATAAGAATCGACTGCCTTCTCTACTCGTATAAAAGGATCGAAGTCATCAGGTTTAACCTTCCGGTCCACCCCTTCTGTCCGCGTGAGTATCATCAGCTTTTTTCCACACATGACAAAGTTAACAAATAGAATCAACTCAGAAACCTGTGTACACTTCAATGACTTTATTCAGATTGCTTGTTATTATGAGCTAATTAGTATGGTGGTAAGAGGTTGCAGTAAAGGTAATGGTATTAGGGAGAAATAACACTTATCTAACATATTCGATCAAGTCTTTTTTAATTGATTTATTCTCTGTATCTGGCTAGAAACCTAACTAATCTTCCTCTTTTTGTTCAGTTTTGTGAATATTGTTGGGTTGTGCATTGCATTTGATTGTCTTATTCATTAAATCTTTTCATCGTTAATTTGTGTTGGTGTGATGTTTTATTGTTTTTCATTAGTTTTTAATAAGTGATGTTTGATTGTTTTTTATTTGTTTTTAATATGCGACGTCTATAACGTCATTAATAATTTTCTTTCCTCTGTTTACATCAGATATGAACGATAACCTTTTTCTGTTCTAATTTCCTTGCAATCTTATATGAACATAATTTTTTGTTTTCAGTTTTTGTAACTTTTTATTTTTGTTCAACATTTTATTCGCTTGAGACTTCTTAATTATTTTATTGGGTATTATGTTGTGAAGGTTTGTTTCAAGTGTTTTTCTTATTAAAAATTGTGAAGGTTTGTTTGAAGTGTTTTTCTTATTTAATGTTGTGAAGGTTTGAAGTGTTTTTTCTTATTAAATGTTGGAAGGTTTGTTTGAAGTGTTTTTTTCTTATTAAATGGTGTGAAGGTTTGTTTGAAGTGTTTTTTCTTATTAAATGTTGTTAAGGTTTGTTTGAAGTGTTTTTCTTATTAAATGGTGTGAAGGTTTGTTTGAAGTGTTTTTTTCTTATTAAATGGTGTGAAGGTTTGTTTGAAGGTTTTTTTCTTATTAAATGGTGTGAAGGTTTGTTTGAAGTGTTTTTTCTTATTAAATGTTGTTAAGGTTTGTTTGAAGTGTTTTTTCTTATTAAATGGTGTGAAGGTTTGTTTGAAGTGTTTTTCTTATTAAATGTTGTTACGGTTTGTTTGAAGTGTTTTTTCTTATTAAATGGTGTGAAGGTTTGTTTGAAGTGTTTTTTTTATTAAATGGTGTGAATGTTTGTTTGAAGTGTTTTTCTTATTAAATGGTGTGAAGGTTTGTTTGAAGTGTTTTTCTTATTAAATGTTGTGAAGGTTTGTTTGAAGTGTTTTTCTTATTAGATGTTGTGAAGGTTTGTTTGAAGTGTTTTTCTTATTAGATGTTGTGAAGGTTGTTGTGTATTATCAGTTCCTATAGTTGTTGGTTCCAATAGTCGATGCAATATGTGCATGTGTTTATGATTTCTTTGATCTGATTGTTTATATTGGGTCAATATATGACTTCCTTTGCTCTTGCGATGCATTCTTCTATCCCTAAATATCCGGTGTAGATTTTTTGTACGGCCTTTTGTCTGGAAAAGATTTTGACGATTATTCGTGTGCCTTTTAGTACTAGTCATTTCACAACTGAGATCTCATTATGAACATGCGTGTATGGCGCAGTTGAGGGTGACATGTTGTTATTTTTTTCCGGCGAACTTAATGTTGCATTTGCATAATGTAGACGAGTGAAAGAATTACGACTGAGAAAAAATCAATTGAATGGTAATAATTTTTAACCTTTTTCGTCAATTGAAATATACAATATCCGTTTGATGCGTCTAATTTTGTAAATTATTTCATGTTCATTTCATGTTCATTACAAGATGTTCCTCGATTGGCTTTATTATACACATTCTGTTATTTTTTCTGTTTTCTTTAATTTTGGTTTTAGACCAAATGGAATATTCCTTTGAGTATTTAAGACCTGTTTTACATCTGTATTTACTGTAATATGATGTGAATATGATGTAGCTTAAACAATCTTTGAATTTTTCTATTAAGACTCGTATATCCATCTTGTTTTTTGGTGTATTTTTTAAAATGTATTCTAGTTTTTTATGTTTCCGCATCAATGATGAATTTGCATTGGCTTCTGCTACTATAAGGTACAAATTTATTTTTGCATTTTTACTTTGTAAGATTACTGATCAGTTACTTATTATCGGAAGTTTCGTATTGTTATATGCGATTAATTTTTACTTTGTAAGATTACTGATCAGTTACTTATTATCGGAAGTTTCGTATTGTTATATGCGATTAATTTTTAGTTTGTAAGATTATGGATCAGTTACTTCTTATCGGAAGTTTCGTATTGTTATATACGATTAATTTTTACTTTGTAAGATTACTGATCAGTTACTGATTATCGGAAGTTTCGTATTGTTATATGCGATTAATTTTTACTTTGTAAGATTACTGATCAGTTACTTATTATCGGAAGTTTCGTATTGTTATATACGATTAATTTTTACTTTGTAAGATTATGGATCAGTTACTTCTTATCGGAAGGTTCGTATTGTTATATACGATCAATTTTTACTTTGTAAGATTACTGATAAGTTACTTATTATCGGAAGTTTCGTATTGTTATATGCGATTAATTTTTACTTTGTAAGATTACTGATCAGTTACTTATTATCGGAAGTTTCGTATTGTTATATGCGATTAATTTTTACTTTGTAAGATTACTGATCAGTTACTTATTATCGGAAGTTTCGTATTGTTATATGCGATTAATTTTTACTTTGTAAGATTACTGATCAGTTACTTATTATCGGAAGTTTCGTATTGTTATATGCGATTAATTTTTACTTTGTAAGATTACTGATCAGGTACTTATTATTGGAAGTTTCGTATTGTTATATACGATTAATTTTTACTTTGTAAGATTACTGATCAGTTACTTATTATCGGAAGTTTCATATTGTTATATGCGATTACTTTTTACTTTGTAAGATTACTGATCAGTTACTTATTATCGGAAGTTTCGTATTGTTATATGCGATTAATTTTTACTTTGTAAGATTACTGATCAGGTACTTATTATCGGAAGTTTCGTATTGTTATATGTGATTAATTTTTACTTTGTAAGATTACGGATTAGTTACTTATTATCAGAAGTTTCGTATTGTTATATCCGATTAATTTTTACCGATGTTTTGTTTAGTTACAGTTTAGACTTTATATAATTATATATTTTTAGTCGTAGAAGATTTACTTCTACACCTGTGTCAATGTTAATGTCTATCGTTGTCTTGTGAACTTTAAGAATAATTTTTAATTTATCCATCCGTAGTAGATTTATGTTCTTTTTTAGTATGACTTTTATTTCATACTCCCCGTGGTCTTAATATTCAGTGCTTCTAAATTTCCCAACGTTCTACAGCCTTTTTTTTTAGTTTGCATGTGAGAAATTGGTGTGGTAAAAAAGTTGTTTTTCTTGGTTGGCAGTGTGTATTAAACTTTTCAATCACCATTTAGTTTGCATGGGAGAAATTGGTGTGTTAGAAAAGATATTTGTTCTTGGTTGGCAGTGTGTATTAAACTTTTCAATCACCATTTAGTTTGCATGTGAGAAATTGGTGTGTTAAAAAAGTTATTTTTTCTTGGTTTGCAGTGTGTATTAAACTTTTCAATCACCATTTAGTTTGTATGTGAGAAATTGGTGTGTTATAAAAGTTATTTTTCTTGGTTGGCAGTGTGTATTAAACTTGTCAATCACCGTTTCCAGGTCATATTTCTGTTCTTCGTTCTCGAAATTAAATGTGGAATAAACTTTTCTTTTTTGTCTTATTTACAGGTAAATGCAATTTAGGTTTTTATCTTCTCTTTTTATATCTGACTCTGTAGCTTGAAAGAAATATTTGTAATTGTTTTTGACATGTTTATCATTCTTGTACGAGATTGTCTGAAGAAACATTCAATTACTTTGAATGTGGTAAAACACTCATGATTCCTTTTATTTTTAGTTGACTTCTGATAACGTTGTTGGTTTTTTACTGTTCTGAAACGATTTTATATTAGGTGCCAAGGCAATAAGAAAGAATGATTTTTTCTCCTCAATTGACCAGTTAACTATGTTACAGTAATTCACATATGGAAAGGCATGTTTTTACATTGTAACAGAAGTTCCACATAATTGACAAAATTGATGTTTCTCTCCATCATGTGTTGGAATATAGTTTGTGTTATCGTCAGTGCCAAACACTTAACAAGACTATAGTTTCTCCTTAGTATGCGTTCATATATGTCGCAACATATTAGATTCATGTGTAAAAGAAAAGCCACATACTTCACAAGACTATGGTTTCTCTCCAGCATGCGTTTGCACATGTAGTAACAAATATTGTTTAGCTGAAAAAGAAGAGCCACTTACGTCACAAGAGTATGGTTGCTCTCCAGTATGCATTCGCATACGACAGTTAATCCTTTTTTACTTGTAAAGGTAGATTTACATATTTCACAAAATTATTATTTCTCTCCAGTATGCGTTCGCATATGTCGCAGCATAGATACTTTTTGTGTAAACGAAAAGTCACATACATCACAAGAGTATGGTTTCTAACCAGTATGTGTTTGCATATGTCGCAACATATAATCTTTCCGTGTAAAAGCAGAGCCACATACTTCACAAAAATATGGCTTGTCATCAGTATGCTTTCGCATATGTTGCAACATATGTTCTTTTTGTGTAAAAGAAGATCCACATACTTCACAAGAATATGGTTTCTCACCAGTATGTGTTCGCATATGTTGCAACATATGTTCTTTCTGTGTAAAAGAAGAACCACATACTTCACAAGAATATGGCTTCTCACCAGTATGCTTTCGCATATGTTGCAACATATGTTGTTTCCGTGTAAAAGAAGAGCCACATACTTCACAAGGATATGGCTTATCTCCCGTATGTGTTCGCATATGTTGCAACATATGTTCTTTCCGTGTAAAAGAAGAGCCACACTCTTCACAAGAATACGGCTTCTCACCAGTATGTGTTCGCATATGCTGCAACATATGTTCTTTCCGTGTAAAAGAAGAGCCACATACTTCACAAGAATATGGCTTCTCACCAGTATGTGTTCGCATATGTTGCAACATATGCTGTTTCTTTGTAAAAGAAGAACCACATACTTCACAAGAATATGGTTTTTCACCAGTATGTGTTCGCATATGTGGCAACATCTGTTGTTTCTGTGTAAAAGAAGACCCACATACTTCACAAGAATATGGCTTCTCCCCAGTATGCTTTCGCATATGTTGCAACATATGTTGTTTCCGTGTAAAAGAAGAGCCACATACTTCACAAGGATATGGCTTATCTCCCGTATGTGTTCGCATATGTCGCAGCATAAATTCCTTCCGTGTAAAAGAAGAGCCACACTCTTCACAACAATATGGTTTCTCACCAGTATGTGTTTGCATATGTTGCAACATATACTGTTTCTGTGTAAAAGAAGAACTACATACTTCACAAGAATATGGCTTCTCACCAGTATGCGTTCGCATATGTTGCAACATATTCTGTTTCTGTGTAAAAGAAGAACTACATACTTCACAAGAATATGGCTTCTCACCAGTATGCGTTCGCATATGTTGCAACATATGCTGTTTCTGTGTAAAAGAAGAACCACATACTTCACAAGAATATGGCTTCTCACCAGTATGGGTTCGCATATGTTGCAACATATGTTGTTTCTGTGTAAAAGAAGAACCACATACTTCACAAGAATATGGCTTCTCACCAGTATGCGTTCGCATATGTTGCAACATATCATGTTTCTGTGTAAAAGAAGAGCCACATACTTCACAAGAATATGGCTTATCTCCCGTATGTATTCGCATATGTCGCAGCATATGTTCTTTTTTTGTAAATGAAGATCCACATACTTCACAAGAATATGGCTTCTCACCAGTATGTGTTCGTATATGTTGCAACATATTTTGTTTCCGTTTAAAAGAAGATCCACATACTTCACAAGAATATGGTTTATCTCTCATAAGTGTTCGCAACATTTTTGGCTTATTTGTAAAGGAAGAGCAACATAATTCACAAGTATATGTTTACACATGACTCAACATCGTCTGTTTCTGTACAAAAGAAGAGCCATATATTTCACAAGAATATGGTTTCTCTCCATTATTAGATTTATAGTTCAATTTTGAAGTCAAAGCATTTTTTAATTTTTTAATACAATTTGTTTCTCTGTATTTTTTTATATTGTGATTCTGTGATAGAAACGGAATTAATTTAGAAATATTCACACTTTTTAATACTTTTATAGGTTTGAAATTTAGCAGATCGTTGACTGAAATTTTTTCTCATGTTTCAGTGAAAATTTTAATTGTGTTTAACTGTAATTGATTATATATATTAATAGGAGAATTATGTGCTTCTCTGCTTTGAGCAGGACTTACTTTTTATGTATGCAGATTAGTGAAAACAAAACATAACTTATATATTCAGTGAGTTTTTATACATCTTATCTAAATGATATTTTAAACCCTATGTAAATAAAATAATCTATACAGATTCTCAGTATTCGGAATAATATAATTTTCGAAATATTTTAATAGATAATTCCACAAAACTAAACATTTTTGCAACATATAAGTTTGCTATAATTTCGGTTTTCATCATTAGCAGTATGTGTTTCTTTTCAAGTATGTTTATGCCTGAAATTCTACTTATATAAGGGACCATGAGTGCATTTATCACACATAAGACACTACTAATGTGCACCAATGAGTGCATTTATCACACATAGGACACTATTAATGTGCACAAATGAGTGCATTCATCATATTCATTTGCAACCACTATTCCAGCAAGTGTTGTATTAATAAAAAGAAAACAAGAAATTCATATTCCGTTGACAGGAGAATATTTTCCCAATATATAATTATAAAATGCTATCGATGAAAGAAAAACAATTCGTACAGTTCACAAGTGTATTATTTCTCTCATTTCAGGATATTAACTGTGGGCAATTTACATTTGTTTTTCTTTCTATTGATTGCTGGATATTCTGCAAAATGAAAAATAATTAAGATACATTTCAAGAAAAGATAATAATTTTATACAAGTTCTTTGCAAACAAAATTATTTTTAGATGTTAAGCAGGTGTAGACTCGGATATTTTTTAATGGATGAACTAGAATATGTTTTAGTATTTTAAGCTTAAAAGCAAAAGGTATTATGTACAATTTTATTAAAATGTTAACAGATTTATTATTGAATAAATTCAAAATATAATAATGATATGTGTTGAAATACTGATCCATTAATTAAATAAATGCATTTTTTTTTTCACATATTGGATTAAATTAATGAGATCCGAAATGTAATATCTTTCTAATTTGCACAATTTAATAGCTTACAAAATAAGCAGCAACACTTTATTGATGATCTTCAAAATACTGTTATGATAATCTTATTTTATTTGCAATTCTTTTCCATTGCTTTTGTGTCAACAAATAAATCAATATGTATTTGAAGATACTAAGATACTGGAGAATATATTCAAATCACCCAAAATTACCCATATGATGTTGATATGCTATAAAACATAACCAAAGAAAATTATTCACCTATTTAACATATGTAATTATATATTACATTATATATATATGTAATTGTCCAGAATAAAGTTGTATCTTTCAATATGATTTTGAATAAACAAAAAAAGAATAAAACGTTATTTGAAGAAACAATAAAACATTCCAAATTTAACAGTCAAAATATGTAACCGTCATAACTTTCTTCCCAAAACAACATTCAGTGAAATGTAAGTATAATTAAATATTATTAGAAGAAAATGGAAATATTCAAGAAGTTAAAACGATGTTTCTACATCTGCAAACTAAAAAGCAACATTTAAATAAGATTTCATAAAATATGTTTTAAATGACGCGTCATGTTTGATAAGAAAATATATTTTCGAGTAGTGTTGTTAATAAAATACAAAAAAAAAACATAAAACATATTTTTCATTTAATTACTTATTTGTAGTGGGGGGGGGAGATGTAAGTGGTGCCGTGAATCTCAGGATATATTTTTGTGATACAGCTTGAGCGGAATGTAAATGACAATGTCTTTCTCAACAGAAACTTTCTTTTCTGTGTGTTTTTTGTATTGGGTGTTGAAAGAAAGCATAGACTAACAGTTACGCAAACACATTTTGAAAAAATAAGAAAGAAAAAAATAAACAAAGAGCTTTGCGAGCATAACCAGACCACAGACTTTAGTAAATCAACTATAAGGTCTAGGCAAGCTCGTTATAACGACTACATGACAGCAGAAAACGACAGAAGGAGCAGTTCATAGAAGAAGAGGAAAGTCACTTTTTGGTTCCCTTGTCATTTGGTTTTGCTCAGCTCATACTTTGTCAGTGGATAGTTTGTTTGTTTTCAACTTTGCATGAAGTTGAGTATTGGTTCTATCAAATGGGTGGTAGATGGAAAATTAGAAAGAATATGATCTGATGAAGATATTGTTGGCAGTTTATCCGAGGAGATATAAAGGAAAATAGAAAGGCCCATAGAGGGGATTCAGATACCTCTGTATAAGCAAATAATCTGCCAGACTACAAGATTGGCTGGCAGTAATCCAAAAGAAGAGGGTGGTGTATGGTTTGGCAGATTATGAGATGTTACTGCTGGCCTTTGATGGAGCAGAAGGTCCAGTTTTTAAGTCCATTGGGAGAATTTATGGGGAGAACCTGGATATAGCTTTGATGTAGCTCTGCAAGTGGCTGTTGAAGCAATACGCAAGTGAGCAAACCGTGATTGAAGCCATACGTAAGCTAACCTGGCTGAAGGAGAGGGTGTCGACGAACTAGTCGAGCAAATCAAGGGTCTAGCTGTCCGGTACAGGCGATCCTGGTGGATGCACTCGTAGACAGGTTGAGCGATAAAGAGACCCAGAGAAAAGTTCTGTGGGGTCGCCCACTTATATTGCTGGGGGCTTGGGACGTAGCAAAAGACAGCATATGGCTGGCTGAACGTGTGGAGAGGGGTGAAAATGAAATGATGGCCAAAACTAAATAGACGCAGAAGGATTCTGAAGGCTCAACCTCAGTTAGGGGAAGTAGAAGATTCTGAGGCAGAGCTCGATCCCAGTAGAGATGTATGTTATATTCAGGATGAATTATACAGGCCCATTCTTGGCAGGTACAAGTTGATTCGCTAGACTTGCAAGTACGAGGAACATCGATCAAAAGACTGTTGTACAAACTATGGAGCCTCACTAGTTGGGGCCGAATTGCACGAAATGTAATAAGTTCGGACATGAGAAGCAGTGGTGCAGAGCAGCAGGGGACCGGGGGTGGGATTTGAAATGGCAAACGGTAATAGTAAGAAGGAATGCATGACGACGTGTGGAGATAGGCCTTATTTTCTGTCAATTACCGGTTAGAAAAAGAGTGAGAAAGAAAGAAAAAATGAGGGAGAGTAATAAAAAGAAAGAAAGAAACAGAGAGAAAAAGAGTAGAGAGAAGAGCTAAAAAGAAAAAGAGAGAAAAAGAAGAGAGAGAAGCGATTTTAACAGCCGTGTTTTGATGCTATTAATACTACTGCTACGTCAACAATCAGTGCGATTTTTACCCTGTTTAAACCAATTCTCACTTTAAATAAGTCGTAAATATAGAGAAGGGTTCTCTACTTTCATGTGGTGCGGCGATGTGATTTATTAGAACAATAATATGACACTAACAGATTATTATAAAATGTTAACTTCCTATAGAAGGGGTTCAATTTTCGGAATGTTTCAAATTTATGTTCTTCAGCTTTTAATTTATTTAAATTTTCAACTTTGATTTTCTTTGGGGAAAACAACTTAAAACCATTTATTAAGACCATCACATTGACGAGTGACCCTTTTTCTGTAAGATAAGACTCTTTTTATATGTATAGATATGTGAAAAATAATATGAAAAACAACATTTTCTTTGCATAAAAATCAATCGATGGCATGGAAAATAGTGATCTAATTTGAAATCGCTTAAAAAATATTAATGGTACCAGAAAAATAATTACAGATTTATAAAGAGAAAAGGTAAAATTTTGTTTACATTCAAATTTTATCAAAAAACTAAAACAAATAAATATAAAGTTGTAATTGAGGTTAACGTCATTATATTTGCTTTTTGTCACACACAAAACTAACATGGTTTGTAATACCTATAACTATTATATACAAATTTAATTCCTGGGCTTATCATATTTTTCCTTTTGCTGTATCCTTTTGTGGCTTAAAAGTTTTTAGAAAAACTTGTTTTGTATTCATTTTACAAGACATTTACATGTCATATTTTTTTTTCATGAATTTTGTTTTATAACCTTGGAAGTACTTCACGGTTCTGTACTGAGTTCCACAGAGTTTCAGACAATTTGTCTCTAACAAATGCTGTATGCTTATGATTTATTGCTCGCCTGTCAAACAATGGAAGGTCAATTTGTTAAGTTAAATACTTGGAAAAATTCTACAGAAAGTAAAGTTTTGAGAGTGAATGTTACTAGGAGCAAAGTGATGGTTAGTGTTTGTAGTGTTAGAAACCCCCAGAAAGATAAATGTTCCCTGCTCGATTTGTGGAAAAGAGGGTTATGTACATGTAAGCATTTGGTAACTTAAAAGTTCACTAAAGCGACAGGTACCTAGATATATCATGAGCAGTTTGTCTGCAAGAAGTTAAAGACAATAAAGACGGATGAGAAGTCAACTACAGATAAAACTCATAAAGAACTGAGAATGCCAGCAAGCCAACTGGACCCGACAACATTTCAGTCATAATGCTTAAGCTGAAACCATAACTAATTCCTATTCCACTTTTTCATTTGTGTCTTAAAAGAAAAATGCTTACCATCATCTTGGAAAACTTTGTCAGTCTGCCCAGTATTCAGAAATACTAGAGATCGGTTCTCTGCATCTCAGTACAGACCAATCAGTCACCTGTGCATCATGCGTAATTTTTTTAATGTGATAAATCAAGACGTTTTCAACAACCACAGCAAAAACAATCTCCTGACAAGCAATATTGATTTCGTCCAGCAAGTTCAACTGCTGATGTACTGACTGTAATATCACACAGCGTCAGTGAATCTATTGATGAAGTCCTTATCTCTAAAACAATAGCTATTGAAATATCAGAGGCCTTTAATAGTGTTTGCAAGAAAAAAATTGCTTTGCAAGCTCACTTGCTATGAAATATATGAAAATGTGTTTTCAACCATAAAATCCTTTTCTCTTTGATAGGTTTATATTTGTCATTGATGAGCAGAAGTCTGATACAGAAACTATCAATGCCTGTGTACCCCTAGCATCTATTCTGGGCCGAACTCTCTTCCTTATCTTTATCAATGATCTCCCAAATCACATTTTAAGTTCATTTTTTGACATTTATGCAGATGATACAAACATCTATGGCAACACTTTGAAGAGTATTAATGATCAATATCTCTGTTTTTTTCTTCCTATCTGGAGCACATAGCACAATGGAGAAAAAATGTGGCTGGTTACTTTCAATACATCTAAAACATAGCTTTTCTCCTTTCACCACCAATGCTCGGATCTTAACTTTCCAAAATTGTATTGAATGGACCTCTCTTTGAAGAAGACCCCTGCTTTGATAAGCTTTTAGGATTGACCTTCACTAAAGACATCAAGTGGTAGACATGGATCAAATTTGTTGCTGAAGTTGCTGGAAAAATAGTTCGGTCATTCTACTACACAAAAAGGCATCACTCTCCTGACACAATCCTCTACCTGCATAAGTTTACAAATACTCCTAAGATAGAATAATGTGGCCACATCTGGAGAGGTGCCGCTCAGAGCACTTTTTCCTGCATTAACAGAGTACAAAATTGACTGCGAAATCTAGTGGGCAATGTCCTCTTCTCTTCTGCCTCTTTCTCACAGATGAGAGATTGCTAGTTTTTATCTACTCTATTGTTATTTTAATTGTAAGTGCTCGACTGATCTCTAATCTACCGTTCCCCCTGTAAACATTTACAACAAAAACTCATCTACCTACAACGACTGTAAATTATTTTCCTTTTTTCCTCTTGGATGACGAATCTATTAAGGTTGTTCAGAATTTTGTTATGTTGGTTATACATTTAGAGCACATGAAAGATGAAAGAGCTGGTGCTAGGGTGATTGCAAGAGTTAGGGGTGGGTAGCTAAAGTTCAGGGAACTACTATCAGCAGAGTGTTTCTACTGTAGCCCAAAGGAAGAGACTATCAGGCATATGTACACAGTTGCTGGCATATGGAAGTGAAAGCTGGGCAGTGAGGATTAGCCACATGTCTTACATAAAGAGAATTTATATTAGAATGATACAATTAATGTGTAACTTGAGTTTTATAGACAGGCTTAGATCTGATGACTCAAGAAGATTAAATATGCACGAGTCACGGCTTATCAAGGCTCAAAAGCCATTCAAGGATGAGGGTTAATGAGATTCTCAGTTGGCAATGAACTACACCTGGAAATGATTGGAAACAATTGTTGAAATGGTAAAAACTTAGATAATCTAAGTTGACGTCTACACAAGAATTTGTTAACATTAAACTTTAAAACGATCATGTCGCAATCAGATTGAAAGTACTTATGAAAAAAAACATTGTTCCTGGATGGTTCATTTAGTTTTACGCACACAAAGTAAGAAAGGAAGATTATTTACAGTGATTCTAAGTAGATAAGTTTTTCTGGAATAGTTTTACAAGAAGAAGCAGAGATTGGAGCTCAGTCAGGGATCTACAATGAAAATAGTGATAGAGAAAAGAAAGATTGACAACCTTTTGGAGATATCTTTTAAAACTAATGATTAAGAGATGATTTAAAACTTGATTCGAGAGATGTCTATAAGCTAATAATTAGAGAGAAAATTCAAAATTTTAAATAGGTTTTGCAAGAAAATTGATCAGACATCTTATGAAATGTAGAAATTTAAATCAAAAATACTTTCGAGTTTATAAATTAAAGATTAAAAACAAAGATAAATCAAAAGGCAAGTATATAATGGTCAATGTGTGCAAAACAGGATACTTTGTTGATATGATCATATTGAAAGAATTAATGAAAGTTCTTGGCTAAGTAGATGGAGAACAGTTGTTGTTGTATAATGAAGTGATTGAACCTTACAGATAATTCTGAGAGATTAATGTACTATTTGGGGAGAGGCGAGGAGAAAAACAATCAGATTCTTTTTCAGACCAAATTATTTTGTATTTCTAAGTCAAAATTAAGTCTATTTAAAATATTGTTTTGAGATAAGGTTGTCGAATTTCACAGCTGTGATGGGTGAATGTAAGGTCAAAGGTTAACCCAGTTCGCAAGCTTTCATAATTTGAAAGCTGTCTAACTGGGGTGAATACATATGAAGCTAATCTGGGTCAAAGATATGGTAATAACATGGGAAGATATGCCACTGACAAAGCATTGCCGGAGTTGTAGCCAACCCATTGAGAGAAATAGGCGACAGAGAAAATCATGAAATGTATTGTAGATTTCTTTGAATAAGCTGCCAATTAAATTGCTTACAAAATTAGGTAAGTACTGATTTACTCCTCTCCAGGAGTTAGGCACAAGGCCAGTTTTTATGTTACACCCACAAGTAAGATGTGACCCAAGGTCGGGTCGGGAAAGTGGGGTTTAAAAATTGCTGATAGGGGCGCCTCAGGCAGTAAGCAATAAACTTACTCCTCCCCTAAGAGGGGAGGCGAAGCCCGGGAGGGTGGACCTCCTAAAACTACACAGAACAGACCCATAGACCGGCGTAAATCAAGCCCCGAAGGCCAAGACAATACCAGTTTATGGGGTGTAGTATGCTCTGGAACAGATACTACATTTTGATCTTAGCCAAAAAACCAATTGGTCAGACAACGACAAGTTGCCTTGATATATGTGGTGAAACAATTGCAAATTTGTCAAGTTAAAGTTTACAGTTGAGTTGGAACTGAAAAGAGTTGAAGTAAAGTTTGGTAAAACTGCCGTTGGTGTAAAAATACAGTAGGCTTCATTATCTTTAGTGATGTATATCAATTGTGCACGTTGCAAGTATTAGATGCTGGACCAGAGGAAGGAGGAGACACAAAATGAAAATATATGGGGGGGGGGCACCCCATAATTTTTTTACCCTTTGATGTTGATGTGAATTAAGTATCTCATAAAAACAGACAATGATGTTGAAACACAAAAGTGATGTCTGGATAATCTCCATGGTAAAGCTGCCCTGGGTAGACTGTCTGACAGGTTTACTCTCAGTTAAATCTTAAGTGGTTAAGTCTTGGTTGACCCACCGATGACCACTGAAAAGACCCAGTAAACAGGAAGGCGATGGCGGGTGAGAGCTGGCCCACTGGGCATCACACAGAGTTTTAAGTTTGATGGGATTGCTGGCGAGGAGTTTAAACTGAGTGCCCTTCAAGGCAGGATGGCCTATCTGGATCTCTTAGCCAAGGGATTATGGAGGACTTGTTTACATTTTGCAGGGATATAGAGATCTCATTGGCAACTCTGCCCTTCAACTTGGAAACATGAGTATCTTTTATAAGATTCAGCAAATAAATGCGTTACTTGTTGATAAATTGGACTCATGGTTTTTAATTGACAGTAGAGTCTTTGTAACAGCACTGAAACGAGATCGAACATCTTTAGACTGACACGTGTGGGACGATTATGGCCAGTGCAGTGAACATATGAGCAACTACGCATACTTATATGTTCACACCGTTTGCCTCTTTCAGGAAGAAAAACCTTCTATACTGATTGTCTAGTAACTTAGTGAGAAAAAATTGGAACCCTAAAAAACATCAAGAAGCAAATGTATAATCAACCTTACAAGCAAAATATATTTGTTAATGTGATTGTAAGTTTCACAGAAATACATATTTTTATATTTATTTTGAATAAAGAATATTTGTTGAGTTATATATACCTTGATTGGCTGTTTTTGTTAATGTACTTTTCATTCCTCAGTTAACGATGCATTCCCAGAGTGACTCTAAAGAGTATCACTTGATTAATCACACAACATAGGAGATGTATGGCCCAGTCACGTGAGATGTTTTGACCACACTGGTCTTCTGCAAGGAATATAAAATTTTGTCAGCACTTGTGAAGACGATCAATAGTTGGTGATACAAAATCAACCAAAATTGAAGATATTTGCCTGTGACATGCATGGAAATGAATAAACATGAGGGCTACATTATTTGGTTGGAGCTAGGGAGTTAGCTGGTACAATAGCAGGGGAGGTAAATGAAAACATGAGAGGAAGTGAAAATTATTAATTTTAGAGAAAAAGAGATAAATAAATGTCTAGTTAGAGATAGGTAGTTCGAACGTAAAATTCTGAAAGCTGTCATGCAGACATGTGAAAAGGATGTTCAATTGAATATGATTATAATGAGTTTGTGAATCCATGTCAGATTAAGGAACCCACACATAAACTAGCGACACAAGTCTGTGAACATCCACAAGAAACTTTATTGAAACTAACCTCAAAACAAAAATATTATTTCATTTCGATCATTTTTTGTTATATAAACAAATTAATACATACTACAGTTGACAGAAATGTAAAAAGTTGATTGAATGATTACTATGTAATTATGTGTCAGAAAATGTTACAATATTTACCTTCAACTGCTTATGGTTTAGGGAGACAGATGTTAAATTATCTTCTTCCCTTGTGATTGTTTTCATGCTTATATGAGGTGATCATGTGACCCTAGTGGAATCACATGTCATTGATTGTATTATTAAGGCGGCTTATTTTGGCGAGTCTTTTCCTTCTACTCTGTTACACTTGATTCTTACTGTCACGCTAGTTTCACAATCTTTACAAAAAATTAATTTGTTATCAGTGCAGGGGACTCGTAGTCTTAGTCGCCACCAAATGGCAATCTGTTGCAATAGAGATTACAGTCCAAACAAATTAAAGTAGTTTCTGCTTTCTCTCTCTGCCAGTTGCTATTGTTAGTTCAGGAATAATTTCAAAGTGATCCTTCTCTGAGGATATCTTACTTTCATTACATAACTAGGTCCCTTCCTTCTACCCTTTTGTAGCATTTGCTATCAAGAATACACTACAGGAGTTGGCCAATTGTGATTAGATGAGGCTACATTAGAAAAGAGAATAAATTGCATGCCTCAAGCTTAAGAGTTGAGTGAGCAAAGTCAGTTCACACCGGATTTACATTTTGAATCTTACCAGTTATTGTGATTAATGTAGAACTACCACCTTTTGCTACTATTACATAGGTTTAGCCAATTATTGTCTATGACAAAAAGTGGGGGACCGTATGAACGTTAAAATAAATTACGAGCTCGATTGTAATAAAATCTTCAGTATATGAAAGGTACATTTTTTTATTTAAATAAATGTTTACTGCAAATCTAAAAGGAAAATGTAGTATCTGTTCCGATGGATACTGTACCCCATACTGGTAGTGTCTTGGCCTTCGGGGCTTGACTTACGCCGGTCAATGGGTCTGTCCTGTCCAGTTCTAGGAGGTCCACCCTCCCAGACTTTGCCTCCCCTCTTTGGGGAGGAGTAAGTTTATTTCTTACTGTCCGGGGCGCCCCTACCGGGGAATGCCGACAGGGCTGCCCAGGCAATTTTTAAATGGCCAGAGTGCTCACTTCTCGGGCGCTGGCTGTTCAAACCCCACTTTCCCGACCCGACCTTGGGTCACATCTTACTTCTGAGATTAGGATAAAAACTGGCCTTGTGCCTAACTCCTGGAGAGGAGTAAATCAACACTCATTTATTTGAATTTAAATAAAAATTGTGACGTTTGTTCGTAATACTCCACCAGCCGTCTTTCTTAACTTTTTTACATACCAAATTATATTTTTCTTTTTTCGGTGTTCAATTACCTATAAGGTAACTAGAGAATTTCGTGTTTTTTGTTCAATTATTTTAGAAGAGGGATCAATTTCCTATAGACATTTAATGTAAACTTTCCTATAGACATTTAATGTAAACTTTATGACCACATCGCATGTAATGTGTTTGTGAAACTCAACCACCCATTTTTCGCCCTTTTTACAGACCAATTTTTTTCTATGTACAATTACGTATCATGCTGTTTGAGGAATTTACTTTTCCAATAATTTACATTTTAGAGTGTGCGTGTGTGGGGGGGGGGGTTCTAAATTAATTTAACGTAAACTGAGATCACACTTTATGACTATCATCGTTTTCTTTTTAACTGTCATATTTCACAAGTGCCTTTTCATGCAGAAAAAATGCGACATGCTCGCTGATTTGTACACAGAAAAAAACATTTGGTGATGGTCAAAAAGTGGGTGCTCAGTTTACCATAAATTTACATAGGAAACTGATCCTATCTCCCTAATCTAAAATATTTTAAATAAATTTCTGAAAAACACGGAATTCTCTAACGAGATAGGTTATTGTACACCGATAAAAGAAAAAAAAATGGTCAGTAAAAAAGTTTTTAAAAACGGGTGGTGGAGTATTACGAACTATCGCCGAAATTGTTAATACGGAAATAAAGTTATGCTATTATCTACCGAATTTATTTAAAATTACATCTGCAAAAAGTTTATCTTTATCTGTTCCCAATTACAACCCTTTTCACTCGCAAAATTGGTTCCATCTCAATTCGATATTAAACTGTGATATCTTTATAAAATTAGTGATGAAATTCATTTTTAATCACAGCTTTCAATTACCGACATTTTCCCTCCAAAAATGTGTTCTATTTCGATTAGAGAATAACATGTCATTTCTTTTGAAAAATTAATAACAACATATTTATAAAAAACGTAAACTAATTACAATAACATCATACTTACATTTATCCAATCTTCTTTCGTTTGGTTTGTTTTAAATAAGAACACGGCTGAAGGATGGCGAATTTAGTGTTGTGATGAGTCGAACGTGTTCTGTACTTTCAAAATGGCGACGCAAAAAACAACTTCGCAGAAAATTAAAGAAGTAAAAAAATAAAAGAAAACACCATCGACGACAGTGCAAATCTTTTTGGAAAGAAAAAAAACTTATTTTAATTTTATTGATTTTAATATTTTATGATTTAAATTGAGCGTTTGGGAAGAAATGGGATAATATGTACTTAATTTATACAGTAAGTCCAGGTCACCAATCTCATTCAGGTCAAAATAAGATTGTTAAATTTATTTTGTGCGGAATTGTTTTGTTCATTCTTCTGCAGTTTAATATTTGTAATGTTCGTTTCTTTTTTAAATAAATAAAAAGCTGATTTAGTATTATTTATTCATACAATAAAATATTGAATAGATTGAAAAAAGAAAAAGAAATGAAATACAAAATGAATAAAAGATAAGGACAATACATTAATAGAATTGTTTGCTCCTGTCGGGGTTCTAGGGGGAGTTACGGTTACATGTTCATATTACTGTTATATAGTTACGTGCAAAAATGGCCGTCTCTTGCACGGACTATGCTTATTAAAAAGCGCTTATCATTAATTATTTAATTAGTTTCCGTGTAAACTTTGATTGTGTTTGAAAGATAAAAGCCTAAACTTAATCTCTAAACGAAAAAAACTTCATATTTACGTGTGAAAAATAAATTATAATAAAATATGTAATCACGGCGGTCAAAAATTCATGAATTTTGAACTTTGAAAAAATTACTTGTAAAAATCTCTTAAAAGATAAATATAAGTTTTTGGGAACTATTTCAAGGATAATTATTAAATTAAAGTCATAAGACACTGAATTAAAAAAAAAATTTCCAAGGTTTTACTAAAAATTAGCTACATTATCCCCCGAAAAGTTATAAATGAGTAAATCCGCCATAACTTAATCGGAAAAGACTTTGTTTACCAATTGACTATCGCTATGCCAAACATATGGAAGACAAAAATGTCATAATTTATCAATTTTAACTTTATATATAAAATGGTTTTGAAATAGTTTATAGAAGTTGAAAAAGTATTATCCATTAATTTCTTTATTCTTTTTAAGGTTATAAACAAATTTAATTACCCTTATTTTGTTATAATAAAAAAGTAATGCTTATTTAATTAAATTAAATATTTATGAGTGTACGCAATTAATATCTTATTTTATTTTTAACTAAAAAGGTTCATATTTAACTTGGTATTAGTTTTTAATTTAGTAATACTCTGAAATTATTGATGACGTCTGTTTACCAATGTTTTTCCTTAGAATTTGATATAAAACTTTTTTAAATGTTAAAAATTATTACGTTACGAACTGCGTCAATTTTATCAATTTTTTTTACATGATTTAAAACTTTAGTTATTCGATTTATTCTTAACGTGTCGTAACGATAAATTACATTGATTCTTTTAAAAATAAAGTGTATTTTTTTTAAATTTTAAATGTGAAAAAGTAAATTAAAGTCAATGACTACACTGACAATTTATTCATTGAAAAAAAAAAGTTAAAACAGTTATTTATTGATAAACAGAATTCAATTTTGAAAGAAAATGTGATGTTTGAATTCTCTTTATTAATAAATAATTGTTTTTAACTTAAATATTTATTACTGAAAAAAAGACAAAACGAATACAAATACAAATCTTTCCAAATAATTGACGATGAATTGTTAAATTAACGAAATTGTTGAATCTCTAAAAAAAAAAAAATTTGAGTGCGGTGTAAAAGTGAGTAGTTGTTGGAAGGCTAATCCCACCTGGTTATTACAGAACCATACCAATAAAAGTTCATCGTTAGTAGAAATTATTCAATTTTTAAAATTTCTTTTTTTCGTTAAGTCACTGGGTCTCAAATTTGTCAATTTTTGGTTTATTTTCAAGATTATCAAAAAAATTCTTGCGCTGATGATGCCACGTTAATGTATGAAAGGGAAATATAATTATGTCGCATTTTTTATTTTCCCAGAAACTCTAATCATGAAATATTTTTTGCAATTATATATTTTTTTGTGTGTGAAAATATTGATTAAACAATGCTTTATTTAATAATAAGATCGCTAATTCAAAAAAATAATTTTTCTTCGAGTTATAGTGATTTTGTCAACACGGTATTTAGGGGCCTTTTTCGTAATATATATAAAAAATATTAAAAAAAAATTTTTAATTGTTAACATCTACAATGCTTTATTTTCATAAAAAACAAAAAATAATTAATGCATTTTTTTATCAATATATAAAAATATAACTTTAGTAAAGGTGTATTTTGTTTTTCACTAAGATTAAAAAAATAATAATGGTTTCATTATATTCGGTGATTGTTGATTAATAAATATTGAAAATTTCATTAAAATTGGTTGATTTCCTGAATTTTAGGGAATTTCTAATTGAAGGGGGGGGTCAAAATGTTTTTACATTTTGGGAATCGGCCATTGATTTTGCACGTACCTACGGTTATAATATGTTTTAACCAAACAGAATTATCCCCCTTACCACAAGATTAACGTTCTGCTTTGAACCTGAACGTGAGTTGACTAAAGAGGTCAGCCATCTTGGATCTGAACGATACACACGTGCTTTTGCTTCGGTGTTTATTTGATAACATAACATGGTGTCAGAAGTGGGATTTTCATAAAACCGAAAGCAGAATGGTATAGGATAAAGTAAGGAGTACAGGTTGACGTCAGACAAACCAAACTATCCGAGTGAGAAACCGGAATTTAAAACAAAACAAAATGAACAGCAACGTGTCGATGCCACAGCCGTTCTCATTCGACCAGCCAGGACAATGGCCAAAGTGGATAAGGATATTTAATAGCTATAAAACTGTGTCCGGCCTCGAAGAGAAACCCGAACCCTTATATATAGTATGGGTGACGAAGCCGAGGACGTCCTAGTTACATTCAAGTAATCACAGGAGGACTCGGAAAAGTTTGACAGTCAAACAAAAGTTTGATAAGCACTTCACGACCAGCACAAACGTTATATATGAACAAGCCATGTTCAACAAGCGCTGTCAACAAGAAGGTGAGTCCATTGATGCCTTTATTACTGACTTACACGTGTTAGCAAAGACATGCGACCTAAAGGGACTAGAAGACGAGTTTATAAGAGACAGAATCGTTGTGGGGTGAAGAGATGTACACTTATACGAGACTCTTATAATGATACCTGACCTCAGTCTGGAAGGTGCAGTAAAAAGGGCGTGCCAGAAGGAAATCATGAAGTCCCAACAGAAATTATTACGGCCTACTGAAAACAAAATCGAGCAACTAGAAGAGAACACCGTCGTTCACGCAGTTGACAAACATTACCAAAAAGAAAAGAAACCACGACAAAAGAGGAGATAACTCTTTTAGGAATCGCCAAAACTATAAACCAAAAGGGTATAGACAACAGTGTGAGCCAGAAACATGATGTCAATGTTGCGGCAACAGAGAAAACCACCCGAGACGTACATGCCTTACCATTCTAGCAGAATGCCACAACTGTAAAATAGTCGGCCATTACGCACAGTGTTGCATGTCGAAGAAAGTCTACAAAGTACACTACGACGAGGACTACTCTTATAGCAGCGACGACAACATCACCCTGGGTCTATTGACGGTAGTTGAAATTAGACACAGAAAACCATGAAGAATTGATCTGGCAATAAATAACACGCCAGTGAAATTAAAATCGACTCTGGAGCTGATGTCACCGCAATCCCAGAACGCATTTATAGAAGAATGCATTTACCAGCACTAGCCGCAGCATAGGAGAGGCTACTTGGTCCACGTCCATAACCCCCAACAAGTGATGGGTAAACTAAAGGCAACCATCCAAGGGAATGAAGGGCGACGGACAACACAAAATAGATATGTCATTCCCGACTTGGAGGAACCATTATTAAGAAGACCGGCCATTGAAGTATTTGAAATAGTTAATATATTCTCCTCTGCTGTACACTGCATCAGAGATACTGATGTACGACCGTTTGACCCAAGGAGAGACCTGTTTCAGGGCCTCGGCACATTCGGGGAAACTACATCATACCGCATACGTGAGGATGCTAAACCCTACTTCATCTCAACACCACGTCGCATACCCTTACCATTAATGAAGGAGACAGAGAGAACTCAAGCGGATGGAATAGATAGGGGTAATAATCAGGATTGAAGATCCCACAGAATGGTGGCCACCATAGTAGTGGGGCCAAAGGACAACAGAAAGGTCAGTATATGTGTTGACCTGACGAAACTAAACACATCTCAAAAGAGAACTGCATATGTTACAAACAGTCGACTATGTGCTAGCCCGATTGGATGGAGCCAAAATCATGACAAAGTTAGACGCAAACAGTGGATACTGGCAAATACCCTTGTCACAAGGGTCCCGCAGACTGACAACCTTCATTACTTCATTTGGCAGATTCCAATTCAATCGACTTCCATTTGGAATCACGTCAGCCAGCGAGATCTTTCAGAGGCAGATGTCACCCATACTGGAACAGCAAGAAGGGGCTATATGTATGCTGGACGATATACTGGTATATGGGAGGAGCCAAAGTGAGCATAGCAGACGGTTAAAAGCCACATTGAAGAGAATTCGAGCAGCCCGAGTAACCCTTAATCCACAAAAATGTGAGATATCGAAAACATCAGTAAAGTTCTTAGGACATATCCTCAGCATTGACGGCCAAATACCCAACCCAGACAGATTTTCCGGAGTCTACAACTTCCCAGCGCCAAACAATATAACAGAAACTCGCAGATTTCTGGGAATGGTGAACCAAATGGGGAAGTTCATCCCAAACCTAGCAGAAATGACAAAGCCGCTACAGGACTTAATGAGTCAGAAAAACATGTTTGTATGGGAAAGCAAACAAAACAGAGCCCTTAACTCCATAAAAGAAGTTTTGTGTTTAGCACCAGTTCTGTCATTGTACAATCCAACAAAAAGAACAGTAGTATCCACAGATGCTTCATCTTATGGCCTTGGAGCAGTACTCCTACAGCAGCATGAAGATACAAGATTGCACCCGGTAGCATATGCATCAAAAGCCATGTCGGAAACAGAAACACGATCCTCTCAGATAGAAAAGGAAGCGCTAGCCATAATCTGGGAATTTGAACGATTCTCCGACTACCTCATAGAGTTGGAGTTCACAATCGAGGCAGACCATAAACCGCTCGTACCCCTACTAGGCAGTAAGGATATCAGTGAATTACCAGCCAGAGTACAGAGATTCGGCATCCGCCTCATGAGATTCAGTTATAAAATCCATCATATACCCGGCAAGGAACTATACACTTCCGATGCTCTATCAAGAGTTACGCACAGCAACATGCCGATCAAACAAGATAAAGAACTGGAGGAAAGTTCAGCAATATTTGTCCAGGCCATCATGCAGTCCCTGCCTACAACGGATAGACGGTTGGCAGAGATAAGGGAAGCCACCAGCAATGATGACATATGTACAGGCATCACAAACTTTGTTTAAAATAGATGGCCTTTAAAGAAGCAAGTTCCTATGCTACGCAAGCAAAATTGGGCCCATAGAGGATACATTACCTGGGAGGAAGGCCTACTAATGTATGGAACACGGATTGTGGTCCTCCAGTCGATGAGACAAGAGATAATCGGCAAGATCCACTCAGGTCACCAAGGAATTACCAGGTGCCGACAAGCAAGCTAGTGGTCAGGGTTATCTAACCAGATAAAGAACACAGTGGAGAACTGTAAAACATGCGCCAGACTTAGACACCAACCGGCCGAACAACTGTTGACAACCAAATCCCCACCAAGACCCTGGCACACCCAAGCTTCTGACTTATTAGAGCTAAACAGACCTACATTGTGGTAGTCGACTATTTTTCGAAATACGTCGAGTTCACTCAACTGAGATCAATTACCTCCAGAACAGTGACAGCAAGCCTGAAATCCATATTTGCAAGGCATGGAGTACCAGTGATCCTGAGAACAGACTCTGGAAGCCAGTATATGTCAAAAGAATTTGTTTTTTTCGCCCCAAATTGTACTTTTGAAAAACAAAATCGATAAATCTATTTGTTTGAAAGTACTTGCGCGTTTCTCTGTAATAAATAATAATATACATTATACAATATAGTTATGTTTGTAAAGCAAACATATATTAAACATCAACACGACGATTAATGTTGCCCTGGCTGTCTCTCCTTTTCCAGAGAAATGTTTTATTTAAAAAGAAAAAAATCACTAATAATGTTTAAAAGTAAAACTTTATTTACATATAATCCTCTCCTTCGTCCAACATGTTCTCCTTTAACCCGTAGCACATCTAAAATTATTAGCGAGATTTTGTCGAATATTATCTTGCGGTCGCACACTTAAAGTAGCATCCCCACCCATATTGACGAGGTCCTTTGACGTCAACCCCTATCCTTCGACCACTCATTGACAGAATAAAACGTTTGTAAAAAAGGTACATTTTTATTATGGAGCGCTGAAAAAGAGCCGCTACTTTTTTATAGGAGTTTGAGCTGGCGCGGTTTCTTTTTTAAAATAAAGAGCGTGAGAGAAGTCAGCTCCAATTTAGGGTGTTGGAGCAGGAGCGGGAGCACCTCCAACAGTAGTGGAGCGCGCAAACCCTGCTAATGAGTATCGTGTTTTAAATGCATAAAATAGGGAAATGCTTAAATATCATAAATGTGTACATAAACCTTAAGTGACAACACTGATATTGCATAAAATGATAGCCATAACCAACATTGCATTCACTCAAAAATGTACACAAAATACGTACATAACATAGTATGAATGTGGATTACAATTTCCAAAAATTCTGAGTACAATTATATGTATTGCCACAATCTTATTACATTGTATGAATGTGAATTACAATTTCCAAAAATTCAGATTAAGTACAATTACATTTATAAGCACAAACTTATTAGATTGTGAAGATACGTCAACATTTAGAGAATTAAAATAATTTAGGAAAATTTAGAACTATTGCTGTGGAAATATTCTCTTGTATGCTCATTAATCTTAATTATTAATCAACAGACACGTGAATACTGACACAGAAATAATTTTGGCACGTGAAAATTTAATAAAAGATAAAAGTTTCACGAGTTTTCTTAATGACATCATACATATATATTTGTTTTTCATGCAAAAATCTGAAAAATGCTGAAGTAATTTGGGAAATACACATATGTTGAACCAACATAAAATTCAAACAATAACTTGCTCAATAGTTATAATGTTCATTTCACAAAAATTATATACCTATTTCTGGTATTCCAACTTCGCTTAATATATTAAATTACTTAACAAAACAATAGCAAATACACTTGTGACTGAAATGTCATAATGATCACTGCTATTCGAAGGTCATTGTTTGATATTAAGTGCACTATATCATTAGAATATGGAGCTGGTGCTGCTTCATTTTTGTGACGGGTGTTATAATGAGTTTCAACATTATAGATCATGCATACAAATCACATATAGGACACACGATTACTTTATTAGTACATGGATTCTTTTTATTACCTTGATAAGAAAACATTTGCATAGATAAAAGTATCGACAGTGACTTTGGGGTGAATAATATTCTTACGACTTTTGTGGGACGTTTGTCTACACCATCTCCCTGCACAAAATCCACATATCCGTTCTCTTACAACATTTATTTCTCCACGAACATTGTAGAATGCAATATGAAGCAACGTTTGAGAAAGTAGTATCTTTCTCTTTTAGACTTTAAATACCAAGACATGTTTTCGGGGGGAGGGGCATGTGTATTTGAGGTTCTATAGTAGGACAATTGATGCTTCCCACCTAAACAGGAGATCATATGGAAGTTCCATAACAAACTAAACAGTCATCACATTTTTTTACTTGAAAAAACTAAGCATTGATTGTTACGTGTTGTTTCTATAATTCCTCTTGTAGCAGGAATTCTATTTTATTTTCGTCGCTATTTATTTTACAAATGTTTCCCACTTTGAGTGCGTAATTCTGATTAATAACAATCGAATCAGAAACAGACAAAATATTGCTCAATACACATCCTGGTGTTGATATGTTGTTAGACCATGAATCCGTCAAAGTCGATAGCAAGATAGAGAATTTAAAGCTGTCTACTTTTTAAAGTTCATCTGCTTTGATTGGGAAATGGTTTCCCCTATGAATCTTAATCATACACTTACATGGTGAGGCTCTTGGCGTTATTAGTTAAGCTAGCGAATCGAGCTCATCTTGAACAATTAGATGTTGAGGCTCTTGGGGTTATTAGTTAAGCTAGCGAATCGAGCTCATCTTGAACAATTAGATGTTGAGGGTCTTGGGGTTATTAGTTAAGCTAGCGAATCGAGCTCATCTTGAACAATTAGATGTTGAGGCTCTTGGGGTTATTAGTTAAGCTAGCGAATCGAGCTCATCTTGAACAATTAGATGTTGAGGGTCTTGGCGTTATTAGTTAGGCTAGCGAATCGAGCTCATCTTGAACAATTAGATGTTGAGGCTCTTGGGGTTATTAGTTAAGCTAGCGAATCGAGCTCATCTTGAACAATTAGATGTTGAGGCTCTTGGGGTTATTAGTTAAGCTATCGAATCGAGCTCATCTTGAACAATTAGATGTTGAGGCTCTTGGGGTTATTAGTTAAGCTAGCGAATCGAGCTCATCTTGAACAATTAGATGTTGAGGCTCTTGGGGTTATTAGTTAAGCTAGCGAATCGAGCTCATCTTGAACAATTAGATGTTGAGGCTCTTGGGGTTATTAGTTAAGTCATCGAATCGAGCTCATCTTGAACAATTATATGTTGAGGGTCTTGGCGTTATTAGTTAAGCTAGCGAATCGAGCTCATCTTGAACAATTAGATGTTGAGGGTCTTGGCGTTATTAGTTCAGAATAAATCGAATAACTAGTTTTTAATCATCATGTAAAAAAATTGACGCAGTTCGTAAAGTAAAATAATTTTTAAAATTAAAAAAAAGTTTTATTTCAAATTCTAAGGCAAACGTTGGTAAACAGACGTCATCAATAATTTCAAAGTATTACTGAATTAAAAACTAATATCATGTTAAATATGAACCTTTTTATTTAAAAATAAAATAAATCAGATCTTAATTGCGTACATTCACAAACATTTAATTAAATAAGCATTTCCTTTTATATTACAACAAAATAAGGGAACTTAATTTCTTTAGAACCTTAAAAAGTATAAATAAATTAATGGATAATATTTTTTTAATTCTATAAACTATTACAAAACCATTTATATATAAAGTTAAAAATGATAAACTATTGCATTTTTGTCTTCCATATATTTTGCATAGTCATAGTAAATCGGTAAACAAAGTCGTTTACCGTTAACTGATGCCGGGTTTTACTAATCTATGACTTTTTTTTTGGGGGGGGGGTAATTTTTCTCATTTTTAGTAAAACGTAGGAATTTTTTTTTAATTCAGTATTTTATGACTTTAATTTAATAATTATTTTTGAAATAGTTCCCAAAAACTTATATTTATCTTTCAAAGGATCTTTACAAGTAATTTCCTCAAGTTCAAAATTCACTGAATTTTTTTTTGGTTTTTCAGCCGTTGCACCAGAAATAAGTATGTGTGCTTGCAAAAAATCAATCTGTTTCGCGCTGTCTGATGTAAAATACAGTATGTCCTCAAACTTGAAAGAGTTAAGTTCCGAACACTTACGAGTCCCAACTCAATAGTCAAAGTAAGAGTTACTGCCCCTTATTTACCTCTCATACAGTAAAAGACAAAAAAACTTTTTTCGGACTTTTAAAATACAAGCACCCAAATGTCATTATAATTTCTTTTTCACACGTAAATATACATTTTTTTTTCTTTTTAGAGAATAAGTTTAGACTTTTATCTTTCAAACCCAAATAAAAGTTTACACGGAAACTATTAAATAATTAACGATAAGCGCTTTTTAATAAGTATAGTCCGTACAAGAGACGGCCATTTTTGCACGTACCTAATATTTAACATCATTTTATGGTGCACTTTGAATGTCCCTTGTTAATGTAATTATAATATACCCCAATGCGGAAGAGTGATCACATTCAGCATTTAAAGCATTATAAGAATTATATTTTTACATTTTAATTGTTTTATTATCTTTTTTATCATTAAATAAAATAATAATTTTACCCGTAATATTCACCAAAGTGATTTTAATTTCTGCGAACCTGTTTTTCCGGTCGCCATCTTAAATATTGACCTTCGCCCATCAAACTCGTATTGTTTTAATTAACACATTTTATAATCGTTTCTTTCTTGAAATCGGATTGTCAAACAAAAAGTGAGTATTACTTGAATTGAATTGCTCTTGTGTGTTCTTTTTTACTACAGGCGCGCATCCGAACCATTATGATTCTCTTTGGTGTTGTTATAGAAATGAGTTAACGTTCCAAGTTTGCATGTAAACGAATAACGGTCATTTTTAAAAATCGCCTCCAATCGTGTGTGTTTCGTTTCTGTGGTACTTTTATAGGTTTTATTGTTGTTTTCAAGGACCCTGATGACGAATTTGACACTGAAGATCGTCGCAAGAACGTAGTTTCGTTATTACGTACCCTAACCTTAACTCTAACAGCTGAAAATATATTTTTAAAAAATCGGTTTGGAGCCGGGAGTGATTCGCTTAAAATACATCCCTCTCGCTACTTAAAACATCTCAAAGATGAACATATTACTGGATTTTAAGGACATTTTCAATATTTATAGAATTAAAAAAAAGATCTTTATAAAGGATGTATTAGTAAACCTGGATTTTAAAAAAATATTTTAATTCTATAACACAATTTACCTTTTCTTTTGTTTTGTTTAAGAAAAAGAACAGTTAATTATTGATTTTTTCGATCTCTTTTTAGTTATTTAATTTGGTCTTCAAACCTTGTTGACGAGAAAATAACTTATTTAAGTTTTTGGAAGATGAATTCGGTTTGATGTTAGAAGTTACAGTAAACAAAAATCGGTATTGGTACAGCTTTTGAACAAGACAAAATCGACTTTCGCCGACGCAGAAATATGTAAACATCCTGAAATAGACGAATAAAAGCGAACTGGCGTCACAATAAAAACGAGGCGACTTTTCAACATAAAAAAATATGACAGAAAAACACTCACCGTATTTTTATTTTTATGACAATTTATTTATTTTTTGATGAAGAAAATCAATGAAATAGTATTTTTTTACGGAAAGTTAAAAGTTTAATTTTTTGATATATTATGTTTTTATGAATAAACTAAAAATTGTACAGAACATAATCAA
Organism: Sepiola atlantica; assembly: GCA_963556195.1. Classification (NCBI taxonomy): domain Eukaryota; kingdom Metazoa; phylum Mollusca; class Cephalopoda; order Sepiida; family Sepiolidae; genus Sepiola; species Sepiola atlantica. The sequence goes on along the minus strand of OY744549.1, from coordinate 23,709,046 downwards.
CAAATTCTACATAATTTTTTGTTTTCTCTTGGTACTGGTACAGCTTTTGAATCGGATAAAAACCGACTAGGTCAGGGTTAGCAAAATAACAATCCCATTGAAAAGATGTACAAGTCGGTGTAATAAAGTTTCTTCAATTATTGTCTGCCGTAAATTTTAAGATTTAATCAATTTACAGGTAAAGTTTTCATCTGCTACTCGAGCCTTTTGATTGGCTAAGCGATTTGACAACTTCTGACTGTTTACGTATACGACTGGAAGATGCAAAAAAAGGTCGGTTTTATCTGGTTCAAAGCTGTATCAGTACCCAAAACAACTCATAACGATGTATAGACAGTTAAGCTGAAAAGGGGCAATAACTCTAATTGTCCTTTTTCAGTTAAATCTAATTTCTTTTTTTCAAAATGTAATTTTCAGCTTTTATGTACAAAGAAAGAACGTGATTTTCTAAGTTGAAGTACATAAACATTTTATTAATTGAATTTGATGATTATTTGAGAGTCTCGATTGTTATCTCTAAATTATGAGGTGATCTCTCAACCGAAATCTCAACATTCGCGATCAAGATCTTGTTTTTAGGGTTAATTTTACATTGAAATGAAGGAATGTTTTTGTCTTCATCATCGTCAAGCAATCTAATTGTTTTGTAGCAGCGAAATTTAAATTTTGGTGCCTAAAATGAAATTTACACTTTGGTGCCTAAAATGAAATTTACACTTTGGTGCCTAAAATGAAATTTACACTTTGGTGCCTAAAATGAAATTTACACTTTGGTGCCTAAAATGAAATTTACACTTCGGTGCCTAAAATGAAATTTACACTTTGGTGCCTAAAATGAAATTTACACTTTGGTGCCTAAAATGAAATTCACACTTTGGTGCCTAAAATGAAATTCACACTTTGGTGCCTAAAATGAAATTTACACTTTGGTGCCTAAAATGAAATTTACACTTTGGTGCCTAAAATGAAATTTACACTTTGGTGCCTAAAATGAAATTTACACTTTGGTGCCTAAAATAAAATTTACACTTCGGTACCTAAAATGAAATTTACACTTTGGTGCCTAAAATGAAATTCACACTTTGGTGCCTAAAATGAAATTCACACTTCGTGCCTAAAATGAAATTTACACTTTGGTGCCTAAAATGAAATTCACACTTTGGTGCCTAAAATGAAATTCACACTTCGGTACCTAAAATGAAATTTACACTTTGGTGCCTAAAATGAAATTCACACTTTGGTGCCTAAAATGAAATTCACACTTCGTGCCTAAAATGAAATTTACACTTTGGTGCCTAAAATGAAATTCACACTTCGTGCCTAAAATGAAATTTACACTTTGGTGCCAAAAATGAAATTTACACTTCAGTGCCAAAAATGAAATTTACACTTCGTGCCTAAAATGAAATTCACACTTTGGTGCCTAAAATGAAATTTACACTTTGGTGCCAAAAATGAAATTTACACTTCGGTGCCAAAAATAAAAGTGCTTAAACTCGTTTCTGCGCACACTGCTTTGCGCACGCATCCGCCAGAATTAATAAAAACAAATAATAATATTTTGAACCAATCAACAGATTTTTCTTTATTTATAGAAATTGTGCTTTGGGAGCCACCTTGAGTCTATATAAACCCAGATTTTTCCTTCGGCTGCATGTTTGGCCCAAATCCATGAGAGAGCTAACATCGACATTTTTCCAGCCCCCATCGGCCCCTCTGTAGGGCCTTCAAATGATGAGAAACGCCTTTTCTAAACTCACGCACACATAGCTACACTGATGTCAACACACACACAGACACAATGCATTAACTCTTTCACTGTCTTACACATATACTCACTAAAGACGACACGCACACATGCACTCCTTGAATCCCCTTTCAATGTTGTCTGCTGATTTCTGCATATTTAAAACAAACTTATAAACTTAACCATTTTAATACTTCATACATTTTGTCACTGAACTTTCTACTATGAAAACAAATGATTGACTATTTAATAACTGTCAATGGAAATTGAGCGAGAAAGTTTTGATTACGATTTTTTAGACACATGAACAGATCTTAAATTATCGACTTAGGCTTAGGCTTCCTCGATATCTCAATCAATGAATCTGTCTTGTTCGGCAAGAACACTCAGATACTGAACAATTATTCTATGTTTTCCTATCTGATTAGACTTCCATTTAAAACATATATAAAATATATCTTTTGTGAATTTATGCTTTTGAATTTATTATTTTGTTTGTTGATCATATAACATTTCTCTCGCTCTCTCACACATTTGAATATTACTTAAAACTATTTTTCTTTAAAATGTTTCTATGAAACTCGGCTCTCCCAAAATCTTCCCCTCAAAACAGGAACACTAAAAAGGGTTCCTCCAAAGTTTCTTTACCACGTTCGAAAGATTAACTATATTCACTTCTATCACAAAAACTTCATTTTATTCTGTTTTTAATGTAAGAGTAGCATTCTTTCTTAGTGATGTAATGAAGTGAAAGTAAGAAAAACTTTTCCTGAAAAGGTAATTTTTAATGCAAGACAAAATGTATCGTCTCACACCAACAATTGTCCATATACTCAAAGTTACTGATCTTTTCCATGTTACTACTGTTCATGTTATTACTCAACTTTTTGTTATAGGGTGCTGTTTGTATTAAATTTGATAGTAAATTGAAACCCCTTGTAAAAATTAAAAATAAAATTATATAAAATATTTGTGGTGAGTTTTAAGTGATAAGTTCAGGCATTCAAACTTGTATAAAAGTGTAGTATCTGTTTTGTCCTCAGTCGGAGGGGGGGATACATGCTTTTCAACTGATAACATTTTTAGGTTAGCTTGATATCCCTCTAATTAAAAACCAACCTTGTGTCTAATTGGTCCCTTATGTGGAGGCAAGTAAATATAAATGATTATATTGTTTGGAATGATGCTATTATTTCAAAGAAGGAAGCACCCTGATACTTACTTTGTTCTTTTTTTCATTTTGTGAAAAAATTAAACTGTCTAATTAAAGTTAGGTTTTAAGACCCTGTAACATCAGCTAACATGCAGAATTGAAAGTGAACAGTGTTTTTTAAGACCTTCAGCATCATAAAGCTAGACAAATGGGTAACCTTTGAGTGTTTCTGTTATAAACAATGTAATTTAGATTATAATAATTAATAACTCGTAAAACAAAATGGATGACTTTTCAACAGAAAGGTTTAACAGATTTATTAAACGTGTAATTAGAATGAAATGAGTTATTTAGCCGCTGTAACGCGAGATGTAATTTTGATCCAGTCGGCTCCATTTTAATGTTTACTTTTCACTCTGGTAAGTCACTCGATAAGGGGCGATAACTCGTTAATGATCCAAGGGACATAATTCCGTTTTTCTTTTGTTATTACTAACATCTCTCCATTTTAGTCTTTAACTGTATCGAGCGCACCTGGGGTCAACTTGGAGGTGCCTTACTCTAGTGCAACTGCGCTCTGGCCCCGTTGAAAAATCAGCACACAACCGAATTGAACCATCGGCTTTCTTTACAACCACGATGGGTGCTGCCCACCGTGAATATGTTACTGGTATGATGACCTTCATTTCCTCAAGTCGTTTTAGTTCCTGGTCCACCAGTTGCAATGCAGTGTATGGCACTTGGCGTTTGGGTCGAAAAACAGGCTTAGAAGATGGTTTCAGGAACAGTGTGGCCTCTGCCTGAGTGCAACGTCCCAATTTGTTTGTGAAGACTGGAGAAAATTTTTTCATGATGTCTTTGGTCTGGTCGATAATGCTGCTATGAGGTGACGATCTGGACACCACCTCACATATCTGGTTGAGTGGAATGTCGAGAAGACGTAGTAACTCGATAAAATCAAGTCCCAGCAAATTATGGCATGAATTTGCTATGTATACGGTACCTGACACCGTTTTTCCTTTCATTTTGACGGTAGCGGGTAATTGACCCGTGATGTGAACACAATCTCCAGAAGCACTCTGTGCTACCTGACTTGTTGGTGTCAATGAAGGCTGGCCTATGGCTTCCCATAGTTTTTGTGATATAATAGTTATATCTGATGCTGTATCAATCTGCAATTGAATAGGATGGCCATTCAATTGTACTGTAACATATTTTCGTTTGCATGTTTGGTTTGAGAGAAAAGTTGCTATCAGACTGTTTGTTTTTGAAAAAACTGTTTGTTTTCGAACTGTGTTGATGTCGTTGCCTGTTGTGTGTATGTGAGGTTTGCCTATTATGTGTTGGTTTTCGTCCTGGAGGGGTGCAAAATCCCTCTTTATGTCCGAGTCGATTGCAGCTGCGACAGCGGTGTGTCTTGAAGGTGCAGTATCGCACAAAATGCCAGTTGCCACAATTCCAACAAGCTGTTGTGGGCTGGACTGATTTTGAAGTCGGTGAGGTGGGCCGACGTTGTTTTTGAACTGTGTTTACCATGGATGCTTGTTGTACCATAGTTGAATCATGTTTTAGATTCACTAGACGCTGGCATTTCACGGCAACTTGTTGCAATGTTATGTCTGGATTTTGTTCTATTTTTGACAAAATCCTTGTGCGAATGTCTGTTTCCCATTCTGATTTAAAACCACACACAAAAATCAAACATTTGAACTGAGCGTCTGTGATGGAAAGGATTTTAAAAGGTTCACAGTCTTTATTTACAAGGCCTGCATAGGTTGAAAAATCGGTTGCGGAAGATTTCGTTATGTTAAGACAATTAAAACGCTTCTTGAATAATGAAATATGCTCACCGAAAATCTGAGTGAGGGTTTCCACTGTGCTGTGAAAATTTAAGTCACGAGCATAATTTGGTAATATGTAATTTACATACCGATCATGTTCCGACGTCCCAAGCTTCCGTAACAGAAGTCTTACCTTCCAGTCGTCAGCTTGATATTTGAAATCCACTCGAAAAATGTCCTCGAAACGCGCAAACCATGTTTCGAACGTCGAATTTGCCATTGGGTCATAACAAAATTCCGTTATTGTTTGTGAAATGGAATCTGTAGATGTCCTAAGATTTGTTTCTGAAATCAACGATGTAGGTGTGGAAAATCTCTCTGAAAATAATTCCATTAACCGTAATTGATGTTTTAATAATTCTTTGATTGTAGAATCCGTTTTTTTTTCTTTTGAAAAAAATCGTAAGTTTATCTCGTCCGCGTCACCACTGTTATAAACTATGTAATTTATGTTATAATAATTAATAACTCGTAAAACAAAATGGATGACTTTTCAACAGAAAGGTTTAACAGATTTATTAAAAGTGTAATTAGAATGAAATGAGTTATTTAGCCGCTGTAACGCGAGATGTAATTTTGATCCAGTCTGCTTCGTTTTAATGTTTACTTTTCACTCCGGTAAGCAACTCGATAAAGGGCGATAACTCGTTAATGATCCAAGGGACACAATTCCGTTTTTCTTTAGTTATTCCTAACAGTTTCAATGAATTGATAGTTGTTGTAACAAAATCATTTGATGTGCTTATAAAAAACAGCTATCGTCTTATCAGGTTTTTGTAAAGGAAGTTCCTGTTGCTATCAACTTCTCAATCAAACTCAATAGATGTGTATGAGGAAAAATTGAAAACACGAACAGTGTTCATTGATCGAACAGCTGCAAAACATACAGTGAACCATAAGACAACTACTGAATGTAGTTCAAATGATTAAGAATGCAGAAATTGTATGGATTATTCAATCACTTCTCACCAAGTGGGAGCTTTTCATTGAAATGGATGGAGAGTAGAGCCGGTGGAGACCTCATAAAAATGAACTACACCAAGGATCAGTCCTTGTGTCTACCCTTTTCAACATATATACCAATGAAAACCTGAATTTATTGTAATCCACATATTTATCTCTACACATCATCTTTGGCGATGCAAACACTGCAATTCAAACATATATTGTGACGACTTTAAGATGATTTTAATACCCTGACAGAGTAGTACAAAAACAATGCACTGAACACTAATGCAGGAAAGACAAGTTTGTGCATTTCATCTGAACAACTATGAGGCAACAAGGTAGCTCACCATCATCTGGAATGGCAATGAACAACAAAATATCAGTTTTCCTGTCTTCCTGGCTGTTACACTGGACAGAACCCTATCGTTCAAAGAGCACTTCAAAGGAAAGGGTGGCTACAACAGACAACTTGCGGACAAAATGCACCAATTCAAATGGGTAGTTAAGCCTAAAACGTTTCTAATAACAACATGAGGACTTTATTACGCAGCTACTGAATACTCCTCTGCAGTTTGGGCTGAATCGTACCGTACCAAATTAATCGAACCAGTACAAAATAAAGCATGCAACAGAATCATTGGGACACTAAGACAAACCATACAACTAACGGTGTACAAATTGATTTACATGGTACCTCACCCATATCATAAGGGATGCGCATGTGAGAATGCCACAACAAAAAAGAAACTGACAGAACACGCCCTTGATATGGTCAAGAGTAAGATTGAAATCATGAAGCAGTTCATGACCACAATGAGCTTTGACCATGCACGGTCACAGAACTATCACAATGGCAGATCAAATGACTGCAATGACTACTTGAACAAAGCTAATCAAGAAACCAAAGAATATGTTCCAATGGAACAGATCTTCATTGGACTGACTTGGTGACCCTTAAGCAAGCAAGAATGATGGTTGGAAGGATAGCAATCAACCTCAGGTAGAGACAAACAAAATACAAGAGAGACAATAGAACACTTCCTCGGTGACTGCAGTAATGGAGCAACCTGAACTGACCAAGAGTTGATGTCCAATAATGGATCCAGTGTTGGCATAATAAGATACGATAATGATGGCCTTACAGTAATTTAGTTAAGTTACATGAAATAAATTTCTATTATTTTTTTCTGCATTGATCAACATTTCAAATTATATACTTCAAAAATATATGATTAATTATAAAATAAAGATAATTCCAAAAAGGCTTGTTTAAGCTTTTCATTAACAACATTCCATTATATTTTGATAGATTGTCTTTTTTATCAACTTACTTTTCTGATTACAAAACAAAATAATTTATGAAGACTTAAAAACGTGTTTTTGTAAAAACTTTTATTATATATAAACTTTTTATTTTTCTCAGATAAATCACAAGAATACATTAAACAGTAAGTATAATCTCCAACAAATGATTTCCATTACCTGCTAATTTTTTTGTATTTTTGAAAACAAGTTTTTGTTTTGAGGTTATTCGGTAATTTTTCACTTCAATGTAGAATTAGTAATTTTATCTTGACTTCAAATAATTTGATATCTAATTATGTTTTTTTACATTCAGTTTTATATATAAATTCTTGGGAAAATATGTGTGATTTGATTTTTAGTGTTAAAAATATATAAAACATATTAGAATTTTATAAATACATTTTTAACAATTAAAAATAAAAAAAATCCTCACTTCTTTTTTTATGTATAAGCGAACTTAATTAAGTTATTATTTTTACACTTATTACAGAAAATCTGAACTACATAAATCTATAGTAAAAACAACTGTAGCTGCTAAACCTTTAAAGAAAACAGACAGCTTTAATGTTCAAATATTTTTTCAATAACAGGTAATCATCCGAATTTGTAAAAATGTTTTGTGTTTTTATTTCTTTAATGATTGTTGCATGAGTTTATTTTATTTTCAAAGTGCAGATTACTTTAAGGTCAATTAATTTGAATACCATTACTTTAATAAACATTCTGCTCGGAAATTAATATAAGTTGTTGTATTGTTAAAATAAAAAAAATGAAACTATGAAAGGTTGAATAAGATAAAACAGTTTTGAAGTCTTCAAGACAAGTATTAACAAAAATCGGAACATTAAAAGTTGTTGTAGTATTGTTAAAATAAAAAAAATGAAAGTATGAAAGATTGAATAAGATAAAAAAGTTTTGAAGTCTTCAAGACAAGTATAAACAAAAATCGGAACATTAAAAGTTGTGGTATTGTTAAAATAAAAAGATGAAACTATGAAAGGTTGAATAAGATAAAAAAAGTTTTGAAGTCTTCAAGACAAGCATTAACACAAATCGGAACATTAAAATGAAAATCGCATTGGTTAGTATTTAAAATAATTATTTATAAAAATCAGAAATATTAACAGCCTAATGATCGACCCGTGGGGCTCACCTACATTAATGTCCTGTTGTTTAGATGTATGGATAGCGATGAAAACCTGGATCTTTTTTGTGTATAAATGTTTTGATTATATTAAATATTTGTTTACTAATACTTTACGAAGTAATTTTCATGAGAAGACTTTCATGCGAGACATTAACTTGACAAACAGCTAAATCCCATTCATCAACTGTGGAGGTCCCGAGATGCTGGAGAGCTTTCTACTCTAATAGCTTCTTTCCTCGAGCTGCCAGCCTTTGGATATCCCTCCCTGCTTCCCTTCTGCTTGACTGTACCAACATGTCGAAATTTAAATTTAATGTAAGCAAAATGAAATCTCCAGTGTTCATTCCATACAAAGAAAATTTGAAAAACTACCAAAATTTTATATTTTGTTAATCTTAATATTTGTTTTTAAAAAAATGTGAATATGCTTTAAGTTTTGTAAATTATTTTTAATTCCTGAATGTTTCATTATACTAGATATTTTTCTGAGAAATCTTTGTTTTTATCAACAATTGTGTTAGTAAATAAAATTAAAATGCATTAGCTAATGCAGTCACACTGCACACACCATGTTTAGGTTTGATCATGTGCCAATAAACAACTTCTCGTACAATGTATCACTTATTAGCAACAGTTACTTATTGATTGATCTGTGGATCGTTCAACAATGCCTTCCCTTATGCACACCCAAAATGCAGTCAAGCACCCCAACCATCAGTAAACTTTCTGAAGCTCCTGTTGTTAAATACTGGTGCTGTTGTCAGTCAGGATTCTTCGAGTGAGTGACTCCAGTAAAATAAAATTAAGACATCTAATAAAGGCAGCAGAATCTTCTCACTATAGGAGTCAGCAGACTAAACCTTGTGGGCCCACAAGCGATGAGTGTATAGTGGTGAGCACCCCCATTGTGGGTCACACCAATACCAAACTTTGCCATAAATAAAAGGAGTCTAGTTTTCTTTTTTAACCATTGAAACTGCACTAGATAAACATAATGAAATTGCAGGTTACAACGCCACATTCTTAGTAGTGGCGACTTGTAGTTTCTTGTTTATTTAATTTCAGAGCAGTCAGTGTTCCAATGGATTCATAGTATTTGACTAAGATGATGCTGTCACTGCCAGTAACGCATATCTGCAACACAGGCTCTGCCACCATCTTATTTGCTTCCAACAACATCTGCAATAGGCTACTCGCTATTCTCTTTTGCATAGGTCGGCTTGATATACTCTGTTGATTGTCTTCGTTAGCATATATCACTGGGGGATCATGCATCCAGTCATCCAATCTTTCTGACAATGCACTTGTCTTTCGCTTAATATGCCAACGAATAGTTGGAGGGAGATGTACACTGGAGGTTGACGGAGAGAAAACACATTTCTCCTTGTAATTTTGTTTGGTAAATCTGGAAGCTTGTTTCTAAAATAGAAATCCATCTAATCCCTAGATTCCTTATTCTAGCAACTAATCGAAAGTGTAAAACTGTTCAGAAATATTGGTTTCCGATGTGACACTTTCATATATGTTGTCTACATATGCCGAGATTGTCTTCTTGATTTAGTTGTCTGGTTATAAGGCTACATCCATAATAATTTAAAGAGGCATATTCTGAGCAAACCACACCCTCAATAAACTGTACCAACTGTCATGGTAAACAATAGTCTGATAAATCCAAAGTGGTTCTTTGACAGACCCTTGAAGATAGACAGATTGTAGATCTAGCAGCACGATTTTTGATCATCATCGTCTATTTTCTTTTAGTTTGCTGGCGTAAAAATCAGTGGCAGCACTGTATGCACCAACATGTAGGCCGATCTTGTAGTAATCCATAACACAGCAGATATTAGCTTTGTTCTGTTTGATGACATTCATCAGTGAGAGTAGACATTTCGAAAGATCAAGGTTTTGTTTGCCATAGAGAGCAAACCAACAATTATTTATCTCTTGCTTTAACACTTCGTTGAACTGTCTATCAGCAGTTATACATAATGTTTTGCTTGCTGAGTGTTTTTCAAGTCTTCTATTATCTCGTGGCATTTCTTAGTTAGAGGTAAATATTCTGACCTAAATAACAATTACTCTTTCACTTACTAATTCTATATGTCTGCATTGGACCACAAGATTATCAGCTGATCAGTTTGTTTTTGCTAATTCCAGCATATTCACCTGCTCAGTATGGTGTAGGAGCACTCAGAATCAACAAGTGTGTTTCACATGTTCGTACGTGTGTTTCCTTGGCAGGGAAATGCAGCTGCAATACCCCCTCCCTCTGTCATTCTAGTTAATGGCATATATGAATGTTGTGAATAAGGCTTCTCTTGTAGAGGCAGAATCTCCCTTTTTTCCTCACTTAACTGCTAGCAGAGCATGAACGAACCACATGTTATATAAATGGGGATCAGACACTCAACTGTCTTCATCAAGCACCGCTGACACATTAACCCAGCGTTCTCAATCCATTCGATAATTTATTGGCTAGAGTCAGCACTACTAATCTATAAGTTTAAATTAAAGACGTCTGTGATCATGCCATTGAGATAGCTTGTAGTATTCGCAAGTACAACTCTTTCAACTTTGGTCACTTTATGTCTTCCTTCATCCGTCATTGCTATCAAATCTCCCTTCAACTATTATTGCTTTTACATCTTCCTGTATTAGTCATTTCATTCAAGTCCTATTTCAATCGTGATTGCTTTAAAGTCTTTCAACGGTTGTTGCTTTTAAGTCTTCCTTCAACCATTATTCCTTTCATATCTCCCTTCAATCGCCATTGCTTTCAAGTCTTCCTTCAACCAGAATTTCTTTCAAGTCTCCTTAAAACCATAATTGTTTCAAGTCTTCAACAGTAATGGTTTTCAAATCTTCCTTCAACAGTAATTGTTTTCAAATCTTACTTCCACAGTAATTGTCTTCAAATGTTCCTTCAACAGTAATTGTTTTCAAATCTTCCTTCGAAAGTAATTGTTTTCAAATCTTCATTCAACAGTAATTCTTTTCAAATCTTCCTTCAACAGTAATTGTTTTCAAATCTTCCTTCAACAGTAATTGTTTTCAAAACTTTCATTTAACAGTAATTGTCTTCAAATAGTTCTTCAACAGTAATTGTTTTCAAATCTTCCTTCGACAGTAATTGTTTTCAAATCTTCCTTCGACAGTAATTGTTTTCAAATCTTCATCTAACAGTAATTGTTTTCAAATCTTCCTTCAACAGTAATTGTTTTCAAACCTTCATTCAACAGTAATTGTTTTCAAATCTCTCTTCAACAGTGATTGTTTTCAAATCTTCATTCAATAGTAATTGTTTTAAAATCTTCATTCAACAGTAATTGTTTTCAAACCTTCATACAACAGTAATTGTCTTTAACTGTTCCTTCAACAGTAATTGTCTTCAACTGTTCCTTCAACAGTAATTGTTTTCAAATGTTCCTTCAACAGTAATTGTTTTCAAATGTTCCTTCAACAGTAATTGTTTTCAAATCTTCCTTCGAAAGTAATTGTTTTCAAATCTTCATTCAACAGTAATTGTTTTCAAATCTTCATTCAACAGTAATTGTTTTCAAATCTTCCTTCAACAGTAATTGTTTTCAAATCTTCCTTCAACAGTAATTGATTTCAAATCTTCCTTCAACAGTAATTGATTTCAAATCTTCCTTCAACAGTAATTGTCTTCAAATGTTCCTTCAACAGTAATTGTCTTCAAATAGTCCTTCAACAGTAATTGTCTACAAATAGTCCTTTAACAGTAATTGTTTTACGATCTTCCTTCAACAGTAATTGTTTTCAAATCTTCCTTCAACAGTAATTGTTTTCAAACTTTCATTCAACAGTAATTGTTTTCAAATGTCTCTTCAACAGTAATTGTTTCCAAATCTTCCTTCAACAGTAATTATTTTCAAATCTTCCTTCAACAGTAATTGTTTTCAAACCTTCATTCAACAGTAATTGTCTTCAAATGTTCCTTCAACAGTAATTGTCTTCAAATCTTCCTTCAACAGTAATTGTCTTCAAATCTTCCTTCAACAGTAATTGTTTTCAAATCTTTCGTTCAACAGTAATTGTTTTCAAATCCTCCTTCAACAATAATTGTTTTCAAACATTCATTCAACAGTAATTGTTTTCAAATCTTCCTTCAACAGTAATTGTTTTCAAATCTTCCTTCAACAGTAATTGTTTTCAAATCTTCCTTTTATAGTAATTGTTTTCAAATCTTACTTCAACAGTAACTGTCTTCAAATGTTCCTTCAACAGTAATTGTTTTCAAATATTCTTTCAACAGTAATTGTTTTTTTAAGTCCTTCTTCAGCAGTAATTGTTTTCAAATCTTCCTTCAACCGTAATTGCTTTCAAGCCTCTCCTCAACAATAATTCCTTTAAATTCTTCATTCAATTAAATGTCATTAGATTCAAGTCTTCTTTCAACCATCATTGTTTTCAAATTTTTTTAAGCATATATTTCTTTCAAGGCGGAATTCAAAGTGAGCCTCGTTACCTTAGCCGTTATGCCTGATACCGTCGATCCTATGTCATTTACATAAGGGAGATACGTTCTGCCTATTACAATTGGATGTAGTTGAAAATGTATATGTCCATCCTCAAACATCTTAGTTACCCGTATTGGGAATAACGTTTTTTCAACAGCACTTGACTGATTCTTAAATCATGACAACTTTCTTCATTAGTTGAAAAATGATATGAAAAGTACATAAATAAATGACAATCAAATTTTTTTAATACTTTACCCCCTACTCCTCAATCAGTAATGTCACCAATTTGGCCGTTCTTGAATTCAGTTGGTCACTTGGCATTGTGGGAGGGTCCTGTCCAGCAATCACCACTCTACCCCGTTGTGATTAAAAGATCAAATGGCAATTGACCGGCGCTGGTAACCAAACTACTTCCAGTGCAAAGCGAAGGGTGATGACAAGCAGAACAACGAAAACAATAATTCAACAACTCTGTTGTGTTTTTCTATAGAAGAATAATTATTTGGTAAAGAAAAAAAACTTGTTCCATTACAAGGTAGGCTTATTATATGCTTCTTACCTGCGTGAAAACCTCATGCTGCTAATCTAAAATTATTTTGCGGTGATCCTCCTCATATATCTCCTACGCGATTTTAGTAGGTTATCTACTAGTAGGACCACATTTATTCCAAACAACTAATAATAAGAAGCAATCTTCTAGGTTTCATTTATTGTAACCCTCACAGTTGCTAATGTCTGGGTCAGATAGAGATCCACATTTTCTCTATCACTTTCGCTTAACTTAGTCAATACATCGACCAATGTTTTATGAAATCTCTCCTCCTTGGCGTTTGATGATATACTGCAGTAGTTATGTGTTTTATATTAAGACCTGCTAAAGTCTCACCATAGTTTGGTTTAGGTGTTATCGTGCATTAGCAGTGACCAGTTGCTCAGGAGCTCCATATCTTCCTCAAAATCACGTCCGCCACCATTTGTGCCCACTTGTCTGGTATATCAAAGGCCTTTACCAATCAGTCTACAACTGAATATGTAGAGATTACATCGGTTGTTTATTACTACGGTTTCGAGATATTCATGTTCATCTTTTGGGATGGATAATTTGGAACGTTGGTTTCCATCAGGAGTCAGCTCCCCCTCTCCTACTCTGCACCTGACATGCTATGAACCTATCAACATGTCTGACCACTTCATTGTACAACTTCGGCCAGTAATACTTTCTCCCTATCAGCTCATATGTTTTATCAATCCCCATGTAACCAATCTTCTCATGCCACTGATCTAAAATCTCAGCCGTCGTTCGTTTGGGCAGAAACCGCCTGGAGCTCACCTGTTCATCCCTCCTAGAGAGAAAACACAGCATACTCTCCTGTATTACAAATTTGGAGGTGCTTCCTGCCAAAACACTGGCTCAAAGAGAAACTGTCTCACTATCTCCCTGGCTTTCCTCTATGCTCCCTACACAATGGAGATCCCTAACGATATATGGTTTGTTTTCTCGTTCACTTTTCTAAACTGGACGTTGATTTTTACGATGCAAATTTATTACATTAATTTTATATGCTTGTCGTCTAGCTATGGCTCCAGTCTAAATGATTCGGTCTCTAGCTGCTTGAGAATTCTGGAGAAAAGGCCTCTGCAAGTATTAACTTTGTCCACCAGATATTTTGTTCTTGTTTGGTTAGTTTCAAACAATACCCATGTTGATAGCTAACTCAGCAAACAAAAGTGTCAAAATAAAGAAAAGGAAAGAGCTAGCATATGCCGGGCTGATATGACAGGTATAGCAGGTGTGATTACATAATGTAGTTTGAGAAAAAGGAGATCTCAAGCATGATGAATTACAGAACGAAGATATAAGAATCTCAGAGAAATATAAAATAGTTACAAGGCATACTAGCAGTGACAGAATGAAACCGTGGAGATGGGGATCAATACGTGTGACCATCCACCAGTTAAACTGATGCTTTATAGAACTCAGATACATACGACAAAATTAGAGGAAGTGGTGAGTGATATGATAGGGTAGAAATAATCGAACGGTCTGAGTCCCCATGGAGTTTCCCGATAGGGATTGTTGAGAAGAAAGATGGAGCACATTGTTTCTGTGTGAATTTCCGACAGTTGAATGTGATTACTAGACCGTTAACAGAGCATATATCCCTGATTTATGATATTTTGGCTTTGTTTTAGAAGTCTACCTGTTTTACGACCTTAGATTAAGTGTCTAGATGTTGGCAGGTTACCTGAGAAACACAATTCCAATAAAAAATAGTTTTTGCTTGTCATACGGGGCTGTTTAATCTCAGAGTGATGCCGTTTAGTTTCATCAGATGAACCGAGTGTTTTTACCATATTGATGTCTATATTACTTGGAGGCCTGGATGACTTTGCCATAGCCTACCTAGACGATATATTTGTATTGTCTAGGAAAGCTGATGGGCATTTCATACACATGCAGATGGTGTTTGGGAGGTGACTAGAACATGGGTTGAATCTCATGTTACGCAAGTGTCAGTTCCTAAAAGAAAAGACCAAATATTTGTCAGAGGGTAATACAGGTCTGTGGATTCATAAGAGTGATCGGTTATTACAAGCATGTTTGATAATATTGTCACAATACATGTATAAATAACTTTCTCAAAACTTTCAGTAAATATCTATTCAATCATCAAATGTCAAAGCATTTATACACGAGAAATATAATTTTGTTGGAAATCTAGAAACGACACTCATTAAATTACAGGATATTTGTTGATACGAAAAACCATTTTAATAAAATAATCGAGTATCTAAATTTTCAAAAATATATATTTCTTATCAAACAGCGCTGCATTTAAAAATACTTTTTAAAATTTTATTTAAATATTGTTTTTCTTTAGTTTTCAGATGCAGAAACAATGTTTTTACTCCTTGGATACTTTCCATTTTCTTCTGACAATATTTAATTATACTTACATGTTTTAAACCTGCCACTGAATGTTGTTTTGTGAAGACTTACATCTTCAGACTGTCGAACTTGGGATGTTTTTATTGTTTCTTTAATTAACATTTTATTATTTTTCGGCTTATTCATATTCAAAGATATATATCTTTTTCAATACAATTAAATATATAAAATAATGTAATATTTCATGGCTTATGTGAAAAAGATGAATGGTCTACTTTGGTTATATTTTATGGCATATCAACCATTTATAGGTAATTTTTGATGATTTTAGTATATTCTCCAGTTTCTTAGTATCTTCAAATATTTATTGATTAATTTCTTGACACAAAAGCAATAGAAAATAATTGCTGCATCCATGACACGCATAGCAAAACAGTTGTTGAATAATTTTGAAAACAAAATAGCATTATTATAACTGTTTTTTAAAGAACATCAATAAAGTGCTGGCGCTTCTCAAAAATAATTCGAAAGAATTTATTTCTTTTGTAAGCTATAAAAAATTTAAATTATAAAAAATTAAATTATTGCATTTCGGATCTCATTAATGAAGGTTTTGTGGAAATTGAATCAAATATTATCTGAAAAAAGGAAATTAATTAATGTTATTAATAGATAAGTATTGCAACAAATATCTTCATATTTTTTATTAAATCAATCATTTGTGAACTTCTTAATACATACATACATAATAAATTTTGCCTTTAAGCTCACAATGCTGAAACCTATGTCTAATCAATCCATGTCAAAATAACCATGTCTACTTCTGCTTAACATCTTAAAATAATTTTGTTTGCAAAGAACTTGTATAAATTAATATATTTTCTTGAAATTTATCTTTTAATTATTTTTTTGATTTTGCAGAATATCCAGTAATGAAAACAGAAAAACACATGTAAATTGCTTAGAGTTCAAATCGTGAAACGTGAGAAATAATACACTTGTGAACTGTACAAATGTTTTCTTTCATCAATCGTGTTTTATGATTATATATTAGAAAAAAGCATTTTCTTCTCAACTGTATATGGATTTCTTCTCTACTTTGTATTAATTTATAAACACTTGCTGGAATTGATGTCGCAAATGCATATGACTAATTCACTCATCAGTGCACATTACTAGTGCACTATGTGTGCATATGACTAATGAACACATGCACCCTTTAATGAATGTAGAATTTTGGCTGGTACACAGAGGGGACACATAATTCTCTTATTTATATTATAAATTACAGTTTAATACAAGTAATATTTTCCCTTAACCATGAGAAAAAGGTATACATAAAAAATAAGTTCTACTAAATTTCCAATCATTAGACTTAAAAGAGGGCACACAATTCTCTTATTAATATATATAATCAATTACAGTCAAACAAAAGTAATATTTTCCGTGAATTATGAGAAAAATGTCAGTCATGACTCCCATTCAACGATCAACTAAATTTCAAACCTATAAAAAATTGAAAAACAATGTGTGACTATTTCTTAATTCATTTCGGTTCTACAACAAAAGCACAACATAGAAAAATACAGAAATCAAATTTTACTAAAAAATCTCGAATATTTCGCCTCCGAATATGAACTATAAATCTGCTAGAGGAGAATAACCATATTCTTGTGAAATATTTGACTCTGTTTTTGCACAGAAACAATCATTAGTTAGTAATATGTAGACACATACTGGTGAGAAACAGTATTCTTGTGAAGTATGTGACTCTTCTTTTGAACTGAACACAAATATGTTGCAACATATGTGAACGCATACTGGAGAAAAACAATATTCCTGTATAATATGTGGTTCTTCTTTTACAACTAAACAAATTATGTTGCCACATATGCAAACACATACTGAAGAGAAACCATATTCTTGTGAAGTATGTGGCTATTCTTTTACACAGAAATCACATATGTTGCGACATATGCAAACGCATACTGGAGAGAAACCATATTCTTGTGAAGTATGTGACTCCTCTTTTACACGGAAATCACATATGTTGCAACATATGCGAACACATACTGGAGTAAAACCATATTCTTGTGAAATATGTGGATCCTCTTTTACAACTAAACAAAGTATATTTATACATATGCGAACACATACTGGAGAGAAACCATTTACTTGTGAAGTATGTGGCTCTTCTTTCACACGGAAAGATCATATGTTGCAGCATATGCGAACGCATACTGGAGAAAAACCATATCCCTGTGAAGTATGTGGCTCCTCTTTTACACGGAAATCACATATGTTGCAACATATGCGAACACATACTGGAGTAAAACCATATTCTTGTGAAGTATGTGGATCCTCTTTTACAACTAAACAAAGAATATTTATACATATGCGAACACATACTGGAGAAAAACTATATCCTTGTGAAGTATGTGGCTCCTCTTTTACACAGAAATCACATATGTTGCAACATATGCGAACACATACTGGAGTAAAACCATATTCTTGTGAAGTATGTGGATCCTCTTTTACAACAAAACAAAGAATATTTACACATATGCGAACACATACTGGAGAGAAACCATATACTTGTGAAGTATGTGGCTCTTCTTTCACACGGAAAGATTGTATGTTGCAGCATATGCGAACGCATACTGGAGAAACCCCATATCCCTGTGAAGTATGTGGCTCCTCTTTTACACATAAATCACATATGTTGCAACATATGCGAAAGCATAATATAGAAAAACCATATTCTTGTTAAGTGTTTGGCTGTTATACAAATAAACACAGTATGGTTATTAATATGTTGTTGTATACTGGAGAGAAACAATATTCTTGTGAAGTATGTGCCTCTTCGAAAAATTTACAAAATATGTTGTGACATATTCAAACACATAACTGGGCAGAAACTATATTCTTGTTAAAAATGTCTAGTTTAGCAGATAAACAACATATGCGAACGCATTGTGGAGAGTAATAACATTTATGTTAAGTATTGTGTTTTATTCTAAAAAAATTCAATATGTTGCATGCGAAAACATATTTTATTTTAAACCATATACTTGTGAAGTATATCGCTCTTCACTTTTACACAGATACACTACGTTTAAGCACACCCAAATACATACTGCATTTCTAGAGTTTGATTTACCTACTGGAAACCATTCCTGAGTGTCTTTGGTCTCTCTGTACTAGTGTTCTTTAGGACAAAATGACATTATCCTACGGGTAAACCCTGTCCAAATATTCAAAGGCCCCGTCGACACGGCTATACAGTGGCTTATACAAGGAATGGTACACATTCACCAAGTAATGTTTTCTCAAGTGAAATCACATAGCTGGAATTTCTACCAGACTAGATGAATTCCGGCCTTGGAATAGGGTAAGACCAAGAGACCAAAAAGAAGATACACAGAAACAGAGGAAATTGGTCAATTGGGGAGCGAGAAATTAATGGTTATAATTTCTTTACTACCTCAACGTTTAACAGGTAAAGGAGAACCTTAATGGAATATTCGATTATCTACGTACCCAATATAGATATCAAGTGATAGCCTCAGAAAGGGGCTCCTTGATTTCTGAGAAATTCGACTGAAGTAAAATGAAATAAAAAAGATAACAGAAACTATATCCCTGTAAAGTATGTAGCTCTTCATTTAAAAACAAATCGAATATTTTGATTTTCAAGAGAAACCATATTCTATTAAAGTATTTTATTCATTCACAATATAACAGTATGTTGCAACACAGGCGAACACATACATGAGCGAAACTATTATTTTGCAGTGTGTAATTCTTTTACACATGAACAACGTGGGTTTGTATGTGTAAACACATACTGGAGGAAAACGATTAGCAAAACTATTATTTTGCAGTGTGTAATTCTTTTACACAATAACAACATGTGGTGTTATGTAAACACATACGAGATGAAAAGAAACTGAAATATTAGGAAAATCTCTTTCATACTTTCAGTAATTATAGGAGCAACAGGACTTTCAAAAGAATTTCAAAGGTTATCTTGCGAGTATACCCGATAAACCGAGTGCAAGAGAAATACAAACAATTTCACTTTAAGGGACGGTCAGAATCTTTAAAAAATGTAAGTCTGACTTTTTGGACATACCATCAGAAATCAATTTTAATTTAAGTAGAAGAAAACATGACTTCGAAAATCATATCTCTAAATTATACTTTTATTCTTTCCCACAAAATGAAAATAATCTTTCTCAAATTGCATAGAAAAAACAGGTTTTTTCCTTTCGTATTTGTAAATGAATGTGTCTATTTCCTTGCATGCTTTCTAGTGTTATCAAAATGTAATGCGATATTTTTAGTAACATTTTCAATTTTTACAATATACTCCGAAAAGTGGATAATTATTTGTAAACCAATATACATACTATTGATATCAGATGAAAAACGAATATTTTTAAATAGATGTTTGATTGTATTTAATTGATGAAAATGTTATTCTGAGATGAAACTGAGGTGAAAAGTTTTTCTTCTTTTAAAGTGACAAGATTTTGTCTAGCAAAATGGGAAGGACAATGACCCCTGTTGAAATATAAGACAACAAATGAACATTTGAATATATTTCAGTTGATAAGGAGGTGTGTTAAACTTTATCAACTGAAAGTAATCTCGCCTGGTCGAGTAGTGACGAGGTCAGTGACTTAATATCACATGATGGAATAACTACGCTCTGCTAACACGTGACATGTAAATAGTGCCGAAATTAGGCGCCAAATTGTATTCAAACGTTATGTGTTCAGTTCCCAATAAAGTTCCGTGCAGCACGCAAGCGTATTAAGTTTTACCTCATTGTTTCTTATTTTTCCTTCCTCGTCTTCGTGGCTCACTGCCTACCACTAATGCTACTGCTATCCCCATATTGTAACAGGTTATGGGTCCGGTTATGGACAGCATAGGCTTATGTTTCGAGGGAGACGAAATAAAATATGAACTATGGGAAGTGAAGTTTCTTGGCTACATGAGAACTCAAAATTTGTACAACACCATTACAGCGGAGGAGAATACTGAAATAAGTCATACCAAAAACGCCGATGCCTTTGGTGAATTGGTACAGTACCTCGATGACCGAAGCCTTTCGTTGATCATCCGAGATGTGAAGAATGACAACATGAAAGCCTTAAATATTTTAAGGGAACATTATCTGCCACGAGGGAAGCCAAGGATAATCTCGTTATACACAGAATTAACGTCGTTACAAAATGAGCCGGAGTAAAATATTACCGATTACGTAATGAGAGCGGAAACTGCCGCAACTTTTAAAAAAAATGCCGGCGAGACGATTAGCGATGGTCTGTTAATCGCAATGATTTTAAAAGGATTGCCGAATGAATATAAAACTTACACTTCGATAATAACACAAAAAGAAGCACCGATGACATTTCAAAACTTTAAGACCGCACTTCGAAATTATGAGGAAACTGGAAAATACCAGGGAGATAAAGACGCAAACGCGATAATGAGTGTAAAAGAAAAGCGACACAATAAAGAACCAGCAAGCATATTACAACAAAAGGATTACAAAAAATTCAATGGACCATGTTTCTCATGTGGGAAATACGGACATAAATCGGAAAATTGCCGAAAATCTTCACGCTGGTGCAAAAATTGCAAGACAAAATCCCACGACACAAACTTTTGTCGAAAAACGCACCTGGGACAAACTCAAAACGGAAAGGCGATAAACCATGTATCAGACAAGGAGACTTATATTTTTTCAGTCAATAATGATAATGATTCTTCATATAATTAAAAAAACATTTTTTTTTAACATGATTCACCCCAAACAAGGCAGGCCGCCACTGTAAACGTAAGGGGCTACTGAGAAAAAGGAAAAGGGGAGAAGGATTGGTGGTTCAGCTTAAATTGGGATCTGAGCAGCGAGATGTCTGTTTACATTAGTTTCAAATTTCTGAGTGTCAGTACTGTCGGGGTAACAGGGGGCAGGGAGGGAGTTCCAGAGGCCAGCAGCACGAGGAAAGAAGCTATTTGAGTAGAATGCTCTCCGGCATCTGGGGACCTCCACAGTGAATGAATGAGATTTAGTAGAATGTCGAGTTAGTCTAGTGAATTTACGTCGAGGGGGCACCAGAGTAGCCAACTCATCGGAGCATAATCCATTGAAGTATTTGTAAAACAAACATAAGGATGCTACATTGAGGCGATGGGACAGGGGCTGGAGCTTAGCTGACAGTGAGGGACCTATTAGGTTGACAACTCTTTTTTGGACTTTGTCAAGGAGGGATAGAATAGTAGATGATGCACCAGCCCAGATGTAGCAACAATACTCCATGCATGGGCGGATGGTGGCTTTGTAGAGATACAGGATAAAGTCAGATATATTAGCACGGTAGAGGGATACACCCTTCTTTGCGGCAGCCTTGGCAATGTCTTCAATGTATGTGTTCCAATTCATGTTACCTGTGAAGGTTAGGCCAAGGAGTTTGAATGATGAACTCTCAGGTAAGGTGTTATTTGCCATGACAATCGGTGGTTGGAGAGGCTTCTTGTAGTTGTTGAAGGAAAGGAGCTTAGTCTTTGCGGCATTAAAAGTTACTAACCATTTATGGCCCCAATCCACTACAGCCTGGAGGTCATTTTCCAAAGATTCAGCCATTGCCTCATATATGATCGCGTCTGTTTTGCCAACATGGCGAGAGTAAAGCGTGGTATCGTCAGCAAATAAACCAATCTCAGACACTATGTCACCAGGGAGATCGTTTATATAGATCAGGAACAACAAAGATCCAAGAATAGATCTCTGGGGCACACCAGCATTTATGTCATGTTGCTTAGATGAACGGCCATCGAGGACAACCTGGATTTTTCTTTTGTTTAGGAAGGATCTAATTATATTAAGTAGTTGCCCAGTAATACCGTATGAGCGTATTTTCAGGAGAAGCCCTTTATGCCATACCTTGTCAAAGGCCTTGGATATATCAAGCGCTACTGCCCTAGCTTCACCTGCCTTGTCGACTGTATGATACATGTGTTCAGAGAAGACCGTTAAGATGTCTGCAGTAGATCGTGCTTGTTTAAATCTATACTGGCGGTCAGATAGAAGTTTAGGATTAACTAAGTGCCGTACTATCGCTAGATTGAGTAAGGATTCAAAGATTTTTGCAAAGATCGGCAGTAGACTGATTGGGCGGTAGTTCTGAGGGTCGGTTCTATTCCCAGAACTCTTGTAGACTGGTACCACAGAGGCAATTTTCCAGCTATTGGGGAAGCAAGATTCGGCTAGGCATTTATTGTAGAGTTTGGAGAGGACAAGAACCAGTTGAGCAGAGCATTTCTTTATTACTATTACAGGTATAAGATTAGGCCCACAAGCTTTAGAGGTGTCAAGGCTTTTTATGATGTCTCTGATGACTTATTAGTGGATTGTGGGGCCACCACAAATGACGAATCCAAGTTTATAAGCTTCGATGATAAGTTAGATTCTTCCCGGCATATCGTAGAATTGGCTGATGGTAGCCGTTATAATAATTTGGCGTTACAAAGAGGAGATGCTTATATCAAAATGACTGATACAAATGGAAAAGTACATAAAACATTTTAAAAGACGCGTTGTATATACCTTCCTTTAGTAATAACATTTTTTTCAGTGCAAGAGGCAACAGAAAGAGGTGCTCAGGTAGAATTTCGACCTAACTCGGCAACATTAAACTCTAAAGGGACGAAATTTAATATTTATAAGAAAGCAAATTTATATTATTTAAATAATATAACTTCGCCGAAGAAAATAAAATATTCATTAGAAAAATGGCACAATATAATGGGACACTGTAACACAGCAGATATAATAAAATTAGAAAAAACGTTTATGGCATGGAAATAAGTGATAAAAATCAATGTAATTGTAAAATACGCCCACAGGCGAAAATGCCCCAATTCAGAAATAGATTGCCCGACAAGCGAGCAACAAAAGACTCGACCTTGTACATATCGACTTAGCTGGTCCAGTTGAACCTACAGCTAAAGACGATTTTAAATACGTATTAGCGTGCGTAGATGACTATTCAGGCCTCATAGTCACATATATGTTAAAAAGTAAAAGCGACACAGTAGAAGCCTTTGAAAAGTGTTTAGCTGATATTGCCCCGTATGGGAATATAAAAACAGTAAGAAGTGATCAAGGCACGGAATTTACTTCCAAAACCTTCGAATCACTATTAATTAAAAATAAAATACGTCATCAAAGATCGGCGCCATACTCACCACATCAAAATGGTACGATCGAGCGCATGTGGCACACAATTTTTGAGATGGCGAGATGTGTGTTGAAACATGCAAATCTTTCAAAATATATGTGGACACACGCTATTTTAACATCGGCATATATCCGAAATAGATGCTACAACAACCGTAATACCAGAACACCATACGAATGTTTTACGGGCACGAAGCCGAATATTTCAAATATGCACTTATTTGGAAGCATTTGTTATGCATATATCCAAAAAAAAACAAGAATTGGATGATAGGAGTCGCGAAGGCATATTTTTAGGGTATGATAGAGGAAGCCCAGCTTACGTAATATATTTTCCCGACACAGGAGAAATAAAAAACGTAAGAATTGTAAAATTTACTGATAAATTTACAGAATCTATAGGGAAAGAAAAAGACAAAAATGATACTGCTAATGATGGTAAATTAACTGAACCAGAAACAGAAATAATAAGTGAAAATATTGGGAGAATAAGATCCCGCCCGAAATACCTCAGCGATTATCATGTGGGAAATGAAAATAATGACGCAATAAGTTACACAATAGATTATTGCTGTCACATAAAAAATATACCGAAAACATACGAAGAAGCTATAGAGTCGGAAAATTCTGAAAACTGGCAAAAGGCCATGAAAATTGAGATGGATATTTTGAGAAAAAATAAAACGTTTGAGTTAACGGAATTACCTAAGAATAAAACTTTAATTCGAGCGCGATGGGTGTATACCGTGAAAAATGACGAAAATAAGGGAGAAATCTTTAAAGCTCGTTTAGTAGCGAAAGGTTACGCTAAAAAATCATACGAAGATTATGATGAGACTTTTTTTCGAACAGAAAAATTAAATTCAATTAGAATGTTAATGCAAATTGCAACACAATATGATTTTAAAATACACCAATTAGACGTAAAATCAGCATATTTAAATGCACCTATAAATAAAGAATTATATATGGAACAAGCGAAAGGATTTGAAATCAAAAATGAAAATCACAAATGTAGACTAGTATATAAATTAAATAAGTCGCTATATGGCTTAAAACAAAGTAACCGAAACTGGAATAATCTATTACACACATAGGTACATTAAGGCCACAATTAATCAACAGTTAATATTTAAACCCACTAGAAATAGTTTGAACATCGTAGGTTTTTGCGACGCCGATTGGGCGAACTCGCAAGATAGAAAAAGTTTAACGGAATATGGATTTAACATTTCAGACGATGGACCACTGATTTCGTGGAGAACGCAAAAGCAACCAACGGTAGCATTGTCAACTTGCGAAGCCGAATACATGGCATTGAGCGATGCAACGCAGGAGGGAAAATATTTAAAAACACTCATGAAAGATTTATTAAACGAGAAAATTGATACATTCTCATTGTATTGTGACAATCAGAGTGCCATTACCATAGCAAACCAATCCCGTAAATCACCAAAGATCAAATCACATATATATCAGATTCCACTTCGTTAGAGACGAGATACAGAATAATACCCTAAAGTTAATTCACGTTGCAAGTAAGGAAAACGTAGCTGATATATTTACTAAACCAGCAAATAGATGTAGAAATGAAAAATTCAGACATTTACTGATGGGACTCTGAAGGACATTCTTTAAACTGATAAATAATAAGTATTACAAATAAAACCCTTTTTTTTCAGCTATCGATAACACAAGTGTATCAAAAAAAAGAAAGAAAAACCTGTATATTATGAACACAAAAAAAGGAGAAAACAAATGTTTGTTTTTTTAGTCTATAAATGTGGACAAGTTCTTTTTTTTTCTTTCAAACAAATAAAAAGAAAGGTTTAATAAAGTGACAAGTGAAGTGAAGTGAAAAACAAAAAGTGAAGGACAATGACCCCTGTTGAAATATAAGACAACAAATGAACATTTGAATATATTTCAGTTGATGAGGAGGTGTGTTGAACTTTATCAACTGAAAGAAATCCCGCCTGGTCGAGTAGTGACGAGGTCAGTGACTTAATATCACATGATGGAATAACTACGCTCTGCTAACACGTGACATGTAAATAGTGCCGAAATCAGGCGCCAAATTATATTCAAACATGTGTTTAGTTCCCAATAAAGTTCCGTGCAGCACGCACGCATATTAAGTTTTACCTCATTGTTTCTTTTTTTCTTCCTCGTCTTCGTGGCTCACTGCCTACCACTATGGCTACTGCTATCCCCCAAAGTGTAACAGACCCCATCTCGTTTTAGGGATTTAGTAATGCCAAACCACTAATCAAAAGCATACCCAGCGGACAAGAATTTAATTTTCTTTCATAAAAATAAACTACTTGATGATTTTATGTGCTTTTTGGTACATGATCTATTCAGCCCATGACAGGTACGTACATCAAACAGATATTCCTCAGTTTGTTTGTTTTTCTCGAAAGTACCCGCTAAACTCGATAAGCACCTATAGAAATGACCCCCCATTCCCCGTTTGTTTTTATCTACGCCAAGACTGACCTTAGAGTTAAACATTACAAACTAACCTTTTAAAAATTAATATTTCACATGGAAATTTCCAAGGAATGGATTTACTTAGGTTAATTTATCCAGTGTTGGGGTTAATAAATGGCATGCTTTCATCCTGATCGCCACTCAGGACTTAACATGAGTCACTACTACCCTAGACTTTGGCTAGTTTTGGAGTTCCTATTTAATTGTCTCTCCATGGGGGAAAGGTTAGATCAACGTTGTTGTTTTTTATGAGGAGGATATATAAATTACCCAAAAAGGGGACACTTTGAATGGGACAAATATATAAATTGGCTAGTCAAGAAGAATTTCTTTTCTTCTGACTAAAGATAAAAGAGATACAACACTTTGTTCCCAGCAAGAAGGCAAATAATGAAAGAATTTTAGTGTTAATGAACGTAATGTTTGTTTGTTATTGTTGTAATAATAATTGGAAGGTTATCGGCTGGGTTAAGTTAGTAGTAAGACGGAGAGACGCATAGGATAAGTAACAAGGTTTATTGGCGGTCAAATACATTCTAACTGAGTCATCGCCAGGGGAATCGTCAGTGCAGTAACACTACATCCCCCTTTCGATTGTAAAGTTCTTTACAAGGACAGTCTTTTAGGTGGTCGAACTTGTCGACCGCTTCTTGTATATTTCCCTTGGTCAGGACCTCTGTAACTCTCTAGTCGGATGTTTCTTTGGTTACTGGGAAGATCTGTTGAGTCATAATAACAGCTATACATATATCCATATCGAGGGGAACGTGGTAAGGTGTTTGCTTCCTGTGGGGTAGCTACCTGAGAGAAGGTGGTTTCTCCGTTCCTTAGGCGCAGATTACTTTTGTTGGGTCGGTGTAGTCCTGAATCTGTCTTAACTAGGACTGACCTTGGTGACAGAGTTTTACTTACTACAGCTGTACTGGTCTTAGGTATCTTGACACAGACTGGTTGTCCTTTTTCAAAGGCAGGACGATCTTTAGCCCGATGACGTTTTTCATAGTTTTGCTTTTATCTGGCTTTGAGCCGTGTTTGTGCCCTTCTATGTTCCTCGATGTTTTTCTGATCAAATGAATTTCTTTGAGGAATGGTAGGGATCCGTGTTCTTAGTTTTCTATTCATTAACAGCTCTGCAGGACTCTTGCCGTGTTGCAGAGGAGTTCTGCGATAATTTAACAGTGCTATGTATGGGTCACTGCTTTCTTCAGTACGTTTTTTGTTGTCTGGACTGCACGTTCAGCTTCTCCGTTTCCTTGCAGATGATGGGGGCTACTTGTGAGGTGCAGGAAGTCAAAAACATTTGAAAAGTACCTGAATTCACTAGAACTGAATTGGGAACCGTTGTCGGATATGATTATCTCTGGGATCCCATGCCTAGCGAATATTGATTTGCAATGCTCTATTACGCTGGCTGAGGTAGTCGTCCGTAAATGGGCTATTTCAATCCACCTGGAAAACTAATCGACAATCAGAAGATATCGGTGTCCCATGAATCCGAACAGATCAATTCCTATTTTCTGCCATGGATATGCAGGTAATTTGGTGGGTTGTAGTGGTTCTGGTGGATATTTTCGTTCTTTTTCACAGATACCACATTTCCCAACTTTGTCTGCAATTTGTTTAGAGAGGCTAGGCCACCACACACTTTCGCGAACTAGTGCTCGGCCTTTGACAATACCTTGGTGTCCCTCATGTAGACGCTCTAGTATGTCTTTTTGAAGTACATTAAGAATGACAAGTCGGCTCTGGTACATTAGAAGTCCCTGGTAAACTGTTAGATCCTGGTTGATAAACCAGTACTGTTTTAGTTCAGGGTCCCACCTTGCACTTTCGGGCCAGTGGTCCATCTCATAATAGTTGATTACCTGACTGCAGACCTGGTTAATATTTTGTTTTAGTCGGATATCCTCCAATCGTTTACCGCTCGCCGAGATATTTCCTATGACTGAGCGGATAAATGAGTCGGTCTCATGCTGGATATCCTGTATAACGGGATTACTCCCAGGTGCTCGGGACAAAGCGTCTGCTGTTGTGAGGTCTTTTCCCGCTGTGTATATGATCTCATAGGAGAATCTCATAAACCTCATGCGGAAACGTTGAATTCTTGGAGTCAATTCGTCGAATCGCTTCGACTTCAACAGTGCCAACAGTGGTTTGTGGTCTGTTTCGACTGTGAATTTTGGCATGCCGACCAAGTAGTCCGCAAATTTTTCACAACACCAAGTGACTGTTAGTGCCTTCTTCTCAACCTGTACATATCTCTGCTCTGTTTCTGTCAGAGATCGTGAAGCATAAAATACCGGTCTCCAGTCATTTTCTTGCTTCTGCAGTAGTACACCGCCTAGGCAATAGCTAGATGAATCTGCTGATACCTTTGTCGGCTTGTTGGAATTGTAATGAGTCAGTACTGGGGCAGAACTCAGTTGCTTCTTCAGGGTCTGGAATGCTGCTTTCTGAGGCTCATCCCAGATCCATTCTGACTCTTTCTTAAGAAGCTCTCGGAGTGGTTTGGTGGTTTCGGCTAGATTCCTAGCAAATTTTCCGACCTGGTTTGTCATGCCCAATAAGCGTCGTAATTCGGACACATTCACAGGTCTGGGCAAGTCCATAATTGCTGCTACTTTTTCTGGATCTATTTGTATTCCCTCTTTTTGATATAATGTGACCAAGAAACTTTGTGTTTCTGACAGAAAATACACATTTATCGTTGAGTGTAGCTCCTGCAGCCTTCATTTTCTGCAGTACTGCTTTTAGACGCTGGTCGTGCTCCTGCTGGTTTCTTCCACTTATTAGGACGTCATCTATATCACAGATGACTCCTGGTATTCCGGACAAAATGTGTGTCATCTCCCTATGAAAGATTTCTGGTCCAGAACTTATCCCGAATGGAAGTCGTTTGAAACAGTACCTCTAATAAAGTGTTAAAAATGTGGTAAGGACCTGCGATTTTTCGTGTAGGACGATTTGGTAGAAACCGTTGTTGTAGTCGAGCTTGCTAAACACTGTGGCTCCATCGAGCTCGGCCAGTAATTGGTCTGTGGTAGGTAAAGGAAATTTTCCCGTTTCACGCTCTCGTTTAGCTTGGTAAAGTCGACGCATAACTTAACTTTACCGTTAGCTTTTTGATAGCGACTATTGGGGCACACCAATCAGTTGGTGATTTGACTGGACGGATTATATCCTCGTTCTCCAGACGTTTCAGTTCTTCCTGAACCTTCTGTTTCATAGGCAACGGCAATCTTCTAGGGGTTGCAATGGAAAAGGGCTGAGCTCCTGCCTCCAAACGTATCTGGTACACATGTTCCAGTTTCCCTAGGCCTGTGAACAGTTCTGGGAACTCTTTTTTATACTAGTGCCCTTCGCTTGTCACTCTAATTACTGCTTTCAGCAGGTTGAGGGCCTTGATTGCTGGTCCTCCCAGTAGAGGTTCTTGCAGACTCTCTATAACATAAAGGTCTTGTTGCGAGCTTACTTTTTCCGTGGCCAGTTTGGCCTTCACACATCCTATGAGGTTTATCTCATGATGATCCGGTTCGTACAGTCTTTTGTTTGTGAGTTGGATGAGTGGGGAATTTTTCCTGAAGAACCGGTCCGGGATTACGGTCACATCTGCACCTGTATCCAGCCTAAAATTTATAATTTTGGTACAGGTCTTAGTGGTGACCTTAATTTTAGCCTGCCAATTTGTATTATCCTCAGTGGTAATTGTACTTATATTTTCGAGAGTGACAGAACCTAAAAAATGATTTTCTTCTTCCTCTCTTATTTCTCTCACCTTCACTTTATCGGTTCTGCAAAATTTTGCATAATGCCCTTTCTGCGAACAAATTCTGCAGCGTGCCTCTTTTGCTGGGCAGTCATTTCTATTGTGGAATCGAAATTTCCTGCAGCGTGTGCATTTGCTAGGCATTTTTGATTTCGGATGTGGTTGTTTGGTGAAGTTTGTCTTGTAGGTTCGCTTCGTAACCCGGTTGATTTGAGGATCCGCTGCATCGGCACCGGAGGAAATTGTCTGCGTCTGTTGTTTCGAAGTTTCATAGGCTCTACCTATTTGTAGGCACTTGTCTAGAGTAAGCTGTTTATCAGACAGTAATTTTTCTCTGACGGTATCGCTTCGAACTCCGACAACGACTTGGTCTCGAATAAGCCTATCCTGTAGCTGTCCGAAATTACAGTTCTTTGCAAGTTGTCGAAGAGCAGCTATATAGGTCTCGATACCTTCCGATGCTTCTTGCTGGCGAAGATGGGATGAATAGGATTCGTAAGCTTCGTGTGTTTCGCTCACGAAAAAATCCTCAAACTTCTTCATCACCTTCTCTAGGTCCGTCTTTTCTTCCTCAGAGTTAAACTTCAACCCTTCATATATATCGTAACTATCCTCCCCGATAGTTGCTAAAAATACCGATGTCTGATATGAAGTATCTGCTTCCTTAGACAATCTACTAGCGATCGAATAATTGAGAAAATTTCGTTTAAATTTTCGCCAGTTATTAGCAACATTTCCAACGAGTCATTCGTTCGGGGGGGGGGGTATATTAGCAGAATATTGCTTTATCTCCGTGTGAGGCATTTTTCAAAAGTATACGATATATATGAAAAAAAAACAAAACAAATTCCTGTACTCACTGTTCTCTCTTTTCTTACTTTTTTTTTTATTAATTTGTGGGACCGTTTTCCGTAAGTCGTTTGTTTATCGATAGTAGAATTTTCTTTCTCTTAGAAATCCTTTGTTTTTCTTACTACGATATCCGATTTTTTACTTTGTTTATTTTTGGTCTCCACAAGTTGTATCCTTTATCTGACACCATGTAATGTTATCGGCTTGGTTAAATAAGTAGTAAGACGGAGAGAAGTATAGGATAAGTAACAAGGTTAATTGGCGGTCAAATTACATTCTAACTGAGTCATCACCAGGGGCTGTAACTCGTCCCCTTTCCGGTGAATCCCCGGTGCGGTAACACTACATTTACACTTTAATTTATTATTATTGCAAGCACAGCTGCTACAGGGTCACATTTGACATTTAAAGGATCATAAAACTTATCTTTTTACATTTTAATTTATTATTATTATTTCAAGCACAGCTGCTACAGGGTCACATTCGACATTTAAAGGATCATAAAACTTATCTTTTTACATTTTAATTTATTATTATTGCAAACACAGCTGCTACAGGGTCACATTCGACATTTAAATGATTATAAAAGTTATCTTTTTACATTTTAATTTATTATCATTATTTATAATAATAAAAATATTATTATTATTATTATTATTATTATTATTATTATTAAAAATAATAATAATAATAATAATAATAATATTAATAATAATAATAATAATAATAATAATAATAATAATAATAATAATAATAATAATAATAATAATAATAAGAAGAAGAAGAAGAAGAAGAAGAATTATAATAATAATGATAATAACAACAACAACAATAATCATCATCATCATCATGATCATCATTTTTTTAATAAAATAAAATAATAATAATTTTACCCGTAATATCACCAAAGTGATTAAATTTTCTGCGAACCTGCTTTTCGGTCGCCATCTTAAATGTTGACTTCCACTCATCAAACTCGTCTCGTTTTAATTAACACATTTTATCATCGTTTCTTTCTTGAAAACAAATTGTAAAACATAAAGTAAGTATTACTTGAATTTAATTACTATTAGGTGTTCTTTTTTACAACAGGGGCGCACCCGAAACATGTTTCCCTTTGGTTTTGTTATAGAAATGAGTCAACGTTCCAAGTTTGCATGTAAACGATGAACGGTAATTTTATAAAATCATGTCCAATTGATTGTTTTTATTTTGTTTCTTTGGTGTTTTTTTATAGTTTCGTTGTTGTTTTGGGGTGCCCTGAGGACGATTTTGACGTTGAAAACCGTCGCAAATACGTAGTTTAGTTATTACTCTGACGGCTAAAATACATTACGAAACAAACGGATTGGAGACGATAGTGATTTATTTAAAATACTCCTCTCCGCTACTTAAACATCTAAACAATGGTCATATTAAAGGATTTAAATAAAACTTTCAGTATTTATAAAATAAAAAAAGGTTACTAATAGAGTAAACCTAGATGTGTTCCCTTTTAATTATACAACAAAATTTACTTTTTCTTTTGTTTCGTTTGGTAAAAATACAAAAATCAAAAAATAAATTATTTTTTCCCATCTCATTTCAGTGATTTAAGTTTTTAGAAGAGGAATTCAGTTTTATATTAGAAGTTACCGTAAACATCAATCGGTACTGGTACACCTTTTGTACCAGCAAAATCTGACTTTTGCCGACGAAGAAAAATGATAACAGCCTATAAAGGTCGAATGAAAGCGAACAAGCGTCACAATTAAAACAAGGCGGCCTTTTCAACATGAAAAAAATCTGAAAGAAAAACATTCACCGTATGTTTATTTTTATGAGAATTTATTATTTGGTGAAGAAAATCAATTAAATCATTTTTTTTAAACTAGAACGCTAAAAGTTTAAAATCTATTTTGATAAATTATTTCTTTTGAATAGGCTGAACACCGACTATGCTTTGGTTAGCAAAATAACAGTCCCGTTTAAAAGCTGTACCAGTTGGGTTTAATCACATTTCTTCAATTATTGACCGATTGCCAGGAATTTTAAGATTACATCGATTTACAGGTAAAGTGTTCGTCTGCTACTTGAGCCTTTTGATTGGTTAAATGCTTTGACATCTTCCGATTATTTATGAAAACGGTTTGAAGATATCGAACAAACAGTTGCTTTTGTCTGGTTCAAAAGCTGTACCAGTAGGCCTAAACCTCATAATGATACACAGAAAAGTTAGCTAAATGATGAGCATATCTCAAATTAGGGTTCCGGCCAAGATCCCAACATTCGCGATTTACACCATGCTCTTCGGGTTAATTTTATGCTGAAATGAAGGCATATTTTTGTCTTCATCATAGGCAAGCAATCTAAATCCTTCTTCCACCATGTTCAAAAGATAAGGAATATTCACATTTATCACAAATACTTCATTTCATTCTCCATTGTTACTGTAAGAGTAACATTCTTTCTTATTGATGAAATGAAAGTAGGAAAACTTTTCCTGAAAACGTAAGATTTAACACGTGATAAAATGTTTAATAATACTGTAGTACCTGTTCTGTCATATGTCAGATGAGGATAAATGCTTTTCCACTGAGGCAATTTGGGATTTGTTGAATAACCCAACTTTACGAAACGACCTTGAATCTAACTTGTCCCTTGTGTGGAGGCAAGCTAATCAAGCTGATTACATTGTTCGGAAGGGTGCTATTTTTTAGGAAGAAAGTACCCAGACAATTTCTCTGTTTTTTTTTTAATTGCACAAATTAAACTCTTAGATACATTATTTATGTCTTATGTTTTTTAAAATTTTATAAAAACCACATCGCAAAAAGATTTATTAAATGACGGTTGATTAAAAAAATAATTTACATACTGTTTTTGTTTTTAGTTTGCAGATGAAGAAGCAATGTTTTAACACCTTTGATATTCTTGTTTTCCTCGAACAATATTTAATAATACTGTAATTGTTCAAATCTTCCACTGAATGTTCTTTTGTGAAGGAAGATATGAAAATTACAACTTTTGACTGTAAAATTTGTGATGTCTTCGTTGTTTCTTCAAATAAAGTTTTATTCTTTTTAGGTTTCAGTGAACATAATTTTAAAAAAAATATCCTTATTCGGTACAATTTAATATATAAAATAATGAAATATTTTATGACATGTGCAAAATATAAATGGCTTCCTTTGTTTATTTTCGTACTGGTACAGTTTGTGACCAGGCTGAAACGGATTTTCCACTGACATCTTCTGGCAGTTTACATAAACAGTTGGAAGATGCTAACATGCTTAGCCAATTAAATAGCAGCTGCCAACGATTTTCAATTGCGAATCGTGTAAATCGTACATTTTGTTAAGACAATTGATTAAACTAATGATTTCAGTGTTTCGGCACAGACACTTAAGTTTTCTGAAAGATTGAAAAATTAAAAAGAAGTTTTTTTTCACCCTTAACCAAAACTCTAACCCTACAAAATGTAAAAAGCTATTTTTTTCTCCTGTCTCTAACAGAAACCTAACTAAATCTAACATAACACAAAACTAAACCTAACCGATCTGGTTCAAAAGCTGTAGTAGTACAAAAATATCAAAGTAAAATGAAAATAATTTAACAAACCTAAACTTTTTGGTGAAAAAATTATTGTAAAAAAATTATAACAGTTGTTTCACAATATTTAATTAATATTTTTTATAAATTTTTTTATAGGTTACTGTTTTTCTTGCTTAAAACTTTTACTTATTCTTTCCTGTTTGATAGCGTCGCCTCGTTTTTTCTCATAAACAGCCGGAAGATAGCAAGGAAAAGTCGGTTTACATGGGTCACAAACTGTACCAGTACCGTTATGTTTGATGGCATATCAAACGTTTGTGGGTAATCTTGGTGATTTTCATATATGTTTCAATTTCTTAGTATTTTCAAATATTTATAACGTAAGTTGTTAAACTAATAGCAATTGAAAATAATTGTTGGATTTATTACACATGTTGAACAACATTAGTGGAACAGTGTTGAGATTTTTAACACTTTTTTGAACATCATCAATAAAGTATTGGTGGTTCTCAAATATTATTTGAAATAATATCTTATGTAAACTATACAAATTGTATAAATTATTAAAAATAAATTATATTTTGGATATCATTAATGAAGGTTTCGTTGATATTTAGTTCTATATCAAAAAAAGAAATTCATTCATTATATTAATGAATACGTATTGCAAGAAATGTCTTTATTATATTATTAATTAAATCAATAATGAATTTGAAGAGTTCTTAATAAAATTGTACATAATTTCAATTTTGTTACAATGCTTAATTATTTTATTAGCAAAAAACATGTATAAAATTGATATCTTTTCTTGAAATGTATCTTTTAATTATTTTAATATTTCAGAATATCCAGCATTCATGAGAATAACACGTGTCATTGGATTTGAATGGATTTACATTTCATTGCTGACTTAAAATATGGAAATTTCTTAAGAAAAGACTTTTTAAATTTCCTGATATAAATTGCTTGAAGTTCAAAGCCTGAAACGAGAGAAATTATACCCTTGTTAACTATCATATTTTTTCTTAATTAAATCGCATTTTATAATAATATATTGGAAAAAACATTTTCTTACCAACTATATATGTATTTCTTCTATTCTTAGTCTTATTCAATAGAACACGAGCTGGGATAGTTGTTGCAAATGCATACGACGAATGCACTCATGGATACATATGACTAATGTACCTATAGGTTCATATAATTAATGACATCATTGGTTCATATAATCAATGAAATCATTGGTTATATAATTAATGAAATCATTGGTTCA
The DNA here is from genome assembly GCA_963556195.1 of Sepiola atlantica. Lineage (NCBI taxonomy): Eukaryota > Metazoa > Mollusca > Cephalopoda > Sepiida > Sepiolidae > Sepiola > Sepiola atlantica. The sequence continues at coordinate 23,673,359 of OY744549.1, read as the reverse complement.
TATAATTAATGAAATCATTTGTTCATATAATTAATGAAATCATTGGTTAAATAATTAATGAAATCATCGGTTCATATAATCAATGAAGTCATTGATTCATATAATTAATGAAATCATTGGTGCATATTACTAATGAAATTATGTGTAAATATGACTAATGAAATCATGGGTACATATGTCTAATGAAATCAGTGGTGCATATGACTAATGAAATCAGTGGTGCATATTACTAATGAAATCAGTGGTTCATATGACTAATGCAATTAGTGGTGCATATGACTGATGTAATCGTGACCATTTTAATAATGGCAGAATTTTAGGTATCCAAAATAATAGAGAAAAACGCATACTGCTAGTGGTTAAAACTGAAATTATATCTTAATTATTGCTGCGAACATGGTGAGTTTTGTAGAACAATTCTATTAAAATATTTAGAAAATTATATTTATTCGACCGAATTCTGAGTATAGAGATACATTATGAAATTTATGTTGAGTTTAAAAATCATCTGGATAAGATGTGTGAAAATTAACTGAATATATCATTTCTGTTCCGTCTTCTCTGATCTGCATAGATAGAAGATAACTCCTACTCAATTTCAAATAAGTAGATCTACTAGTAAGCTGCCCAACATATTGAGAAAGATTGTCAATTACAATTAAACACGAGTAATGTTTCTATTGTAATATAAGAGAAAATATCAGTCATGAACCCCCATCAAGGATCTACTAAATTTCAAATCTATCAATTTAAAAGCTGTCAATGTTTTATAAATCATTCCATTACTTGCACAAAAGCACAATATAGAAAATACAGAAAAATAAACTGTACTAAAAATGGCAGATATTTCGTCTTCTAAAATAAACTATGAACATAATACTAGACAGAAACAATATTCTTGTGAAATATGCGGCTCTTCTTTTACAGAGAAATCACACATATTGCGACATATGCGGACACATACTAAAGAAAAAACATATTCTTGTGAAGTTTGTGGCTCTTCCTTTTCAAGAAAACATGATTTGTTACGACATATGCGCACCCATACTGGTGAGAAACCATATGATTGTGAAGTATGTGGTTCTTCTTTTACAAGGAAAGAACATATGTTTGAACATATGCGGACACATACTGGAGAGAAACCATATGTTTGTGAAATATGTGGCTCATCTTTTACGATAAAACATAATTTGTTGCAGCATATGCGAACCCATACTGGTGAGAAACAAGGTTTTTGTGAAGTATGTGGATCTTCTTTTACAAACAAATCTGATATGCGGAGGCATATGAGAACACATACTGGAGAGAAACCATATTCTTGTGAAGTGTGTGGCTCTGATTTCACACAAAAAACAAGTATGTTGCAACATATGCGAACACATACTGGAGAGAAACCATATTCTTGTGAAATATGTGGTTCTTCTTTTACAAGGAAACCAAATATGTCGCAACATATGCGAACACATACTGGAGAGAAACCATATTCTTGTGAAATATGTGGTTCTCCTTTTACAAGGAAAACCTATATGTTGCAACATATGCGAACACATACTGGAGAGAAACCATATTCTTGTGAAATATGTGGTTCTTCTTTTACAAGGAAAACCTATATGTTGCAACATATGCGAACACATACTGGAGAGAAACCATATTCTTGTGAAATATGTGGTTCTTCTTTTACATGGAAATCAAATATGTCGCGACATATGCGAATGCATGCTGCAGAGAAACCATAGTCTTGTGAAGCTTTAGGCTCCTCAATTACACTGTAACAACACATGTTGCTTTCCTTAAACACGGAGACAACATGTTTCAGCATATGCGAACGAATACTGAAGATAAACCATATTATTCTGAAGTATATGGCTCTTTTTTACAAGGAAACAACATATGTTGAAATATATGCAAGCAAATGCCGGAGTAAACCCATGTGATTGTTGTCTATTTATGTCTTCTATGACTCCGAAATTTGATATGTTGCCTGCGAACACATACTGTAAATAAAACTATATTCTTGTGAAGTATATCGCGATTGCCTTTTATACAGATACACTATGTTGAAGCTATATTCCTGGTAAGTATGTGGATCTTCCATTTTCAAACAAATCTAATATGCTAATACTAAAGAGAACACATCTATTTACATAAAATAGGTCATTTATATGCTGCAACACAGGCGAATACATATATAAGCAAAAGTGTATTATGTTGCAACACACGTGAATACATATATAAGCAAAATCATATTATTTTGCAGTGTGTTATGCTCTTAAACATAAACTATGTGTGCTACAATAGAACTTATACTGAGGGGAAACCATATTCCTGTGAAGTGTGTCGCTCATTTTTCACACAGAAATGGAGTTGCATCACATCCAAGCAAAGGTTCAGAAACCATATACTTGTGAAATATGCGGTTCGTCTTCTTTAAAGAAATCTAGAATATATTCCTGACGATTATTGTGAATATATGGCAATCTATTCACACAGAAGTCTAGTTTTTTGTAGCTCATACGAAAGCGTGTTGCTTAGAAAGTACAATGTTGTGAAGTATGTTTTTCTTTTGCAATTAAATCACATACTGGATAAACACCATCTTGTTGTCAGAAACACAGGCGGATACATACTGGAAATAAATTCCAGTAATAATAGGCTCCACTTGGATCATGAAAAATAACTTTTTAAATGTACCTGGTGAATATACCTAGTGAACCAATTAAAAGAGCGCTTGAAATGTCACTGAAGTGAACTGTTTGAATCCTTAAATGATCTTTCAGGATGAAATATGTTGATACTATTAACAAAAATAATAATTTGTTGATTCATATTCTAATATATAATTACAAGAGAAAAGATTTGAGCTGACATAAAGTACCAATTACAGATTTAACAATATTAATTCAATGAAAATCTTAAGATCTATTTTAAATGAAATAAAAATGTGGAGAAATGATTAAGAGAAAACTTGTCTAATATGAAAATAAAACGACTTATAACATCTCAAAATTGTAATACAATCAGAAAGTAATTTAATATTATGTAAGGGAAAAATGACTTCTAAAATCTCTCAATATTACTTTAATGCTTACATACACAAATAAAATAATCTCTCCCAAAATGCATAGAAAGATTATTGTGCAGTTTTTCTTTATCATTTCCTAAATAAATTTATTTATTTCCTTTCGTAAATGTCTACTGTTACAAAACTATGACGCGATATTATTTTAGTAAAATTTACTATTTCTACAATGTTCCCCGAAAATCTGATAATTAGTTGTAAACTAATTATTTGCACATTATTGATATTGGATGGAAACGACTATTTATATTTATTTTCATTTAATCCGCATGAGAAATAAACATTTGTTTGTCTTTGATCAAAGGAAATGTTATTCTGTGACGAAATCGATTTGAGAAGATTGTGTCTTGTTAAACTCCTAGTACAATTTTGATACTGAATACACAGATGGTCCCTAATTGGTTTATGAAATATGAATTTCCAGTAGTTTTCACAAAGATTACATCAGTGATAGTTTTAAAAATGTCCATTATAACAATTTTTTTGGGAATTGACATTTATCTAAAAAAAACAGCATTTGTAGCGTGTTTACTTTCTTTTTAGTCAGTTTTGTAAAATATAGAAAATAAATCTGCTTTTTATTTTATGATTTTTATTAATTATTTGAAGTAAAAATTCTATTAAAATATATTTGCTTTTCTATATAAAACGTCGATTCCATATTTTTGTGAAATACTGTCAAACAAAATGAAACTGATAAAATAGTTTTAAGTAAAGAAAGTAATTCCCCCGAGGTGATGCTAAGATGGAGAGGGTAAAGCATGTGAGGCAGGCGAAATGTATTCGTCGAAGAGGAGGTGAAAAGCGTTGTTGGAGTTGTTTAGTTTATTTCAAAATGGAAATTATGCAATTTAAAAAAAATACATGGCAAAGACAACATTGTATTTGCAATATGAACGAGTTAGTAACATTGCAACGAGAAGGAATATTTAGGAAACTGTATAATAATTTTAATGGAAAAGTAATTACCCAAATCTTATACTGAAATGGAGAAGGAAAATCATGGGAGATAAATACATTTGATGAAAGAGAAGTAAACGTGTTGTTTTATTAAGTTAGTTTATTTATTAGTTGGACCCCGTTGTGATTCCTCCATTATCTCTGATAAGGTAATTGCTTTTTGAATACTGTTAGTTACAACCGTGTTCATAAATCCTTCGGCTATCTCTTTTTCAGGTGAAACTACTTTGATACTTCATAGGTTGCCGAGAGGGTATGTAACCTTTACCATTAATGTTTTATTGTGTAATAATATTTTTATAGATGTAAATTCTATCGCAAAATTCGCGCTAAAAATTTCCTTTAGGAGAGAAGATAGTTGTTAACGCTTAGTTGTCCGTCATTATAAGAAAGTGCATTCCATAAAGATGAAAAATGGAATTTTTGATAAGCCCATACGATTGATAGGCTTTCTTTCTCATTGACAGTACGGGTGTTCGACTTTGGTTAGAGTCCTGTATGGGGTATCAGTATCCCTTGTTTGTTTCGGCAAGTATTGCTCCTAGTTCTTCGAGATTGGCATCCACTATGACTGATGTTTAAACATTTGAATCAAAGTTCATGAAGGGTTCGCTCTGACTGACTGCCCCCCCTCTAGCATAATAACACAAGATTATTCTTCATTCCTTCACTGTCATTCAATGTTTGCTCGTGTTAACCTTTTTAATGGTCCGATTAGTGTTGCTAGTCGTTGATTAAACCTTCTTAGGTAATTTATTAAACCTAAGAAACGACGTATATCCTGGACGTTTCCAGTTTTTTTTATGTTTTATTGCTTCTATTTTTAAGTCTGTCGGTCTTATCCTTGTATTGGACACTATAAAACCATGGAATTCGGTTTCTTTCTCTATCGAATATTCGTTCATGCTGTGCGATTGTCAGGTTCTTTTCTTTCAATAGGTGTAATACAATATCTACAGTTCAGTTATGTTCTTTTAGGTTTCTTTTCCAGATTAGAATGTCGTCTACCCCACTGCTGCACTTTACAGCGATTTTCTGAAGGATATTTTGCAGTAATTCTTTCCCTTCTTCGGTGGCAGATGTTATATCCATAACCAATATCTTATATTGCTAAATTTCGGAGCAGCATGAAAGGGTAGTGATGTTCCGGGATACATAATCCAGTTCTATCGATGGTAATTGTAATTTAGGTCGATTTTCGAGAAAAATGATTGTGTTGACCATTTCCCTCAGTAACTGTTTGACTGTATTTGATAGCGAGTGCGTTTCACTGCTTTGTTTGCCACACGTAAGTCGACACAGATCCTCATGTCTCCGTTTGGCTTCGTCACTGCTACAACGGTGTGGTTCTTCCACTCTTTCTATAATATTATTTTCTAGGATTTCCTTGATCTTTTTTCGACTGCTTCTTGGACATGAAATGGTGTCTGTCTTTGTGGTTGTGCAACAGGTACAACATTATCGTCTATTCTAATGCTTTGAATTTTTCATCCTTCCTAATACTTCCAATGGGGTAGGTGTTAATCTGGAATCTATTTTGCTGTTTTCGGGACTTTTTGTTGTAATCAATTTCACCTGTGGGTTTATGATGAACCCTGGTTGATGATAGGCTCTGGTTCGATACTCACCTGCTTACATATGTAACCACCGCAATACGTATTTATAACGAATACTTTGTGGGATGTTCTTCTCAGAATACTCGTCAGCGTTGCAAAGAATTTTCTCATAAGTGGAATTGGAATATTCCCATAAGCTTTCAGTCTACTGTTTGTTTCTTTCAAATACGCACGACGTAATTTGTTTGAGCATTTTCCTATTAATTGGTCCACTATATCCTTGTCCAGTTTGTATTCGCGGAAGTTGCATGTTGTGCTTTGTGTGCATAGGTGAGTAACGTAATCGTGTGTGGATCCCTGTTTTCTTGACCAAACATCCTGAATTTAGTTCGTTCAAAGATTTTGACATTTATGTTAAAGTATAGTGAATGGATACAACTAATATTATTCAATTCTCAGAGATATAAAAAGATAAAGATTATATCAATATATTAATATTAAATAATAATATAAAAAGATAAAGATTATATCAATATATTAATATTAAAGAAGAATGATGTATTAAAAATAAACTAAAACTCTTACTTTTTTCAATTTGAGATTGATATAGATCTTTCTATGATGCTAGTTACATTTTCATGTTGTACATACGACATTGATATTACATTACATACCCTTCGTTAGCTCTGTTTAAGCCAGTATCATTAGAGACACTGACTTCACCTAGGGTTGTTTCTGTCTTCCTTATATATGTAAGGCTTAACAGCTGTGTTTTTATGTATGTAGCTGTAGGAATCGCATATTGATAGTAAATAGTGTATGACTTATTTCCAATAGTTATTTCTAGTATACAGATAGTCTAATGCAGATGTTTACAAACTCCATTGTGTCGCATTGTATAGGAGCCGTCCCGATCTGAATATTACAACTAGGTGTGACGTTACTCATACTCTTTACTTATGTGTGGAAAAACCTGCATGTCGTTTCTAATACCACTCGCGTTCTTAAAAGAATTAGGCATCAAGCTCTCATCGTGTGCAGCCAATATCATCCTCTCTTGATCTTAATGGCGCGACCATCTTTTAAGCCAGTCTACAGAGCCATCTGTATCCCATATATTCATAGGATAGTTAATCCAGAAAATATTTGGTTAGCCCATTCTTTTAAATTACTTCAATGGAAGGTCTTGGTATATTTCTGGCGGTTCTTTTGGACTATTTCCGTGGCAGGCTTGTTTGGTGTTTCAGTAACATTCTTAAAAGTTTTGTCCAAAATGTTTGGCCAGTTTTGTCATATAGATTTTTCTACTGGTTCTTTTTCTTGATGTTAATGTTCAATAATAAGGTTCGGGTTCTGGGAGCTAATCGGATATTGGCTGATGCTCACAATAGTGTCTCGATGCTAATGATTGATTTCTGAAACCCATAATCCTGCCTCTTCTGGGTAGGTAGAGGCTTGGTAGACACCGATTTCTGTACATAACTCTGTATAGTGTCAAGTTTTTTTTTCGTATTAGTTTATAGCCTGTTAAAGTCATTTTGTGACTAGTCAATGATGACAAAATCGTACATTATCACTGGCATGGCAGGTTGGTTAATGGCAATTACTTTGTTTTTGTTTGTGAGCTGAGTTGTTTCAAATTTTTCTAAGGCGTACATATTCTCTGCCAATTTTCTCCTCATCTTGGTATGTTCAGTTGAATCGTTTTCTTCTATGCCTAGGTATTTGTATTGTTCCTACTTTTCAAGGTATTTGATGTCAGTATCTTCATAAAACTGTTTTAGTTTGGGTCTTCTTCCAATCACTGAGAAATAATAAACACATCTCCCCAGGTCGAACTTCATTCTAATATAATCGGTGAAGGTGTGGACAACGCACAAAAGTCGACTTATGTCAGCCCGAGCATGAGGAGCAGCTGGTTGACTCTTTTGTTTGAATCTTGTTGGCAGCACTGGCTCACGTTTGTTGAGAAATTACTTAACGGATCTATCGCTAGGAAAAGGGTAAAGGAGATAAGCTATCTCCTTGGAAGATTCATATTCGGATCAAGACGTCGGGGATTGTTCATGTTTCATTAGTGTGACCTTATGTCATGGTTGTTTGCCACCCTTAATTATGGTTTACTTTATTTCCGGAATAATCTCATATCATTCTGGGCACACTATCATGTCTTTTAATAATGGATCCAAGACATGCTAAGGTTCACCTGCATATTCGGAAATTCCTCAGAAATGACCTTATTTATCAACAACTTTCCTTTCATACTTGAACACTTCCTCGTGTATATTGCTTATTATTTTTCTATGTACCCTCCTAGTAAGAGATGTTCATAGATGCCGTCTGCAACCAGATATGTGAAGAGGTAAAGTTGTAGTGATACCACATGTCAGTTTATATTTACCAGGGTGTTATGTCTCAATCGTGTTGGGTATGAATGCTTTGTCACCTTTTACTAGCAATGCTTGTGTTGCTTCCTCATCCCTCAACAGTCTGGTGAAGCAGCTACTATAGTGACTATGAAGATCTGTTTGTTATTTAAGCCAGAAATTGGGTAAGCCACGTATGAAATTGTAGCCGGGATGGGTATATTTGCTGATGACATCAGGCTCTAATCTTGACATGTTCGAAAAACGGACTCTCAAATATCGATGGCACACTAGAAAAATTACCTTCAGTCTATAGATGAATTTGAATATATATATAGATAGTAACATTTAATGCTACATAGAAAAACCTCATATAACAATTACAAAAAAACTTCTCAACCACCGAGTGCCATGGCTAATAAAACAATAGACCAGAGTCTAACGTTTAAAATCATCGTCCTCGCATACATAAGTACCATGAATTTGAACCACTATATCAAAAACATTGATAATGCTACTGCAAGTAAAGTGGGCTCCCTCTACCGTTCTAGAAAACTTCTCACTCCTGTCAGTATCTTATATCTCTACAAGGCTACCATCCGCCAATGCATCGAGTATTGTTGTAACATCTGGGCTTGTCCACCATCCACTACTCTTTCTCTCAGACAAGTCATATAAAGAGTTTCTAACTTAATAATTTCCTCACTATCTACCAAGCTCCAACCCCTATCTCATCGCCGCAATGTAGAATCATTGTCTGTTTTACAAGTACTTCAATGGAATGTGATCCGATGAACTTGCTCCTCTGGTTTCTTATAGCGTAAATACACCCGACCTACCTGGCAATTAGTTAAATCCCATCCATTTACAGTGGAGGTCCTCAGATACAAGAGAGCTCTTCACTCTAGTTGTTTCGTTCTTCGAACTGCTAAATTACGGAACTCCTTGCCTGCTCGCTGTTTCCCGAATTGTACCGAAATCTAGAAATGTAAATAAAACATATAGCTTCACAACGCTTCATTTGGGATGCCCCCTATAAGTCTGACCCCTAATCCAAAGTAGCCCCTTACGCCTCAGTGACAATATGGCATGTCTGATTTTTGTGTTTTGTAATCGATCCAACTTTTGTTTTATCATCCCAGGCGTTATCTCTCGCTCTAGCATTTCGGGCTTGTTTTCATTACCTTGAGCTATACCCAAGATCTACTAAGCCTCTTGATTGCAAGATGAGTTGTTCTTGGTTAGGGTTAGATTTTTATAAGTTGAAATCTTTCCTCCAGCCTTATCACCTGGAGTTGCTTAATCCTATAACCTGGTTCTTCTTCCAAGTCTGTGTATCATCTGTGTATCAGCAATTTTAGAGATGATGGTGGTGGTTAATTTATGATAGTGGTATCATCGTAATGAAGTGGATCTTTAGTCGGGAGTCCCGGGCCCAGACTGTTCAACTTTATCAACGGGTTATTAGTTATGTAGTCCTGGTTTTACTTGGAGTGAAGTGTATTGATTAATGATGATGGAATTTTCCAAGTGATTGTGTTTGGTTTCATTAGGACTATTATTTGTCTGTTAATATAATCTAGCCCAGCCCTATTGAAAACCCTTCGTCCATGCTGTTATGCTTTCGGCAGGTTATTTAACAAGCTGGAACTTTTTTCTGACCTGAAGAAATATGGAACAATATTTACATCCAGGTTTCTGTCCTCTGTTTTCATTAAGTATATTTGGCTTGAGCATATTCCATGAGTCCCCTTTTCTTGTCTATCTCTTCTAGACTCTTGTCTATGTCTGGTTTCCACATCTTGTATGAAGAAGGTGGTTTGTTTCTGCCTTATTTAAGGCTTCATTTTTGTTAGTGTTCTCATTTTCTGTTATATGTATGACCAACCGGGAAACAAGCGATCGTAGTTGGGGAACCGGCGTATTTTGTTCTCTTCAGGAAGAGAATTGGCCAGAATTTCGTTTAATGTCTTACTTCACTTTGTAAACTTAGAATAGTGGTAGCAAAACAATATCACGTTCTTATGTGCAACACACCATGGCTGGGATTTTGAGCTTCGTATTTTTCTTTTTTAAGTTTTTAGTTTCTGCACATAGTGAGATATTGAGTCAGGACTTTTTCCCCAAGCTATCCTTGGTCGGAATGTGTCATGGCTGAAGTGCCCTGTTCACAGATGGGAAGGTTTATACATTGCTTATTTTTTCACCCGGTGTGTAAACGAGTTGAAGGGGCCCATTTTTATTTATGGGTGCCGCCCTACTAGTAATTGGTTTTGTTGTTATTAATATTTTATATCAGATCTTCATTATCAATGTGCTTTTATTTGTTATTCAAATCTGCCGTCTTTTAATAGACTGAGTGTCCCTGTCTGTAACGCAGAGAACATGATTGATTGTTTGAGGAAACAACACGCCATTTTCAAATAGCTGGTTAGGGTTTTCTTCATATGAGAAGTATCATTTCAATGTGACTTGTAACACCCAAAGACACGCGAGGACGACGTCTAGTAGGAATTCAGTTTCTCACTTTTCTTTATATTTCCACGTCTGAATGACAGAACATGCACTGGTCATTTTTTGTAGACCAGCCATTTTCTAAATCCCGTTTGTGATTAAGCGCAAGACTTCCCCGGCTATTATTATTCGTTCCTCACAAAATTAAAATTTACTACTCCTTAGCCATTGTAGTGAAGCTTATTTATCTATGTAACTTTGGTTAAGTTCTTCCATGAACTTTCCTGTTCGCTTATGTTGTTGCCATCCTTCTTGCTTTGTTTGCAGCTCCCTTTTCCTGTACTCCTCTATCTTCTTTCGTGCCATCAACGTCGCTCGATTGTCATATTTTCTGCAGTGCTCTCCAGTATTTCCACTGAAATTATCGGTCAGTTTTGTCTTGTTGAAGTCTGCTGAGGTCGGCATTTCGTGTGGTGTTCTTTTATCAATCTTTTTTTTTAATCACAGGAGCCGTTTATATATTGTCCCACGCTTAAAATTGATGTTCGGTATGCACGGCCATTTTAGTAAAGCCCAAGCCCTGTTCCTTTCGTGGTATGTATAACCTGTCCATATATCAATGTCGGTAGATGACTTTACGTATGGCCAGCTTCTCCTGTTGTTTTTTGTCAAGACTATTGATGTTGATGTGTGGCCAGTCAATAATGCCAAATTCATAGAAAACGACAGGTATTCCCAGTGGTTCAGTGCTGCTATTTCTTTATAAAAGTTGTGTGAAGATTTTTATGAAGCGCTGTATATATTTTCCCTGTACCGTATCAAGCGCTTTATTCCCCCACTCCAATTTATTTATAGAGATCATGCTCACCTAGGTTTAAAAAACCCAATGATCTCTGGCGCTGTCTTTTTACTTTAGTAATTAGCATATTTGTCGAATGCAAACTCCATGCAGATATCCTCTGTGCAATTCTTACAATTATTATCAGACATACGAGTTGTTTTCAGATTCAACATAGAGTTTCAAATCTTCCATCTATAGTAGATTGTTGACATTTCATTTTCCTCCGTTATTTTGCACCTGCTAAGTTTGTATCGAGTATGACCTCGTTTGAGTAACTTACTCAATGGATTCAATGTGAGGCAGACAAGTAAGGGTGACTTTGAATATTACTCACTGAAACCTTAAATTTGGGACGTGTATTTTTTTCCTTTCATGTGATTCAGCGTGATCGATGTTTGCCATCTTGTCATTTGTCTCTGAAAGAATTACTTAATATCTTCATGGAACTTTACAGATCCAAACAGTGAACCATACAGAAGTGATGTATAATGTCTAAGGCCTTTTTGTAATCGATCCAGATCACTGACAGGTTTCTATGTCTCCTTTTATAGTCCTCCATGGTGCTTTTTTTTAGAGGAATTTTGTTCTTTTTGTCAAATCTTTTCATGTAATATTTACTCTGCTCACTTTCAAGGTATTCTCCGACTGCCACATGATCAAATATAGCATGAGCAAAAATCTGCGTTAGCACCTTCTAGGTTAAAATATTTTTTCTTTGTAACTAAATAGATTATATTATAATTTATTTCCACTTTTTATTTACGAATTCCCGGAATGTTTACTAAAATATTATATGATTAAACATAAAATAATAAATCTTGATATGCCTATTTCATTGTATATAATATTAAAATTCAGATCGATTATAATATATTTTGTTCAGATTTAAAAAAAATGAAATATGTGGGGATCATGTACAAAAAATATTTCACCTCATATTTTACGAAAACCGTATTTAAAAAATAAATTAATCCAAAAGTGAACAAGTATGGAAAATTTCGTGAAAATATGACCATGCGATTTTTTTTGCTATATTTATTAAACACACATGTGCTAGCTCGTACAAAATCTTAAGAATACTTTTTGAGGTGTCGATAATGTAAACACGATTTAATTTTCTCATTTTCATTATTTTCGTATGCAGAAAAAATTAGAACATGATTAGTAGTTTTTTTATGTTTCATCTTTTGAATGGCATAAATTATGATAATAATATTTACCTATGTTAAACCTATATAGTGTTACATAATTTTTTTCGTTAACTTTGGAGGTCTCTAATGTTCTGAAGGTAATGATGTTGCCAGATGTTTTGTAGAGTTCGACGTGTTTGTACCCAATTAGAGTTCTGCATTGAAGAACACATTTGTATCTATTATGGTATGAAAAACAGCCATGAGAACCTGGGTGATGTAGTTCATTGCATCAATGTGTTGTTGAGTTTGTGAGTATCCAGTCATAGTCATAGTGTTATTTAACTCTTTCTTGCAAGGAAATTATAATCACATATTTAGTCTCATAATATGAAAAATAGACAAAGGTTCCTTGTTGGCTCGTTTCCCGGATTAAAAAATAAAAACCTTAAATTTTAACTGGCACAACAAAAGCGAGGAGAAACAAGTCGTCCCAGATAGTCACTGGGGGACAGATGAGGTGACTTAGGAAATCCACTCAAATCTATACTTAAATAAAAATTAATTCCTGATGCTATGTCATACATATATTTATAAGATGTTAAAAGTTACTTTACATCCCTGTTATTAAGCAAAAGTTTTTTTCTAAAACATTTCTCTACATTTACTTGACAAGAATCTATTTACTCTCTTTATTTTTTTTATTTTTCTCATCTTTCTGTTTTTGCTGAAGATGACATCCTAACGGATCCAAGACATTCACCGGCTATTTCAGACACTTCAGCCTAGATATCGTTGTAAGATTCTAAGCGTCCCTTTAAGTGCAGTTGTTTGTATTTCTCTTGCACTCGGTTCACCGGGTATACTTGCCAGATAGCTCTTTAAATTCTCCTGTATGCGTTCGCGTATGTTGCAACATATGTTGTTTCTGGGTAAAAGTAGAGAAACATACTTCACAAGAATATGATTGCTTCTCAGTATGTGTTCGCATATGTTTAAACATATTATGTTTTGTTGTAAAAGAAGAGCCACATACTTCACAAGTATATGGTTTCTCTCCAGTATGTGTTCGCATATGTCGCAACGTGTCATGTGACCTTGTAAAAGAAGAGCCACATACTTCACAAGTATATGGTTTCTCTCCCGTATGCGTTCGCATATGTCGCAACATATCACGTTTTGTTGGAAAAGAATATCCACATACTTCACAAGAATATGGTTTATCTCCCGTATGTGCTTGCATATGATGCAACATATGTTGTTTAGTTGTAAAAGAGTCACATACTTCACATAAATATGGTTTCTCTCCAGTATGTGTTTGCATATGTATCAACATATGTTGTTTCCTTGTAAAAGACGTTCCACACACTTCACAAGAATATGGTTTATTTCCAGTATGTGTTTGCATATGTCGCAACATATTATATTTAATTGTAAAAGAAGAACCGCATACTTCACAAGTATATGGTTTCCCTCCAGTATGCGTTCGCATATGTTTAAAAATATTTTGTTTAGTTTTAAAAAAAGAGCCACATATTTCACAAGTATGGTGTTTCACTCCAGTATGCGTTCGTACATGACTCAACAATTGCTGTTTCTGTGCAAAAATTGAGCCACATATTTCACAAGAATATGGTTTCTCTCTAGTATCCGATTTATAGTTCATTTTCAATTTGAATTTTTTTTCGGTATAATTTGTTTCTCTGTATATTTTGGTATTGTGATTTAGTGGTAGAAACGGAATGAATTAAGAAATATACACTTTTTCAATAGATTAGATATTTAGTAGATCGTTGACTGATATTTTTTCTAATTTGTATATGAAAATATTACATGCATTTAACTGTAATTGATGATATATATTAATAGGATTATTTTGTGCCCTTCTGTGTACATGCTCTCTATGAGATCTATGCATTTGAAATTGTATGCATGCAAATTGGTCGAAAATGGAACATAAATGATATATGCAGCGATTGTCTATGCATCTTATCTAAATATGTAAACCCTTTGTAAATAACATGATGTATACAGATTCTCAGAATATAATTTTCTGAATATTTTAATGGCTAATTCTACAAAACTGACCATTTTTGACACCATAAATAAGATATAATTCAGTTTTCTACAATTAGCATTACGTGTTTCATTTCAAGTATTTGTATGCTAGAAATTATGCATATATTAAAGGGCTTATTAATGCATTAGTCATATGCACACATGAGAGCATTAGTAAAATGCACTGATGCATTTGCGAGAACCATTCGAGCAAGTGTTTTTGAATAATACTAAGAAGAAAAGAAATACATATACAGTTAATAAGAGTTCATAAGTGTAGGATTTCTCTCGTTTCAGGATTGTTACTTTAAGCAATTCACATGTGCTTTTCTTTGTATTGATTGCTGGATATTCTGTGAAATAAAAAAAAACAATTAAAATATACATTTCCAGAAAATATATTAATCTTATACTAGTTATTTGTAAACAAAAAGTATTTTAAACATGTTAAGCAGGTGTAGACGTGGTTATTTTGTAAATGGATAAATTAGACATAGGTTTCAGCATTGTAGGCTTAAAAAAACAAAGTTGAAGTTATGATGTACAATTTTATTAGAAAACAACAGATTCATTATTAATTAAATTAAAAAATATAATGAGGACATTTGTTGCAATACTTATCGATTAATAAAATCAATGAATTCCATTTTTTTAGATAATATTGGACTCATTTCCACAAACCTTAATTAATAAGATAAAAAATGGAATACTTTTGTTTTTTTATAACTTACACTATTTTTATAGCTTAAAAAAAATAAATAAATTCTTTCGAATGATATTTGAGAACCAACACTTTACTGATGATCCTCAAACAACAGTTATAATAATCCCATTTTGTTTGCAACACTTACCTACAAATGTTTTACAACACATGTAATAAATTCGGCAAATATTCTCAATTTCTTTTGTCACGAAATGAATCAATAAATATATGAAGATACTAAGTGATTAATAAATATATTATATCACCAAAAAATATTCACAAAGGGTTGATATGCCATTCAACATCACCAGAGAAAACCATTCCTCTTTTTCATATATGCCATGAACTTTTTAGGATTAACCGTGTCATACTTAACGGTTATGGTAACGAGCAGTTCTTTGCACAAGATCACTTTAAATAGGATCTTGTAAAGAAAAATATATTTAAGGAAAACTTGAAAGCAATGATGGTTGAAGGAAGACTTCAAAGCAATGACGGTTGAAATAAGGCTTGAAAGAAATGACGGTTGAAGGAAGACTTAAAAGAAATGACGGTTAAAGGAAGACTTAAAAGTAATAACGGTTGAAAGAGGGCTTGAAAACAATGAGGGTTGAAAGAAGACTTGAAAGCAATGACGGTTGAAAGAGGGCTTGAAATAAATAACGCTTGAAAGAAGACTTGAAACCAATGACGGTTGAAAGAGGGCTTGGAAGCAATGACGGTTGAAGGAAGACTTGAAGGCAATAACGGTAAAAAGAGGGCTTAAAAGCAATCATGGTTGAAAGAAAACTCAAAAGCAATGACGGTTGTGGGAAGACTTGAAATCAATGAAGGTTTAACCAAAATTGACAGAAATGACGGTTAAAGGAAGATGTAAAAGCAATAACGGTTGATGGAAAATCTGTAAGTAATAACGAAGAAAAAAGATATAAGTTGAAAGAGTTTTACTTGTGAATATTAAAAGCTATCTCAGTGGCATGATGACAGACATTAATTTAAAACTGATACTATAGATTAGTGTCTTTGCCCCTAGCAATCAATTATTGAATGTATTGAGAAAGCTGAGTTCATGTTTAAGCGGTGTTTGATGAGGAGAGTTAAGTGCCTGCTCTCCATTCATATAACAGTTTGTGCGTTCATGGTTTGCTAGTAAGAAAAAATGATTTTGCCTCTATAAGAGAAGTTTTCATCATAACATTCCTATGTGCCAATCACTGGAATCAAAGAGGGGGGTCTTTCAACCGCATTTCTCTGCCAGGGAACCATGTGTGTGAAAAAGTGAAACAAACTCGTTAATTATTAGTGCTACTGCATTATATTGAGCATAACAAATATGATAGACTATTCAGGTGAATACCCTTTACAGTTCAATGCAGAAATATAGAGTAGGTAAGTGAAATGGCAGTCTGAAGTTTTAGCTCTGTATGAAAATAGATCCAATAACAAATGCTGGCAGAGTATCTACATCTAAGTCATGGGAGATGCAATTTTCTTTATAGGTTAATTTATGTATGTGTGGCTGTATAAGCACTTGTTAATGGAGGGCCTGATTTTCATGCAGATTTCAGTTCATTTAGCCACGAAATAATGGACCTGAGCAGAACACAAGGCGCTCAGCAAGCAAAAGATTATATATAAATGCTATCAGTTCAACAAAGTGTTAAAGAAATATATAAATAATTGTTGGTTTGGTCTCTATGGCAAATAACATTTTGAGCTCACGAAATGGCTACTCACTGATGGCTGTCATCAAACAACAAAGCAAATATATGCTGCACGATGCAATACTATAGGTGCAACCTACATGCTGATGCATACAGTGCTGGCATTGATTTTTTTCACCAGTAAACTAAGTGAAAATAAATGATAATGATCAAATATTGTGCTGCTAGATCCACAATCTAGTTCTGGTCGAGTGCCCATCAAAGAGTCACTTTTGACCTATCCGACCATTTTTTACCACACCAGTAGGTACTGGCTATCGAGGGTGGGAGTTGGTCTGAATATGACTCTGTAAACAATGAGGTATTTTATGGACAAACCCTTATAACCAGACAACCAAATCAATTGTTGTAATATCTGGTGGATCAAACATTCGTCTCTCCCTCTTCAACAAGGCTATACATAAAGCCTCTTATTTAAGAGGTCTAACGCTGTCTAACAAGTTCCAGGCCCTGTACCATCGACAATGTTGCATCCCTGTGCTTGTTTGACAAGCATTTCAAGGGAATGTGCCATGACGAACTTGCTACACTGGTGCCTCCCCACAAGGTGAATATCAACGACCAACCAGATAATCAGAAAAAAACCCTGCACTTTTGCTGTAGAAATCGTCAAATGCAACTCGGCTTTATTCTCTAATAGCTTATCTCCTCGAACTGCTTGCTTTTGGAATTGCTAGCCTACTTAGGCTTTTTCTGACTAAACTAAGTTACAGAATGATAAATATAGTGCGAACAAACACGTTACTGCACTCCCCACTTAGAATGCCCGTAAAATATGGCCCCTAATTCACATTAGACACCTACGTAACTGTTCCATTCTGCCTTGCTTGCGATTAATTAAAGCAAATAAATTAGTAAAATAGCATAAAAATCTAATAATACATTTAAAACACTTAATTTCATTTATGATGTTGCAATCTCGTACTAGCTAAATATTACATGAGGAAAAGAGGCTAAAATTCGAACAAACTTTTGTATTTTACTTTCAATATGCTTTTATAATGTACAAGTGGAATATCATTTGCTATTTTTGTTTTTAAATATGTTTGCTTCTTAGATTGTCTTTTGAATTTGTATATTTGATATTCTTCAAACACTTATAAACGTTTTAAAAAAATTACTATTTTTATACTAAATTATCCTTTTCTTATGTTTTCTTAAATAATCTGATTCTTTTTGTATTATTAAATTTCTATTTTTATTTATTTACATGGATATTTTTATTTTATTATTTTCAAAATTTAAGTCTGCTTTAGTTTTACCTTTATTTATATTTTTAATTCATAGTTTTCCCTTTATATTTTTTATATTTTATCTATTTTTGTCAAATTTAATTTTTGTTTCCTGTTTTTATAACTCCTCTTTTGTACACATTAAATTCGGTATTTTACCTTGTTTCACTTTTAAATTCATTTCTCTCTCATTTTTTATAGTTTTCTATTTTCTTTTGATGAATTTAATTTTTATACGGTACTTTTTTATAATTGATTTTTTCTATCTTTATTAAATTTAATTATTTATAATTTCCATTGCTATTCTAAAACACCATGGAATATTTTGTGTCTTTTTCATCTTTACGAATATATCAATAAAAATCTTAAAATAAAAATCGAAGAATATACCTTGTTTGATCTTTTGTTTGGTTAGTAAAATATTATTTATGTATGCAATTCTATATTTATAGTTAGAAAGAATAAAAGACATGCTATTTTAAGTACGAATACATTTGATTATTTTTTTTAAATGATTTTTAAGAGAATGGTGTTTCAATTAAAAATCAATGCACAAAAATGTGTTAAGATTTTCTAGCCTTCTTTTAATGTACCTATTTTAATACTTATCTTGAAGAACTTTAAAACTACTTTTATCTTATTCAACCTTTCATAGTTTCATATTTTTATTTAAACAACACCACAAATAGTATTCATTCTTGAACGTTTATAAAAGTTGTGTCAAAATTAATTCACCTACAAGAAATCTGCAATTTAAAACAATAAAATAAACTCATGCAGTAATATTTAAAAAAAAATGAAAAACACTAAACATTTTTACAAATTAACATAATTACCTGTTATTCAAAAAAAAATATCTGAACATTAAAGCTGTCTGTTTTCTTTAAAAGTGTTGGCAGCTGCAGTTGTTTTTTACTATAGATTCATGTAATTAAGATTGTCTGTAATAAGTATGTAAAAATAATAAATCAATAAATTTTTGTTTTTCATAATAAAAAGATGTGAGCATTTTTATATTCCTCATTGTTCCAATATATTTATAAAATTCTAATTTATTACATATTTTTAACTTGAAAAAATACAATCTAACGTCTTTTTACTAGAATTTAAATATAAAATTGAAGGTTAAATTATCTAATTAAAAATCAAATAATTTGATGTCAATATTAAATTACTCATTCTACATTGAAGTGAGAAATTATTACTTACGTTAAAACAAAAATTGTTTTTTCAGAAATACAAAAAATAGCAAGCAATCGAAAGTATTATCAGTTTGAGATTATACTTACATTTTCATGCATTCTTGTGATTCATCTAAAAAAGAAACCAAGTAGATATATTAAAAAGTTTTTACAACAAAACGTTTTTCAGGCTGCATAAATTCTTTTGTTTAGAAATTAGAAAAGAAAGTCGACAAAAAAGACATTCTATCAAAATATAATAAAGAACTTAGCCACCCTTTGTGGAATTATCTTTATATTATAGATAATAATATATTGTTGAGCAAATGTAATGCTTAGTTTACATTTAAATAAAGGAATAAATTGGAAAAAAATCGACATTCTTAAAATTTGAAAGATAAATTGTACATTAGACATCAGATTTCACCGCTATGACTTCGTCAATGTGGTTTCAATAATTTGAAATGTTGATCAATGCAGAACAAATAGTAGAATTTTATTTCATGTAAATTAACAAAATAACTGCAAGCACATCATGATCGTATTTTACTGTTGGGCATTAATTCTTAGTCAGTATAAGTTGTATAAGTGGTATAAGTTGTATAAGTTGTATAAGTTGTATAAGTTGTTCCATCACTGCAGTCACTGATGATGTGTTCTATTTTCTGTCTGATGATTTCCACAAGGACAGTGCTTGTTGTTGGTCTCCACATGTGGAGATTGATGGCTGTCATTTCAAACTTTGTTATGGCTCGCTTCATTGTCACCAAGTCATTACTATGGAGAACCGTTCTATGTGAACCATGTTCTTTGAGTTTGTGATTAGCCTCGGTCAGGTTAGGGTTATTCCAGTCATTTCATCTGTAACTGTGGTAGTTTTGTGACCGTGCTACAAATTCAAAGCTCACTGCAGTCATAGACTGCTTCTTGATTTCAATCTGCCTCTTGACCATTTCAGGCGTACCTTCTGTCGGTTTCGTTGTTTGGCATTTTCATATGAGCAGCCCTTAAGACATGGGGGAGGTACCAATGTAATCTAATTCATACACATCTTGTAGTAAGGTTGTTCTTAGTTTCCCAGTTATTCTGCATCATTTAGTACTGAGTCAATTAATTTGCATAGCACAATCCAGCCAAAACTGTAGTAGAGTATTTATTAACAGTGTAACAATGTGCTAATTCTGTTATGTGCCAGATTTCTTCTTGCAATGCTCCTTGATGAATAGGGTTCTGTCCAGTTTAACAGCCAGGTAGACAGGAAACCTGACATTTTGTAGTTAATTGCCATTTCAGGTGATTGTGAGATTCCTGGTTACCTCATAGTTGTTCAGATGAAATTCACAGACCTGTGTCTTTCCTGGATTAGCGTTGAGTGCATTGTTTTTGTAATACTGTGTTAGGATATTAAGAGCATCTGAAAGGCATTGATAAATCGTTTGGAATCTTGCATCGTCAGACAAAGATCATCTGTATAGATGAGTGGGTGGAGTTCATCAGATTCAGGTTTTTCATTGGTATATATGTTGAAAAGGATAGGCACTGTTTTATGAGGTCTCTATCGGCTCTACTTTCTATCCATTTCAATGACAAACTCTCAGTTGGTTTGCACTGATTGAATAACAATAACAACTGCTGCGTTATTAATTATTTGGACTACCAAGAATAGTATGATCTTATGGTTCACCATATCATTTGCAGCTGTTAGATTAACAAACACTGTTCCTGTAATCAGTTTTTTTTCCATAAACATCTTCAATATATTGAGTTAGATTTAGAAGTTATCACAACAGAATATTCCTGGCCTGATAAAACATTAGCTGCTCTTCTGTAAGAACATCAAATGTCTTGCATATATTGTTTCTACTACTATCAATGCATCGAAACACTCCATTGTCACTCATTTGTCTTGAAAGGGTTGCTTTATGATGCTGAAGGTCTTTAAAATCAGGTTCAATTCTGCATGTTAGTTGGTGTTTACAGGCCTTAAAACATAAATGATGTATCTCATTAGACGGTTTTATTTTTTCAGAAAATGAAAGAAAGAACAGAGAAAGTGTGAGGGTGGTTTCTTCCTGGAAACAATAGCACCACTCCACAAATATAATCATTTGTATTTACTTGCCTTAACACAAGGGACAAGTTTGACACAAGGTCTGTTTTAATGTGAGAGATATCCAGCTAACCATAAATTCTTTCAGTGGAAAAACATTTCTCCTCTTATTGAAGATCGAACATATGTTCGACTTTTATCTCCGACTGCCTGAAATTATGATTTCAAACTCAAATAATATTTTTTAAAAAAACAACATATTTTTTTATTTTCAGAAAAAATGTCAATTTATTATCAAAATGTAATGAAAACAGCACCCCATGATAAAGAGTTGAGGAAGAGCAGTTAGCTGAAAACAGCAGTAACTTGGGGTGAGTTTGTCTTGTAGTAAATATTATGTTCAAATTTAAAGAAATTTAACGGAAACGGATTTGAACACGGTGACTGCAACTCACCTCGTGTTCATATGCAGATTTTACCGAAAAACCACCACTAGTGGATATTAAACAATTCTTACCACTTAACATTTCGTCTGCTGATGAAACACAAATTCGAACTTGCAAAACTACCGTCACAGATGGACAATTTCACAAGGTAAACCATTCTTTTACTTTGATAAACTTTTTTTCATTTTCTACCATAAATCAATCCAAATCTTCTTCCCTGTCGATTAGTTCAAGCAATATACTTTAAACTCGGCTTGATCAATCTGTGGCCTTTCTTGTAGGCAAATCTCGGATGGCTAGCATAACTATATAAACACTTGAGCGCCATATGCTGCTCTCCTTTTCCATTCTCCGGATCTGCAAAATACAAGTCAACCCTCTCTGGGTACGCAGCAGACATCTTCCCTGGCCTTTGGCCCTGGGTTTGGCTTCGACAAGAAGACGAGGATAAAAAATGGCTACTGCTTCATACACGTGCAATTAATATAACCCACACACACATACTTACATACACACATGGGCGCGTCCTTACACCATGGCAGGTGTACAAACATTCTATATTATGAACTATTTGCTTTTCCCTACTCATTGGAAATTATAGTAATGGACTTCCTTTACTTTTTTCTTCGTCCATACTTATTAACCTCTTCCTTTTTTGTTCACGTACTAACGAAGACGACCCAATAAAGTTGTTATTAAATGTTAGAATGAGAGATTGTCACATCCACCTTTCAATTTAAACAGCTGGAATACGTTGAAGCGCTTAGCCAATCAAAAGGCTGAAGAAGCAGACGAAAACATTACTTGTAAATTGATTTAATCTAAAATTCCTGGCAGATAATTGAAGAAACATGATTTAATAAAACTGGTACAGCTTTTGAACCGTTCTGCCTTTTTTTAACAGTTACCTAACCCTCACCTATTTGGTTTTGTCAGATTTAAAGGCTGTACCAGTACGAAAATATAAAAAAGAAAAAAATCGTTATTTCATTGATTATTTCCTGTATAATCGTTAGTTTAGTCATTACAAAATCAGAACATTTATTGAAAAACATATTTCATTCATTTTTCGCTGATTAATTTTTCATGTTAGAAAATCCGCCTCGTTTTGATTTTGACGCCTGCTCGCTTTTATTTGGCAAAAAGTCAGTTTTGTCTGGTTCAAAACCTGTAAGAGTACCGATTCATGGTTATGATCACTGGGAGTATCAAACAGAATTCATCTTCCAAAAACTTTTAAAAGTTATTTTCCGTCAACCAGTAATTTGCGGCAGGTTTGAATGCTAAAGTAATAACTAAAAAAAGGTAGACACAAAAAAAACAATAATTAGCTGTTTTCCCCATTTTTTTTTTCTTTTACCAAACGCAAACAAAAGAAAAGGTAAAACATGTTGTAGAATTAAAAGTAAAAAAAGAAAATCTAAGTTTACTAATCCTTTTTTTATTAAAAAATATATATATTTTCCTATAAATACAGAAATGTTCTTTGAAATCCCGTCATGTTTATTTTTGTAGCGGGGAGAATGTATTTTAACTCAATCACTCTCGTTTCCAAATCATTGTTATAATTTTTGTTCCGTTAGAGTTACGGTTAGGCTTCGTGATAATTAAACTACGGACATGCGACAGTTTTCAATGTCAACATCGTCCTCAAGGCGCTGGAATACAAAAAATATACCCCAAGAAACTATAAAAATATTTTTAAGAAAACGAAAAGGAAAAAAAACAACAACAAAACACATTGGAGACGATTCTATAAAATGACCGTTTTCGTTTAGTTGGAACGATGACTCATTTCTATATCAAAACCAAAAGGAAAACTAATGGTTCGGACGCGCCCCTGTCGTAAAAAAAGACTCCCTCCCCGTCTCCAGCAATGCAATTCAAGTAATACTTACTTTTGATAGACAATCTGCCTTGATTTAACAATTTGCATTTAAGAAAAACATGATTATAAGATGTGTTATATAAAAGGGGGCGAGTTTGATGAGTGGAATTCAACATTCAAGATGGCGGTCGGAAAAGCAGGTTCGCAGAAAATTTAAGCTGATGTAATTTAAATGAACCATTTCGAAAGAGGTTCGATCTGTTTAGGAAATATTACGGGTAAAATTATTATTTTATTCATCGAAATATTTTAATCTTTTAAAGAGAACAAAACAAAATATGACAAGGTCAATGTATTTGGTGAATATTACGGGTAAAATTATTATTTTATTCATCGAAATATTTTAATCTTTTAAAGAGAACAAAACAAAATATGACAAGGTCAATGTATTTGGTGAATATTACGGGTAAAATTATTATTATTTTATTCATCGAAATATTTTAATCTTTTAAAGAGAACAAAACAAAATATGACAAGGCCGATGTCTCTGGTGAATATTAAGAGTAAAATTATTATTATTTTATTTATCGAAATATTTTAATCTTTTAAAGAGAAAAAAACAAAATATGACAAGGCCGATGTCTTTGGTGAATATTAAGAGTAAAATTATTATTTTATTCATCGAAATATTTTAATCTTTTAAAGAGAACAAAACAAAATATGACAAGGTCAATGTATTTGTTGAATATAACGGGTAAAATTATTATTTTATTCACCGAAATATTTTAATCGTTTACAGAAAATATAACAAGTCTTTGGTGAATATTACGGACAAAATTATTTATACCAATATTTTTTTTTTAATGGTGACAAAACAAAATATCACAGACATCATCTTCCTTGAATTAACGTATTCGTCCTTTTGGTTATTTACAAGATGTTATGGTTTTGTGGCTTGCTGTTTAATCTTGAAACAAATACATTGTCACGTGACGTATGGATGACTAGAAATGAAAAATAAAACGTTTTTATAATCATTTCTGGTTTATGCGAAATTATTATTATTGTTGTTACTTCGAATTATTGTTTAATAATAATAATACATTTGTTTAATTATTATTTTTTTGGATTAATATAGTAATAAACACATAATATTTACATAAAACACATTTTATTATGAATGTAAGTGTTATAAATCAATACAAACATATGCGATGATAATAAGACATTTTATTGAATTAATTTTAACAAAGTTTATATCGATTTTTTTTTACTTATCTGTAACAACGTTAGCAAAATTCCCAAATTTGCATATTAGCACGCTGAAATAAACTTTACTCCCTTGCTCCCTGTAAAACACGTAAACCTCTCCATTAAAATCACTTTTATTCTTGGTGTATAGGGGGGGGGGAGGGTCGGTCATTTGGTAATTTGTCTGATTTTCTTACGGAAATATTATCACATAAAAAAAAAGAAAGTGAATAAAGTGAGTAAATATTTCGCCTTTTACGTTTTGTTTGTTGAATTGTCGTTGTTTCGCTTGATTGTTTATTTTTAATTCTTTTGAGAAGTCATTAACAGGAAAGAAAATCCAAGACCATTACTTTTTGCAGAAGTGGAATTAGCTATGAGCGAGGGGAAACACAGCAGTCATTCCTGTGACGAAATAAACCGTCCAAAGAAAATTATAGCCAGATAGAACGAACGGACAAGAAATTCAGCCCAGAAACGACAGCAACATGGCCTCAGAACGAAGTTCTTTTTTTGAGTCTTCTTACCCTGTCAGGTTCCTACCAGACGGAGAAGGGGTTAAATTGGAGGAAATTATTGACGAAAGGATTAGACTTATGGTCCGTGGGAACCATAATAAGGGCAGGCTTACGTCTAAAAGGGACATTTCGAACGAAACAATAGAATGTAATAGTCTGTTCTCTGCTTCAGAATTGGACGTATCTTCAGAGACTAAGAAGCAAACTGTAGAATGGTCTACCTTTATTTCTAAGGTTGATTCGGAATTGAATACCCGCAATACTGGAAAGAAGGTTGGGACAGAATATAAGTCCTATGTTGCAAAGCATTTGTTCTTCCCCGAGAAAAAAGTGTTCCTGTAAATTCCTTTGGATGGCTCGGTAATTAGGAGCTTTCAGGAGGTGGATACGGAGTTGTAGAGTAAAGTTAGAATCAGGTGTTTCAATGCGGTGGAAGATAGTAAATATATGGTGACTAAAGACCACTTTGAAAGATTTTGCTTGCCGCCTAGGTAGGATGAAAACATAGAAGAAGGGGTTATGGGAGCGTTTGGTAGTAGGTAAGGTACTCAGTATTTTCTTTCTAGCAAGACGGCGGACACTACTAATACGTGCCTACGGAAATTGGATTCCAGTGCTAGGCTTTTGCTTATACAAGTGTCATATGGTTGCATAATTTGGTCATATCTTAATGATTCGGGTTCGGTGGCTGATAAAAGAGAAGCCTTGCAGGCTATGTCTCAATTATTCTAATCTATAGCTGATGTAACGGCTAGAAGCATTCTCAGCTCGGTTACGGCGAGACGTAGTCTTTATTTAAAGGGTATTTAAGAATAAAGCCACAGAAAGTAAACTGTTGAGTATGTCGGCATTAGGCCCTTAATTGTTTTCGGGGAAATTGTTCGTGGTTTTACAGAATAGTGCAGAGAACTTTAGAAATGCGAGGGAGACTCAGCATATTAGAAATAAACCTCTAAGATGAGTCAAAATAAAGTGGGATGTTCCTAGCGAGTCCAATCAGGAAGAAGCCCCGATTCAGGACCGCAGGAAACAGAACCTGGACTTCAACTTCAGACAAGGAAATGGTCCGAGTTCTTCGACCACTACTAAAGACCAGGCAAGTCCTAGAAAGGCAAGAGTTCAGAAGGGTTTGTGGTTTCGTCCCCGGCAGCTGTAGTAATCAGACGGCCAGACTAAACCAGTCGGGGGGGGGGGGCGGCTGATGAGTTTCTAGGAAGGGTGGAAGGAGATAACGTCCGACCGTTGGATTTTAGAGGTGGTCCGGGTAAGACTGACACTTCAGTTTGCATTAGCTACAAAGTAGGAAGATGTGAAAAAAACAGTGTTAGTTCGTTTTACCAAGACAACATTATGTCAGAAGAAATACAAAGCTTGTTAGAAAAACAAGAAATAGAGTTAGTTCGAAATCCCAGGAGGGGCAAGGATGTTACTGTATCTTATTTCTAGTGCCAAGGAAGGACGGAGGTTTCCGTCCCATTCTAAATCTGAGAGAGGTAAACTCGTATTTGGTGGTTCCTCATTTCAAGATGGAGACATTCAGGTCTATACGTCAAGCGTTAAAGGTAGGAGATTGGGCAGTGAAACTAAACCTAAAAGATGCCTACTTTCATGTTCCAATTTACCCCGACCACAAACAGTTTCTGAGATTTCAGTTTATTGGGACTCATTATTAATTCAAGGCAATGCCTTTCGGACTAGCAGTGACTGCCAAGGTGTTTACAAAATCATGGCGGCTCTGGGCAGTTTCCTAAGATGTCGACAAATACATATTTCCATGTATATGGACGATTGGCTGGTCATAAACGAAGACAGTCACGTTCCCATCCAACAAGTAGAAATAATACAGGATCGCCTGCAAGGGTTGGGAATGTTAATAAACATGCAAATGTCTTGTTTGCAGTCGGCACAAGATATAGTTTTCCTGTGCCCTCTCTTCAATTTAAAAGTAGGGAAGATTTATCCGTCAGAAGAAAGATTCGAAACTCTTTTACACCAAGTAAATTTAATCTTGGACTCGAGTTTCAGGAAAGTCCACGAGTTTCTCAGACTGTTGGCATTGATGACGACATACATTGACCAGATTCATCAAGCTCGTTTGCGTATGAGACCGACACAATTTCATCTTCAGACATGGTGGTTTCCACGGAGAGATTATATAAGAGAGAAAGTTTCCGTCTGCAGTTCGTTAAAGGAATACCTAGTATGGTGGACAAAGAGGGGAATTTTTTTCAAAGGAATTCTGTTTCGCCACGCAGAACCAGTGGTTTTATGGACAGTAACTTAAAAAAGGGCTGGGGTGCTCACTTAAACACCCATGAAGTGGCGGGAATTTGGGACAAGGACCAGAAGAAGAAGCACATCAATTGGCTGGAGTTGAAAACTGTCTATTTAGTGTTCGTCCAGCTGCTGGGATGAGAGTCTTTCTCAGGTGCGACAATTCCACGTTAGTAGCTTACATCAACAATGTTTCTTGGTGATAATTCAATACGGACGCTTCTCTGTACAAAAAGAATTATAAACCCAAAGTTCTTTTCTACATTGAAAAAAAAAATGACATTTTACTGAATTAATTTTAACAAAAAAATTATCCACCGAAAGTTCTTTTTTGTCTATTAATTACGTTACTTTTTATTAGACTTCATAACATTGTCTAATCTCATATAAAATGTTTCCATGAAAATTGTTTTTTTGTTCGCCGCCGCCAAAAAAATCTCTTGCAGGTTACTAGTAAAGTTTCCCTAGCTAGTCCCTTGCATGGTCCTAAATTTCATTTTACACAGACTCCAGCTACCTGATTCGTTTATAAATTTGAAAGTGTAAATATTAATTTTTGTTATTAATATATATAATATATATATATTATATTATAATATATATTATAATATATATAATATAATCTTTTATTTGTTAATTAATACAATAGAAAAAATTTCGAAAAAATCAGAAATTATAACAAAAACTTTTTTTAAAATTTCTGGTCATCCGTACGTCACGTGACGCTGTATTTATTTCAAGATTAAACAGGAAGCCACAAAAACAACAACACTAGTAAATAACCGGCCTTTTTCAAGAAAAAATTGATTAATAATTATCAAAAAGGAAAATGTAAAATATAATTGTTATAATAGGTTAAATGTTGAATGGGCGTATCAAAAGTACGATCGACCCATAGTCAGCAGAAAACGGTGACGGCACAGATTTTGTTCCTCATATAAAAGACTACTGATTGAGATAAAAAATAAATTATGAAATTGGTGTTAAAGAAAATCATGAAAGGTTTTGGAGCAATTTTTATTTTAAATAATTTCTTTTACAAAATTAAGTTTTCACAAAGGTGTTTTGTTGTTGTTTTTTTAGGAAATTACACTGCAATATTTTTTTTTGATTTTTTAAAGAAAATAATCACGTTTATTTTCTGTAGAAAATAAAATAATTGTTTTAGAAAAGTTTTGTTTTAATTTTCATCTTAAATAATTTATTTTACAAAAATAATTTGATGTTTTGTTAAGAAAGTATATTCTTGTTGTTTTACTTTTGATCTTAAATAATTTCTTTTACAAAAATAATTTGATGTTTTGTTAGGAAAGTATATTCTTGTTTTAATTTTGATCTTAAATAATTTCTTTTACAAAAATAATTTGATGTTTTGTTAAGAAAGTATGTTCTTGTTGTTTTAATTTTGATCTTAAATAATTTATTTTACAAAAATAATTTGATGTTTTGTTAAAAAAGTATATTCTTGTGGTTTAAATTTTGATCTTAAATAATTTCTTTTACAAAAATAATTTGATGTTTTGTTAGGAAAGTATATTCTTGTTGTTTTAATTTTGATCTTAAATAATTTCTTTTACAAACATAATTTGATGTTTTGTTAGGAAAGTATATTCTTGTTTTAATTTTGATCTTAAATAATTTCTTTTACAAAAATAATTTGATGTTTTGTTAAGAAAGTATGTTCTTGTTGTTTTAATTTTGATCTTAAATAATTTATTTTACAAAAATAATTTGATGTTTTGTTAAAAAAGTATATTCTTGTGGTTTAAATTTTGATCTTAAATAATTTCTTTTACAAAAATAATTTGATGTTTTGTTAGGAAAGTATATTCTTGTTGTTTTAATTTTGATCTTAAATAATTTCTTTTACAAACATAATTTGATGTTTTGTTAGGAAAGAATATTCTTGTTGTTTTACTTTTGATCTTAAATAATTTCTTTTACAAAAATAATTTGATGTTTTGTTAGGAAAGTATATTCTTGTTTTAATTTTGATCTTAAATAATTTCTTTTACAAAAATAATTTGATGTTTTGTTAGGAAAGTATATTCTTGTTGTTTTAATTTTGATCTTAAATAATTCCTTTTACAAACATAATTTGATGTTTTGTTAGGAAAGTATATTCTTGTTGTTTAAATTTTGATCTTAAATAATTTCTTTTACAAAAATAATTTGATGTTTTGTTAGGAAAGTATATTCTTGTTGTTTTACTTTTGATCTTAAATAATTTCTTTTACAAAAATAATTTGATGTTTTGTTAGGAAAGTATATTCTTGTTGTTTTAATTTTGATCTTAAATAATTTCCTTTACAAAAATAATTTGATGTTTTGTAAGGAAAGTATATTCTTGTTCTTTTAATTTAGATCTTTAATAAATTCTTTTAGAAAAATAATTTGATGTTTTGTTAGGAAAGTAAATTCTTGTTGTTTTAATTTTGATCTTAACTTATTTCTTTTACAAAAATAATTAGATTTTTTTTAGGTAAGTATATTCTTGTTGTTTTAATTTTGATCTTTAATAATTTCTTTTACAAAAATAATTTGATGTTTTGTTAGGAAAGTATATTCTTGTTGTTTTAATTTTGATCTTAAATAATTTCTTTTACAAAAATAATTTGATGTTTTGTTAGGAAAGTATATTCTTGTTGTTTTTATTTTTGTTCTTAAATAATTGCTTTTACAAAAATAATTTGATGTTTTGTTAAGAAAGTATATTCTTGTTGTTTTAATTTTGATCTTAAATAATTTCTTTTACAAAAATAATTTGATGTTTTGTTAGGAAAGTATATTCTTGTTGTTAAAATTTTGATCTTAAATAATTTCTTTTACAAAAATAATTTGATGTTTTGTTAGGTAAGTATATTCTTGTTGTTTTAATTTTGATCTTAAATAATTTCTTTTACAAAAATAATTTGATGTTTTGTTAGAAAAGTATATTCTTGTTGTTTTAATTTTGATCTTAAATAATTTATTTTACAAAAACAATTTGATGTTTTGTTAAAAAAGTATATTCTTGTGGTTTAAATTTTGATCTTAAATAATTTCTTTTACAAAAATAATTTGATGTTTTGTTAGGAAAGTATATTCTTGTTGTTTTAATTTTGATCTTAAATAATTTCTTTTACAAACATAATTTGATGTTTTGTTAGGAAAGTATATTCTTCTTGTTTAAATTTTGATCTTAAATAATTTCTTTTACAAAAATAATTTGATGTTTTGTTAGGAAAGTATATTCTTGTTGTTTTACTTTTGATCTTAAATAATTTCTTTTACAAAAATAATTTGATGTTTTGTTAGGAAAGTATATTCTTGTTGTTTTAATTTTGATCTTAAATAATTTCTTTTACAAAAATAATTTGATGTTTTGTTAGGAAAGTATATTCTTGTTGTTTTAATTTAGATCTTTAATAAATTCTTTTACAAAAATAATTTGATGTTTTGTTAGGAAAGTAAATTCTTGTTGTTTTAATTTTCATCTTAAATTATTTCTTTTACAAAAATAATTAGATGTTTTTTAGGAAAGTATATTCTTGTTGTTTTAATTTTGATCTTTAATAATTTCTTTTACAAAAATAATTTGATGTTTTGTTAGGAAAGTATATTCTTGTTGTTTTAATTTTGATCTTAAATAATTTCTTTTACAAAAATAATTTGATGTTTTGTTAGGAAAGTATATTCTTGTTGTTTT
This sequence comes from Sepiola atlantica, assembly GCA_963556195.1. Lineage (NCBI taxonomy): Eukaryota > Metazoa > Mollusca > Cephalopoda > Sepiida > Sepiolidae > Sepiola > Sepiola atlantica. Next base: position 23,642,020 of record OY744549.1, on the reverse strand, counting down.
TATTTTTGTTCTTAAATAATTGCTTTTACAAAAATAATTTGACGTTTTGTTAAGAAAGTATATTCTTGTTGTTTTAATTTTGATCTTAAATAATTTCTTTTACAAAAATAATTTGATGTTTTGTTAGGAAAGTATATTCTTGTTGTTTTAATTTTGATCTTAAATAATTTCTTTTACAAACATAATTTGATGTTTTGTTAGGAAAGTATATTCTTGTTGTTTAAATTTTGATCTTAAATAATTTCTTTTACAAAAATAATTTGATGTTTTGTTAGGAAAGTATATTCTTGTTGTTTTACTTTTGATCTTAAATAATTTCTTTTACAAAAATAATTTGATGTTTTGTTAGGAAAGTATATTCTTGTTGTTTTAATTTTGATCTTAAATAATTTCCTTTACAAAAATAATTTGATGTTTTGTAAGGAAAGTATATTCTTGTTGTTTTAATTTAGATCTTTAATAAATTCTTTTAGAAAAATAATTTGATGTTTTGTTAGGAAAGTAAATTCTTGTTGTTTTAATTTTGATCTTAACTTATTTCTTTTACAAAAATAATTAGATTTTTTTTAGGTAAGTATATTCTTGTTGTTTTAATTTTGATCTTTAATAATTTCTTTTACAAAAATAATTTGATGTTTTGTTAGGAAAGTATATTCTTGTTGTTTTAATTTTGATCTTAAATAATTTCTTTTACAAAAATAATTTGATGTTTTGTTAGGAAAGTATATTCTTGTTGTTTTTATTTTTGTTCTTAAATAATTGCTTTTACAAAAATAATTTGATGTTTTGTTAAGAAAGTATATTCTTGTTGTTTTTATTTTGATCTTAAATAATTTCTTTTACAAAAATAATTTGATGTTTTGTTAGGAAAGTATATTCTTGTTGTTAAAATTTTGATCTTAAATAATTTCTTTTACAAAAATAATTTGATGTTTTGTTAGGAAAGTATATTCTTGTTGTTTTAATTTTGATCTTAAATAATTTCTTTTACAAAAATAATTTGATGTTTTGTTAGAAAAGTATATTCTTGTTGTTTTAATTTTGATCTTAAATAATTTATTTTACAAAAATAATTTGATGTTTTGTTAAAAAAGTATATTCTTGTGGTTTAAATTTTGATCTTAAATAATTTCTTTTACAAAAATAATTTGATGTTTTGTTAGGAAAGTATATTCTTGTTGTTTTAATTTTGATCTTAAATAATTTCTTTTACAAACATAATTTGATGTTTTGTTAGGAAAGTATATTCTTGTTGTTTAAATTTTGATCTTAAATAATTTCTTTTACAAAAATAATTTGATGTTTTGTTAGGAAAGTATATTCTTGTTGTTTTACTTTTGATCTTTAATAATTTCTTTTACAAAAATAATTTGATGTTTTGTTAGGAAAGTATATTCTTGTTGTTTTAATTTAGATCTTTAATAAATTCTTTTACAAAAATAATTTGATGTTTTGTTAGGAAAGTAAATTCTTGTTGTTTTAATTTTCATCTTAAATTATTTCTTTTACAAAAATAATTAGATGTTTTTTAGGAAAGTATATTCTTGTTGTTTTAATTTTGATCTTTAATAATTTCTTTTACAAAAATAATTTGATGTTTTGTTAGGAAAGTATATTCTTGTTGTTTTAATTTTGATCTTAAATAATTTCTTTTACAAAAATAATTTGATGTTTTGTTAGGAAAGTATATTCTTGTTGTTTTTATTTTTGTTCTTAAATAATTGCTTTTACAAAAATAATTTGACGTTTTGTTAAGAAAGTATATTCTTGTTGTTTTAATTTTGATCTTAAATAATTTCTTTTACAAAAATAATTTGATGTTTTGTTAGGAAAGTATATTCTTGTTGTTAAAATTTTGATCTTAAATAATTTCTTTTACAAAAATAATTAGATGTTTTGTTAGGAAAGTATATTCTTGTTGTTTTAATTTAGATCTTTAATAATTTCTTTTACAAAAATAATTTGATGCTTTGTTAGGAAAGTATATTATTGTTGTTTTAATTTTGATCTTTAATAATTTCTTTTACAAAAATAATTTGATGTTTTGTTAGGAAAGTATATTCTTGTTGTTTTAATTTTGATCTTAAATAATTTCTTTTACAAAAATAATTTGATATTTTGTTAGGAAAGTATATTCTTGTTGTTTTTATTTTGATCTTAAATAATTGCTTTTACAAAAATAATTTGATATTTTATTAAGAAAGTATATGCTTGTTGTTTTAATTTTGATCTTAAATAATTTCTTTTACAAAAATAATTTGATGTTTTGTTAGGAAAGTATATTCTTGTTGTTTAAATTTTAATCTTAAATAATTTCTTTAACAAAAATTATTTGATGATTTGTTAGGAAAGTATATTCTTGTTGTTTTAATTTTGATCTTAAATAATTTCTTTAACAAAAATAATTTGATGTTTTGTTAAGAAAGTATATTCTTGTAGTTTTAATTTTGATCTTAAATAATTTATTTTACAAAAATAATTTGATGTTTTGTTAGGAAAGTATATTCTTGTTGTTTTAATTTTTACCTTCAATAATTTCTTTTACAAAAATAATTTGATGTTTTGTTAGGAAAGTATATTCTTGTTGTTTTAATTTTTACCTTCAATAATTTCTTTTACAAAAATTATTTGATGATTTGTTAGGAAAGTATATTCTTGTTGTTTTTATTTTGATCTTAAATAATTGCTTTTACAAAAATAATTTGATGTTTTATTAAGAAAGTATATGCTTGTTGTTTTAATTTTGATCTTAAATAATTTCTTTTACAAAAATAATTTGATGTTTTGTTAGGAAAGTATATTCTTGTTGTTTTAATTTTGATCTTAAATAATTTATTTTACAAAAATAATTTGATGTTTTGTTAGGAAAGTATATTCTTGTTGTTTTAATTTTGATCTTAAATAATTTCTTTAACAAAAATAATTTGATGTTTTGTTAGGAAAGTATATTCTTGTTGTTTAAATTTTGATCTTAAATAATTTCTTTTACAAAAATAATTTGATGTTTTGTTAGGAAAGTATATTCTTGTTGTTTTAATTTTGATCTTTAATAATTTCTTTCACAAAAATAATTTGATGTTTGGTTACGAACGTATATTCTTGTTATTTTAATTTTGATCTTTATTAATTTCTTTTACAAAAATAATTTGATGTTTGGTTAGGAAAGTATATTCTTGTTGTTTTAATTTTGATCTTAAATAATTTCTTTTACAAAAATAATTAGATGTTTTGTTAGGAAAGTATATTCTTGTTTTTTTTAAATTTTTACCTTCAATAATTTCTTTTACAAAAATAATTTGATGTTTTGTTAGGAAAGTAAATTCTTGTTGTTTTAATTTTGATCTTAAATTATTTCTTTTACAAAAATAATTAGAGGTTTTTTAGGAAAGTATATTCTTGTTGTTTTTATTTTGATCTTAAATAATTTCTTTTACAAAAATAATTTGATGTTTTGTAAGGAAAGTATATTCTTGTTGTTTTAATTTTGATCTTAAATAATTTCTTTTACAAAAATAATTTGATGTTTTGTTAGGAAAGTATATTCTTGTTGTAAAAATGTTGATCTTAAATAATTTCTTTTACAAAAATAATTTGATGTTTTGTTAGGAAAGTATATTCTTTTTGTTTTAATTTTGATCTTAAATAATTTCTTTTACAAAAATAATTTGATGTTTTGTTAGGAAAGTATATTCTTGTTGTTTTAATTTTGATCTAAAATAATTTCTTTTACAAAAAACATTAGATGTTTTGTTAGGAAAGTATATTCTTGTTGTTTTAATTTTGATCTTAAATAATTTCTTTTACAAAAATAATTTGATGTTTTGTTAGGAAAGTATATTCTTGTTGTTTTAATCTTTACCTTCAATAATTTCTTTTACAAAAATATAATTTGATGTTTTGTTAGGAAAGTATATTCTTGGTGTTTTAATTTTGTATCTTAAATAATTTCTTTTACAAAAATAATTTGATGTTTTGTTAGGAAAGTATATTCTTGTTGTTTTTATTTTGATCTTAAATAATTGCTTTTACAAAAATAATTTGATGTTTTGTTAGGAAAGTATATTCTTGTTGTTTTAATTTTGATCTTAAATAATTTCTTTTAATAAAATAAGTTGATGTTTTGTTAGGAAAGTATATTCTTGTTGTTTAAATTTTAATCTTAAATAAGTTCTTTAACAAAAATTATTTGATGTTTTGTTAGGAAAGTATATTCTTGTTGTTTAAATTTTGATCTAAAATAATTTCTTTTACAAAAATAATTTGATGTTTTGTTAGGAAAGTATATTCTTGTTGTTTTAATTTTTATCTTAAATAATTTCTTTTACAAAAATAATTTCATGTTTTGTTAGGAAAGTATATTCTTGTTGTTTTAATTTTGATCTTTAATAATTTCTTTTACAAAAATAATTTGATGTTTTGTTAGGAAAGTATATTCTCTTTGTTTTAATTTTGATCTTTAATAATTTCTTTTACAAAAATAATTTGATGTTTTGTTAGAAAAGTATATTCTTGTTGTTTAAATTTTGATCTTAAATAATTTCTTTTACAAAAATAATTTGATGTTTTCTTAGGAAAGTATATTCTTGTTGTTTTAATTTTTACCTTCAATAATTTCTTTTACAAAAATAATTTGATGTTTTGTTAGGAAAGTATATTCTTGTTGTTTTAATTTTTACCTTCAATTATTTCTTTTACAAAAATAATTTGATGTTTTGTTAGGAAAGTATATTCTTGTTGTTTAAATTTTGATCTTAAATAATTTCTTTTACAAAAATAATTTGATGTTTTGTTAGGAAAGTATATTCTTGTTGTTTTAATTTTGATCTTAAATAATTTCTTTTACAAAAATAATTTGATGTTTTGTTAAGAAAGTATGTTCTTGTTGTTTTAATTTTGATCTTAAATAATTTGTTTTACAAAAATAATTTGATGTTTTGTTAAAAAAGTATATTCTTGTGGTTTTAATTTTGATCTTAAATAATTTCTTTTACAAAAATAATTTGATGTTTTGTTAGGAAAGTATATTCTTGTTGTTTTAATTTTGATCTTAAATAATTTCTTTGACAAAAATAATGTGATTTTTTGTTAGGAAAGTATATTCTTTTTGTTTTAATCTTGATCTTAAATAATTTCTTTTACAAAAATAATTGATGTTTTTTTAGGAAAGTATATTCTTGTTGTTTTAATTTTTATCTTCAATAATATCTTTTACAAAAATAATTTGATGTTTTGTTAGGAAAGTATATTCTTGTTGTTTTTATTTTGATCTTAAATAATTTCTTTTACAAAAATAATTTGATGTTTTGTAAAGAAAGTATATTCTTGTGGTTTTAATTCTGATTTTAAATAATTTCTTTTCAGAAAATAATTTGATGTTTTGTAAGGAAAGTATATTCTTAGTGTTTAAATTTTGATCTTAAATAATTTCTTTTACAAAAATAATTAGATGTTTTGTTAGGAAAGTATATTCTTGTTGTTTTAATTTTGATCTTAAATAATTTCTTTTACAAAAATAATTTGATGTTTTGTTAGGAAAGTATATTCTTGTTGTTTTAATTTAGATAATTAAAAAATTCTTTTACAAAAATAATTTGATGTTTTGTTAGGAAAGTAAATTCTTGTTGTTTTAATTTTGATCTTAAATTATTTCTTTTAATAAAATTATTAGATGTTTTTTAGGAAAGTATATTCTTGTTGCTTTAATTTTGATCTTTAATAATTTCTTTTACAAAAATAATTTGATGTTTTGTTAGGAAAGTATATTCTTGTTGTTTTAATTTTGATCTTAAATAATTTCTTTTACAAAAATAATTTGATGTTTTGTTAGGAAAGTATATTCTTGTTGTAAAAATTTTGATCTTAAATAATTTCTTTTACAAAAATAATTTGATGTTTTGTTAGGAAAGTATATTCTTTTTGTTTTAATTTTGATCTTAAATAATTTCTTTTACAAAAATAATTTGATGTTTTGTTAGGAAAGTATATTCTTGTTGTTTTAATTTTGATCTTAAATAATTTCTTTTACAAACATAATTTGATGTTTTGTTAGGAAAGTATATTCTTGTTTTAATTTTGATCTTAAATAATTTCTTTTACAAAAATAATTTGATGTTTTGTTAAGAAAGTATGTTCTTGTTGTTTTAATTTTGATCTTAAATAATTTCTTTTACAAAAAACATTAGATGTTTTGTTAGGAAAGTATATTCTTGTTGTTTTAATTTAGATCTTTAATAATTTCTTTTACAAAAATAATTTGATGTTTTGTTAGGAAAGTATTTTCTTTTTGTTTTTATTTTTGTTCTTAAATAATTGCTTTTACAAAAATAATTTGATTTTTGTTAAGAAAGTATATTCTTGTTGTTTTACTTTTGATCTTAAATAATTTCTTTTACAAAAATAATTTGATGTTTTGTTAGGAAAGTATATTCTTGTTTTAATTTTGATCTTAAATAATTTCTTTTACAAAAATAATTTGATGTTTTGTTAGGAAAGTATATTCTTGTTGTTTTAATTTTGATCTTAAATAATTTCTTTTACAAACATAATTTGATGTTTTGTTAGGAAAGTATATTCTTGTTGTTTAAATTTTGATCTTAAATAATTTCTTTTACAAAAATAATTTGATGTTTTGTTAGGAAAGTATATTCTTGTTGTTTTACTTTTGATCTTAAATAATTTCTTTTACAAAAATAATTTGATGTTTTGTTAGGAAAGTATATTCTTGTTGTTTTAATTTTGATCTTAAATAATTTCCTTTACAAAAATAATTTGATGTTTTGTAAGGAAAGTATATTCTTGTTCTTTTAATTTAGATCTTTAATAAATTCTTTTAGAAAAATAATTTGATGTTTTGTTAGGAAAGTAAATTCTTGTTGTTTTAATTTTGATCTTAACTTATTTCTTTTACAAAAATAATTAGATTTTTTTTAGGTAAGTATATTCTTGTTGTTTTAATTTTGATCTTTAATAATTTCTTTTACAAAATTAATTTGATGTTTTGTTAGGAAAGTATATTCTTGTTGTTTTAATTTTGATCTTAAATAATTTCTTTTACAAAAATAATTTGATGTTTTGTTAGGAAAGTATATTCTTGTTGTTTTTATTTTTGTTCTTAAATAATTGCTTTTACAAAAATAATTTGATGTTTTGTTAAGAAAGTATATTCTTGTTGTTTTAATTTTGATCTTAAATAATTTCTTTTACAAAAATAATTTGATGTTTTGTTAGGAAAGTATATTCTTGTTGTTAAAATTTTGATCTTAAATAATTTCTTTTACAAAAATAATTTGATGTTTTGTTAGGAAAGTATATTCTTGTTGTTTTAATTTTGATCTTAAATAATTTCTTTTACAAAAATAATTTGATGTTTTGTTAGAAAAGTATATTCTTGTTGTTTTAATTTTGATCTTAAATAATTTATTTTACAAAAATAATTTGATGTTTTGTTAAAAAAGTATATTCTTGTGGTTTAAATTTTGATCTTAAATAATTTCTTTTACAAAAATAATTTGATGTTTTGTTAGGAAAGTATATTCTTGTTGTTTTAATTTTGATCTTAAATAATTTCTTTTACAAACATAATTTGATGTTTTGTTAGGAAAGTATATTCTTGTTGTTTAAATTTTGATCTTAAATAATTTCTTTTACAAAAATAATTTGATGTTTTGTTAGGAAAGTATATTCTTGTTGTTTTAATTTTGATCTTAAATAATTTCTTTTACAAACATAATTTGATGTTTTGTTAGGAAAGTATATTCTTGTTGTTTAAATTTTGAACTTAAATAATTTCTTTTACAAAAATAATTTGATGTTTTGTTAGGAAAGTATATTCTTGTTGTTTTACTTTTGATCTTAAATAATTTCTTTTACAAAAATAATTTGATGTTTTGTTAGGAAAGTATATTCTTGTTGTTTTAATTTTGATCTTAAATAATTTCCTTTACAAAAATAATTTGATGTTTTGTAAGGAAAGTATATTCTTGTTGTTTTAATTTAGATCTTTAATAAATTCTTTTAGAAAAATAATTTGATGTTTTGTTAGGAAAGTAAATTCTTGTTGTTTTAATTTTGATCTTAACTTATTTCTTTTACAAAAATAATTAGATTTTTTTTAGGTAAGTATATTCTTGTTGTTTTAATTTTGATCTTTAATAATTTCTTTTACAAAAATAATTTGATGTTTTGTTAGGAAAGTATATTCTTGTTGTTTTAATTTTGATCTTAAATAATTTCTTTTACAAAAATAATTTGATGTTTTGTTAGGAAAGTATATTCTTGTTGTTTTTATTTTTGTTCTTAAATAATTGCTTTTACAAAAATAATTTGATGTTTTGTTAAGAAAGTATATTCTTGTTGTTTTAATTTTGATCTTAAATAATTTCTTTTACAAAAATAATTTGATGTTTTGTTAGGAAAGTATATTCTTGTTGTTAAAATTTTGATCTTAAATAATTTCTTTTACAAAAATAATTTGATGTTTTGTTAGGAAAGTATATTCTTGTTGTTTTAATTTTGATCTTAAATAATTTCTTTTACAAAAATAATTTGATGTTTTGTTAGAAAAGTATATTCTTGTTGTTTTAATTTTGATCTTAAATAATTTATTTTACAAAAATAATTTGATGTTTTGTTAAAAAAGTATATTCTTGTGGTTTAAATTTTGATCTTAAATAATTTCTTTTACAAAAATAATTTGATGTTTTGTTAGGAAAGTATATTCTTGTTGTTTTAATTTTGATCTTAAATAATTTCTTTTACAAACATAATTTGATGTTTTGTTAGGAAAGTATATTCTTGTTGTTTAAATTTTGATCTTAAATAATTTCTTTTACAAAAATAATTTGATGTTTTGTTAGGAAAGTATATTCTTGTTGTTTTACTTTTTATCTTTAATAATTTCTTTTACAAAAATAATTTGATGTTTTGTTAGGAAAGTATATTCTTGTTGTTTTAATTTAGATCTTTAATAAATTCTTTTACAAAAATAATTTGATGTTTTGTTAGGAAATTAAATTCTTGTTGTTTTAATTTTCATCTTAAATTATTTCTTTTACAAAAATAATTAGATGTTTTTTAGGAAAGTATATTCTTGTTGTTTTAATTTTGATCTTTAATAATTTCTTTTACAAAAATAATTTGATGTTTTGTTAGGAAAGTATATTCTTGTTGTTTTAATTTTGATCTTAAATAATTTCTTTTACAAAAATAATTTGATGTTTTGTTAGGAAAGTATATTCTTGTTGTTTTTATTTTTGTTCTTAAATAATTGCTTTTACAAAAATAATTTGACGTTTTGTTAAGAAAGTATATTCTTGTTGTTTTAATTTTGATCTTAAATAATTTCTTTTACAAAAATAATTTGATGTTTTGTTAGGAAAGTATATTCTTGTTGTTAAAATTTTGATCTTAAATAATTTCTTTTACAAAAATAATTAGATGTTTTGTTAGGAAAGTATATTCTTGTTGTTTTAATTTAGATCTTTAATAATTTCTTTTACAAAAATAATTTGATGCTTTGTTAGGAAAGTATATTCTTGTTGTTTTAATTTTGATCTTTAATAATTTCTTTTACAAAAATAATTTGATGTTTTGTTAGGAAAGTATATTCTTGTTGTTTTAATTTTGATCTTAAATAATTTCTTTTACAAAAATAATTTGATATTTTGTTAGGAAAGTATATTCTTGTTGTTTTTATTTTGATCTTAAATAATTGCTTTTACAAAAATAATTTGATGTTTTATTAAGAAAGTATATGCTTGTTGTTTTAATTTTGATCTTAAATAATTTCTTTTACAAAAATAATTTGATGTTTTGTTAGGAAAGTATATTCTTGTTGTTTAAATTTTAATCTTAAATAATTTCTTTAACAAAAATTATTTGATGATTTGTTAGGAAAGTATATTCTTGTTGTTTAAATTTTGATCTTAAATAATTTCTTTTACAAAAATAATTTGATGTTTTGTTAGGAAAGTATATTCTTGTTGTTTTAATTTTTACCTTCAATAATTTCTTTTACAAAAATAATTTGATGTTTTGTTAGGAAAGTATATTCTTGTTGTTTTAATTTTGATCTTAAATAATTTCTTTTACAAAAATAATTTGATGTTTTGTTAGGAAAGTATATTCTTGTTGTTTTAATTTTGATCTTTAATAATTTCTTTCACAAAAATAATTTGATGTTTGGTCCCGAAAGTATATTCTTGTTATTTTAATTTTGATCTTTATTAATTTCTTTTACAAAAATAATTTGATGTTTGGTTAGGAAAGTATATTCTTGTTGTTTTAATTTTGATCTTAAATAATTTCTTTTACAAAAATAATTAGATGTTTTGTTAGGAAAGTATATTCTTGTTTTTTTTAAATTTTTACCTTCAATAATTTCTTTTACAAAAATAATTTGATGTTTTGTTAGGAAAGTAAATTCTTGTTGTTTTAATTTTGATCTTAAATTATTTCTTTTACAAAAATAATTAGAGGTTTTTTAGGAAAGTATATTCTTGTTGTTTTTATTTTGATCTTAAATAATTTCTTTTACAAAAATAATTTGATGTTTTGTAAGGAAAGTATATTCTTGTTGTTTTAATTTTGATCTTAAATAATTTCTTTTACAAAAATAATTTGATGTTTTGTTAGGAAAGTATATTCTTGTTGTAAAAATGTTGATCTTAAATAATTTCTTTTACAAAAATAATTTGATGTTTTGTTAGGAAAGTATATTCTTTTTGTTTTAATTTTGATCTTAAATAATTTCTTTTACAAAAATAATTTGATGTTTTGTTAGGAAAGTATATTCTTGTTGTTTTAATTTTTATCTTAAATAATTTCTTTTACAAAAATAATTTCATGTTTTGTTAGGAAAGTATATTCTTGTTGTTTTAATTTTGATCTTTAATAATTTCTTTTACAAAAATAATTTGATGTTTTGTTAGGAAAGTATATTCTCTTTGTTTTAATTTTGATCTTTAATAATTTCTTTTACAAAAATAATTTGATGTTTTGTTAGAAAAGTATATTCTTGTTGTTTAAATTTTGATCTTAAATAATTTCTTTTACAAAAATAATTTGATGTTTTCTTAGGAAAGTATATTCTTGTTGTTTTAATTTTTACCTTCAATAATTTCTTTTACAAAAATAATTTGATGTTTTGTTAGGAAAGTATATTCTTGTTGTTTTAATTTTTACCTTCAATTATTTCTTTTACAAAAATAATTTGATGTTTTGTTAGGAAAGTATATTCTTGTTGTTTAAATTTTGATCTTAAATAATTTCTTTTACAAAAATAATTTGATGTTTTGTTAGGAAAGTATATTCTTGTTGTTTTAATTTTGATCTTAAATAATTTCTTTTACAAAAATAATTTGATGTTTTGTTAAGAAAGTATGTTCTTGTTGTTTTAATTTTGATCTTAAATAATTTGTTTTACAAAAATAATTTGATGTTTTGTTAAAAAAGTATATTCTTGTGGTTTTAATTTTGATCTTAAATAATTTCTTTTACAAAAATAATTTGATGTTTTGTTAGGAAAGTATATTCTTGTTGTTTTAATTTTGATCTTAAATAATTTCTTTGACAAAAATAATGTGATTTTTTGTTAGGAAAGTATATTCTTTTTGTTTTAATCTTGATCTTAAATAATTTCTTTTACAAAAATAATTGATGTTTTTTTAGGAAAGTATATTCTTGTTGTTTTAATTTTTATCTTCAATAATATCTTTTACAAAAATAATTTGATGTTTTGTTAGGAAAGTATATTCTTGTTGTTTTTATTTTGATCTTAAATAATTTCTTTTACAAAAATAATTTGATGTTTTGTAAAGAAAGTATATTCTTGTGGTTTTAATTCTGATTTTAAATAATTTCTTTTCAGAAAATAATTTGATGTTTTGTAAGGAAAGTATATTCTTAGTGTTTAAATTTTGATCTTAAATAATTTCTTTTACAAAAATAATTAGATGTTTTGTTAGGAAAGTATATTCTTGTTGTTTTAATTTTGATCTTAAATAATTTCTTTTACAAAAATAATTTGATGTTTTGTTAGGAAAGTATATTCTTGTTGTTTTAATTTAGATAATTAAAAAATTCTTTTACAAAAATAATTTGATGTTTTGTTAGGAAAGTAAATTCTTGTTGTTTTAATTTTGATCTTAAATTATTTCTTTTAATAAAATTATTAGATGTTTTTTAGGAAAGTATATTCTTGTTGCTTTAATTTTGATCTTTAATAATTTCTTTTACAAAAATAATTTGATGTTTTGTTAGGAAAGTATATTCTTGTTGTTTTAATTTTGATCTTAAATAATTTCTTTTACAAAAATAATTTGATGTTTTGTTAGGAAAGTATATTCTTGTTGTAAAAATTTTGATCTTAAATAATTTCTTTTACAAAAATAATTTGATGTTTTGTTAGGAAAGTATATTCTTTTTGTTTTAATTTTGATCTTAAATAATTTCTTTTACAAAAATAATTTGATGTTTTGTTAGGAAAGTATATTCTTGTTGTTTTAATTTTGATCTTAAATAATTTCTTTTACAAACATAATTTGATGTTTTGTTAGGAAAGTATATTCTTGTTTTAATTTTGATCTTAAATAATTTCTTTTACAAAAATAATTTGATGTTTTGTTAAGAAAGTATGTTCTTGTTGTTTTAATTTTGATCTTAAATAATTTCTTTTACAAAAAACATTAGATGTTTTGTTAGGAAAGTATATTCTTGTTGTTTTAATTTAGATCTTTAATAATTTCTTTTACAAAAATAATTTGATGTTTTGTTAGGAAAGTATTTTCTTTTTGTTTTTATTTTTGTTCTTAAATAATTGCTTTTACAAAAATAATTTGATTTTTGTTAAGAAAGTATATTCTTGTTGTTTTACTTTTGATCTTAAATAATTTCTTTTACAAAAATAATTTGATGTTTTGTTAGGAAAGTATATTCTTGTTTTAATTTTGATCTTAAATAATTTCTTTTACAAAAATAATTTGATGTTTTGTTAGGAAAGTATATTCTTGTTGTTTTAATTTTGATCTTAAATAATTTCTTTTACAAACATAATTTGATGTTTTGTTAGGAAAGTATATTCTTGTTGTTTAAATTTTGATCTTAAATAATTTCTTTTACAAAAATAATTTGATGTTTTGTTAGGAAAGTATATTCTTGTTGTTTTACTTTTGATCTTAAATAATTTCTTTTACAAAAATAATTTGATGTTTTGTTAGGAAAGTATATTCTTGTTGTTTTAATTTTGATCTTAAATAATTTCCTTTACAAAAATAATTTGATGTTTTGTAAGGAAAGTATATTCTTGTTCTTTTAATTTAGATCTTTAATAAATTCTTTTAGAAAAATAATTTGATGTTTTGTTAGGAAAGTAAATTCTTGTTGTTTTAATTTTGATCTTAACTTATTTCTTTTACAAAAATAATTAGATTTTTTTTAGGTAAGTATATTCTTGTTGTTTTAATTTTGATCTTTAATAATTTCTTTTACAAAATTAATTTGATGTTTTGTTAGGAAAGTATATTCTTGTTGTTTTAATTTTGATCTTAAATAATTTCTTTTACAAAAATAATTTGATGTTTTGTTAGGAAAGTATATTCTTGTTGTTTTTATTTTTGTTCTTAAATAATTGCTTTTACAAAAATAATTTGATGTTTTGTTAAGAAAGTATATTCTTGTTGTTTTAATTTTGATCTTAAATAATTTCTTTTACAAAAATAATTTGATGTTTTGTTAGGAAAGTATATTCTTGTTGTTAAAATTTTGATCTTAAATAATTTCTTTTACAAAAATAATTTGATGTTTTGTTAGGAAAGTATATTCTTGTTGTTTTAATTTTGATCTTAAATAATTTCTTTTACAAAAATAATTTGATGTTTTGTTAGAAAAGTATATTCTTGTTGTTTTAATTTTGATCTTAAATAATTTATTTTACAAAAATAATTTGATGTTTTGTTAAAAAAGTATATTCTTGTGGTTTAAATTTTGATCTTAAATAATTTCTTTTACAAAAATAATTTGATGTTTTGTTAGGAAAGTATATTCTTGTTGTTTTAATTTTGATCTTAAATAATTTCTTTTACAAACATAATTTGATGTTTTGTTAGGAAAGTATATTCTTGTTGTTTAAATTTTGATCTTAAATAATTTCTTTTACAAAAATAATTTGATGTTTTGTTAGGAAAGTATATTCTTGTTGTTTTAATTTTGATCTTAAATAATTTCTTTTACAAACATAATTTGATGTTTTGTTAGGAAAGTATATTCTTGTTGTTTAAATTTTGAACTTAAATAATTTCTTTTACAAAAATAATTTGATGTTTTGTTAGGAAAGTATATTCTTGTTGTTTTACTTTTGATCTTAAATAATTTCTTTTACAAAAATAATTTGATGTTTTGTTAGGAAAGTATATTCTTGTTGTTTTAATTTTGATCTTAAATAATTTCCTTTACAAAAATAATTTGATGTTTTGTAAGGAAAGTATATTCTTGTTGTTTTAATTTAGATCTTTAATAAATTCTTTTAGAAAAATAATTTGATGTTTTGTTAGGAAAGTAAATTCTTGTTGTTTTAATTTTGATCTTAACTTATTTCTTTTACAAAAATAATTAGATTTTTTTTAGGTAAGTATATTCTTGTTGTTTTAATTTTGATCTTTAATAATTTCTTTTACAAAAATAATTTGATGTTTTGTTAGGAAAGTATATTCTTGTTGTTTTAATTTTGATCTTAAATAATTTCTTTTACAAAAATAATTTGATGTTTTGTTAGGAAAGTATATTCTTGTTGTTTTTATTTTTGTTCTTAAATAATTGCTTTTACAAAAATAATTTGATGTTTTGTTAAGAAAGTATATTCTTGTTGTTTTAATTTTGATCTTAAATAATTTCTTTTACAAAAATAATTTGATGTTTTGTTAGGAAAGTATATTCTTGTTGTTAAAATTTTGATCTTAAATAATTTCTTTTACAAAAATAATTTGATGTTTTGTTAGGAAAGTATATTCTTGTTGTTTTAATTTTGATCTTAAATAATTTCTTTTACAAAAATAATTTGATGTTTTGTTAGAAAAGTATATTCTTGTTGTTTTAATTTTGATCTTAAATAATTTATTTTACAAAAATAATTTGATGTTTTGTTAAAAAAGTATATTCTTGTGGTTTAAATTTTGATCTTAAATAATTTCTTTTACAAAAATAATTTGATGTTTTGTTAGGAAAGTATATTCTTGTTGTTTTAATTTTGATCTTAAATAATTTCTTTTACAAACATAATTTGATGTTTTGTTAGGAAAGTATATTCTTGTTGTTTAAATTTTGATCTTAAATAATTTCTTTTACAAAAATAATTTGATGTTTTGTTAGGAAAGTATATTCTTGTTGTTTTACTTTTGATCTTTAATAATTTCTTTTACAAAAATAATTTGATGTTTTGTTAGGAAAGTATATTCTTGTTGTTTTAATTTAGATCTTTAATAAATTCTTTTACAAAAATAATTTGATGTTTTGTTAGGAAAGTAAATTCTTGTTGTTTTAATTTTCATCTTAAATTATTTCTTTTACAAAAATAATTAGATGTTTTTTAGGAAAGTATATTCTTGTTGTTTTAATTTTGATCTTTAATAATTTCTTTTACAAAAATAATTTGATGTTTTGTTAGGAAAGTATATTCTTGTTGTTTTAATTTTGATCTTAAATAATTTCTTTTACAAAAATAATTTGATGTTTTGTTAGGAAAGTATATTCTTGTTGTTTTTATTTTTGTTCTTAAATAATTGCTTTTACAAAAATAATTTGACGTTTTGTTAAGAAAGTATATTCTTGTTGTTTTAATTTTGATCTTAAATAATTTCTTTTACAAAAATAATTTGATGTTTTGTTAGGAAAGTATATTCTTGTTGTTAAAATTTTGATCTTAAATAATTTCTTTTACAAAAATAATTAGATGTTTTGTTAGGAAAGTATATTCTTGTTGTTTTAATTTAGATCTTTAATAATTTCTTTTACAAAAATAATTTGATGCTTTGTTAGGAAAGTATATTCTTGTTGTTTTAATTTTGATCTTTAATAATTTCTTTTACAAAAATAATTTGATGTTTTGTTAGGAAAGTATATTCTTGTTGTTTTAATTTTGATCTTAAATAATTTCTTTTACAAAAATAATTTGATGTTTTGTTAGGAAAGTATATTCTTGTTGTTTTTATTTTGATCTTAAATAATTGCTTTTACAAAAATAATTTGATGTTTTATTAAGAAAGTATATGCTTGTTGTTTTAATTGTGATCTTAAATAATTTCTTTTACAAAAATAATTTGATGTTTTGTTAGGAAAGTATATTCTTGTTGTTTAAATTTTAATCTTAAATAATTTCTTTAACAAAAATTATTTGATGATTTGTTAGGAAAGTATATTCTTGTTGTTTAAATTTTGATCTTAAATAATTTCTTTTACAAAAATAATTTGATGTTTTGTTAGGAAAGTATATTCTTGTTGTTTTAATTTTTACCTTCAATAATTTCTTTTACAAAAATAATTTGATGTTTTGTTAGGAAAGTATATTCTTGTTGTTTTAATTTTGATCTTAAATAATTTCTTTTACAAAAATAATTTGATGTTTTGTTAGGAAAGTATATTCTTGTTGTTTTAATTTTGATCTTTAATAATTTCTTTCACAAAAATAATTTGATGTTTGGTCCCGAAAGTATATTCTTGTTATTTTAATTTTGATCTTTATTAATTTCTTTTACAAAAATAATTTGATGTTTGGTTAGGAAAGTATATTCTTGTTGTTTTAATTTTGATCTTAAATAATTTCTTTTACAAAAATAATTAGATGTTTTGTTAGGAAAGTATATTCTTGTTTTTTTTAAATTTTTACCTTCAATAATTTCTTTTACAAAAATAATTTGATGTTTTGTTAGGAAAGTAAATTCTTGTTGTTTTAATTTTGATCTTAAATTATTTCTTTTACAAAAATAATTAGAGGTTTTTTAGGAAAGTATATTCTTGTTGTTTTTATTTTGATCTTAAATAATTTCTTTTACAAAAATAATTTGATGTTTTGTAAGGAAAGTATATTCTTGTTGTTTTAATTTTGATCTTAAATAATTTCTTTTACAAAAATAATTTGATGTTTTGTTAGGAAAGTATATTCTTGTTGTAAAAATGTTGATCTTAAATAATTTCTTTTACAAAAATAATTTGATGTTTTGTTAGGAAAGTATATTCTTTTTGTTTTAATTTTGATCTTAAATAATTTCTTTTACAAAAATAATTTGATGTTTTGTTAGGAAAGTATATTCTTGTTGTTTTAATTTTGATCTAAAATAATTTCTTTTACAAAAAACATTAGATGTTTTGTTAGGAAAGTATATTCTTGTTGTTTTAATTTTGATCTTAAATAATTTCTTTTACAAAAATAATTTGATGTTTTGTTAGGAAAGTATATTCTTGTTGTTTTAATCTTTACCTTCAATAATTTCTTTTACAAAAATATAATTTGATGTTTTGTTAGGAAAGTATATTCTTGGTGTTTTAATTTTGTATCTTAAATAATTTCTTTTACAAAAATAATTTGATGTTTTGTTAGGAAAGTATATTCTTGTTGTTTTTATTTTGATCTTAAATAATTGCTTTTACAAAAATAATTTGATGTTTTGTTAGGAAAGTATATTCTTGTTGTTTTAATTTTGATCTTAAATAATTTCTTTTAATAAAATAAGTTGATGTTTTGTTAGGAAAGTATATTCTTGTTGTTTAAATTTTAATCTTAAATAATTTCTTTAACAAAAATTATTTGATGTTTTGTTAGGAAAGTATATTCTTGTTGTTTAAATTTTGATCTAAAATAATTTCTTTTACAAAAATAATTTGATGTTTTGTTAGGAAAGTATATTCTTGTTGTTTTAATTTTTATCTTAAATAATTTCTTTTACAAAAATAATTTCATGTTTTGTTAGGAAAGTATATTCTTGTTGTTTTAATTTTGATCTTTAATAATTTCTTTTACAAAAATAATTTGATGTTTTGTTAGGAAAGTATATTCTTGTTGTTTTAATTTTGATCTTTAATAATTTTTTTTTACAAAAATAATTTGATGTTTTGTTAGAAAAGTATATTCTTGTTGTTTAAATTTTGATCTTAAATAATTTCTTTTACAAAAATAATTTGATGTTTTCTTAGGAAAGTATATTCTTGTTGTTTTAATTTTTACCTTCAATAATTTCTTTTACAAAAATAATTTGATGTTTTGTTAGGAAAGTATATTCTTGTTGTTTTAATTTTTACCTTCAATTATTTCTTTTACAAAAATAATTTGATGTTTTGTTAGGAAAGTATATTCTTGTTGTTTAAATTTTGATCTTAAATAATTTCTTTTACAAAAATAATTTGATGTTTTGTTAGGAAAGTATATTCTTGTTGTTTTAATTTTGATCTTAAATAATTTCTTTTACAAAAATAATTTGATGTTTTGTTAAGAAAGTATGTTCTTGTTGTTTTAATTTTGATCTTAAATAATTTGTTTTACAAAAATAATTTGATGTTTTGTTAAAAAAGTATATTCTTGTGGTTTTAATTTTGATCTTAAATAATTTCTTTTACAAAAATAATTTGATGTTTTGTTAGGAAAGTATATTCTTGTTGTTTTAATTTTGATCTTAAATAATTTCTTTGACAAAAATAATGTGATTTTTTGTTAGGAAAGTATATTCTTTTTGTTTTAATCTTGATCTTAAATAATTTCTTTTACAAAAATAATTGATGTTTTTTTAGGAAAGTATATTCTTGTTGTTTTAATTTTTATCTTCAATAATATCTTTTACAAAAATAATTTGATGTTTTGTTAGGAAAGTATATTCTTGTTGTTTTTATTTTGATCTTAAATAATTTCTTTTACAAAAATAATTTGATGTTTTGTAAAGAAAGTATATTCTTGTGGTTTTAATTCTGATTTTAAATAATTTCTTTTCAGAAAATAATTTGATGTTTTGTAAGGAAAGTATATTCTTAGTGTTTAAATTTTGATCTTAAATAATTTCTTTTACAAAAATAATTAGATGTTTTGTTAGGAAAGTATATTCTTGTTGTTTTAATTTTGATCTTAAATAATTTCTTTTACAAAAATAATTTGATGTTTTGTTAGGAAAGTATATTCTTGTTGTTTTAATTTAGATAATTAAAAAATTCTTTTACAAAAATAATTTGATGTTTTGTTAGGAAAGTAAATTCTTGTTGTTTTAATTTTGATCTTAAATTATTTCTTTTAATAAAATTATTAGATGTTTTTTAGGAAAGTATATTCTTGTTGTTTTAATTTTGATCTTTAATAATTTCTTTTACAAAAATAATTTGATGTTTTGTTAGGAAAGTATATTCTTGTTGTTTTAATTTTGATCTTAAATAATTTCTTTTACAAAAATAATTTGATGTTTTGTTAGGAAAGTATATTCTTGTTGTAAAAATTTTGATCTTAAATAATTTCTTTTACAAAAATAATTTGATGTTTTGTTAGGAAAGTATATTCTTTTTGTTTTAATTTTGATCTTAAATAATTTCTTTTACAAAAATAATTTGATGTTTTGTTAGGAAAGTATATTCTTGTTGTTTTAATTTTGATCTAAAATAATTTCTTTTACAAAAAACATTAGATGTTTTGTTAGGAAAGTATATTCTTGTTGTTTTAATTTAGATCTTTAATAATTTCTTTTACAAAAATAATTTGATGTTTTGTTAGGAAAGTATTTTCTTTTTGTTTTTATTTTTGTTCTTAAATAATTGCTTTTACAAAAATAATTTGATGTTTTGTTAAGAAAGTATATTCTTGTTGTTTTAATTTTGATCTTAAATAATTTATTTTACAAAAATAATTTGATGTTTTGTTAAAAAAGTATATACTTGTGGTTTGAATTTTGATCTTAAATAATTTCTTTTACAAAAATAATTTTATGTTTTGTTAGGAAAGTATATTCTTGTAGTTTTAATTTTGATCTTAAATAAATTCTTTTACAAAAATAAGTTGATGTTTTGTTAGGAATTTAAATTTTTGTTGTTTTAATTTTGATCTTAAATTATTTCTTTTACAAAAATAATTAGATGTTTTTTAGGAAAGTATATTCTTGTTGTTTTAATTTTGATCTTTAATAATTTCTTTTACAAAAATAATTTGATGTTTTGTTAGGAAAGTATATTCTTGTTGTTTTAATTTTGATCTTAAATAATTTCTTTTACAAAAATAATTTGATGTTTTGTAAGGAAAGTATATTCTTGTTGTTAAAATTTTGATCTTAAATAATTTCTTTTACAAAAATAATTTGATGTTTTGTTAGGAAAGTATATTCTTGTTGTTTTAATTTTGATCTCAAATAATTTCTTTTACAAAAATAATTTGATGTTTTGTTAGGAAAGTATATTCTTGTTGTTTTAATCTTTATCTTCAATAATTTCTTTTACAAAAATAATTAGATGTTTTGTTAGGAAAGTATATTCTTGTTGTTTTAATTTAGATCTTAAATAATTTCTTTTACAAAAATAATTAGATGTTTTGTTAGGAAAGTATATTCTTGTTGTTTTAATTTTGATCTTTAATGCTTTCTTTTACAAAAATAAGTTGATGTTTGGTTAGGAAAGTATATTCTTGTTGTTTTAATTTTGATCTTAAATAATTTCTTTTACAAAAATAATTTGATGTTTTGTTAGGAAAGTATATTCTTGTTGTTTTAATTTTGATCTTTAATAATTTCTTTTACAAAAATAATTAGATGTTTTGTTAGGAAAGTATATTCTTGTTTTTTTTAATTTTTACCTTCAATAATTTCTTTTACAAAAATAATTTGATGTTTTGTTAGGAAAGTATATTCTTGTTGTTTTAGTTTTTACCTTCAATAATTTCTTTTACAAAAATAATTTGATGTTTTGTTAAGAAAGTATATTCTTGTTGTTTTAATTTTGATCTTAAATAATTTATTTTACAAAAATAATTTGATGTTTGGTTAGGAAAGTATATTCTTTTTGTTTTAATTTTGATCTTAAATAATTTCTTTTACAAAAATAATTTGATGTTTTGTTAGGAAAGTATATTCTTGTTGTTTTAATTTTTATCTTCAATAATATCTTTTACAAAAATAATTTGATGTTTTGTTAGGAAAGTATATTCTTTTTGTTTTTACTTTGATCTTAAATAATTTCTTTTACAAAAATAATTTGATGTTTTGTAAATAAAGTATATTCTTGTTGTTTTAATTTTGATCTTAAATAATTTCTTTTACAAAAATAATTTGATGTTTTGTTAGGAAAGTATATTATTGTTGTTTAAATTTTGATCTT
The DNA here is from genome assembly GCA_963556195.1 of Sepiola atlantica. Taxonomy (NCBI): domain Eukaryota; kingdom Metazoa; phylum Mollusca; class Cephalopoda; order Sepiida; family Sepiolidae; genus Sepiola; species Sepiola atlantica. The sequence continues at coordinate 23,620,702 of OY744549.1, read as the reverse complement.
AAATAATTTCTTTTACAAAAATAATTTGATGTTTTGTAAGGAAAGTATATTCTTGTTGTTTTAATTTTGATCGATAATAATTTCTTTTACAAAAATAATTTGATGTTTTGTTAGGAAAGTAGATTCTTGTTGTTTTAATTTTGATCTTTAATAATTTCTTTTACAAAAATAATTTGATGTTTTGTTAGGAAAGTATATTCTTGTTGTTTTAATTTTGATCTTTAATAATTTCTTTTACAAAAATAATTTGATGTTTTGTTAGGAAAGTATATTCTTGTTGTTTTAATTTTGATCTTAAATAATTTCTTTTACAAAAATAATTTGATGTTTTGTTAGGAAAGTATATTCTTGTTGTTTTTATTTTGATCTTAAATAATTGCTTTTACAAAAATAATTTGATGTTTTGTTAAGAAAGTATATGCTTGGTGTTTTAATTTTGATCTTAAATAATTTTTTTTACAAAAATAAGTTGATGTTTTGTTAGGAAAGTATATTCTTGTTGTTTAAATTTTAATCTTAAATAATTTCTTTAACAAAAATCATTTGATGTTTTGTTAGGAAAGTATATTCTTGTTGTTTAAATTTTGATCTTAAATAATTACTTTTACAAAAATAATTTGATGTTTTGTTAGGAAAGTATATTCTTGTTGTTTTAATTTTTACCTTCAATAATTTCTTTTACAAAAATAATTTGATGTTTTGTTAGGAAAGTATATTCTTGGTGTTTTAATTTTGATCTTAAATAATTTCTTTTACAAAAATAATTTTATGTTTTGTTAGGAAAGTATATTATTGTTGTTTAAATTTTGATCTTTAATAATTTCTTTTACAAAAATAATTTGATGTTTGGTTACGAAAGTATATACTTGTTGTTTTAATTTTGATCTTTAATAATTTCATTTACAAAAATAATTTGATGTTTGGTTAGGAAAGTATATTCTTGTTGTTTTAATTTTTATCTTAAATAATTTCTTTTACAAAAATAATTAGATGTTTTGTTAGGAAAGTATATTCTTGTTTTTTTTAATTTTTATCTTCAATAATTTCTTTTACAAAAATAATTTGATGTTTTGTTAGGAAAGTATATTCTTGTTGTTTTTATTTTGATCTTAAATAATTTCTTTTACAAAAATAATTTGATGTTTTGTAAGGAAAGTATATTCTTGTTGTTTTAATTTTGATCTTAAATAATTTCTTTTACAAAAATAATTAGATGTTTTGTTAGGAAAGTATATTCTTGTTGTTTTAATTTTGATCTTTAATAATTTCATTTACAAAAATAATTTGATGTTTGGTTAGGAAAGTATATTCTTGTTGTTTAAATTTTGATCTTAAATAATTTCTTTTACAAAAATAATTTGATGTTTTGTTAGGAAAGTATATTCTTGTTGTTTTAGTTTTTACCTTCAATAATTTCTTTTACAAAAATAATTTGATGTTTTGTTAGGAAAGTATATTCTTGTTGTTTTAATTTTGATCTCAAATAATTTCTTTTACAAAAATAATTTGATGTTTTGTTAGGAAAGTATATTCTTGTTGTTTTAATTTTTATCTTCAATAATTTCTTTTACAAAAATAATTAGATGTTTTGTTAGGAAAGTATATTCTTGTTGTTTTAATGTAGATCTTTAATAATTTCTTTTACAAAAATAATTTAATTTTTTGTTAGGAAAGTATATTCTTGTTGTTTAAATTTTAATCTTAATTAATTTCTTTAACAAAAATTATTTGATGTTTTGTTAGGAAAGTATATTCTTGTTGTTTAAATTTTGATCTTAAATAATTTCTTTTACAAAAATAATTTGATGTTTTGTTAGGAAAGTATATTCTTGTTGTTTTAATTTTTACCTTCAATAATTCCTTTTACAAAAATAATTTGATGTTTTGTTAGGAAAGTATATTCTTGGTGTTTTAATTTTGATCTTAAATAATTTCTTTTACAAAAATAATTTGATGTTTAGTTAGGAAAGTATATTCTTGTTGTTTTAATTTTGATCTTTAATAATTTCTTTTACAAAAATAATTAGATGTTTTGTTAGGAAAGTATATTCTTGTTGTTTTAATATTTACCTTCAATAATTTCTTTTACAAAAATAATTTGATGTTTTGTTAGGAAAGTATATTCTTGTTGTTTTAATTTTGATCTTAAATAATTTCTTTTACAAAAATAATTTGATGTTTTGTTAGGAAAGTATATTCTTGTTGTTTTAATTTTGATCTTAAATAATTTATTTTACAAAAATAATTTGATGTTTTGTTAAAAAAGTATACTCTTGTGGTTTTAATTTTGATCTTAAATAATTTCTTTTACAAAAATAATTTGATGTTTTGTTACGAAAGTATATTCTTGTTGTTTTAATTTTGATCTTAAATAATTTCTTAGACAAAAATAATGTGATTTTTTGTTAGAAAAGTATATTCTTGTTGTTTTAATTTTGATCTTAAATAATTTCTTTTACAAAAATAATTTGATGTTTTGTAAAGAAAGTATATTCTTGTTGTTTTAATTTTGATCTTAAATAATTTCTTTTAAGAAAATAATTTGATGTTTTGTAAGGAAAGTATATTCTTATTGTTTAAATTTTGATCTTAAATAATTCCTTTTACAAAAATAATTTGATGTTTTGTAAGGAAAGTATATTTTTGTTGTTTAAATTTTGATCTTAAATAATTTCTTTTACAAAAATAATTTGATGTTTTGTTAGGAAAGTATATTCTTGTTGTTTAAATTTTAATCTTAATTAATTTCTTTAACAAAAATTATTTGATGTTTTGTTATGAAAGTATATTCTTGTTGTTTAAATTTTGATCTTAAATAATTTCTTTTACAAAAATAATTTGATGTTTTGTTAGGAAAGTATATTCTTGTTGTTTTAATTTTTACCTTCAATAATTTTATTTACAAAAATAATTTGATGTTTTGTTAGGAAAGTATATTCTTGGTGTTTTAATTTTGATCTTAAATAATTTCTTTTACAAAAATAATTTGATGTTTAGTTAGGAAAGTATATTCTTGTTGTTTTAATTTTGATCTTTAATAATTTCTTTTACAAAAATAATTAGATGTTTTGTTAGGAAAGTATATTCTTGTTGTTTTAATTTTAACCTTCAATAATTTCTTTTACAAAAATAATTTGATGTTTTGTTAGGAAAGTATATTCTTGTTGTTTTACTTTTGATCTTAAATAATTTCTTTTACAAAAATAATTTGATGTTTTGTTAAGAAAGTATGTTCTTGTTGTTTTAATTTTGATCTTAGATAATTTATTTTACAAAAATAATTTGATGTTTTGTTAAAAAAGTATACTCTTGTGGTTTTAATTTTGATCTTAAATAATTTCTTTTACAAAAATAATTTGATGTTTTGTTACGAAAGTATATTCTTGTTGTTTTAATTTTGATCTTAAATAATTTCTTAGACAAAAATAATGTGATTTTTTGTTAGAAATGTATATTCTTGTTGTTTTAATTTTGATCTTAAATAATTTCTTTTACAAAAATAATTTGATGTTTTGTAAAGAAAGTATATTCTTGTTGTTTTAATTTTGATCTTAAATAATTTCTTTTAAGAAAATAATTTGATGTTTTGTAAGGAAAGTATATTCTTATTGTTTAAATTTTGATCTTAAATAATTTCTTTTACAAAAATAATTTGATGTTTTGTTAGGAAAGTATATTTTTGTTGTTTAAATTTTGATCTTAAATAATTTCTTTTACAAAAATAATTTGATGTTTTGTTAGGAAAGTATATTCTTGTTGTTTTAATTTTGATCTTTAATAATTTCTTTTACAAAAATAATTAGATGTTTTGTTAGGAAAGTATATTCTTGTTGTTTTAATTTAGATCTTTAATAATTTCTTTTACAAAAATAATTTGATGTTTTGTTAGGAAAGTATATTCTTGTTGTTTTAATTTTGATCTTTAATAATTTCTTTTACAAAAATAATTTGATGTTTTGTTAGGAAAGTATATTCTTGTTGTTTTAATTTTGATCTTAAATAATTTCTTTTACAAAAATAATTTGATGTTTTGTTAGGAAAGTATATTCTTGTTGTTTTTATTTTGATCTTAAATAATTGCTTTTACAAAAATAATTTGATGTTTTGTTAAGAAAGTATATGCTTGTTGTTTTACTTTTGATCTTAAATAATTTCTTTTACAAAAATAATTTGATGTTTTGTTAAAAAAGTATACTCTTGTGGTTTTTATTTTGATCTTAAATAATTTCTTTTACAAAAATAATTTGATGTTTTGTTAGAAAAGTATATTCTTGTTGTTTTAATTTTGATCTTAAATAATTTCTTTGACAAAAATAATGTGATTTTTTGTTAGGAAAGTATAGTCTTTTTGTTTTAATTTTGATCTTAAATAATTTCTTTTACAAAAATAATTTGATGTTTTGTTAGGAAAGTATATTCTTGTTGTTTTAATTTTTATCTTCAATGATATCTTTTACAAAAATAATTTGATGTTTTGTTAGGAAAGTATATTCTTGTTGTTTTTATTTTGATCTTAAATAATTTCTTTTACAAAAATAATTTGATGTTTTGTAAAGAAAGTATATTCTTGTTGTTTTAATTTTGATCTTAAATAATTTCTTTTACAAAAATAATTAGATGTTTTGTTAGGAAAGTATATTCTTGTTGTTTTAATTTTGATCTTTAATAATTTCTTTTACAAAAATAATTAGATGTTTTGTTAGGAAAGTATATTCTTGTTTTTTTAAATTTTTACCTTCAATAATTTCTTTTACAAAAATAATTTGATGTTTTGTTAGGAAAGTATATTATTGTTGTTTTTATTTTGATCTTAAATAATTTCTTTTACAAAAATAATTAGATGTTTTGTTAGGAAAGTATATTATTGTTTTCTTTAATTTTTACCTTCAATAATTTCTTTTAAGAAAATAATTTGATGTTTTGTAAGGAAAGTATATTCTTATTGTTTTAATTTTGATCTTAAATAATTTCTTTTACAAAAATAATTTGATGTTTTGTTAGGAAAGTATATTCTTGTTGTTTAAATTTTGATCTTAAATAATTTATTTTACAAAAATAATAGTATGTTTTGTTAGGAAAGTATATTCTTGTTGTTTTAATTTTGATCTTAAATAATTTCTTTTACAAAAATAATTTGATGTTTTGTTAGGAAAGTATATTCTTGTTAGTTTAATTTTGATCTTTAATAATTTCTTTTACAAAAATAAGTTGATGTTTTGTTAGGAAAGTATATTCTTGTTGTTTAAATTTTGATCTTAATTAATTACTTTTACAAAAATAATTTGATGTTTTGTTAGGAAAGTATATTCTTGTTGTTTAAATTTTGATCTTAAATAATTACTTTTACAAAAATAATTTGATGTTTTGTTAGGAAAGTATATTCTTGTTGTTTTAATTTTTACCTTCAATAATGTCTTTTACAAAAATAATTTTATGTTTTGTTAGGAAAGTATATTCTTATTGTTTAAATTTTGATCTTAAATAATTTCTTTTACAAAAATAATTTGATGTTTTGTTAGGAAAGTATATTCTTGTTGTTTTAATTTTGATCTTTAATAATTTCTTTTACAAAAATAATTTGATGTTTGGTTACGAAAGTATATTCTTGTTGTTTTAATTTTGATCTTAAATAATTTCTTTTACAAAAATAATTTGATGTTTTGTTAGGAAAGTATATTCTTGTTGTTTTAATTTTGATCTTTAATAATTTCTTTTACAAAAATAATTAGATGTTTTGTTAGGAAAGTATATTCTTGTTGTTTTAATTTAGATCTTTAATAATTTCTTTTACAAAAATAATTTGATGTTTTGTTAAGAAAGTATATGCTTGTTGTTTTAATTTTGATCTTTAATAATTTCTTTTACAAAAATAATTTGATGTTTTGTTAGGAAAGTATATTCTTGTTGTTTTAATTTTGATCTTAAATAATTTCTTTTACAAAAATAATTTGATGTTTTGTTAGGAAAGTATATTCTTGTTGTTTTAATTTTGATCTTTAATAATTTCTTTTACAAAAATAATTTGATGTTTGGTTATGAAAGTATATTCTTGTTGTTTTAATTTTGATCTTTAATAATTTCTTTTACAAAAATAATTTGATGTTTGGTTAGGAAAGTATATTCTTGTTGTTTTAATTTTGATCTTAAATAATTTCTTTTACAAAAATAATTTGATGTTTTGTTAGGAAAGTATATTCTTGTTGTTTTAATTTTGATCTTAAATAATTTCTTTTACAAAATTAATTAGATGTTTTGTTAGGAAAGTATATTCTTGTTTTTTTTAATTTTTACCTTCAATAATTTCTTTTACAAAAATAATTTGATGTTTTGTTAGGAAAGTATATTCTTGTTGTTTTTATTTTGATCTTAAATAATATCTTTTACAAAAATAATTAGATGTTTTGTTAGGAAAGTATATTATTGTTTTTTTTAATTTTTACCTTCAATAATTTCTTATAAGAAAATAATTTGATGTTTTGTAAGGAAAGTATATTCTTATTGTTTTAATTTTGATCTTAAATAATTTCTCTTACAAAAATAATTTGATGTTTTGTTAGGAAAGTATATTCTTGTTGTTTAAATTTTGATCTTAAATAATTTCTTTTACAAAAATAATAGTATGTTTTGTTAGGAAAGTATATTCTTGTTGTTTTAATTTTGATCTTAAATAATTTCTTTTACAAAAATAATTTGATGTTTTGTTAGGAAAGTATATTCTTGTTGTGTTAATTTTGATCTTTAATAATTTCTTTTACAAAAATAATTTGATGTTTTGTTAGGAAAGTATATTCTTGTTGTTTTAATTTTGATCTTAAATAATTTCTTTTACAAAAATAATTTGATGTTTTGTTAGGAAAGTATCTTCTTGTTGTTTTTATTTTGATCTTAAATAATTGCTTTTACAAAAATAATTTGATGTTTTGTTAAGAAAGTATATGCTTGTTGTTTTAATTTTGATCTTAAATAATTTCTTTAACAAAAATTATTTGATGTTTTGTTAGGAAAGTATATTCTTGTTGTTTAAATTTTGATCTTAATTAATTACTTTTACAAAAATAATTTGATGTTTTGTTAGGAAAGTATATTCTTGTTGTTTTAATTTTTACCTTCAATAATTTCTTTTACAAAAATAATTTGATGTTTTGTTAGGAAAGTATATTCTTGTTGTTTAAATTTTGATCTTAAATAATTTCTTTTACAAAAATAATTTGATGTTTTGTTAGGAAAGTATATTCTTGTAATTTTAATTTTGATCTTTAATAATTTCTTTTAAAAAAATAATTTGATGTTTGGTTACGAAAGTATATTCTTGTTGTTTTAATTTTGATCTTTAATAATTTCTTTTACAAAAATAATTTGATGTTTGGTTAGGAAAGTATATTCTTGTTGTTTTAATTTTGATCTTAAATAATTTCTTTTACAAAAATAATTAGATGTTTTGTTAGGAAAGTATATTATTGTTTTTTTTAATTTTTACCTTCAATAATTTCTTTTAAGAAAATAATTTGATGTTTTGTAAGGAAAGTATATTCTTATTGTTTAAATTTTGATCTTAAATAATTTCTCTTACAAAAATAATTTGATGTTTTGTTAGGAAAGTATATTCTTGTTGTTTTAATTTTGATTATAAATAATTTCTTTTACAAAAATAATTTGATGTTTTGTTAGGAAAGTATATTCTTGTTGTTTTAATTTTGATCTTTAATAATTTCTTTTACAAAAATAATTAGATGTTTTGTTAGGAAAGTATATTCTTGTTGTTTTAATTTAGATCTTTAATAATTTCTTTTACAAAAATAATTTGATGTTTTGTTAGGAAAGTATATTCTTGTTGTTTTAATTTTGATCTTTAATAATTTCTTTTACAAAAATAATTTGATGTTTTGTTAGGAAAGTATATTCTTGTTGTTTTAATTTTGATCTTAAATAATTTCTTTTACAAAAATAATTTGATGTTTTGTTAGGAAAGTATATTCTTGTTGTTTTTATTTTGATCTTAAATAATTGCTTGTACAAAAATAATTTGATGTTTTGTAAAGAAAGTATATGCTTGTTGTTTTAATTTTGATCTTAAATAATTTCTTTTACAAAAATAAGTTGATGTTTTGTTAGGAAAGTATATTCTTGTTGTTTAAATTTTAATCATAAATAATTTCTTTAACAAAAATTATTTTATGTTTTGTTAGGAAAGTATATTCTTGTTGTTTAAATTTTGATCTTAAATAATTACTTTTACAAAAATAATTTGATGTTTTGTTAGGAAAGTATATTCTTGTTGGTTTAATTTTTACCTTCAATAATTTCTTTTACAAAAATAATTTGATGTTTTGTTAGGAAAGTATATTCTTGGTGTTTTCATTTTGATCTTAAATAATTTCTTTTACAAAAATAATTTGATGTTTTGTTAGAAAAGTATATTCTTGTTGTTTTAATTTTGATCTTAAATAATTTCTTTTACAAAAATAATTTGATGTTTGGTTACGAAAGTATATTCTTGTTGTTTTAATTTTGATCTTTAATAATTTCTTTTACAAAAATAATTTGATGTTTGGTTAGGAAAGTATATTCTTGTTGTTTTAATTTTGATCTTAAATAATTTCTTTTACAAAAATAATTAGATGTTTTGTTAGGAAAGTATATTCTTGTTTTTTTTAATTTTTACCTTCAATAATTTCTTTTACAAAAATAATTTGATGTTTTGTTAGGAAAGTATATTCTTGTTGTTTTTATTTTAATCTTAAATAATTTCTTTTACAAAAATAATTTGATGTTTTGTTAGGAAAGTATATTCTTGTTGTTTTTATTTTAATCTTAAATAATTTCTTTAACAAAAATTATTTGATGTTTTGTTAGGAAAGTATATTCTTGTTGTTTTAATTTTTATCTTAAATAATTACTTTTACAAAAATAATTTGATGTTTTGTTAGGAAAGTATATTCTTGCTGTTTTAATTTTTACCTTCAATAATTTATTTTAGAAAAATAATTTTATGTTTTGTTAGGAAAGTATATTCTTGGTGTTTTATTTTTAATCTTACATAATTTCTTTTAACAAAAATAATTTGATGTTTTATTAGGAAAGTATATTCTTGTTGTTTTAATTTTGATCTTTAATAATTTCTTTTACAAAAATAATTTGATGTTTTGTAGGGAAAGTATATTCTTGTTGTTTTAATTTTGATCTTAAATAATTTCTTTTACAAAAATAATTAGATGTTTTGTTAGGAAAGTATATTCTTGTTGTTTTAATTTTAACCTTCAATAATTTCTTTTACAAAAATAATTTGATGTTTTGTTAGGAAAGTATATTCTTGTTGTTTTACTTTTGATCTTAAATAATTTCTTTTACAAAAATAATTTGATGTTTTGTTAAGAAAGTATGTTCTTGTTGTTTTAATTTTGATCTTAAATAATTTATTTTACAAAAATAATTTGATGTTTTGTTAAAAAAGTATACTCTTGTGGTTTTAATTTTGATCTTAAATAATTTCTTTTACAAAAATAATTTGATGTTTTGTTACGAAAGTATATTCTTGTTGTTTTAATTTTGATCTTAAATAATTTCTTAGACAAAAATAATGTGATTTTTTGTTTGAAATGTATATTCTTGTTGTTTTAATTTTGATCTTAAATAATTTCTTTTACAAAAATAATTTGATGTTTTGTAAAGAAAGTATATTCTTGTTGTTTTAATTTTGATCTTAAATAATTTCTTTTAAGAAAATAATTTGATGTTTTGTAAGGAAAGTATATTCTTATTGTTTAAATTTTGATCTTAAATAATTGCTTTTACAAAAATAATTTGATGTTTTGTTAGGAAAGTATATTTTTGTTGTTTAAATTTTGATCTTAAATAATTTCTTTTACAAAAATAATTTGATGTTTTGTTAGGAAAGTATATTCTTGTTGTTTTAATTTTGATCTTTAATAATTTCTTTTACAAAAATAATTAGATGTTTTGTTAGGAAAGTATATTCTTGTTGTTTTAATTTAGATCTTTAATAATTTCTTTTACAAAAATAATTTGATGTTTTGTTAGGAAAGTATATTCTTGTTGTTTTAATTTTGATCTTTAATAATTTCTTTTACAAAAATAATTTGATGTTTTGTTAGGAAAGTATATTCTTGTTGTTTTAATTTTGATCTTAAATAATTTCTTTTACAAAAATAATTTGATGTTTTGTTAGGAAAGTATATTCTTGTTGTTTTTATTTTGATCTTAAATAATTGCTTTTACAAAAATAATTTGATGTTTTGTTAAGAAAGTATATGCTTGTTGTTTTACTTTTGATCTTAAATAATTTCTTTTACAAAAATAATTTGATGTTTTGTTAAAAAAGTATACTCTTGTGGTTTTTATTTTGATCTTAAATAATTTCTTTTACAAAAATAATTTGATGTTTTGTTAGAAAAGTATATTCTTGTTGTTTTAATTTTGATCTTTAATAATTTCTTTGACAAAAATTATGTGATTTTTTGTTAGGAAAGTATAGTCTTTTTGTTTTAATTTTGATCTTAAATAATTTCTTTTACAAAAATAATTTGATGTTTTGTTAGGAAAGTATATTCTTGTTGTTTTAATTTTTATCTTCAATGATATCTTTTACAAAAATAATTTGATGTTTTGTTAGGAAAGTATATTCTTGTTGTTTTTATTTTGATCTTAAATAATTTCTTTTACAAAAATAATTTGATGTTTTGTAAAGAAAGTATATTCTTGTTGTTTTAATTTTGATCTTAAATAATTTCTTTTACAAAAATAATTAGATGTTTTGTTAGGAAAGTATATTCTTGTTGTTTTAATTTTGATCTTTAATAATTTCTTTTACAAAAATAATTAGATGTTTTGTTAGGAAAGTATATTCTTGTTTTTTTTAATTTTTACCTTCAATAATTTCTTTTACAAAAATAATTTGATGTTTTGTTAGGAAAGTATATTATTGTTGTTTTTATTTTGATCTTAAATAATTTCTTTTACAAAAATAATTAGATGTTTTGTTAGGAAAGTATATTATTGTTTTTTTTAATTTTTACCTTCAATAATTTCTTTTAAGAAAATAATTTGATGTTTTGTAAGGAAAGTATATTCTTATTGTTTTAATTTTGATCTTAAATAATTTCTCTTACAAAAATAATTTGATGTTTTGTTAGGAAAGTATATTCTTGTTGTTTAAATTTTGATCTTAAATAATTTATTTTACAAAAATAATAGTATGTTTTGTTAGGAAAGTATATTCTTGTTGTTTTAATTTTGATCTTAAATAATTTCTTTTACAAAAATAATTTGATGTTTTGTTAGGAAAGTATATTCTTGTTGTTTTAATTTTGATCTTTAATAATTTCTTTTACAAAAATAATTTGATGTTTTGTTAAGAAAGTATATGCTTGTTGTTTTTATTTTGATCTTAAATAATTTCTTTAACAAAAATTATTTGATGTTTTGTTAGGAAAGTATATTCTTGTTGTTTAAATTTTGATCTTAATTAATTACTTTTACAAAAATAATTTGATGTTTTGTTAGGAAAGTATATTCTTGTTGTTTAAATTTTGATCTTAAATAATTACTTTTACAAAAATAATTTGATGTTTTGTTAGGAAAGTATATTCTTGTTGTTTTAATTTTTACCTTCAATAATGTCTTTTACAAAAATAATTTTATGTTTTGTTAGGAAAGTATATTCTTATTGTTTAAATTTTGATCTTAAATAATTTCTTTTACAAAAATAATTTGATGTTTTGTTAGGAAAGTATATTCTTGTTGTTTTAATTTTGATCTTTAATAATTTCTTTTACAAAAATAATTTGATGTTTGGTTACGAAAGTATATTCTTGTTGTTTTAATTTTGATCTTAAATAATTTCTTTTACAAAAATAATTTGATGTTTTGTTAGGAAAGTATATTCTTGTTGTTTTAATTTTGATCTTTAATAATTTCTTTTACAAAAATAATTAGATGTTTTGTTAGGAAAGTATATTCTTGTTGTTTTAATTTAGATCTTTAATAATTTCTTTTACAAAAATAATTTGATGTTTTGTTAAGAAAGTATATGCTTGTTGTTTTAATTTTGATCTTTAATAATTTCTTTTACAAAAATAATTTGATGTTTTGTTAGGAAAGTATATTCTTGTTGTTTTAATTTTGATCTTAAATAATTTCTTTTACAAAAATAATTTGATGTTTTGTTAGGAAAGTATATTCTTGTTGTTTTAATTTTGATCTTTAATAATTTCTTTTACAAAAATAATTTGATGTTTGGTTATGAAAGTATATTCTTGTTGTTTTAATTTTGATCTTTAATAATTTCTTTTACAAAAATAATTTGATGTTTGGTTAGGAAAGTATATTCTTGTTGTTTTAATTTTGATCTTAAATAATTTCTTTTACAAAAATAATTTGAAGTTTTGTTAGGAAAGTATATTCTTGTTGTTTTAATTTTGATCTTAAATAATTTCTTTTACAAAAATAATTAGATGTTTTGTTAGGAAAGTATATTCTTGTTTTTTTTAATTTTTACCTTAAATAATTTCTTTTACAAAAATAATTTGATGTTTTGTTAGGAAAGTATATTCTTGTTGTTTTTATTTTGATCTTAAATAATATCTTTTACAAAAATAATTAGATGTTTTGTTAGGAAAGTATATTATTGTTTTTTTTAATTTTTACCTTCAATAATTTCTTTTAAGAAAATAATTTGATGTTTTGTAAGGAAAGTATATTCTTATTGTTTTAATTTTGATCTTAAATAATTTCTCTTACAAAAATAATTTGATGTTTTGTTAGGAAAGTATATTCTTGTTGTTTAAATTTTGATCTTAAATAATTTCTTTTACAAAAATAATAGTATGTTTTGTTAGGAAAGTATATTCTTGTTGTTTTAATTTTGATCTTAAATAATTTCTTTTACAAAAATAATTTGATGTTTTGTTAGGAAAGTATATTCTTGTTGTGTTAATTTTGATCTTTAATAATTTCTTTTACAAAAATAATTTGATGTTTTGTTAGGAAAGTATATTCTTGTTGTTTTAATTTTGATCTTAAATAATTTCTTTTACAAAAATAATTTGATGTTTTGTTAGGAAAGTATCTTCTTGTTGTTTTTATTTTGATCTTAAATAATTGCTTTTACAAAAATAATTTGATGTTTTGTTAAGAAAGTATATGCTTGTTGTTTTAATTTTGATCTTAAATAATTTCTTTAACAAAAATTATTTGATGTTTTGTTAGGAAAGTATATTCTTGTTGTTTAAATTTTGATCTTAATTAATTACTTTTACAAAAATAATTTGATGTTTTGTTAGGAAAGTATATTCTTGTTGTTTTAATTTTTACCTTCAATAATTTCTTTTACAAAAATAATTTGATGTTTTGTTAGGAAAGTATATTCTTGTTGTTTAAATTTTGATCTTAAATAATTTCTTTTACAAAAATAATTTGATGTTTTGTTAGGAAAGTATATTCTTGTAATTTTAATTTTGATCTTTAATAATTTCTTTTACAAAAATAATTTGATGTTTGGTTACGAAAGTATATTCTTGTTGTTTTAATTTTGATCTTTAATAATTTCTTTTACAAAAATAATTTGATGTTTGGTTAGGAAAGTATATTCTTGTTGTTTTAATTTTGATCTTAAATAATTTCTTTTACAAAAATAATTAGATGTTTTGTTAGGAAAGTATATTATTGTTTTTTTTAATTTTTACCTTCAATAATTTCTTTTAAGAAAATAATTTGATGTTTTGTAAGGAAAGTATATTCTTATTGTTTAAATTTTGATCTTAAATAATTTCTCTTACAAAAATAATTTGATGTTTTGTTAGGAAAGTATATTCTTGTTGTTTTAATTTTGATCTTAAATAATTTCTTTTACAAAAATAATTTGATGTTTTGTTAGGAAAGTATATTCTTGTTGTTTTAATTTTGATCTTTAATAATTTCTTTTACAAAAATAATTAGATGTTTTGTTAGGAAAGTATATTCTTGTTGTTTTAATTTAGATCTTTAATAATTTCTTTTACAAAAATAATTTGATGTTTTGTTAGGAAAGTATATTCTTGTTGTTTTAATTTTGATCTTTAATAATTTCTTTTACAAAAATAATTTGATGTTTTGTTAGGAAAGTATATTCTTGTTGTTTTAATTTTGATCTTAAATAATTTCTTTTACAAAAATAATTTGATGTTTTGTTAGGAAAGTATATTCTTGTTGTTTTTATTTTGATCTTAAATAATTGCTTGTACAAAAATAATTTGATGTTTTGTTAAGAAAGTATATGCTTGTTGTTTTAATTTTGATCCTCAATAATTTCTTTTACAAAAATAAGTTGATGTTTTGTTAGGAAAGTATATTCTTGTTGTTTAAATTTTAATCTTAAATAATTTCTTTAACAAAAATTATTTTATGTTTTGTTAGGAAAGTATATTCTTGTTGTTTAAATTTTGATCTTAAATAATTACTTTTACAAAAATAATTTGATGTTTTGTTAGGAAAGTATATTCTTGTTGGTTTAATTTTTACCTTCAATAATTTCTTTTACAAAAATAATTTGATGTTTTGTTAGGAAAGTATATTCTTGGTGTTTTCATTTTGATCTTAAATAATTTCTTTTACAAAAATAATTTGATGTTTTGTTAGAAAAGTATATTCTTGTTGTTTTAATTTTGATCTTAAATAATTTCTTTTACAAAAATAATTTGATGTTTGGTTACGAAAGTATATTCTTGTTGTTTTAATTTTGATCTTTAATAATTTCTTTTACAAAAATAATTTGATGTTTGGTTAGGAAAGTATATTCTTGTTGTTTTAATTTTGATCTTAAATAATTTCTTTTACAAAAATAATTAGATGTTTTGTTAGGAAAGTATATTCTTGTTTTTTTTAATTTTTACCTTCAATAATTTCTTTTACAAAAATAATTTGATGTTTTGTTAGGAAAGTATATTCTTGTTGTTTTTATTTTAATCTTAAATAATTTCTTTTACAAAAATAATTTGATGTTTTGTTAGGAAAGTATATTCTTGTTGTTTTTATTTTAATCTTAAATAATTTCTTTAACAAAAATTATTTGATGTTTTGTTAGGAAAGTATATTCTTGTTGTTTTAATTTTTATCTTAAATAATTACTTTTACAAAAATAATTTGATGTTTTGTTAGGAAAGTATATTCTTGCTGTTTTAATTTTTACCTTCAATAATTTATTTTAGAAAAATAATTTTATGTTTTGTTAGGAAAGTATATTCTTGGTGTTTTATTTTTAATCTTACATAATTTCTTTTAACAAAAATAATTTGATGTTTTGTTAGGAAAGTATATTCTTGTTGTTTTAATTTTGATCTTTAATAATTTCTTTTACAAAAATAATTTGATGTTTTGTTAGGAAAGTATATTCTTGTTGTTTTAATTTTGATCTTGAATAATTTCTTTTACAAAAATAATTTGATGTTTTGTTAGGAAAGTATATTCTTGTTGTTTAAATTTTAATCTTAAATAATTTCTTTAACAAAAATTATTTGATGTTTTGTTAGGAAAGTATATTCTTGTTGTTTAAATTTTTATCTTAAATAATTACTTTTACAAAAATAATTTGATGTTTTGTTAGGAAAGTATATTCTTGTTGTTTTAATTTTTACCTTCAATAATTTCTTTTACAAAAATAATTTGATGTTTTGTAAGGAAAGTATATTCTTGTTGTTTAAATTTTGATCTTAAATAATTTCTTTTACAAAAATAATTTGATGTTTTGTTAGGAAAGTATATTCTTGTTGTTTTAATTTTGATCTTTAATAATTTCTTTTACAAAAATAATTTGATGTTTTGTTAGGAAAGTATATTCTTGTTGTTTTAATTTTGATCTTAAATAATTTCTTTTACAAAAATAATTTGATGTTTTGTTAGGAAAGTATATTCTTGTTGTTTTTATTTTGATCTTAAATAATTGCTTTTACAAAAATAATTTGATGTTTTGTTAAGAAAGTATATGCTTGTTGTTTTAATTTTGATCTTAAATAATTGCTTTTACAAAAATAATTTGATGTTTTGTTTAGAAAGTACATGTTGTTGTTTTAATTTTGATCTTGAATAATTTCTTTTACAAAAATAATTTGATGTTTATTTAGGAAAGTATATTCTTGTTGTTTAAATTTTAATCTTAAATAATTTCTTTAACAAAAATTATTTGATGTTTTGTTAGGAAAGTATATTCTTGTTGTTTTAATTTTGATCTTAAATAATTACTTTTACAAAAATAATTTGATGTTTTGTTAGGAAAGTATATTATTGTTTTTTTTAATATTTACCTTCAATAATTTCTTTTACAAAAATAATTTGATGTTTTGTTAGGAAAGTATATTCTTGGTGTTTTAATTTTAATCTTAAATAATTTCTTTTACAAAAATAATTTGATGTTTTGTTAGGAAAGTATATTCTTGTTGTTTTAATTTTGATCTTTAATAATTTCTTTTACAAAAATAATTTGATGTTTGGTTAGGAAAGTATATTCTTGTTGTTTTAATTTTGATCTCAAATAATTTCTTTTACAAAAATAATTTGATGTTTCGTTAGGAAAGTATATTCTTGTTTTTTTAAATTTTTATCTTCAATAATTTCTTTTACAAAAATAATTTGATGTTTTGTTAGGAAAGTATATTCTTGTTGTTTTAATTTAGATCTTTACTAATTTCTTTTACAAAAATAATTTGATGTTTTGTTAGGAAAGTATATTCTTGTTGTTTTAATTTTGATCTTTAATAATTTCTTTTACAAAAATAATTTGATGTTTTGTTAGGAAAGTATATTCTTGTTGTTTTAATTTTGATCTTAAATAATTTCTTTTAACAAAAATTATTTGATGTTTTGTTAGGAAAGTATATTCTTGTTGTTTTTATTTTGATCTTAAATAATTGCTTTTACAAAAATAATTTGATGTTTTGTTAAGAAAGTATATGCTTGTTGTTTTAATTTTGATCTTAAATAATTTCTTTTACAAAAATAAGTTGATGTTTTGTTAGGAAAGTATATTCTTGTTGTTTAAATTTTAATCTTAAATAATTTCTTTAACAAAAATTATTTGATGTTTTGTTAGGAAAGTATATTCTTGTTTTAATTTTGATCTTTAATAATTTCTTTTACAAAAATAATTAGATGTTTTGTTAGGAAAGTATATTCTTGTTGTTTTAATTTAGATCTTTAATAATTTCTTTTACAAAAATAATTTGATGTTTTGTTAGGAAAGTATATTCTTGTTGTTTTAATTTTGATCTTAAATAATTTCTTTGACAAAAATAATGTGATTTTTTGTTAGGAAAGTATAATCTTTTTGTTTTAATTTTGATCTTAAATAATTTATTTTACAAAAATAGTTTGATGTTTTGTTAGGAAAGTATATTCTTGTTGTTTTAATTTTTATCTTCCATAATATCTTTTACAAAAATAATTTGATGTTTTGTTAGGAAAGTATATTCTTGTTGTTTTTATTTTGATCTTAAATAATTTCTTTTACAAAAATAATTTGATGTTTTGTAAAGAAAGTATATTCTTGTTGTTTTAATTTTGATCTTAAAAAATTGCTTTTACAAAAATAATTTGATGTTTTGTTAAGAAAGTATATTCTTGTTGTTTTAATTTTGATCTTTAATAATTTCTTTTACAAAAATAATTAGATGTTTTGTTAGGAAAGTATATTCTTGTTGTTTTAATTTAGATCTTTAATAATTTCTTTTACAAAAATAATTTGATGTTTTGTTAAGAAAGTATATGCTTGTTGTTTTAATTTTGATCTTTAATAATTTCTTTTACAAAAATAATTTGATGTTTTGTTAGGAAAGTATATTCTTGTTGTTTTTATTTTGATCTTATATAATTGCTTTTACAAAAATAATTTGATGTTTTGTTAGGAAAGTATATGCTTGTTGTTTTAATTTTGATCTTTAATAATTTCTTTTACAAAAATAAGTTGATGTTTTGTTAGGAAAGTATATTCTTGTGGTTTAAATTTTACCTTCAATAATTTCTTTTACAAAAATAATTTGATGTTTTGTTAAGAAAGTATATTCTTATTGTTTAAATTTTGATCTTAAATAATTTCTTTTACTAAAATAATTTGATGTTTTGTTAGGAAAGTATATTCTTGTTGTTTTAATTTTGATCTTTAATAATTTCTTTTACAAAAATAATTTGATGTTTGGTTACGAAAGTATATTCTTGTTGTTTTAATTTTGATCTTAAATAATTTCTTTTACAAAAATAATTTGATGTTTTGTTAGGAAAGTATATTCTTGTTGTTTTAATTTTTACCTTCAATAATTTCTTTTACAAAAATAATTTCATGTTTTGTTAGGAAAGTATATTCTTGGTGTTTTAATTTTGATCTTAAATAATTTCTTTTACAAAAATAATTTGATGTTTTGTTAGGAAAGTATATTCTTGTTGTTTTAATTTTGATCTTTAATAATTTCTTTTACAAAAATAATTTGATGTTTGGTTACGAAAGTATATTCTTGTTGTTTTAATTTTGATCTTTAATAATTTCTTTTACAAAAATAATTTGATGTTTGGTTAGGAAAGTATATTCTTGTTGTTTTAATTTTGATCTTAAATAATTGCTTTTACAAAAATAATTTGATGTTTTGTTAGGAAAGTATATTCTTGTTTTTTTTTATTTTTACCTTCAATAATTTCTTTTACAAAAATAATTTGATGTTTGGTTAGGAAAGTATATTCTTGTTGTTTTAATTTTGATCTTTAATAATTTCTTTTACAAAAATAATTAGATGTTTTGTTAGGAAAGTATATTCTTGTTGTTTTAATTTTGATATTAAATAATTTCTTTTACAAAAATAATTTGATGTTTTGTTAGGAAAGTATATTCTTGTTGTTTTTATTTTGATCTTAAATAATTTCTTTTACAAAAATAATTAGATGTTTTGTTAGGAAAGTATATTATTGTTTTTTTTAATTTTTACCTTCAATAATTTCTTTTACAAAAATAATTTGATGTTTGGTTAGGAAAGTATATTCTTGTTGTTTTAATTTTGATCTTTAATAATTTCTTTTACAAAAATAATTAGATGTTTTGTTAGGAAAGTATATTCTTGTTGTTTTAATTTTGATATTAAATAATTTCTTTTACAAAAATAATTTGATGTTTTGTTAGGAAAGTATATTCTTGTTGTTTTAATTTTGATCTTAAATAATTTATTTTACAAAAATAATTTGATGTTTTGTTAGGAAAGTATATTCTTGTTGTTTTAATTTTCATCTTTAATAATTTCTTTTACAAAAATAATTAGATGTTTTGTTAGGAAAGTATATTCTTGTTGTTTTAATTTAGATCTTTAATAATTTCTTTTACAAAAATAATTTGATGTTTTGTTAGGAAAGTATATTCTGTCGTTTTAATTTTGATCTTTAATAATTTCTTTTACAAAAATAATTTGATGTTTTGTTAGGAAAGTATATTCTGTCGTTTTAATTTTTATGTTAAATAATTTCTTTTACAAAAATAATTTGACGTTTTGTTAGGAAAGTATATTCTTGTTGTTTTAATTTTGATCTCAAATAATTTCTTTTACAAAAATAATTTGATGTTTTGTTAGGAAAGTATATTCTTGTTGTTTTAATTTTGATCTTAAATAATTTCCTTTACAAAAATAATTTGATGTTTTGTTAGGAAAGTATATTCTTGTTGTTTTAATTTTGATCTTAAATAATTTCTTTTACAAAAATAATTTGATGTTTTGTTAGGAAAGTATATTCTTGTTGTTTTAATTTTGATCTTAAATAATTTCCTTTACAAAAATAATTTGATGTTTTGTTAGGAAAGTATATTCTTGTTGTTTTAATTTAGATCTTTAATAATTTCTTTTACAAAAATAAATTGATGTTTTTTAGGAAAGTATATTTTTGTTGTTTTATTTTTTGAAGGAAAATAAACAAATTCATACTACTTTTCGAAAATACAATAAGATGTTTTTTTCTTTTTTAATAGTTTTATTTTCTTCGGAAATTTAAATATTTTTTTATTTTTGCTTTTAAATTAATTATATTTTTAAGGGCGAGGGGTTTTCTTAACTCTTTTCATTGCCGTGGATGGAACTCTCCTACAATGAAAACAAAACAATTGAAGAGTTCGTATGCAAAACGCGATACACGCCATTGACAAAATTACGAAACAGTCACTACAAAAAGTGTTATATTTCAACACTGTAAACATCCCAAAATTATCTTTTACATAATATAATATCGGCATAATTTAATTTTGCTTACAAATAAAACAAGCTTATATAGTTTGAGTCTAGATTTGATATATTTGTCCTTTTATTGTTTTATGCCGCTTTTCAAACAAACTTGATATATCGCATTTTGCATTCGAACTCTTCAATTGTTAAACTGCACACCTGCCAAATATTGCGATTGGTGAAATAATGAAAAGTTTACCCGTAATATTCACCAAAGAGATCGGCCTTGTCCATGGCCGTTGTAAAGAGAATGTCATTTCACCGAGTCTCGTTTTGGTTTGTCCACAATTAAAATATGGCGATTAATCATTATATAATCATTAACATAATCATCATTTCAGCCGCAATATTCACCAAAGAGATCAGTCTTGTCATATTTTGTTTTGGCGCTATTTAACTATTAAAATATTTCGATGAATAAAATAATAACAATTTTACCCCCTAATATTCACCAAATGTTCCGAAATGATTCATGTAAATTACCCCACCGCCACCTTAATTTGATGCGAACCTGCTTTTCCGGTCGCCATCTTAAATTTTGACTTCTATCCGTCAAACTCGGCTCGTTTTAATTAACACATCTTTAAATTGTTTCTTTCTTGAGAGAAATTTGTGAAATAACAAGTAAGTGTTACTTGAATTTAATTGCTTTTGGGGTTCTTTTTTACTACAGGGGCGCGTCCGAACAATTCTGATTCTCTTTTGTTTTGAATAGAAATGAGTCATGGTTACAGGTTCGCATGTAAACGAAGAATTGTAATTTAATAGAATCGTTTTCAATCGGTTGTTTTTTTATATTTTATTTTGTTTTCTAGTGCGCTGGGGACGATTTTCACATTGAAATCTGGTACAAATACGTCGTTTGGTTATTACGAACCCTAAGCTAAACCCTAACGCCCAAAATACATAAAAATGGTTCTCGAACGTGAGTGATTCAGTTGACCCCCCCTCGCTGTTAGTTAAAAAATCACAAAAATAAACTTATTACGAAATTTGAAAGAAATTACAGCATTCATAGCAAACTATTTTTTTACTTTTATAAATAAAGGAATTAGTAAACATGGATTTCTTTTTACTTTTAATTCTTTAACACATTTTACATGTTCTTTTTTTGCGTTTGGTAAAAAAAATTCAGGGGAAACAGCTAATTATTCATTTTTTGTATCTTATTTTAGTTATTTAATTTGCATTTTACAGCTGTCGCGAATTACTTTGGGGGAAATAACTTATTTTAGATTTTAGTAGATGAATTCAGTTAGATATTAGAAGTTACCATAAACAGAAACTTCATAAAGATGCATAGAAAGAAAGAAGTACGCTGAAGAGGACAGTAACTTAGATTCTCTTTTTTTATTTCAATCTAATTTTATTTTGCGAAACGTAATTTGCCGATCGTATGTACAAAGAAAGGACGCAATTTTTTTACAGTTAACGCACATACATATTTTACTAATTGAAGATGAGTGAGTCTCGATTGCTATGAAGTGATGTAGAATGAAGATTTCGGCCCAGATCCTTACATTTAGGGCCATGATCCTACCCTTACTGTTTATTTTACACTGAAATGAAAGCATGTTTTTTTTCTTCCTTATAGTCAGGTAATCTAATTACTTCTTCAATCATGTGATATAAATTCAGTTTTTTCATGAATACTTCATTTTTTTCTCTATTTTTAAAATAAGAGTAACATTCTTTCTTAGTGATGTAATGAAATGAAAGTAGGAAAACTTTTCCGGAAAATGTAATATTTAATGCGACACGAGCGAGTGCTCATATACCCAAGATTACTGCTCGTTCATGTAAGTGCCCTCTTTGTTATTGGTGTGTTGTTTTCGTTGAATTTTGATAACAAATTGAAACCTCTTCTAAAAATTAATTAAAAAAAAATTATTTGTGCATAGTTTGAAGCGATAATTTAAGGCATTCGGAGAAAGCATCCTGACACTTTCTCTGTTCTATCTTTTATTTTTTGCAAAAATATAATCGTCTAATTAGATGCATCATTTATGTTTTAAGGCCCTTAAACATCAACAAACAGGCAGAATAAAAAGTGAACCTGATTTATGGAGACTTTCAGCTTCATAAAGCAAGAGTTCCATGACAAATTGGTAACTGTTGAGTGTTTCGATGCATTGATAGTCGTGCGAATGATGTATGCACCTGTAAAAGCCATTTGATATGCTTACAGAAGAGCAACTATCGTTTTATCAGGTCGGTTTCGTCCAGAAGACTAAGTTCATCTGCATATATGAATATTCGGATTTCATCAAATTTCGATTGGCAATTGGTGTATATGTTGAAAAGGGTAGGCGCAAGGACAGCTATTTAGGGGAGTCTGTTTATAAATATCTCTACAGACTCTTCCTTTCATCCGTTCAAATGACAAACTCTCGGTTGTCTAGCATTGATTGAATAATCTTGATAGTTGGTGTGTTTTTAATTAGATTATTTTACCTTCAGATGTATATCTAAATTGTTGTTAAAAGACGTGAGATTTAATTATTTTGAGTATTTTATTCATTGATCTTTCTTCACACGACATTCTCTTTAATATTATACAACAATTATGATCAAATATATTTATACTTCAGACACCAGGTCTTGAATTGTAAAACTGTGATATTCTACATGAATAATTGCTTCATCTTAATATAGCATTATGTAGATAAATAACATTTAATAAGCAATCATATAAGATTTAACATGATATATTCTATGATGTTTCTTTTAATATTTTTATTTATATATTGGTTTAGATGAACAAATACATAAATAATTGCTTCATCTAAATATAGCATTACATAGATAAATAATATTTTAATAAGCAATCATATAAGATTTAACATGATATATTCTATGATGTTTCTTTTAATATTTTTTATTTATATATTCGTTTAGATGAATAAATACATAAAATATGCTATAGTGTTCCAGAATGGCAATTGAAATTATAAAAATATATATTTACTTCAAATAGAAAAAATTAAATCATAAAAAAATAAAACTATAAAATTAAATTCAACAAAAAGTATAAAACTATAAAAAAAATAACAGGGAATTCAATTTAAAAATGAAACAAGTGTTTTAATATGAAGGAAACATTAATTTGGCAAAAGTGGTGGAGTTATAAAAAACGAAAAACTAAAATAAAATTCGACACAAAAATGGATAAATTATAAGAAGTTAAGAAGAGAAATCAAAATTATTAAAAAATAAATAATTTGAATGGTAAAAATAAAACAAGTTGGCATTTAGAAAGTACCAAACTAGAAATTGCCATGGAACGAATTTAACAGAGAAAATTTAATAATAAACAGTCAGATAATTTAAGTAAACATAGAAAAGTATATTTTTTAATAAAAATAGAAAAATATATAAAAATGTTTACACGCTTTAGAAAAGAATTATCAAAAATAAAAAAAACTCAAAAGACAAGCAGAGAAGGAAAAAAGATGATTATTTAATAATTACAAGATTTAAAAGCAAACATATCAATTTATTGCAAAATAAACTTCAATATGTCTATTCAAAACCATCTAAACATGTTTACTTTCCTCTTGCAAGTAAAATAAAATAATAAACAACTACAGATAAACTGATTTTGTGGATTTGTAACAAAATGACCACATATTATTTACATTGTAAGTGACATGTTTATTCAATAATATATTCGATATTTAGATAAAGAATATTACTCAGTCAATGTGTTTTAATGCTAATTACCTTTCTATATCTTTGTATTTGTTCATCTAAATTTGTATTTCAACCGATCGCTGTGGAGTGATTGGCTCTGACACACGTGACTCTCTCAGCAGCCTTTGTCTATTAATGATGTGCAACACTGTAGACAATCGTGGATTGTCTTGGATTTACGAGCACCTCTCTATCGCCATTATTCATGAAACGTCTTGAGTCTGCTCTCTGCCTGCCAAGCTAGCCGGACAAGTGAAGAAAACTATGGACTGGGATACCATTATATATAAGGAATCCGGAATTTTTTGTTACTCGTTGAAATAAAAAAGAATCAAATTATTTAAATAAATATCAATGAAAAGTCATTAGTACTAGCATCTAAGTTTATTCGTTTTTAAAGTCTTAAATAAACTTTCTTATTTCTTTCACATTGCAATATCCCAGAAATCTGAGTATCCACTTCCAATAATATTTAATAATGGCTAGAATTATGTTGTTAAAAATATATTTATAAATATTTTCATTTTTAAAATAAATTATTTTTTCTAACTAAAAAAATATTTCTAAAAAGGAAAAACTTGTTCAAATTTTAGACTCTTTAATTTATGAAATCTTTAGCTAGTGTGAGGCTGCAGGATAACTAATTCAATTAAATGTAGTAATTAGATCTTTACTATTATTTTTATTTATGATAATTAAGTTAGTATTAATCAAATAGAACTTAACAATATAAAACCATTTTTTTTAATTCCAGGTAAAAAAACTATCAAAAATAGTTTCTGTTATATTTTCACATGACTTCGTAGTTTTCAATGTCTAATTAAAAAATAGAACTCTGATATATTTTTCAAATGATGAAAGGTAATAGACAATGTTTGTTTTTGTTTATTTAATGATATAAAATTAGTACATATCTAGTGTTTATTCCGTATATAAAATGTTTAAATTTCAGTGTTATTCAATCCAGTGTTTATTTAATGATGTTAAATATGTAAATGTATATGTTTCTTCAATCAAATAAAAGTATTACATTTCAATATTTAAAAAGAAAAACTATAAATTTATAGCAAAATAATATTCAACGTGTACATGAAAAACATATAAGCATGGTTACTTTCCTCTCGCAAGTAAAATATAATAATAAACTATAGATAAACTTATTTTGTAGGTTGTAAGAAAATTACCTCATATTATTCACATTGAAAGTGACATTTTGATTCAAGAATATATTCGATATTTGGTGAAAAAGGGTTTACTCAGTTAATGTAATTTTAATGATAATTTCATTTTTTAAAAAATGAAAAGTTGTTCAGATTTAAGACGCTTTCATCAATGTAATTTTATCGATACTGCAAGATAATTGATTAAATTAAGTGTTTCAAATATATTAGATGTTTATTGATGATTATTTAG
Organism: Sepiola atlantica; assembly: GCA_963556195.1. Classification (NCBI taxonomy): domain Eukaryota; kingdom Metazoa; phylum Mollusca; class Cephalopoda; order Sepiida; family Sepiolidae; genus Sepiola; species Sepiola atlantica. The sequence continues at coordinate 23,595,365 of OY744549.1, read as the reverse complement.
TTTGTATTTTCAAATTAAACTTAACATTACACAACCATTTTAAAAAATTGTCATGAAAACAGATTTCTGTTATATTTTCACATAATTTGATAATGTAATAGACAATTTTTACTTTTGTTCCTCAGAATATATCATTACATCTTATGTGTTTATTCCATGATATTAAATCATTAAATATCCAGTATTTATTTCATGATATTAAATCATTATATCTCCAGTATTTATTTCATGATATTAAATCATTATATCTCCAGTGTTTATTTCATGATATTAAATCATTATATCTCCAATGTTTATTTCATGCTATTAAATCATTATATCTCCAGTGTGTATTCTATTATGTTAAATCATTAAATCTCCTGTGGTTATTCCATGATATAAAATAATTCAATTTTTAGTGGTTATTCCATATGACATAATTAGATTTTAGTGTTTATTCTATGATTAAAAATAATTAAATTTCTAATATTTATTTGATGATATAACATTTTTTACAGTCAGTGTTTATTCAGTGATATAAAATTATTAAATCTCCAATGTTTATTCCATGATCGTCATAATCGTGCCATGATCACCATAATGCAACTCTTCTCTTTGAGAGCAGCCTTTGTTCCTTTAGTCACGATTGTTCTCGAAGTTTGGATGTTTTCAGCATGCGACCTCCACAAGTTTTAGTTGACACGGAACTATCTTGTGTGTGTGAAAGCAATGTTTTAACCTCTCGGATATTTCCATTTTCTTCTGAATTAATTTGATCGTACATTTGTAAAACTTTAATTGAATGTTGTTTACAGAAGAAATATATGACTGTCACATCTTCCGACTGTAAAATTTCGGATGTCTTAATTATTTCTTCAAATAACATTCTTTTGTATCTTGGTTTAAGTCAAAATTAGATTAAAATAAAACACCATATTCGGTACAAGTAAATATATAAAATAATTAAATATTTTATAACAGATGTGAAAAAGGTGAATAGTTTTTTTAGACTATGTTTTCTGGCATATAAACATTTTGTGGGTCATTTTGATGATTTTAATATATTTCTCAGTTTCTTAGTATCTTCAAACATTTATTGATTAATTTGTTGAATGAATTGTAGCACCCCAGATATGTTTGTCAAGATTTTTAGTCCGATATTATCTGAAAAAAGGAAGTTAATTCATGTTATTAATGGATAAGTATTGCAGTCAATGTCCCCATTATATTTTAAATTTGATCAATAATGAATTTGGGGACTTCAGAGAATTGTACATAACTTGAATTTTGTCTTTTTGTACACAATGCTGAAATATATCTCTTATCTGCTCATTAAAATAACCGTGTCTACATTTGTTCAGCATATTCAAAATACGTTTGTTTACACAGAACATGCATAAAATTAATATATTTTCTTGAAATGTGTCTTAAATATTTTATACTTGCATAAACTCTAACAATACAAAGAACACACAAATGTATTTTTAGATTTGAATAGATGTACGTTTCCTTATCGTTTCTTCAAATTTATTTTTCAATTGTTTTTCTATATTTGCAGAATATCCAGCATTCATCAGAAAAAATGTCTTATTTCATTTGAATGGATCTACATTTTTTGGTGACTTGAAATCGGAAAATGCTTTACAGAAAGATATTTTAGAATTTCTTGATGTAAATTCCTAGAGTTAAACACATAAAGCAAAAGGAATCCTACTCTGGTGAACTATACTAATTTTATTTCTTCATAAACTCGAACCTTGTGATAATATATTAAGAAATCATTTTCTTGTCAAGTGTATATATATTTCGTTTATTTCTAGTCTCATTTAATAGAACACACATTGGAATATGTGTAAACAATAGGATGAACATGATTAATACACTCATGGGTCCCTAAACAAAACCCAAATTCCTGGTATCCAAAATACTTGAAAATAAACAAATACTGCTAATAGTGAAACCTTAATTTTTGCTTAGTTATCAGCAGTTTAACTTGTCATTTTGTAAAAGTATCTATTAAAACGTTTAGTAAATTATCGATATTGGACAGAATTCAGAGAATGTCTATACATTATGTTACTAATAGAGTTTCAATAGCATTTGGATATGATGTATAAAAATGCACTGAATATAGCATTTATATTTCATTCACACCGATCTACATAAAAGATCCGTCCTTATTAATTTCAAATCAATATATTTAATAATGAGTTGTTACACAGAGAGACACACATTAATATATATTATCATTTAAAGTTTTAAAACGTTGATTTTACTGAAATATAAGAAACATACCAGTCAACACCCATTTCAACTATTTAAACAAGTTATGGGAATGTTTCATTATTCATTCCGTTTCTTGCACAAAGGCAGAATATGGAAAATATAGACCAAAAAATTGTACTAAACAGATCTCACATATCTCAACTTCGAAAATGAACTGTGAATCGGATAATGGACGGAAACGATATTCTTGTGAAATTTGCGGTTCTTATATACAGAAAACATGTATGCTGCAACATATGCAAAAACATACTGGAGAGAAACGATATTCTTGTGAAATTTGTGGTTCTTCTTTTACAAGTAAACAAAATGTGGTTATTCATCTGCGAACACATACTGGTGAGAAACCATATTCTTGTGAAATTTGTGGCTCTTCTTTTACACAGAAACCATCTATGTTGAAACATATGAAAACACATACTGGGGAGAAACCGTATTCTTGTGAAATTTGTGGTTCTTCTTTTACACAGAAACAATCTATGTTGAAGCATATGAAAACACATACTGGAGAGAAACCATATTCTTGTGAAATTTGTGGCTCGTCTTTTACAACTAAACACAGTATGTTTATTCATATACGAATACATACTGGTGAGAAACCATATTCTTGCGAGATATGTGGCTTTTCTTTTACACAGAAAACACATATGTTGCGACATATGCATACACATACTGGAGAGAAATCATATTGTTGTGAAATATGTGGTTCTTTTTTCTCACGCAAAACACATATGTTGCGACATATGCTAACACATACAGGAGAGAAACCATATTCTTGTGAAATATGTGGTGCTTCTTTTATAAGTAAACAAAGTATAGATATTCATATGCGCACACATACGGGAGAGAAACCATATTCTTGTGAACTATGTTGCTCTTCTTTTACAATGAAACAAAGTATGTTGCAACATATGCGAACGCATACTGGAGAGAAACCATATTCTTGTGAAGTATGTTCCACTTCTTTTACAAGGAAACAAAGTATGTTGCAACATATGCGAATGCATACTGGAGAGAAACCATATTCGTGTGAAGTTTGTGGCTCTTCATTTGCAAGGAAACAATATGTGTTGGAACATATGCGAACGCACACCAGAGAGAAACCATATGCTTGCGAAGTATGTGACTCTTCTTTTACAAAGAAAACAAATTTGTTGCAACATATGCAAACTCATACATGATGGTAAACGTATTCTTGTGAAATATTTGTGTCTTATTCTGAAATAAATTCAATATGTTGCATGTTCATATGTAAACAAAACAATATAACTGTAAAGTGTATCGCTCTTGTGTTTTACACAGATACACTATGTTAAAGAACATCCAAGCACATATTACATAAAAACTATATTCCTGTGAAATATGTTCTCATTTTTTAGACAAATTCAATATGCTTATGCTTAAGAGAAACTATATTCTCATAAAATATATTGTGTTCATTTAGAATAAAACAGCATATGTTGCAAGACGGGCGAACACATACATTAGCAAAACAATATTATTTTACCGTGTGTGTGTTTACTTTTACACAGAAGCCACACATGACGCAGCATATGCAGACACATGCTGGAGGGAAACAATATCCTTCTGAAGTGTGTAGATCTTTTTACACAGAGATTAGGTTGCATCACATGCAAACACACATAAGAACGTACTTCACTTCATTATGAAGTCACCGTTTGAGATATAAAGTTTAACTTTTAGTGAAGACTCAAATATATCTATATCTCATATAGAGATAAGGTGTTAGCGCCAGGAAGGGTCCACTTGATTTCTTAGAACTTACACTACATTAACATGGAGGAAAAAGGAAAAGTATATTTTTTGTGAAGTGTGGGGCTCATTTTTTACACTGAAATGAAGTATGTTACATCACACGAAAATAAATGTGAGAAATCATATTCTTGTGAAATATGTGGCTCGTCTTTTTCAAAGAAATGTTATATGTCGTCAGGTAGTATGGGCTTCATCATTTACACTGAAATCAGGTTTGTTTCGAACACATACTGGTATATACTGAAGTAAAATAATTACGTACAGTTTTGGCATCATTGATTGGCCTCAACAAACCATCAACAGGCTAGATGTAAAGACACAAAAAATGTTAACCCTCCATAGAGTCATCTATAGTAATCAGTGTCTGCCAAGACTGTCATTGCCCAGAAGAGAGGGAGGATTGGGTCGATCAGAGATAAACCACCAGCATAGAGCAACTATTGTCAGTATTGACCAGTACCTAAGAAGCTCCTTAAACCGCAGCCTTTCAATGGTACGTGAACACCAAGAGTCAAGAGCCAGCAAAACAAATTCCATCACAAAGTTGGCCAAGCATAATGGACAAGGCTGTCATATAGATGAGGCCGAAACACTAAACAATTCTGCCACAGAGATAGCCCAAAAGAGCCGAAAGAGATACACCCATACTTTTAAGAACAGGTGCATTGATGAGTGGTCAGGACAGAAACGTGTCACATACTTCCTCGATGAACTATCCAAGGACTATATTGATAAGGAAGGGTTCTTGGACTGGGAAAGAAATGGAGCCCTCCACTACTACCAGGAGAGGCTTATAATGGCCGCACAAGACAATTAAAACGTAATTGATCCAGATTTTCTAATTTGTAGAAAGTTCGAAGTGAATAAAACGCACGATCCGTGGAAATGTGAGTACGTTTTTTTAGAGTTGCAGTGTGTGTGTGTTCCGTTGAACTAGAATTGTACGAAAGAGGTGCGCATTAGTGGCAGTAACCGTTAAGAGATTTTCAGTGTGGCATTAAGTGTTGGTCTTTCTTGCAGCTTATACCTTTTTCGGGTGATTGTTGTTGCCTTTGTTAGGGGGTCAATAAGGTTAGTACCTATTTACGTAACCTTTACGACTCTATATAGAACACATGGTGCTCGCTAAAAATGACACAGGTAAAAATGACAGCTGAAAACATGGCACGATATAAATGACACAAGTGAATAAATATGAAAAAATTGTACAAAGCAAGAACAATTCAGCAATGGAAAATTAGGATCGTTCATGAGGGGATGACTGTTGGGGATGGGCTAGGCTCTCTTCCCTTTATAAAAAATATTCGTCCAGTAATACCATATAAATTAATTTTTATGCCATACCTTGTCAAAGGGTGTCAATATATCAAGCGCTACCGCCTTTGCTTCATCTGCCTTTGTCCAGTTTGTAGTATATGCGTTCAGAGATGAATATTAGGATATCCGCAGTAGACGTTGCTTTACTAAATCCATACTGATGGTTAGAAAGAAGTTTAGTACTAACTAGGTGCCGAACTATTGTTAGATTGATTAAGGATTCAAAGATTTTAGCGAAGAGCGGGAGTAAACTAGATTTCTTGAAGACTGCTACCACAGATGCAATTTTCCAGCTATCGAAGAAGAAAGATACATCAAGGTATATGTTGTAGAGTTTACAGAGGACAGGAACTAGTTCACCATAGAATTTCTTTATTACTATTACAGATATAAGATCAGGCCCACATGCTTTCGAGGTCTCAAGTTTTTTATGATGTCCATGACATAAGATGGGGTGATTATCAGGTCATCGACTGTGGCCTCCGTCCGCAGATAGAAATTAGGGAGAAAGTGGTTTTCGGCGTCCAAAGTGGAGTTTTAGGCGAAACGCTGGACAGGTAGTTCAGCTTTGTCAGTTACCGTGCAAACGACATCATTGTGGTTTGATAGCAGGGTAATTGTTGATTGGCCATAGCTCACCACACTATTTTAGATTTTCCAGAAATCACAAGTACATAGTTTCTGCGACTGAATGTGTTTTCTCGTTATCTCTGTATACCTATCTTTTCTTCAGCCATTACAGTCATACACTTATTTCTTGACTACGCATTTCTATCTATTCGTAGTAGACTTTTAATGGCTGTATTGTCAGAATGCTTGCTGCTCTGAGCAATAGCAGCTGCACATTTCGAGGTGACTAGTTGTGGAGAGTGTGGATTGCTGTGGAATTTTACTTATGAGGAATGTGCATCAATGACTGCTTTGATCCATTTCATTGCCTCATTTGTGCATTTATCAGCAGGGAGATGAAAAATTCTACTCCACGAGGCGTCTCTGGTGTGGTTTCTGATGGAATCAAAATCCGCCTGTTGAAGTATCTTGCGGTTTTAAGCAACGGCTGTTAAGCGTTGGGACGAGATTTTAGGGTGATATCAATCATTACCATAAGGTGATTAGCGTTCCTAAGCGAGCTATGAGCATTCGTCACACAAGCCTCGGGCAGTGAGATCAAGAACATGCCGAGAAGTGAGGGTTGATGGTCTACACGATCAGGAAAGCCGGTTGGGATAGTCGAACTTTTTTTTATCTCGGGGGGTGGGGGTGCACCACCCTGGCTACGTGTCAGGTGCAAATCATCAGAAAATATCAACTTTAAGGGTTCAGCTTTGTGTAGTCTTTATATAATGGTTCTCAGTAACTACATCAACAAATGATTTATACTGTACGTTATGAAGATTTGTAATTCAGTGCTTAAAAATAGTATTACGAAGTCTTGTTAGAAAATCTAAAAAAATAAAGTCTTAAATAGAAATAGATTAGATTCTTACCAACATCTCTGTACTATAAAGCGAGGCCAAATTTAGGCTCTAAACCCTGATCCCGGCATTCTCGACCATCATCTCTACATTATGAAACAAACAAATTTATTACCTCTTGCATTATGTGTTGCATTAACAAATCCATTAAGCGTAAATCAGCCTACAGTTATCTACCCATGACTCTCATAATTTCCTGTAATACACTGCTGTCCCATTATTCTTACCTTCGTGCCGTGTGTACTCGGATTTCGCCTTCGTTAGCTGGTGTATCTTGGCCGTTGAACGATAATACGTGGACGCCGGACTTATGGTTTTAAAGGTCGTTTACTTAAAACAAGACACGACAGAGACTGAAAATAGTTTGTACAAGAGAGACAGGCATACAGAAAGAATTACTTGGAAAAATTTACCATAGCATCAGTCAAGCTATTTTGGGCTATACTGGGCCTAATTTCAAACAGCCACTACCAGCTGCAGGGACCGGTCGCTCCACACGTGCGTTCGGTCGCCTTGTTGCAGGCGAAAGAGGCAAAATCAGTCACGAACAGAACTGCATTTTCGGAATTGTTTGTGATCCTCATGTCATGGTTTGTGATGCCTATAAATCACAAGATAATCTTCGACGATGACTAATCGCTTCATATTTTGGATTTGTCTGATTAACTTCTTTTGTAACAGATCAAGCTTAATCGTAGTTTACGTTAATTGTATCGATGCTCAGAAAGTGGCCAAGTTCCAGGATGTTGTGTAAAATGCAACGTATCAATATCCAAATAAGACTTCTGCTTTGGTGGATATATTGGCATCTCTTATGTCATGAAAGACACCCACGAAAATCTGCATGCAGTTCTTCGACTGAGTTTTGTTATTTTGAATTCGTGAACAGTCATATTCTTAGTGTTATATGTTGCTTTCTTAATATAATCACATAAATACCAAGAGGGGACTTATTTGCACACGTTTCCAGGATTTAAATTTTTAAGCCCTAAATTTAAACTGACACAAACGAGTCGACCCAGGTGGGTTAACAAACGAAATCCACCTACGCAATTTTACAAGATAGAGATTAGCAAACCACTGAAGACGCAGGATCACTTTTGATATACGATTGGATTTCCCCACATAATAGTGAAATAACGCAACATTCTACAGTTTAGTTCAGTCCAGCGGCATAGACGAGCAGTTGGGGTTTCTTCTCAAGTTCCTTTTTTTGCCCCTAGGATGTCTATGGTCTCCCTAGACTTTTTCTCGCTCAGTCGGAGTCTAGTGAGACTGAAGACAGCTGAAACGAGATTTGTGAGGAAATCCAGCCAATTCATTAACTGCAATATGCAAATAATCTTTTAAATAAAATAATCAATTCAACAACGCATTTCCTTTCACCCAATAAATTTCCAATTGAAGTAATTACTTTTAGCTATAAAACGATTGTAGTTTCTTCCCACTGCAATTCGACTAACATGTTCAGATTCCAAATCAAATTTTGTCTTTGCCATGTAAAAAACAGAAATATAATTTCGTTTTGATGATAACTTCTGTTTTTAGCCTTTTCTACTCCTCTTGTTTCTTTCAATCATTTTCTCTTTCAATTATTTCCAAAGTTCGTTATGGCTCAAATGCTACTAATTTTTTTCCGTTTCCATCTCAGCATGATGTCGGGCCAATTACTTTTCATTAAAACGATTTTAGTTTCATTTTGTTTGACAATATTTCACAGAAATATGGAAACGATTATTTTTATAGAAAAACAATAATAGTTTTAATACAAAATTTTATTTCAAATAATTTTTGAAAAGAACATTAAATAATTATCAGATTTATTTTCTACATTTAAAGATAAAAGTGTATTTAACAAAACTGATCTCATACAAAAAGAAAGTCAACATGTTACAAATGCTGTACTTTTAAGATAAAAGTTAATTTCACAAAAATTGTTATAATGGGAAAATGCTTTCGCCTATCACTGATGTAATCTTTGTAAAAAATAATGAAAATTCATATTTCATAAACCATTTAGGTAGCAGCTGTAGATTCAGTATTTCAACTGTATTAGGAGAAACGGGTTTAACATGACAGTCGTTTCAAATCGATTTCGTCTCAGAATAATATTTTCTTCAATTAAAGACAATGAAACAACTATTGATTTTTCATACAACTTAAATGAAAAAAGAATAAAAATACTCGTTTTTCATCCAATATCAATAATATGCAAATTCGTTTTCAACAAATTATCAATTTTAAGTGTATATTGTACAAATATTAAATGTTACTCAAAATACTGCGTTCGATTTTGGTAAGAGTAGAAATGTATGAAAGGAAATAAACGAATTTATTTACATGTACAGAAAGAAAAACTGAACAAATTTTTGTTTGCCTTTTCGAAGAGATTATTTCATGTTTGTAGGAAAATATAAAAATACAATTTAGAGGTATGATTTTAGAATCATGTGTTCTCATTAAATAATAATTGATTTCTGATTGTATGTTCGAAAGGTCATACTTAAATTTTAGAACATGTTTAAAGTTAATTTATCTTTAGTATGTGTCTGCATGTATTGTAACCAACTTGGTTTCTGTGTAAGAGATAATACACATACATGACTATTGTGTTTCTTACGGATGAGTTTTTATTGCAAAAGAGAAACATACTCTACATTTGTGTTTCTATTCAGTATGCTTTCGTATGAGCTACAACATACTTGACGTATGTGTCAATAAATAAATATACTCCAGTAGAATCTCTTTCTGTAGTCTCCTTATATTCTGCCACATACTGGATTTGAGAGAGACAAGTTATATATTCCGCAAGAATATGGTGTCTCACGTTTGTTTGCATGTGATGCAACTTTATTTGTGTAAAAAGAGCAACACACTTCACAGAAATATAGTTTTTCTCATGTATGTGTTTGCATATGCTGCAATACATGTAAGAAAACCACACACTGCGAAATAATATAGTTTCGATTATGTATGTGTTCGTCTATGTCTAGACATATGCTGTTACATTGTAAAAGTACCAAATACTTTTTTGAGAATATGTTGTCTTTAGCATCAGCATATTACAGTTGTTGGAATAGAAACAGACATATACTTTATAGAAATATCGTTTCTATGCAGTCTGTGTTTGTGTGTGCTTCAACATAGTGCATCTGTGTAAGAGCGATATACTTCACAATAAAGTCAGTTTGTTTACAGTATATTTTTGCATGCAATACATTAGATTTTGTTTAAGGAAGAAGGCACACATACTTAATAAGATTATGGTTTCTCTCCAGTATGCATTTTCATATATCGCAACATAATTTGTTTCCTTGTAAAAGAGCAACAGACTTCACAAAAATATGGTTTCTCTCTTAAAAACTTTTTTTTGTTAGGGATGGGACATCTAACTGGATGCCAGACATTCAACCGCTATTTTAGACACTCCGGCCAAGAGATCTTTTTAGGATTCTAACCGTTCTTTTAAGTGCAACTGTGTGTATCTCTCTTGCACTCGGTTCACCAGGTATATTCGTCAGGAAGTTTTTTAAAATTCTTTTGCATTAGTCTGGTTACTCCTATAATTACTGGGATTATAAAGACCTTCCTTAGATTCCAGTTTCTTTTTTATGTCGTACATAAAACCAAGATATTTCGTAATATTTTCTTTTTCTGCTCTGTGTAAGCCAGCATTATTAGAGACACTGACTTCAACTAGCGTTGCTACTCTCTTTCATATCACTATGTCAGGTTTAACAACTCCGTTTTCTAGATATGTAGCTGTAGGGATTGCATATTCATAGTGGATGGTGTACAACTTATTTCTAACTGTTCTTCTGGTATGTGCTACCAGGACTTGCTGCTACACTTGTTATTTAAATTTTTACATATCGTCTAGTGAGGATATTTGCACATTCCGTTATGTTGCATTGTATAGTAGCCATCCCACAGCAGAACCGTAAATCTGGATGTTATGTGGCTCACACTCTCTACTTCTGTGTGGCAGAACCTGGACTTGATATGATTGCTGAGACCACTCTTTAAAGTCATTGGCCATTAAGCTTTGATCTTGGGCAGCCATTATCATTCTTTCCTGACCATAGTATGCGATCCTCTTTTCAGCCAGTCTACAGAGCCTTCCTTATCTATATATTCTTGAGAAAGTTCATCTAGGAAATACTTAGCACGTTTATGGTTGGCACATTCTTCTAGTATTCTGTAATGGGGGGTCTTGGTGTATTTCTGGTGGCTCTTCCGGGCTATTTCCGTGGCAGTTTTCGTGCCCGTTTCTGCCTCATTTGTAAGACTGTCCTGTCCAAAATGTTTGACCAGTTTTGTGATAAAGGTTGTTTAGCCTTATCTTGGCGTACATCATAAGGTTTGGGTTCTGAGAGCTCATCAGATATTGGCCGGTGCTCACAATAGTGACTCGATGTTGATGGTCAATTTCTGAGAGACCGATACCTCCTTCTAATCATGGTCGATACAGCCTTGGTAGACACTGGTTTCTGTACATTACTATTTACAGTGTCAACAATTTCCTCGTTTTAGTGTCTAATCTATTAATGTCCTTTTGTGGCCAATCATTAATTCCAAAGCTGTATGTTATCACTGGCATAGCTAATTGGTTAATGGCAGTTACTTTGTTTTTTGTTGTAAGCTGTGTTTTGCAATTTTTTCTAACACAGCGTATATATTATATGCCAATTTTTTCGCTCATCTTGTCATGTTGAATTGAATCGTTTTCTTCTATGCCAAGTTATTTGTATTGTTCCTGTTCTTCAAGGTCTTTCATGTCAGTATCTTTATCAAGCTGTATGTTTTCCGTTCAGATCTTCTTCCCAGCTCTGAGAGAGCACTTGACACATTTGCCCAGTTCGAACTTCATTCCGATATCTTTGGAGAACGTATGGACAACCTGCAGGAGTCGGCTTAAGTCAGCGTCTGAATTAATATACAGCTTGAAGTCATCCTTTAAGAACAGATTGTTGACTCTTGTTTGAGTCTTGTTGGCGGCACTGGCTCAGATTGTAGGCACTCCGGCTTTTGTTTAATAATTTACTTAGTGGATCAATCGCTCGGCAACTGAGTAGAAGAGATAGGCTATATCCTTGGAAAATTTCACTTCGGATCTTTACATCAGGGCTGTTTATTGTACCAGTAGTGTGGTTTAATGTCATGGTTCTTTGCCACATATTCATATCTAGTGCTATAATTTTCTTGATGACCAGATGGGTCTTATATAGCTCAAGACAGCACAGATACCATGTGTGGGGTACACTATCGTGTGCCTTTATGTAATCAATCCATGTCATGTTTAAGGTTCTCTGCCTTTCTCTACAGCCCCCAAGGATGGTCTTATTGATCAACAACTGATCATTGGTGCCTAAACACTTCCTCCTGCATCCTGTTTTTTTCTTAGTATGCTCCAGAAGAGAGGTGTTCGTAGATGATGACCGCTATCATGCCAGTAGAAGAGTTTGTAGGTTGTAGTGAAGCAGCAGATCGGTCTGTATTTAGTAGGGATGTGTCTCACTCGTTTTGGGTATGAGGGTCGTATCACCTTTTACCAGCCATGTTAGTGTGGCCTCCTCATCTGGTGAAACAGCTACTTTATAGTAGTACATATGGCTATGGACAATTATTAGTTTCTTTCGCTAAAATTGGGTATATTGTCTATGCTAGTATTTTGTGATTCTGAAATGGATCTAACTTTCGTTTCAACATTCCATACGTTATCTGTGGCTCTGGCATTTCTGGCTTGCTTTCATTATTTCGAGCTATATCTAAGATTCGCTTGATCTCTTAATTGCATGGCCCCTCATTATCAAACAGAGACGTTAAGTAATCTTCAAGCTCCTCCTCTTCTGGTGGCTTTTCAACCGTTATTTTCTCTTCCACTAAAATTCGGTAAAATAGTCTTTTTTTTAAAACTGTCTGTTCGTAACTGTCGCCCTGTGCTTGCCATCCTTGCCTTGAATTATTTTGGCAACTGCTGGAATCCTGCCTTCATGTTCCTTTGCAACGTTTTTAATTTATTCTACATTTATTTTGTATTACAAACTGAGCCTGCAAATATCGTTCCCCCGCCGTCACCACACTGCAGAGACAGCAAGTATTCGTTCCCATATGTTGCAGCATGCGTTGTTTCTGTGTTTAGAGCGACATACTTTACAAGTATGAAATCAAGCACGCGTTGTTTCTGTGTTAAAATAGAGCGACATACTTTAAAAGTATGACATCAAGGAGCACCTTCCTGAGGTTAACACTTAATTAGATGAGATACATAGATATTTGAATAGTCTATATATTTTCTCTTTTCGTTCTCCAACGTTGAGTTTGTTAAGATATTAATTACATTTATTTTTATTTCAATAATTTACTAGTAAACTATGTTGTAGTATAGTTTTCTTGTAGTCTTACCATATTCCAGGACAATAATTCATCTAGTCTGGTGGAGTATCGAGCTAAGTGTTGTTATTTGAGGTAACATCACTAGAAGAAGGTTTACTGTTCCTCGTATGAGCAAGTGTATAGCCATGCTGAGATCTGATTTGTGCTGCGAATACTATATTATTTTTAATTTTTGGTAAGGATTAAGTTGTAAGGTGAAGTATACTCATATCTGGTTGTTCTAACAAACTTTTGTACAGAGAGACCGAAGACACTCGAGTATAGTGTTTAGTATCTTCAGTATGCGTTTGCAACATATGTTGATTCCTTGCAAAAGAAGATCCACATACTTAACAAGAATATGGTTTCTATCTAGTATGTGATCGCATGTGTCGCAACATACTTTGTTTAGTTGTAAAAGGAGAGCCACATACTTCACAAGAATATGGTTTATCTCCAGTATGTGTTCGCATATGTTGCAACATATGGTGTTTCTCTGCAAAAGAAGAGAAACATACTTCACAATAATATGGTTTCTCTCCAGTATGTGTTCGCATATGTATAAACATACTTCGTTTATATGAAAAAGAAGAGTTGCATACTTCACAGGAATATGGTTTCTCTCCAGTATGAGTTCGCATATGTACTACCATAATTTGTTTTCTTGTAAAAGAAGACCCACATACTCCACAAGAATATGGTTTCTCTCCAGTATGTGTTCGCATATGTTGCAACATATTCTGTTTCTGTGCAAAAGAAGAGCCACATACTTCACAAGAATATGGTTTCTCTCCCGCATGTGTTCGCATATGTTGTAACATGTTTTGTTTCTGTGTAAACGAAGAGCGACATACTTCACAAGAATATGGCTTCTCTCCAGTATGTGTTCGCATATGTTGCAACTTATGATGTTTCTTTATAAAAGAAGAGCCACATACTTCACAAGAATATGGTTTCTCTCCAGTATGTGTTCGCATATGTTCCAACATATGTTGTTTCCTTGTAAAAGAAGAGTTACATACTTCACAAGGATATGGTTTCTCTCTAGTATGTATTCGCTTATGTTTCAACATATTTAGTTTCCTACCAAAAGCAGAGTCGCATACTTCACAGAAATATTTTATTTTTCAATATGTGTTCGCGTATTACTCACCAATGGTTGCTTTCAACTATTTTCACAAGACTGTGTGCTAGACCTCTGTATTTAAAATTTAGTAGGAATGATATTCTCTGTATGCAGGTCAGATAAAACGGAAAATTAAATGAATTTTCATACATCGTATATATGTGATACTTAAACACAACGTAAATAGCTTAATGTACAGAAATCTACAGAATCTAGTCCAATATAACTGTTCATCCATTAATATTTATATTTTAATGGATGATTCTACAAAACCGATAATTTTTGCAACTCATAATTAAGCTATAATTACAGTTTCAAACATTACTAGTATGAGTTTCATTTGAAGTATGTTCGATGTCTGGAATTCTGCATTCATTAAAGGGTTTATGAGTGCATTAGTCATATTCACACATCAGTTAATTTTCATATACACACATGAGTGCATTAGTCATATATGCACATGCAACAATAATTTCAGCTCGTGTTCCAATGTAATAAGACTAAGAAGATCAGAAATACAATTTACATCAAGAAATTTCAAACTGTATTTTCGTGAGATATTTATGTTTCAAGTCAGCATGATTATGTAAATCCATTCAAATCCAATGACACTTGTTTTCTCATGAATGCTGGATATTCTGAAAAATTAAAAGCAATTAAAAGATACATTTCAAGAAAACATAAATGTTATACATCTTCTTTGAAAAGAAACATATTTTTAAGATATCACGAAGTGTAGACATGGTTATTTTTTAAATCGATTAATTAAAGATTGGTTTCAGCATTGTTGTCTTAAAAGAATAACTGAAGTTATTATGTACAATTTTATTAAATTAAAAATATAATGAGAGTATTTGTGGCAATAATTATCAATTAATAAGATTAATTGGTTCCTTTATTTTCAGATTATATTAGATTAAATATCAACAACCCTTCTATATGAGGTTCAAAATGAAATAATTTTGTTTTAATATATTTACACAATTTTTATCGTTCACAAAAGAAAGAAATTCTTTCAAATATTTGAGAAGCACCAATAATTTATTGATTATCTTCGAAAACACTGATAATAATCCAATTTTGTTTGCAACATTTTCATTTGAAGGTAGAAGGAAGACTTGAAAGCAATTACGGTTGAATAAATACTTGAAAGCACTGATGTTTGAAGGTAGACTTGGTTGAAGCAATGACGGTTGAAGCAATGACAATTGAAGGAAAACAAAATGACCAAAGTTTAAAGTGTTGTGCTAGTGAATATTACAAGTATCTCAGTCGCATGA
This sequence comes from Sepiola atlantica, assembly GCA_963556195.1. Lineage (NCBI taxonomy): Eukaryota > Metazoa > Mollusca > Cephalopoda > Sepiida > Sepiolidae > Sepiola > Sepiola atlantica. Next base: position 23,579,754 of record OY744549.1, on the reverse strand, counting down.
TGCCAGACAAGTTTGACTTAAAACTAATACTATAGATAAGTAGTGCGGACCTAGCCAATCCATTATTGAACGATTGGGAAAGCTGAGTTCATGTGTCAGTTGGGCTTGAAGAAGGTGGAATGCCTGATCCCTATTCATATAACAGGTCTTTTCTTCATTGTTTGCTAGCAGTTAAGTAAGGAAAAGGGAGATTTTGCCTCTAGAAGAGAAGCCTTATTAGCAACACTTATATGTGCTATTCACTGGAATGAACGAAAAAGGCCTTAAGCCGCATTTCTCTGGCAACGAAACACGTGTGCAGAAAAGTGAAGTACATTAGTTTATTCCGAGTCAGACTCAGCAAAAGTATATGCTGCACTTAACAAAAGCAAACTGTTCAGGTGATTACTGTTTGTGTTGCAATGCAGACATATAGAGTTAGTAAGTGAAATAGCGATTGTAATTCAGTTATTGATAATAGTGAACGACCTGCTTGAGTTTGAGCTTTTTATGAAAACTGATGCAGTGTATTTGCTTCTTAGGTCCAATTTGCTGATGCTTCAATTTCTGTATATGTGGCTGTATTGTTTTCATGCAGAGTTAATGAAGCAATGAAATAAGTGAGCGGAATTCAATGCACCTAGCAAGCAGGAACATTTATGTATAAAGGCTTACAACAGCACAGAGACAGTTCTACGAAGAGTTAAAGCAATGAATACATGTTTGTTGGTTTGCTCTCTATGACAATCGAAACCTTGAGCTCTCTTGCGTATGACCGTCATCAAAACAGAACTAAGACTAAGTCTGCTGCGTTATGGACTAGTAGACGACCAACCTACATGTTGATGCATACAGTGCATGCACTGATATTTGCGCCAGCAAATGAAGAGAAAACAGACGGGTGTGATCGAAGATTGTGCTGCATGATCTACATTCTACTTATCTTTAAGTGCCCATCAAAGTGCCGCCTTAAACCTATAAGACCATTGTTTACTACTGATTATTGAGGGTGGAATTTGGTTTGGTTTGGCTGAATCACAAAGAATAGAAAAGCAGCAAGTCATGTCGATTAAATCTTTAATGGTTTGTTCTGAACTAAATCAAGTTATGCAGCAGTTTACTGGTGTAAATTATAACATTAGTGAAAACACAAACGAAGTAACTGACAGATGTGATTATAGACAAAAAGGCAGTGCATATTTGTCCACAAGCACTGTTCTAATGCCTAACATAAGTTGCAACCAAAGAAAACTTTAATATACAGGACCACTTTAAATATGAATTGTCGATGCTTAATTCCATTAGTTCTGCCAATCTGCAAGCAAAGCAATTCGAGGAAGTGCCCTATAGAGCTAGCTTTGATACCAAGGATGAATCCTTTTCACTGGTAAACACTTTGTTTTGGATGGAGGAGCATTACTACATCGGATCATTTCGCATCATGGTCTTACTTTTAAATGTGTTATACATATATTAAATATGTACTGTGAAAATATTGTAAATGCTTATTGTATTTGATGGTTCCAGTGTGCACCATTCAGTAAAAACATAATTCCTTTGGGAAGAGTAGTAAATACTGTATCTGTTCACTGAATTAACTATGATTCCAGCGTCGAAAAATGACATTTTCTATATAAATAAATTTTATAAACATAACTTTACCCAGATGTTTATTGGATATTTGGAATAAGCAGGATGTCGGTGTATCCACACCAATTGTGATGCTGTCTTATTGTTGAAAGTGCTGTTAAAATATACACTACAAAATCTAATCTGGGCATTAGCATGTGCTTACATTTTCCATTTTTCATGCCTTACTTGGATATGACATAGTTTCATGCTTATTCAATGAAGGCAAAGCAGTTGTTATTAAAATAAAAAGACTTACAGCATTGTGCAGAGGTCTTCTGTCAGAGTAAAGCATAAAAAGAAAGCATTATTGCATCTGAAAAACGCAAGGAGTGAACTTCAACAAATTGCATTATCATCAGTTTTCCCAAAAGATACATACAACATAATCGCAGTGGATTAAATATATTGCCTCCAACAACATCTGCTGCACATTTCTATTCTATGGCTGTATACTAATAAGCACACATATGGTTAGCAACTCGTTTTCTAAATCCCATCAATTAGGGATGTCAAGTGATCAATTGTGTCATCATACCAGAAATGACTGATATTCTATCAGCACCAGAAAGTCTTCTTAACTTGATCCGGTGCAACTGCAAAATATTGCAATACAGCACGATGTACATGTAAAAAGCATAGACTTAATTGTTCAACACATAGTTGGAGAGTGTTGTGGTACAACTTGTCCTAATTTGTCAGTGCCTGAAAATAACATTTAGTTAGATGATTGTGAAATAATTGAATAACAAAAGCACTCTGAGAGCACAACCCTTTGCCAAGGTTTATTGTGTTACTCTACTATGCAGGTGAAATTTGGTAATGTTTTTGAAAATGAGACAATGCATACACATCGGAAAGTTTAGACAGATTGATTGAGAAATGTCAGATTGATAAAGATTAATTTGAAGTTGTTAAATGGGATACTCTATGTGAAAATGAAAAATACTGCCAAATCTTCAATCTGTATTAGATCTAGATGAAATTTGATCTGGTGCTATGTGATACTATCTGGCACCCACGTTTCAAAATTTAAAAATAATGGACCAGAAATTGACTGAGATGTGATTTTCTTTGAAAATTTGACAATGATGAACATTTTTCAGAATTTTCAAAAACATCTTAGATTCAGACATTAAACTGGATCACATTCAGAATTTATTATGGGACTTCCCTTGTCAAAGATACAGCTTTGGTAAAAAACGCATTGAAACCTGGTGATTATTTTTTGAATAAAGTGACTAATAAACATACAAATAAACTAACAAACAAATGAATAAATTATGATTAAAACAGGACCTCCTCCTAATGTCTGTGTGTGTGGAGAGGGTAATTGATAATATATGCAGTATATTTTTTTAATTGAAAAATAATGATGTAGAAGTATATCTAATAAAATAATTCCATAAAATATCCCAATAATTGGATTATGAGAGCATATTGTTTGAATGCATATGGAAAAACGGTGTATTGTAACGAAAAATATTGTCTCAAAACTAAAGATTTATCCTAAAATACATTTGATATAAGTTAATTTTTGCTGTGAAATTAAAGAAGCATTCCATACACCTCATTTCATATCCTAATTTTTACCTATGAATTTCAAATGATCTTTGGTGAGATTAATATCATCCATCACGTTCACCAACAAATATGTTGATAAAAAAATGCTAAATTTGCATATTTCGCATCGGTAGATTTTTCTATTAGTACTTTTAGTATGTTTACATAGAGACCTAATAAAAATGAATTGTGCAAAAATAATCTTGTGTTTAATTAGTTTGACCTTTTTCAAAAATTGAGGCTTACTTGACTGAAATACATGGCACTTTCTATTTTTATAACAAATTCTGCGTTACTTTTATGTTTACTTAAATTATATGATTTTTATTATTTAATTTCTCTTTTTAATTCGTCTCATGACAATTTCTATTTTTATAACAAAATGCCTTTTTCTTATGTGTTTACTTAAATTATCTGATTTTTATTATTTAATTTCTCTTTTTAATTCGTCTCATGACAATTTCTATTTTTATAACAAATTGCCTTTTTCTTATATGTTTACTTAAATTATCTGATTTTTATTATTCAATTTCTCTTTTTAATTCGTCTCATGACAATTTCTATTTTTATAACAAATTGCCTTTTTCTTATATGTTTACTTAAATTATCTGATTTTTATTATTTAATTTCTCTTTTTAATTCGTCTCATGACAATTTCTATTTTTATAACAAATTGCCTTTTTCTTATATGTTTACTTAAATTATCTGATTTTTATTATTTAATTTCTCTTTTTAATTCGTCTCATGACAATTTCTATTTTCATAACAAATTGCCTTTTTCTTATATGTTTACTTAAATTATCTGATTTTTATTATTTAATTTCTCTTTTTAATTCGTCTCATGACAATTTCTATTTTTATAACAAATTGCCTTTTTCTTATATGTTTACTTAAATTATCTGATTTTTATTATTTAATTTCTCTTTTTCATTCGTCTCATGACAATTTCTATTTTCATAACAAATTGCCTTTTTCTTATATGTTTACTTAAATTATCTGATTTTTATTATTTCATTTCTCTTTTTAATTCGTCTCATGACAATTTCTATTTTTATAACTGTTGTGGTGGCAACCACTCATTTGCATATACGAATAACGTTACACTATAAATGGCAAGCCTAGGTTGGCCTTAGTGTGTGTTACCTAAATGCCACCGGAAGTGACGCCGAAGAACGTACATGTCCTCCCACCAAGACTCTCTGACTCGACACCTTCATTTGTACATACTGTAACTATACCTTTACTTTAATACACTTATTATTGCATTCTCCTTGTTGTTTGCTTCTTCATTGTATTCCTCACTAATTATTGTTCAACCTTGCAACCACAACAGTTGGCGACGAGATATGAAGCGTCAAATATAACAGTTTGACGAAGAACTATTTTTTTTAAAAAAGTACAATGCAAAGTGTTGACGAGCAAACGGATTTTACGCTAAAGAAAAGTTTCAACTTAAGTGAAAAAAAAAAAACTCGAACGTGGCAAAAGCGACAATTTACGCCGTTTTCTCGGAATCCGACTTGCAAACGAATGTAAAAGTGAATTTTTGTTTTGTCGCTAAACGACAAATCTGTTTTGTATTACTAAAGGACCAACTTGCAAACGAAAAGCGGATTTTGTTCTGTCGCAAAACGACAGGTCAGACTCGTATTACGAAAAGCAAGGAAGTAACCTACGAAAAAAAAAAGTTCACCAGTGGATTCTAATTACTGCTCCCCGTTAGCAAAACAACAACTAAAGGAATCTTTTAATTAATAATTTGTTTGGCGGCGGTACTAAAAGGAAATACCATAGCTAGAAATTAAAGCTCAAGGAAAGGATTTTTTTTTTAAGTTGTCACTGGATAACGGATAATACAGTAAAACGTCACGAAAAAAAAAAAAAAATGGAAGACTTATCAAAAATGTTCATGCAATTTTTACAGGCACAAGCTGACCGCGAGGAAAGACAAAATGAACGTTTTGCTAAAACACTGGAACTACTAAAGAGTAATCGAGAAAATGTCGACAGTGTTAATTTCTCCCATACAACTATCTTTAATAGTATGGACACATTTAATTATGTGCCGGGGGAAGGAAAGACTTTTGAAGCATACTATACAAGATACGAGGACGTCTTTCAACGGGACTGCAAAAATTGGCCAAATAGCCAGAAAGTGAGCCTCTTACTCAGGAAATTGGGTACATCAGAACACAGCAAATTCATAGATTACATATTACCTAAAAAAACTGCGGAATTAGAGTTCATGGAAGCTGTGAAATTACTAAAAGAATTATTTAATCCAAATATATCTCTTTTTCATAAAAGATGGCTGTGCATGAATCTAAGAAAGATGGACAACCAAGATTATTTGACATACGCATCAGTTGTCAATAAAAACTGCGATAATTTTAAGCTTGCGGAACTAACGGTAGAAGATTTTAAATGTCTAATCTTCGCACAAGGGTTAGTTTCCCCGAAAAATGCAGAAATACGCGGACGAGTGTTGTCTAAGTTGGAATCTGAGCAAGATTTAACCCTCCAGAAACTAGCAGAGGACTGTGAAAGGGCCATTACACTAAAAAAAGATTTAAAAAATATAGAAGAATCCGGAGTGGCATATGTAAGAAAAGTTAGAAAACCATACACACCAACCAAGAACTTTACAAAGAAAAGCAATCGAAATAGAACGGGATATAACAATCCTAATAACCATAAATATAGGACAGAATATAACAAGCCTCTTCCTAGATATAACTGTAAGAGATGTGCAGAAAAGCATTGGGAATCAGATTGTCCTTATAAAAAGAAAAAATGCTACATTTGTAAGAAGGTGGGACACAAAAGCGATTGCTGCAGATATAAAGATTACACCAGAAAGAGAGTACAGCAAACAAAATCAAATACAAAATTAGACAAAGATCAGCGAAAATACGTAAAAGTGGAAATATTTAAAACACCAATAAAGTTACAACTCGACTCCGGCTCCGATATTTCTATTATAAACCTGAATACATGGAAAAAGTTGGGTAAAAAACCAACCATGATGAAAACGAGTAAATCAGCCCAGACGGTAACTGGTGGTGGTATAAAATTTGAAGGAGAAGTTGTCCTTCCGATAAAATTAAAAGGGATTACGAAGAAATTAAAAATATTCGTATTGAAAAATAGTGAAAATCTGTTTGGAATAGATTTAATTGAGAAATTTGGACTATGGGATAAGCCAATCAATACATTCTGTAAAAAAATAGAATGTTCTTCTCCAACAACAGTAAATATGAAAGACGATTTAAAAGAATTATTTCCTGAAGCATTCACGACTAACTTAGGTCGCTGTAATAAATTCAAGGCCTCGTTTGAACTTAAAGAAAACGCCAGCCCAATTTTTAGAAAAAAGCGAAACGTTCCGTTCGCTGGGTTGGAAAAGATTAATAGAGAATTAGATAGATTGGAACAGACAGGAATTCTATCAAAAATAGAACACAGCGAGTGGGCAGCCCCCACCGTATACGTAAAGAAAAAGAATGACGAAGTTAGAGTGTGCGCAGATTTTTCGACCGGGGTCAACTCCCTATTAAAAGATCACCATTACCCTCTACCAAGCCCAGAGGAAATATTCACGAAGTTAAATGGTGGTAATATCTTCTCCAAGATAGACTTGAGCGATGCATATTTGCAAATACCGGTCGAGGAAAATTGCTCAAAAATACTATGCATCAATACGCATAAGGGATTATACGAATACAACCGATTGCCCTTTGGCATCAAAGTAGCGCCTGCCATTTTTCAGCAAGCGATGGACACCATGCTAAGTGGTATTGAGTGCGCATGTGCATACCTGGACGACATTGTTGTCAGGAGCAAATCCCTACAAGAACATAAGGAACATTTGAAACAAGTATTTACTCGAATACAAGAATTCGGCTTTAAAGTAAAAGAAAGTAAATGTGACTTTTGTATGAGCGAGATTAAGTATCTTGGACACATAATAAACAAACATGGACGACGTCCAGACCCAGACAGATCTGCGGCAATAAAAAATATGCCAGCACCTGATAACGTAACAACCTTTCAGAGTTTCTTCGGACTCGCAAATTATTATCAATCTTTTATTGGAGGAATGCATAACTTGCGAGCCCCCTTAAATAATCTGCTTAAAAAGGATACACCTTGGAACTGGACGCAAGAATGTCAAACCGCTTGTGACAAAATAAAGAGCGCACTAACATCCGAATTATTCTTAACGCACTTTGACACAAAATTAAAAATAGTCGTCGCTAGTGACGCTAGTTCCTACGGCTTAAAAGCATGCATTCAACATATTATGCCGGATGGGTCTAGAAAACCAATAGCGCACGCTTCGAGAACGCTGATACCAGCCGAGAGGGCATATTCACAACTCGAAAAAGAAGCATTGAGCATAATCTTTTCCGTGACTAAATTTCACCGATATTTATATGGTAGACAATTCTTACTTGAAACCGACCATAAACCGTTAGTCACGATCTATGGATCAAAAAAAGGATTGCCGGTATACACCGCAAATAGATTGCTGCGCTGGAGTACAATCTTACTTAATTACGATTTCCAGCTACAACATCTAGCATCAAAAAAGATTTGCCATGCGGATGGACTGTCAAGACTGATACCACAGAGACACAATCTTGAAGAATCAGTCATTGCAGCAATTCGGACAAATGTTGAAGTAAAAAATATGGTAGCAAACATCATTAAGGAACTACTCGTAACTTTGTCGGACATTAAAATGGAAGCCGAGAAAGACGAATACATAAAGGACATAAAAGAGAAAATTATAACGGACACAAAGGTGCAGGAAGTTTTCTCCATATGTAACGATGTGCTACTGTACAGTGAGAGAGTGGTCATACCCAAAACATTGCAGAATAGGATGTTAAGAGATTTCCATACAGGACATCCGGGGATAAATCGAATGAAGTCGTTAATGAGAAGCTACGTGTACTGGCGTAACATGGACACTGACATAGCAGCAACAATAAATAAATGTAATGGATGCCAGTTAGCAGCAAAATCCCCACCTATAGTACACAAACCTTGGCCGAAAACCGACCAACCATGGTCGAGAATCCACATGGACTTCGCTGGTCCAGTAGAAGAAAACTATTATTTAATTGTAGTGGATAGTTACACAAAATGGCCGGAGGTAATGCGTTGCAGGAATCCAACAACGAACAACTCAATAGGGTTCCTACACGAGTTGTTTGCAAGATTCGGTGTACCAGACACACTGGTCACTGACAACGGAACGCAGTTCACATCCGCAGAGTTTAAGGAATTTTGTGACACGTTTCGAGTGAAGCACATCACGACACCGCCGTATCATCCAAGGTCGAACGGCCTTGCGGAAAGGTTCGTGGACACGCTAAAACGAGCGTTAAAGAAATCCATTGGAACACCAACAGAAAAAGCTTTGCAACAATTCTTGTAAGTTTATAGGATCACACCACATCCTAGTACACCATCAAACATATCACCAGCTGATCTAATGTTTGCCAGAAAGGTAAAATCAGCGTTTTATAAACTGTTGCCAAGACAGGCAATTATCCGAAACACTACACACACGAGAAGAAAGAAATATAACTCGGGAGATCGAGTATATTTTAAGTGATACAAGAATAACACATCTTACTGGGAATGTGGAGTAGTGGATAAACGCATTGGTGATTGTACATATATGATTAAAGGTCCACAGAGTATACATAAAAGGCACCTAAATCAGATAAAAAAACGTCATATCCAAGATGATGATTATACGACAACAGTCGAAGAGGAGGAAACCATAGATGTCATATACGAATCCTTTAATTTGGAACCGCCTCAATATACACCTGAACCCCGAAGATCAGGTAGGAAAAGAAAATTTAATGAACCATTGATGGTAAACTCAAATAGAAAAAGATATTGAAATCTGTGTGCCTTCAAATCTTGGGAGGGGGGTGTTGTGGTGGCAACCACTCATTTGCATATACGAATAACGTTACACTATAAATGGCAAGCCTAGGTTGGCCTTAGTGTGTGTTACCTAAATGCCACCGGAAGTGACGCCGAAGAGCGTACATGTCCTCCCACCAAGACTCTCTGACTCGACACCTTCATTTGTACATACTGTAACTATACCTTTTCTTTAATACACTTATTATTGCATTCTCCTTGTTGTTTGCTTCTTCATTGTATTCCTCACTAATTATTGTTCAACCTTGCAACCACAACAATAACAAATTGCCTTTTTCTTATATGTTTACTTAAATTATCTGATTTTTATTATTTAATTTCTCTTTTTAATTCGTCTTATGACAATTTCTATTTTTATAACAAATTGCCTTTTTCTTATATGTTTACTTAAATTATCTGATTTTTATTATTTTATTTCTCTTTTTAATTCGTCTCATGACAATTTCTATTTTCATAACAAATTGCCTTTTTCTTATATGTTTACTTAAATTATCTGATTTTTATTATTTAATTTCTCTTTTTAATTCGTTTCATGACAATTTCTATGAAAAAAAAAAGAACAGAGAAAGTATCAGAGTGCTTTCATCCCGGAAACAATAGCACTACTCATAACAATATAAGAATTTGAATTTACTAGCCTACACACAACACCCTACCTAAGAGTTCATCATTCAAACTCCTCGGCATAACCTTCACAGGTAACATGAATTGGAACAAATACATCGAAGACATTGCCAAGGCTGCCGCAAAGAAAGTTGGCTCCTTCTACCGTACTAGTAAACTCCTCTTGCCTGACATTATCCTGTATCTCTACAAAGCCACCATCTGCCCATGCATGGAGTATTGTTGTCACATCTGGGCTGGTGCATCATCTACTAGTCTCTCCATCCTTGACAAGCTCCAAAAAAGAATTGCCAACCTAATAGGTCCCTCACTGTCAACCAAGCTCCAGTCCCTGTCCCATCGCCACAATGTAGCATCCTTGTGCTTGTTTTACAAATACTTCAATGGATTATGTTCCGATGAACTGGCTACTCTAGTGCCCCCTCGACATAAATTCACTAGACTAACTCGACAATCAACTAAATCTCATTCATTCACTGTGGAGGTCCCCAGATGTCGGAGAGCCTTCTATCAAATAGCTTATTTCCTCGTGTTGCTGGCCTCTGGAACTCCCTCCCTGCCCCCTGTTTCCCCGACACTACAGACATGCAGAAGTTTAAAACTAATGTAAACAGACATCTCGCTGCGCAGATCCCAATCTAGGTTGACTGCCCCCTACCTTCTCCCCTCTTCTTTTTTCTCAGTAGCCCCTTACGTCTACAGTGGCGTCCTGCCTTGTTTGGGGTGAACTATGTTAAAAAAAAATTTTTTTTTTTAAATGGACAGTTAGATACATGTCGGTTTTTAATGTGAGGGATATCTTGCTAACCATAGATTACCTCAGTTGAAAAGCAGTTTCCTCCTCTAACTAAGAACAAAATATATATACACTTTTATCTTAGTCCGAATGCCTGGAATTATCCCTTTAACTCACCATAAATAATATTTGAAAAAAAAAATTTTTTTTAGAAGGGGTTTCAATTATCTATAGAAATGTAATGAAAACAGCACCCCATAACAAAGAATCAAGGAAGAGCAGTAACATGTAAATAGCTGTAACTTTGGGTATATAGACAAGTGATGGTGGGGGGGGGTATAGTTTGTCTTGTGTTAAATATCACGTTTTCTGAAATGGTTTTCTTTCTTCATTGCATAACAAAGAAGAAGAATAAAAAATGGAGAATAAAGAGAAGTATTCGTGATAAAAGTAAATATAGTTCATCTTTCGAACATGGTGAACAAACAATTTGATTGCTCACTTTCAGTGTAAAACTATCCCTAAAAGCAGGATGTTGATCACCTCATAATTTAGAGATAGCAATCAAGACTCTCAAATAATCATCAAATTCAATTAAAATGGTTTTGTGCTTAAATTTGGAAAATTATGTTCTTACTTTGTATATAAAAGTTGCAAATTACGTTTTTAAAAACGAAATTTAGATTAAACTAAAAAAGGACATTTGGAGTTACTGCGCCCTTTTCGGCTTACCTGTCTATACATCGTTATCAGGTTTTGATATACTGATACAGCTTTGAACCAGACAAAAGTCGATTTTTTTCTTTGGCATCTTTCGGTAGTTTATGTAAGCAGCTGGAAGATGTCAAAGTGTTTAGCCAATCAGAAGGCTAAATAGTAGCAGACGAAATATTTACCTGTAAATTGATTAAATCTTTACATTTCTGGCAGGTAGTCGATAATTGAAGTAACGTGATTAAACCAAACTGGTACAGCTTTTGAAGGACTATTATTTTACTAAGCCTAACCTAACCCGAACCTCGTCGGTTTTTGTCCGATTCAAAAACTGTACCAGTACATAAAAAAGAATCTGTAGAAATCGTTGTGTTATTTGATTATGTCCTGTATAATCTTACGTTTACTCATGTAAAAAATAATTTATCGAAAAAAAAAATGTAAGATTTTAACTTTCCAGTAAAAACAAAAAAAAATAATCGATTTAATTCATAAAAAAAAAAAAATTGTCATAAAAATTAAAAAAATACGGTGGGTGTTTTTCTTTCAATACTTTTTCATGTTGAAAATCCTAGTTTTGATTGTGACGCCAGTTCGCTCTCATTCGGCTGTTTCAGACTCTTTACATATTTCTGCGTTGCAAAAGTCGATTTTGTCGGGGTCAAAAGCTTCTGTTTACGATAACTTCTAATATCAAACCGAATTCATCTTCCAACAACTTAAATAAGTAATTTTCCCGCAAACAAGGTTCTAATGTCAAATTAGATAACTAAAACGAGATAGAAAAAAAATCAATAATTTACTGTTTCCCCCTAACCTTTTTTTTTTTACCAAACGCAAACAAAATAAATAAATTGTGCTGTAGAATGAAAAAAGTTATTTTTTTTTTAATCCAGATTTACTAATGCATCCTTTATTTTAAAAAGAATTCTATAAATACTGACATTTTCCTTAACATCCCGTAATATGTTCATTTGGTTGATTTCATTAATATAAAAAAATAATTCATCATAAAAATACGGTGAGTGTTTTTATTTCAATACTTGTTCATGATGAAAAGTCTCGTTTTGATTGTGATGCCAGTTCGCTTCCAGTCATCCTTTTCAGGCTGTTTACATATTTCTGTGTCGACAAAAGTCGATTTCGTCGGGTTCAAAAGCTGCACTAGTATTGACTTCTACTTACGGTAACTTCTAATATAAAACCGAATTCAACTTCCAAAAGTTATTTTCCCACAAACAAGGTTCTAAGGCCATAACATAAATAACTAAAAAAAACAAAAAGATAAATTGTGCTGTAGAATTTAAAAAAATATTTTTTAAAATCCAGGTTCACTGATGCATCCTTTATTTGAAAAAGAAATATATAAATACTAAAATGTTCCTTAAAATCGCGTAATATGTTCATTTTTTAGATGTTTTAAGTTGCGGGGTGAATCACTCCAGTCTTCAAACCTGAGTTAAGGTTAGGGTACACAATAACTGAACTACGTATTTGCGACGGTTTTCACTGTCAACATCTTTCCCAGGGTACAAAACTATAAATACACCAAAGAAACCCCCAAAAAAGCGATTGGAGACGATTCTATAAAATGACCATTCTTCTTTTACACGTAATTTTGGAAGGTTGAGTCATTTCTATAACAAAACCAAAGAGAATCATAATGGTTCGGATGCGCCCCTGTAGTAAAAAAGAACCTCGAAAAGCAAGTAAATGCAATTAATACTCACTTTCTGTTTGACAATCTGCTATCAAGAAAGAAACGATTAGACATTGAGACAAGGTTGATGATTGGAGATCTACATATAACATCGCGATCAGAAAAAAACACAGGTTCGCAGAAAATTAAATCTCTTTGGTGAATATTACGGGTGACATTATTAATATTTAATTTCATGAAAAAAAATGATTAACAATTCTAAAAAAAATTAGGTAAACCGGAATATTAACCGACTCAGTTTAGAAGTAAGTCAGCAACAAACGGTGTTAGCTCAGATGTATGTAGTGTTTCTCCATAATATAACTTCCGGCGAGAGTTTTAGATTTCTAAGTGTATTATTTTATTAATTTAATTGTAAAATTGTTAGGTGAAAGTACAGAATAGTAAACAAAGGCCTCCTCCCCATGTTAAGAATGTATTTCTAAATAATAACGGTTAAATCCAAGATTTTTATGTTTTTGTGACTTCCTGTTTAATCATGCGCGTCATCTGACGTACGGATGACCAGAAATTAAAAATAATTTTTTTTTGTTAGCATTTCTGAATAACAAAGATTGGCTCTCAAGAAGAGTTCGCGATCCCGCTGATTTCCGGGTTATCCTGCAATAAATTTCAAGTACGGATGATCATAAGTGATAAAAGAAACTTTTTTTTTGTAACGAAACATTTAGAATTGTATTTTTAGTATAATAAAATAAGTTGTGAGCAAAACAAATTATCAAATATATGTTTGCTCATATCTTTAATAAAAAAATCTGTTTTTTTAAATTGATATAAAGATTTGCATTAATTTTAATTGATTTAATTTCGGCAATATTCTTTATTGTATACGCTTTTATTAAATTTTAAATACTTTAATTTATGTTGCTGTTTACAAAATAAAAAAAGACATTTGCTTTAAAAATTATTATTAAAATACTAAGCTATTATTATATTTTCATAAAAAAAATCAAAATACATATATTGTGTTGCTGTTTCAAAAAAATACAAGACATTTCAAAACATTATATCAATAAAAAGAAGACATTTCAACATATTTGATTCATAAAAAATATTTTTTATTACAGATTTGTGATATTTTCATTAAAAATAAGACATTTCAATATATTTGATTCATCAAAAAAGGTTTATTAAAGATTTGTTATATTTTCATAAAAAAAAACTTATTTTATTATACTAAAATACAATTCTAAATTTTCTCTAAGAAAACACTTTCATTTTATCATTTATGATCATCCGCACATGAAATTTACTGCAGGATAACCCGGGAGTCAGCGGGATCGCGAACCCTTCTGGAGAGCCAAAAAATTACTATTTACTATGTACATGCAAAAAATGGCCGTGTCTTGTACGGACTATGCTTATTAAAAAACGCTTATCATTAATTAGTTTCCGTGTAAAGTTTGATTGTGTTTGAAATATAACACCCTAAACTTAATATCTAAAAGCAAAAAAAATGTATATTTACACGTGAAAAATAAATTATAATTAAAAATGTTATGACGACTAAAAAAACAAAAATTCAATGAATTTTGAACTTTTAAGAAATTACTTGTAAAAATCCCTTGAAAGATAAATATAAGTTTTTGGGAACTATTTCAAAGATAATTATTAAATTAAAGTCATAAGATACTGAATTTTAAAAAATCCTACGTTTTACTAAAAAATAGCAAAATTATCCCAGAACAGACCCTGGAAGATAGTATATGTCAAAAGAATTTGCTGATTTTGCAAGAATCTGAGGATTTCACCACATCACAAATAGCCCTGGATTTTCCAAAGCAATGGAGAAGCGGAAGCAACAGTAAAAATGATTAATAAAATGCTGAGGAAAGCAAGAGATCCATATATGCCCCTGCTAGCTCACGTAGCGACCCCAATGGATTGTGGATACTCTCCCAGCGAACTTTTAATGGGAAGAAATTAAGAACCAATGTTCCAATCCACCCAAAGCTACTGACACCAAAGTGGCTTAACTTCGTCTATTCGGGAGAGCGATGAGTACAAGAAGCCTCAACAACAACACACACACATCCAGAGACACAGAACAAGAGAGATGAGACATCTTGAGACGGGAACCCGTGTATGGGTTAGAAGTCCAAATACCCCAAGCCAGGAAGGCACTGTAGTTGGAAATGCCCCCACCCCACAATCGTACATTGTGGAAACAGACAACGACAGAGGATACATCCAACGCAACCGCCGACATATCGTACGAAGCAGTGGCGTAGCTAGACCTTTTGCCGCCCGGGGCGGTAGTAAAATTGGCCGCCCCCCCCCGGCATTTGGGTGCCCGGAAAATTCGTACATGGATAATTCGCCCATGGATAATTCGTCCATGGAAAATTTTTTGCTAGGTAGGAAAACTGGTCCATTATTATTAAGTTAACATTATTCTTAATTTTCATACCTTGCAAAAATTAGTTCTACGGTATCTAATTTTCCTAAATTCAATTAAATTAAAATTAAAATATGAAAACTGATTTTTAATATTTTTTATTCATTTGAGATTTTATCTGTTTTCCTTTTGTTTTAAGTAGATGGTGGGGGTTGCCCGGGGTGATTTTGTCCGATCCCCCAGCTAGCAATTGTAAAGTTTACAAGGAGTTATAAAAAGTATGCTACAAAAACAAACGTTTGGACAGTAATAATAACATTATGAAGACAAAGAAAAGAAAACTACATCGGACTATTCTCTCCTTGATACATCCATGTTATTTGGCGAAAATTCGGACTTTAACAACAACGACAAAAAAGTAAATAAAAATGATTTTATCATTTCATAACATTTTCAGGTTTTCAAATGTTCTCATTTAAATTTATTATTATATAAAATTATAGTATAAAATTTCATATTTTTTGTTAACTTTTGTTTTTTTAAATTTTTTTCTCTACTTTCTATTTTTACCCTCTCAAAATGCCGCCCCCTCAGGTGTGCCGCCCGGGGCGGCCCGCCCCCCTCGCCCCCCCCTAGCTACGCCAGTGGTACGAAGACCACCTCCCAACAGGGAGACAGAGGAAGTTGAAAGTCCTGAAAATACCCAAACCTCAAAAAATGAAAGTGAGGAAATTGTGCATCAACCGACCACTCCCCAAGACCACATAACAATTAGGTCCGGAAGATTTTCAAGACCACCTACAAATCTGGACATTTAAATGAATAAATAAAATAAAAATAACTACATAAAAGGGGAGTTGTTATAATATGTTTTAACCAAACAGAGTTATCGCCCTTACCACGAGATTAACGTTCTGCTTTGAACCTGAACGTGAGTTGACTAAAGAGGTCAGCCATCTTGTATCTGAACGATACACACGTGCTTTTGCTTCAGTGTTTATTTAATAACATAACAGTAATAAAAAAGGAAATGCTTATTTAATGCAAATATGTGTGCATGTACGCAATTAAGATTTTATTTATGTTTAACTAAAGATTCATATTTAACTTGCTATTAGTTTTTTAATTTAGTAACAATCTGAAATTATTGATGACGTCTGTTTACCTATGTTTTTCCTTAGAATTTGAAATACAACTTTTTTAAATATTAAAATTATTTTTACGTTACGAACTGCGTCAATTTTATTAATTCTTTTACATGATGTTTAAAAATGTTAGTTACACTCGATTTATTCTTAACGTGTCGTAACGATAAATTACATTCATTCTTTTTAAAATATTTTTTTTTATTTTAAGTGTGAAAAAGTAAATTAAAGTTATTGACTACACTGGCAATTTATCCAGCATACCAATCCAAGTTAATCATTGGAAGAAATTATTCAATTTTTTAAGTTCTTTTTTTTCGTTGTTTCTGGGTCTCAAAATGTTCAATTTTTTGTTTATTTTCAAGATTATGAAAAAATTATTTCGCTGATCATGTCACGTTTATGTATGAAAGGGAAATATAATAATGTCGATTTTTTTATTTTCCGAGAAACTAATCATTAAAATCACATGAAATATTTTTTGCAATTATATTATTTTTTGGTGAAAATATTGATTAAACAATGCTTTATTCAATAATAATATCGCTAATTCAAAAAATTAATTTTTCTTCGAGTTATAGTGATTTTGTTAACACGGTATTTAGGGGCTTTTTTCGTAATATATACAAAATATTTATTTTTTAATTTTTTTAAATTGTTAACATCTACAATGCTTTATTTTCGTAAAAAGCAACAAAAAAATTGATGCACTTTTTAATTAATATCTAAAAATATAAGGAGTATTTTGTTTTCAAAAAATAATACATTTTCACTAAGATTTCAAACAACAATAATGGTTTCGTTATATCCCTTGATTGCTGATTAATAAATATTGACAATTTCATTAAAATTGGTTGATTTCCTGAATTTTAGTGAATTTTTAAGTGAAGGGATGGTCAAAATGTGTTTTACATTTTGAGAATCGGCCATTGATTTTGCACCTACCTAAATTGTTTATGTAATAAACATATTTATTAAATAAAAATTGTAAGTAATATTAAATAAAGAAATTGGTACTTGTTCGTCTTTTACCATAGTCCGTTTTTCACAACTTTTAACTGACCATTTTTTGGTTCATTTTTCGCTGTAAACTTACCTATCAGGCTGCTAGAGAATTCTGGGTTTTGGGAATTTTTTTTCAAATTTTACATTTTAGAAGGGGGAATCAGTTTCCAATGTAAATTCAACGTAGACTGATTCCCCTCATTTTGACCATCTCAATTTTTTAAAAATCTTTTTCGGTGTACAATTACCTATCATGTCGACGATGGATCAGTTTTCAATATAAATTCAACTTAGACTGATCCCCCTCTTTTTGACCATCTCAACTTTAAAAAATTCTTCTTCTGCTTACAATTACTTATCATGTCGCGAGAGAATTCCGAATTTTGGGGAATATTTTTCAAATATTTGAGATTTTAGGAGGAGGATCAGTTTTGACCATGTTTCATGTGTTGTTCTTATGGACCAACTTTTTTTTGAATTTTTTTCCCAAAACCCCGGAATTCTCTATCGACATGATAGATAATTGTTCACCGAAAGAGATTTTTTTAAAAATTGAGTTGGTCAAAAAGCGGGAGATCAGTCTACGTTGAATTTACATTGGAAACTGATCCCCCTCCTAAAATGTAAAATATTTGAAAAAAAAAACTTCCAAAAACCCCGGAATTCTCAAGCAGCCTGATAGGTAAGTGTACACAGAAAAATGAACCAAAAAATTGTCAGTAAAAAGTTGTGAAAAACGGACTATGGTAAAAGACGAACAAGTACCAATGAATTAAATAAAGTAAACATCATGGAATTTTTATTTTACATACATTTTTTATTTATTTATATTAAAAATAATAGATAAAATTAAAGTCATTTTGAAGAAAAGTTGTATATGTCAAAAATATGATTATTTTATTTATTCATATTAAAAATAATAGATAAAATTAACGTCATTTTGAAGAAAATTTGTATATGTAAAAAATATGATTTTTTATTTATTTATATTAAAAATAATAGATAAAATTAACGTCATTTTGAAGAAAATTTGTATAAGTAAAAAAACATGATTTTTTTTATTTATTGATATTTAAAAAAAGTTAATAAAATTAACCCTATGGGATTTTTAAATAAAGAAACTGTGTTTATTTATTTAAACCACATAATAAAAATGGGTCCAGTATGAGATAGTGCCGAAGAAAAAATACTTTTAATCATGATATATAGATCCGCAGTTCATAAAACGTCTTCAACAATGTTATAACTTGAAAGCACAATGAAAATGACGATATATGGACGTAATCTAGTGCAGAAAAAATGTGTTAAAAAAACAAAAAAAACATCTGCACTGATTTTCTTTTAGAAAGTGAAAAAAAAATTTAATAAAAAAAAAAAAAATCTATTTTAATATGAGTGGGGATAAAAAAATAAAGATTTGCGGTGACGTTTCGTGAGACGATTTATTCAGAAGTCGAACAAGAAGAACGGTCATTACAATCAGGTAAATATTGCTATAAAAATACGTATCTGTTAATGTTAAGTTTTGTTTTTAATGTAAAAATAATCGATAAATTTATTAAAAATGTCGGTTTTGTTTAAAGAGACAAAATAAGTGAATAAGATCTGAATAGGAAACTAAAAAATGACCCCCGTTTGTTTTTATCGACCCATGAAGGAGGGGTGGGGGGGGGGGGGTAGGACGATTATGGAGTTGCACATTACAGACTATTCTTTTACCAAATTGGTAATTCATATGTAAATTTCCAAGCAATGGCTTTACTAAAGTTAGTTTTGTCCAATCTTGTTTATCTGAAGGATTTATCTGCTTTCTAAAACTAAAAGATTCAAAAAACGAAATGACCCATAAAAATGGCTCTTTTTCCTTTAAAAGAATCAGTTTTAAATTGCCTTTCTATACACGAAATATTAACGAATTCGGTGCTTCTGTAGTTTCACAATGGCATGTTAGGCCTCACTTAAAAAATAGCTAAAGAAATGTATAAACTTTGTTATGTATTTACGTGGTAGATGAAAAGAAGACAGTCCACCAAAAATAACGCAAATTTATCCAATATTTATTGAATTAAAAATTTGGAAAAAAAAGCGATTGTATCTGTCGGTCGCCATATTGTGCCTATCAAGCGTCAGATTAAAAAAAAAAGTTATCTCCCTTCCCTAATCAGTAAGCTTAACTGGTTACAATATGTCTAGTGATACGTGAGATCGTTTTTCTTCTTTTTCTTATATTTTAATAAATACGTGATGAATTTGCGTATTTCATTTTGTACAATCTTATTTTCAGCTAACACGTAAGTACATAACAAAGTTTATACGTTTCTTGAAATATTTGAATGTCATTGTGAAACAACAGAAGCACCACGAATTCTCTGGTATTTATTCTAGACATAGAAGAGGAAGAAAAGCCCCCAAAACGAAAAACAAATTAAATTCACCAATAAATATTCTTTTAATTTAAAGAGTCCTTTTTTTTTTGGTAATTGTCGATGAATTTTTGTTCAAAATCGGTATTCCAGTAGATTAACACCCTCGGCGAAATCATAAAACAACACAAAATGAGATTCTACATTTTAGGGGTGATTACGTGTGAACACCTTCCGAAGGTTGCGGAAATATTATTTTCTTTAGAATTTATAGTTGGGGAGATGTTTTGCGTAAAAATCTGACGTAAAATAACTACCTGGTCCCGGCCAATAATATCTTCATTATGGCAGATAGATATTTTTTGTGAATGCCTAAGATACATTATGTGCGGTGTTTTAGGATGTACTTTTGATGGCTATTCGGTGTGGTTTTATGAAGGTTTTTTTTTTTTACTTTATTTTTAGAAATCGAATGATAGATTTTAACTCCACTTGGACTTGGGCTTAATGGTTAAGTAAGGGTTTTTAGGGGGCTTGGCCACTCGGACTAAGGGTTAGTGGTAGAGTTGTTGTTTTTATAAAGATGGGGTTTCTTTGTGACTCGAACTTAAAAGCTTTATGTTTTTGTTTTCTCTTAAATGTCTTATTTTCTAGTTTCTTTTTAATAAAATTATATTTTGCTGATAACTATTTCTTTTAAATAATCAAAAGCATTTTTATAACTTTAGCCCCCCCTCCACACCCCCATTTCCCCATCTCGTAAAAATGTACATAAGTTGTCGTATGTGGCTTTGCTAAATGGTTAAATGCTAAAACTGAAGTCATCTGAAAATAAGTACCGAAAGTGATGTAACATCACCCAATAAGTCCCGAGCCTAAGTAATAAAACAGCTTTTTAGCAAAATCTGACTTTTGTAAATGGTTCCATCTATATGTAAGGCCCGGATCTAATTGAGTGATATGTTCAAAATCTGACTATTAATTTATGTCATAGATTTTTTTAAACATGTGAGAATAATAAATTGCCACCTTAAAAGTGTTTTAAGTTAACTATTAATTGATTTCATAGAAGTTTTTTTAAACATGTGAGAATAATAAATTGCCACCTTAAAAGTGTTTTAAGTTAACTATTAATTGATTTCATAAAAGTTTTTTTTAAACATGTGAGAATAATAAATTGCCACCTTAAGAGTTTTGAGTTAACTATTAATTGATTTCATAGAAGTTTTTTTTAAACATGTGAGAATAATAAATTGCCACCTTAAAAGTGTTTTGAGTTAACTATTAATTAATTTCATAGAAGTTTTTTTAAACACGTGAGAATAATAAATTGCTACCTTAAAAGTGTTTTAAGTTAACTATTAATTGATTTCATAGAAGTTTTTTTTCCAACATGTGAGACCAATAAATTGCCACCTTAAAAGAGTTTTAAGTTAACTATTAATTGATTTCATAAAAGTTTTTTTAAACATGTGAGAATAATAAATTGCCACTTTAAAAGTGTTTTAAGTTAACTATTAATTGATTTCATAGAAGTTTTTTTTAAACATGTGAGAATAATAAATTGCCACCTTAAAAGTGTTTTGAGTTAACTATTTATTGATTTCATAGAAGTTGTTTTTAAACACGTGAGAATAATAAATTGCCACCTTAAAAGTGTTTTGAGTTAACTATTAATTTATTTCATAGAAGTTTTTTTTTTAACATGCGAGAATAATAAATTGCCACCTTAAAAGAGTTTTGAGTTAACTATTAATCGAAATGTAAACATTGATATCGTATCTATTTTTATTCTGAGTTGAAAATTGAAAACAAATAAGCACAGTGTATTTAATGTTTATTCTTTTGAACGATACAAACATTGAAATCTGTAAAATCACTTCCTCCAAAATTTCCCATTGCGGACTGAAGCCATATTTGATGACCTGGCAAACACCCTATATTAACACCTCGAAAGAATATGGACCTGATCTTATCCCAGTAATAGTAATAAAGTCATACTCTGCTGAACTGGCCCCTATCCTCTCTAAACTCTACAATAAATGCCTTGCCGAATCTTGCTTTCCTGATAGCTGGAAAATTGCCTCCGTGTTACCAGTCTTCAAGAATTCTGGAGATAGAAGTATCTGTCATTATTATCGCCCCATCAGTTTACCCCACCGCTCTTCGCTAAAATCTTTGAATCCTTAATTAATCTAGTGATAGTCTTTCACCTTGTTAATGCTAAACTTCTTTCTGATCATCAGTATGGATTTAGGCAAGCACGGTCTACTGTAGATCTCTCTGAACGCATATACCATACACTTGAACCTGGGAGGGAAAGGTAGGGTTGTAGCGCTTTATATATCCAAAGCCTGGCATAAAGGTCGTCTCATATAAATTAATACATATGGTATTACTGGACAATTACTTAATATAATTAGATTCTTCCTATCCAATAGAAACATCCAGGTTGTCCTCGAGCACCGTTTATCCATACATGACATAAATGCAGGTGTACCCCAGGGATAGATCCCTAGACTTTTCTTGTTTCTGACTTTCATAAACGACCTACTTGATGACATTGTGTCTGAGATGAATATATTTGTAGACAACACCATGTTCTACTCTTGTAATGTGGGTAAAACGGACGCACAGTTATCCTAGGCAAAGAATATTGCTGCAAAGAATATTGGCTCCCTCTACCATGAAAACTTGACAGTATCTCTACAAAGACACCATCCGCTCATGAATAGAGTATTGTTTGAATGTATGAGCTGGTGCACCAGTCATGTAAATAATAACAACACATTTAGTGACAGCCTTAATGTTAAACTAAATTAGGATTACATCATGGTTCTGTACTGAGTTCATAACTTTCATTTGTGTCTTAGAAACGTCATCCACACAGTTTCAGACAATTTGTCTCTAAGAGATGATGTATGCTAATGATTTATTGCTCGCCTGTCAAACAATGGAAGGTTATTTTGCTGAGTTAAATACTTGGAGAAATGCTACAGAAAGTAAAGTTTTGAGAGTTAATGTTACTAGGAGCAAAGTGATTAGTGTTTGTAGTGTTAGAAAGCCCACAGAAAGATAAATGTTCCCTGCTCGATTTGTGGAAAAGAGGGTAAGGTACATGTAAGCATTGGGTAAGCTAAAAGTTGACTAAAATGACAGGTACCTTAGGATATCATAAGCAGTTTGTCTGCAAGAAGTTAAAGACAATAGAGACAGATGAGAAGTCAGATATAAATAAAACTCAAAAAACCGAGATGCCAGCAAGGCAACTGGGCCTGACATTTCATTCATAATGCTTAAATAGTTCCTACTCTAGTTTTTCATTCGTGTCTTAAAAGAGAAATGCTTCCCATCACCTTGGAAATCTGTGTCAATCTGCCCAGTATTCAGAAATACTAGAGATCGGTTTTCTGCATCTGAGAACACACCAATCAGTAACCTGTGCGTCATGAGTATGTTGTTTTAATGTAATAAATCAAGAAGTTTTCAACCACAATAAGAAACACAAATCTACTGACAAGCAATATGGATTTCGTCCTGCAAGATAAACTGCTGATGTACTGACTGTAATATCACACAGCATCAGTGAATCTCTTGATGAAGGCTTCATGTCTAAAACAACAGCTCTAGAAATATCAGAGACCTTTGGCAGAAAAATTTGCTTCACAACCTCACTAGCTATGAAATATATGGAAATGTGTTTTCAACCACAAAATCCTTTCTCTTTGATAAGTTTATAGAAGTCATTGATGAGCAGAAGTCTGATACAAATAGTATCAATGCCGGTGTACCCATAGCATCTATTCTGGCCAAACTCTCTTCCTTATATTTATCAATGATCTTCCAAATCACATTTGAAGTTCATTTTTTGTCATTTATGCAGATGACACAACCATCTATGGCAACACTTTGAAGAGCATTAATGATCAATATCTCCCTGTTTTTTTCTTCCTACCTGGAGCACATAGTGCAATAGAGAAACATGTGGCTGGTCACTTTCAATACATCTAAAACATAGCTTTTCTCCTTTCACCACCAATGCTTGGGTCTTCACTTTGCCCAAATTGTAATGAATGGGTCTCTTCTTGAATAAGCTTTTAGGACTGACCTTCACTAAAACATCAAATGGTAGACATGCATCAAATCTGTTGCTAAAGTCGCTGGAAAAATGTGTTGTTCATTCTCCTACTCCAGAAGGTATCACTCTCCGGACACAATCCTCTACCTGCATAAGAGTACAAATACGTCCTAAGATAGAATAACGTGGCCACATCTGGGGAGGTGCCACTCAGAGTACTTTTTCCTGCCTTGATAGAGTACAAAACTGACTTCGAAATCTAGTGGGGAATGTCCTCTTATCTTCTTCCTCTTTCTCATAGAAGAGAGATTGCTAGTCTTTATCTACTCTATTGTTAGTTTAATGGTAAGTGATTGACTGATCCATTATCCACGATTCCCTTTGTAAACATTTACAACAAAACCTCGTCTACCTACGACTGGAAGTTATTTTCCTTTTTTCCTCTTGAAGTGCGAATCTATTAAGGTTGTTCAGAAGTTTTGTTATGTTAGTGATATATTTAGAGCACATGAAAGAGCTGGTGCTAGGGTGATTGCAAGAGTTAGGGGTGGGTAGCTAAAGTTCAGGCAACTACTATCAGCAGAGTGTTTCTACTGTAGCCCAAAGGAAGAGACTATCAGGCATATGTACACAGTTGCTGGCATATGGAAGTGAATGTTGGGCAGAGAGGATTGGCGACATGTGCTATATAGAGAGAATATTTATTAGAATGATACAATGGATTTCTAACGTGAGTTTTATAGACAGGCTTAGATCTGATGACTCAAGAAGAAGATTAAATATGGACGAGTCACGGCTTATCAAGGCCCAAAGGCCATTCAAGAATGAAGGTTAATGAGATTCTCAGTTGGCGATGAACTACACCTTGAAATGATGTGAAACGATTGGTGAAATGGCCCAAATTAGATAATCTAAGTTGACGGCTACACAAGAATTTGTTTACATTAAACTTTAAAACGATCATGTTGTAATCAGCTGGGAAGAAGCCCCCTGGAACTTTATTCTATAGATTGAAAATGCTTATGAAGAAACTTTGTTCCTGGATGGTTCGTTTAATTTTACGCACACAAAGGAAGAAAGGAATATTCTTTACAGTGATTCTATGTAGATGAGTTTTGCTGGGAAAGTTTTACAAGAGGAACCAGATTTTTCAGCTCAGTACAGGGTCTACAATGAAAATAATGAGAAAAGAAAGATTGACAACCTTTTGGAGATATCTTTTAAAACTAATGATTGGAGAGATGATTTAAAACTTGATTGGAGAGATGTCTTTAAACTAATAATTAGAAGGAAAATTCAATATTTGAAATAGGTTTTGCAACAAAGTTGATCAGACATCTTATGAAATGTTGAAATTTAAATCGAAAATACTTTTGAGTTTATAAATGAAAGATTAAAAACAAAGATAACAAGAAAGGATAGAATATGTTGGTCAATGTGTGCAAAACAGGATACTTTGTTGATATAATCTAGTGATTGAACCACACAGAGAATTCTGAGAGAAAAACAATCAGATTCTTTTTCACATCAAATTATTTTGTATTTCTAAGTCGAAATTCAGACTATTAAAAATATTGTTTTGATATAAGATTGTCTAATTTAGCATTTTGAGATAAGGTTGTCGAATTTCACAGCTGTGATGGGTGAATGTAAGGTCAAAGGTTAACCAAGCTAGCAAGCTTTCATAATTTGAAAGATGCCTAGCCGGAGTGAATTCATATGAAGCTGATCTGAGTCAAAGCAATGTTAATAACATGGGAAGATATGCGACTGACAAAGCATTGCCTGAGTTGTAGCCAACCCATTGAGAGAAATAGGCAAATAAGTGACAGAGAAAATCATGCAATGTATTGTAGATTTCTTTGAATAAGCAGCCAATGAAATTGTTTACTAGATTAGGTAAGTAAAATTTGGTCAGACAACGACAAGTTGCCTAGAGATATCTGGTGAAACAATTGCAAATTTGTCAAGTTAAAGTTTACAGTGGAGTTGGAACTGAAAAGAGTTAAAGTAAAGTTTGGTAAAACAGCCAATGTAAAAATGCAGTAGGCTTCATTATCTTTAGTGGTGTATATGATTGCGGACGTTGCAAGTATTATATGCTGGACCAGTGGAAGGAGGAGACACAAAACGAAAATATCTTTTTTTTGGGGTGGGTGGGGGGGCACCCCATAAGTTTGTTACCCTTTGATGCGAATTAAGTATCTCATAAAAACAGACAATGATGTTGAAACACAAAAGTGATGTCTGGATCATCTCCATGGTAATTTCGCCCTGGGTAGACTGTCTGACAGGTTAATTCACAGTTAAATCTTAAGTGGTTAAGTATTGGTTGACCCACCGATGACAACTGAAAAGACCCAGTCAACAGGAAGGAGATAGGGGTGAGAGCTGGCCCATTGGGCATCACGCGGAGTTTTAGGTTTGATGGGATTGCTGGCGAGGAGTTTAAACTGAGTGCCCTTCAAAGCAGGATGGCCTATCTGGGTTTCTTAGTCAAAGGACTGTGGAGGACTTATTTACATTTCGCAGGGATATAGAGATCTCATTTGCAACTCTGCTCTTCAACTTGGAAACACGAGTATCTTTTATAAGATTCAGCAAATAAATCTGTTACTTGTTTATAAATTGAAGCCATGGTTTTTAGTTGACATAAGAGTCTTTGCATTTTTTGTTATATTAATAAATTAATACATACTACAGCTGACACAGATGTAAAAAGTTGATTGAATAATTACTATGAAATTATGTGTCAGAAAATGTTACAATATTTACCTTCAACTGCTTATGGTTTAGGGAGACAGATGTTAAAGTATGTTCTTCCCTTGTGATTTTTTTCATGCTTATATGAGATAATCATGTGACCCTAGTGGAATCACATGTCATTGATTGTATTATTAAGGCGGCTTATTTTGGCGAGTCTTTTCCTTCTACTCTGTTACACTTGATTCTTACTGTCACGCTAGTTTCACAATCTTTACAAAAAATTAATTTGTTATCAGTGCAGGGGACTCCTAGTCTTAGTCACAACCAAATGGCAATCTGTTGCAATAGAGATTACAGTCCAAAAAAATTGAAGTAGTTTCCTCTTTCTCTCTCTGCCAGTTGCCATTGTTAGTTGAGGAGTAATTTCAAAGTGATCCTTCTCTGAATATATCTAACTTTCATTACATAACTAGGTCCCTTCCTTCTACCCTTTAGGTTTGATGGGATTGCTGGCAAGGAGTTTAAACTGAGTGCCCTTCAGGGAAAGATGGCTTATTTGGGTCTCTTAGCCAAAGGACTGTGGAGGACTTGTTTGAATTTCGAAGGGATATAAAGATCTCATTTGCAACTCTGCCCTTCAACTTGGAAACATGAGTATCTTTTATAAGATTCAGCAAATAAATGCGTTACTTGTTGATAAATTGGACTCATGATTTCAACTTGACATAATAGTCATTTTTATAGCACTGAAATGAGATCGAACATCTTTAGACTGACACGTGTAGGAAGATTATGGCCAGTGCAGTGAACGCATGATCAAACATGCATACTTATATGTTCACACCACTTGCCTCTTTCAAGAAGAAACACCTTCTATACTGATTATCCAGTAACTTAGTGAGTAAAAATTGGAACCCTAAAAAACATCAAGCAAATGTATAATCACCCTTACAAGCAAAATACTTTTTGTTACTGTTTTTTGCAAGTTTCATAGAAATATATATTTTTATATTCATTTTCAATTAAGAATATTTGTAAAGTTGTATCTACTTGATTGGATGTTTTTTAAAATGTACTTTTCATTCCTCAGTTAACGATGCATACCCAGAGTTACTCTAGAGAGTATCACTTAATTAATCACACAACATAGGAGATGTACGGCCCAGTCACGCGAGATGTTTTGACCACACCGATCTTCTGCAAGGAATATAAAATTATGTCAGCACTTGCATCTTGTGAAGACAGTCAATAGTTGGTCAGACAAAATTAACCAAAGCTGAATGTATTTGTCTGTGACATGCATGGAAATGAATAAGCGTGAGGGCTACATTATTTGGTTGCTGCTTGAGAGTTAACCGGTACAGTAGCAGGGGCAGGTAAAGGAAAACATGAGAGGAAGTGAAAAGTATTGATTTTAGAGAAAAAGAGATAAATAAATTCCTAGTTAGAGATAGGTAGTTCGGACGTAAAATTCTGACAGCTGTCATGTGAAATGGACGTTAAATTGAATATGATGATAACGAGTTTGTGAATCCACGTCAAATTGAGGAACTCACACAAAAACTAGCGATACAAGTCTGTGAACATCCACAAGAAACTTTATTGAAACTAACCTAAAAAAAAATTCAATTCGATCATTTTTTGTTATATTACTAAATTAATACATACTACAGTTGACACAGATGTAAAAAGGTTGATTGAATGATTACTATGAAATTGTGTGCCACCGAACAACAAGCTGCTTCAATAGAAATCACAGTTCAAAAAAAGAATAATTTATTTGACATCAGTGCAGGAAACTCATACGTGTAGTTGCCACTGAACAACAATCTGTTTAAATAGAAATTACAGTTAAAAAAAATGAATTTATTTGACATCAGTGCAGGAAACTCATACATGTAGTTGCCACTGAACAACAATCTTTTTAAATAGAAATCACAGTTAAAAAAAATGAATTTATTTGACATCAGTGCAGGAAACTCATACGTTTAGTTGCCATGGAACAACAATCTGTTTCAATTGAGATCACAGTTAAAAAAAAGAATTTATTTGACATCAGTGCAGGAAACTCGTACGTTTAGTTGCCACCAAATGGCAATCTGTTTCAATTGAGATCACAGTTCAAAAAAAGAATTTATTTGACATCAGTGCAGGAAACACATACGTTTAGTTGCCACCGAATGGCAATCTGTTTCAATTGAGATCACAGTTCAAAAAAAGAATTTATTTGACATCAGTGCAGGAAACGCGTACGTTTAGTTGCCACCGAATGGCAATCTGTTTCAATAGAAATCACAGTTCAAAAGAAGAAAAATGTATTTGACATCAGTGCAGGAAACTCGTACGTTTAGTTGCCACCGAATGGCAATCTGTTTCAATAGAAATCACAGTTCAAAAGAAGAAAAATTTATTTGACATCAGCGCAGGAAACTCGTACGTTTAGTTGCCACCGAATGGCAATCTGTGTCAATAGAAATCACAGTTACAAAGAAAGAATTTATTTGAAATCAGTGCAGGAAACTCATACGTTTTGTTGCCACCGAATGGCAATCTGTTTCAATTGAGATCACAGTTCAAAAAAAGAATTTATTTGACATCAGTGCAGGAAACTCGTACGTTTAGTTGCCACCAGATGGCAATCTGTTTCAATTAAGATCACAGTTCAAAAAAAGAATTTATTTGACATCAGTGCAGGAAACGCGTACGTTTAGTTGCCACCAATGGCAATCTGTTTCAATAGAAATCACAGTTCAAAAAAAGAAAAATTTATTTGACATCAGTGCAGGAAACTCGTACGTTTAGTTGCCACCGAATGGCAATCTGTTTCAATAGAGATCACAGTTCAAAAAAAGGATTTTATTTGAAATCAGTGCAGGAAACTCGTACGTTTAGTTGCCACCGAATGGCAATCTGTTTCAATAGAGATCACAGTTCAAAAAAATGAATTTATTTGAAATCAGTGCAGGAAACTCGTACGTTTAGTTGCCACCGAATGGCAATCTGTTTCAATTGAGATCACAGTTCAAAAAAAGAATTTATTTGACATCAGTGCAGGAAACGCGTACATTTAGTTGCCACCGAATCGCAATCTGTTTCAATAGAAATCACAGTTCAAAAAAAGAAAAATTTATTTGACATCAGTGCAGGAAACTCGTACGTTTTATTGCCACCGAATGGCAATCTTTTTCAATAGAGATCACAGTTCAAAAAAAAAAGAATTTATTTAACATCAGTGCAGGAAACTCGTACGTTTAGTTGCCACCGAATTGCAATCTGTTCCAATAGAGATCACAGTTCCAAAAACGAATTCATTTGACATCAGTGCAGGAAACTAATACGTTTAGTTGCCACCGAATGGCAATCTGCTTCAATAGAGATCACAATAAAAAGAAAATGAATTTACTCGACATCAGTGCAGGGGACTCCTACCCTTAGTTTCCACCGAACGGCAATCTGTTTCAATAGAAATTACAGTCCAAAAAAATTTAATTAGTTTTCTCTTTCTCTCTGCCAGTTGCCATTGTTAAGTTAGGAGTAATTTCAAATTGATCCTTCTCTGAGGATATCTTACTTTCCCTACATAACTAGGTACCTTCCTTCTACCTTTTTGTAGCATCCGCTATCAAGAATACACTACATGAGTTGTTCAATTTTGATTAGATGAGGCTACATTAGAAAAGCTATGAAAAGCGAATAAATTGCATGCCTTTTGGTTTAGAGTTGAGTGATCAAAGTTGGTTCACACCGGATTTACATTTTGCATGTTACCAGTTATTGTGATTTATTGAGAACTACCACCTTTTGTTACTATTACATAGGTTTAGCCAATCATTGTCTATGACAAAAAGTGGGGACTGTATAAACGTTAAAATAAACTACGAGTTCGATTGTAATAAAATCTTCGGTATATGAAGTAATGAAAGGTGCACTTTTTTATTTAAATAAATGTTTACTGCAAATCTAAAAGGAAAATTAGTTTTTGATGAGGTTTTGTTTCATGCATAGACTCCCACTGTCCTTCCCATGGTTAAAAAGACGCTTTCTTTTAATTGAATTGATATACTAAAATAAATTTTATATAAATAGAAAGAGAAATTAATATTTCCTGTTCATGGCTTTAGTTTTAATCATGAGCAAATTCTTTTAGAGGTCGGTGATATTCAAGCGTTTAAGTTATTTATATTTCTTATTTCTGTTTTAGCGATGTTTTTAAATTAATAATTGTAAGTTAAATTAATATAAATCTGTGTAACAGAAAATCATATTTGATTTAGGAAAATGTTATATTTAGAAAATTTAGCTAAAAACATCGACATTGACTTTGATAACTTCATATGAAAAAATATTTAAAATAAATTTTACAGTTAAAATTGTATTTTTTATGAAACCACAATCAGATATAATCCACTAGTTTCGTTTTTTTTGTCTTTTCTGACGATTTTGCATTTGTTGCGATGCACACACCACCGAATGCTGCTGATTGTATTAAGAAATTCCACATTTTCTACTATTGTAAAACGATTTTACAGTAAATGTTGATCAAATCAGATATTCCTCCGCCCTCTTAACATGCTATATCAAATAAAAGATTTGACGATAATTACATATTATAAAAGCTGGGAAGCTTTTTTTTCTTTTTTCAGGTGTATATTTTTTCTGGTGATTAGATTTTTGACGTCATTTAAATTTCTCTTATTCGTTCATATGAAATTAAATATAAATACAATCTTCTGTATATGAAGTAATGAAAGGTACATTTTTTATTTAAATAAATGTTTACTGCAAATCTAAAAGGCAAAATGAGTTTTTGATAAGGTTGTGTTTCATGCGTAGACTCCCACTGTCCTCCCAATGGTTGAAAATACGTTTTCTTTTAATTGAATTGATATACTAAAATAAATCAAGATTAATAAAAGGATAAATAAAAAATAAATTTTATATCACGAGTAAGAGAAATTAATTAAAGAATGAATAAAAAATAAATTTTATATCATAGAAAAATAAATTAATAAAAAGATAAATAAAAAATAGATTTGATATCACGTGAAACAGAAATTAATAAAAGGATAAATAAAAAATAAATTTTATATAACTAGAAAGATAAATTAATAAAAGGATAAATAAAAAATAAATTTTATATTACTAGAAAGATCAATTAATAACAGGATAAATAAAAAATAAATTTTATATCACTAGAAAGATAAATTAATAAAAGTATAAATTAAAATAAATTTTATATCACTAGAAAGATAAATTAATAAAAGGATAAATAAAAAATAAATTTTATATCACTAGAAACAGAAATTAATAAACGGATAAATAAAAAATGAATTTTATATAATGAGAAAGAGAAATTAATAAACGGATGAATACAAAATAAATTTCATATTACTAGAAAGATAAATTAATAAAAGGATTAAAAAAAAATGAATTTTATATCACGAGAAAGATAAATTAATAAAAGGATGAACAAAAATAAATGTTATATCACTAGAAAGATAAATTAATAAAAGGATGAATAAACAATAGATTTTATATCCCTAGAAAGATAAATTAATAAAAGGATAAATAAAAAATAAATTTTATATCACTAGAAAGATAAATGTATAAACAGATAAAGAAAAAATAAATGTTATATCACTAGAAAGAGAAATTAATAAATGGATAAATAAAAAATAAATTTTATATCACTAGAAAGATAAATTAATAAAAGGATAAATAAAAAATAAATTTTATATTACTAGAAAGAGAAATTAATAAAAGGCTAAGTAAAAAATAAATGTTATATCACTAGAAAGAGAAATTAATAAATGGATAAATAAAAAATAAATTTTATATCACTAGAAAGATAAATTAATAAAAGGATAAATAAAAAATAAATTTTATATTACTAGAAAGAGAAATTAAAAAAGGGATATATAAAAAATAAATGTTATATCACTAGAAAGAGAAATTAATAAAAGGGATATATAAAAAATAAATTTTATATCACTAGAAAGAGAAATTAATAAAGGGATATATAAAAATAAATTTTATATCACTAGAAAGAGAAATTAATCAAAGGGATATATAAAAAATAAATTTTATATCACTAGTAAGAGAAATTAATAAAACGATAAATAAAAATAAATAATCGCTCAAATGAAATCGATTAGATTTCTTAACTTACGTCCATTGAATACAACATATTGCCTGTTCATGGCTTTTGTTTTAATCAAGAGCAATTTTTTTAAGGGTCGGTTATATTAAAGCGTTTAAGTTATTCATATTTCTTATTTCTGTTTTAAAATTAATTTTTGTTTCATTTTACTTCAGTCGAAGTTCTCCAAAATTAAGAGCTACTTTCCTGGGACTTACACTTTATTTCTAGATAGTATAGATAGATATTCGAATATTACATTAATTTTCCCATTTATCTGTAAAAGCTTGAGTTAGTTAAGAAAGTATGAAAATTTTTTTCTCCTCAATTGACCAGTTAACTATGTTACAGTATATCTTTCTTCTGGTCTCTTCGTCCTACCGGATTCCAGAAATAAAAATTCATCTAGGTTGGTAAATAATTCAGCCATGGTCTGTAATTTTAAATTACGTTATTGGAAAAGGTGTATCCTCATGTCAAGTTGTCCTGACAAACTCTTGTACAGAGAGACCGAAGACACTCAAGGATGGTGTCTAGTATTTCGCATATGGTAAGGCATGTTTTTACATGATAGCAGAAGTGCCACATATTGACAAAATTTTGTTTTTTCTCCATTATGTGTTGGAATATAGTTTGTGTTATCGTCAGTGCCAAACACTTCACAAGATTATAATTTCTCTTTAGTATGCGTTCGTATATGTCGCAACATATTAGATTTTTGTGTAAAAGAAAAGCCACATACTTCACAAAAATATAGTTTCTCTCCAGTATGCGCTTGCACATGTAGTAACAAATATTGTTTTGCTGAAAAAGAGCCACATACGTCACAAGAGTATGGTTTCTCTCCAGTATGCATTCACATACGTCAGTTAATCCTTTTTTACTTGTAAAAGTCGATTTACATACTTCATAACATTATGGTGTCTCTCCAGTATGTGTTCGCACATGTCGCAACATACTACGTTTGCATGTAAAAGAAGAGCCACATACTTCACAAGAATATGGCTTCTCACCAGTATGTGTTCGCATATGTTGCAACATATTTTGTTTCCGTGTAAAAGAAGAGCCACATACTTCACAAGAATATGGCTTCTCACCAGTATGTCTTCGCATATGTTGCAACATATGTGGTTTCCGTGTAAAAGAAGAGCCACATACTTCACAAGAATATGGCTTCTCCCCAGTATGTGTTTGCATATGTTGCAACATATGGTGTTTCCGTGTAAAAACAGTGCCACATACTTCACAAGAATATGGCTTATCACCAGTATGTATTCGCATATGTTGCAACATACTATGTTTCTGTGTAAACGAAGAGCCACATACGTCACAAGAATATGGTCTATCTCCAGTATGTGTTTGCAAATGTCGCAACATACTTCGTTTCATTGTAAAACAAGAGCCACATACTTCACAAGAATATGGTTTCTCACCAGTATGTGTTTGCCTATGTCGCAACATATGTTGTCTCCGTGTAAAAGAAGAGCCACATACTTCACAAGAATATGGCTTCTCACCAGTATGTGTTCGTATATGTTGCAACATATGATCTTTCTGTGTAAAAGAAGAGTCACATACTTCACAAGAATATGGCTTCTCACCAGTATGCGTTCGAATATGTTGCAACATATGTTGTTTCTGTGTAAAAGAAGAGCCACATACTTCACAAGAATATGGCTTCTCACCAGTATGTGTTCGCATATGTTGCAACATATGTTCTTTCTGCGTAAAAGAAAAGCCACATACGTCACAAGAATATGGTCTATCTCCTGTATGTGTTCGCATATGTCGCAGCATATTTTGATTCCGTGTAAAAGAAGAGCCACATACTTCACAAGAATATGGCTTCTCACCAGTATGCGTACGCATATGTTGCAACATATGTTGTTTCTGCATAAAAGAAGAGCCACATAGTACACAAGGATATGGTTTATCCATAGTATCTGATTTATAGTTCATTTTTTAAGTCGAATTTTTTTTATTTTTAGTACAATTTTTTTCTCTGTATTTTTAATATTGTGCTCTTGTGATAGAAACGGAATTAATTTAGAAATATTAACACTTTTAAAACTGTTATAGATTTGAAATTTAGCAGATCGTTCACTGAAATTTTTTCTCAGGTTTCAGTGAAAATGTTAATTGTGTTTAACTGTAATTGATTATATATTAATAGGAGAATTGTGTGCTTCTTTGTGTAGCAGCTCACTATTAGATCTAATCATTTGAGCTTGAGTTAGACTAATCTTTTATGTATAATAAAAACAGAACATAACTGATATATTCAGTGAGTTTTTATACATCTTTTCTAAATGATATTTTAAACCCTATGTAAATAACAATGTATACAAATTCTCAGTATTCAGCAAAATATAATTTTAGAAATATTTTGATAGATAATTCTACAAAACTAAACCTTTTGCAACCCATAAGTTTGATATAATTTCGGTTTTCCCCATTACCAGTATGTGTTTCTTTTCAAGTATTTTTATGCCTGAAATTATACTTCTATTAAAGGGACCATGAGTGTATTAGTCATATACACACATAGGACACTACTAATGTGAACCAATGCGTGCATTAATCATATTCATTCCAACAAGTGTTGTATTAATACAAAGAAAACAAGAAATCCCGATTCAGTTGACAAGTGAATATTTTCCCAATATATAATCATAAAATGCTATTGATGAAAGAAAATATTCGTACAGTTCACAAGTGTATTATTTCTCTCATTTCAGGATATTAACTGTGGGCAATTTACATTCGTTTTTCTTTCTATTGATTGCTGGATATTCTGCAAAATGAAAGACAATTAAAATATAAATTTCAAGAAAAGATAATAATTTTCTACTAGTTTTTTGCAAACAAAATTATTTTTAGATGTTAAGGAGGTGTAGACACGAATAGTTTGAAATGGATGAATGAGACATAAGTTTCAGCATTGTAGGCTTAAAAGCAAAAGGTGTTATGTACAATTTTATTAAAAAGTTCACAAATTCATTATTGAATAAATTCAAAATATAATACGTATCTGTTAATTAAGTAAAGGAAGTTCTTTTTTTTCACATATTCGATTAAATTTCTACTAAAACTTTCATTAATGACATCCGTAATGTAATTTTTTTTTATTTGCACAATTTAATAGCTTGCAAAATAAATACTGTCGAATTTTATTGATGATCTTCAAAATACTGTTATGATAATTTTATTATATTTGCAATTGTTTTTCATTGCTTTTGTGTCAACAAATTAATCAATAAATATTTGAAGATACTGGAGAATATATTTAAATCACCAAAAATTACACATATAGAGTTGATATCCTATAAAACATAACCAAAGAAGATCATTCATCTTTTTCACATACGTAATTATATATTACATTATATATATATATATATAATTGTACCGAATAAAGTTGTATCTTTCAATATGATTTTGAATAAACCAAAAAAAGAATATAACGTTATTTGAAGATACAATAAAACATTCCAAATTTGACAGTCAGAAGATGTAACAGTCATAACTTTCTTCACAAAACACCATTTGAGTGGAAGGTTAAAAAATGTCAGTATAATTAAATATTATCAGAAGAAAATAGAAATATCTAAGTAATTAAAACGATGTTTCTACATCTGCAAGCTAAAAAACAACATTTAAATAAAATTTCATCAAATATGTTTTAAATGACGCGTCATGTTTGATAACAAATATATATTTTTGAGTAGTGTTTTTAATAAAATACAAAAAAAACCATAAACATATTTTTCATTTAATTACTTGTTTTTTATAAAAATGACTTTTAGTGTGAAAAAATAACTTCATGTTCAATAAAATTATATTTCACGTGTATAAATGCTTTAACATTTTATGATCGAATGTTGCTTTCTTTTCTCGATATTTTGGAGGATAGGAAATTCCCAAATAAAGCGATGACATTTGTCGAGAGCTATCTAGCTTTAGTTTGCTGCAAGATAATAGTTTTTTTTGTTGATAACAACAATTTACAAGAGTATTGTCGCATCGAAAACAGATTAAAACGAGAATAATTATGTTTCTCAGGTTGGCAAAACAAAGGCGAGCTTTGAAATGTTTTTGCACGAAACGAAAAAACAGAAACTAAAATGTATAAGAAAGAAAGATTTGTTTTTCTTTTTTCACTGTTTTGGGGAAATGTAAATTCCTAATGCCAAATATGAGAGCGTAAACATATGTCAACGTGTGTTGTGGTGTCAACAGACCGATCTGATGAAGATCATCAATGAGATCTGCGTTATGTGGCTTTTGTATGTTGCAAAAATAAAGATTATTTTCTGATAGCAATGATATCTGAGTATTAACGTTTTTAAAAAGCCAGCTAAAATAAACTACAAGCTCGATTGTAATAACATCTTCAGTATATGGAGTAATGAAAGGTGCATTTTTTATTTAAATAAATGTTTACGGCAAATCTAAAAGGTAAAATAAGTTTTTGATAAGGTTTTACTTCATGCATAGACTCCCACTGTCCTCCCAATGGTTAAAAAGACGTTTTCTTTTAATTGAATTGATATACAAAAATAAATTATCACTAGAAAGAGAAATTAATAAAGGGATATATAAAAAATACATTTTATATCACTAGAAAGAGAAATTAATAAAAGGGATATATAAACATGAATTTTATATCACTAGAAAGAGAAATTAATAAAGAGATATATAAAAAATAAATTTTATATCACTAGAAAGAGAAATTAATCAAAGGATAATTAAAAATAAACAATCGCTCAAATAAAATCGATTAGATTTCTTAACTTACGTCCCCCATTAAATACAAAATATTTCCTGTTCATGACTTTTGTTTTAATCATGAACAAATTCTTTATGGGGTCGGTCATATTAAAGCATTTAAGTTATTTATATTTCTTATTTCTGTTTTAGCGATGTTTTAAAATTAATTGTAAGTTAAATTAATATAAATCAGTCTAACAGAAAATCATATTTGATTAAGGAATATGTTATGTTAAGAAAATTTTGCTAAAAGCATCGACATTGACTTTGATAGTTCATATGAAACAAATATTTTAAATAAATTTTTCAGTTAAAATTGTATTTTTTATGAAACCACAAGCGGATATAATCCACTAGTTTCGTTTTTTTTGTGACGATTTTACATTTTTTGCGATGCACACACCACCGAATGCTGCTAATTGTATAAAGAAATTCGACATTTTCTACTAAAATTCTGACGATTGTTCATAATACTCCATCACCCGTATTTCCAACTTTTTTTTACATACCACATTATATTTTTTTTCTGATCGCTAGAGAAATTTTTCACCACAAACGAGTAAATAAAACAATAACAAAAACAAAATATTTCAACTTTTTTTACTGGCCAAATTATTTTTTTCCGTGTACATTTACCTATCTGGTCGCTTGAGAAATCTGTGTTATTTTGAAAAAAATTCCAATATTTTAGGAGGATCAATTTTTTATAGAAATTAAATGTAAACTTATTACCCACTTTATGAACACATCGCATGTTGTGTGTTTGTGAAACTCAACCACCCATTTTTCCACCGTTTTTACGGACCAATTTTTATCCATGTAAAATTACATATCATGCCGTTTGAGGAATTTATTTTTTCAAATATTTTAGATTTTAGAGTGTGGGGCGGGTCAGTTTCCTAAATTAATTTAACGTAAACTGAGCACACACTTTTTGGCCATCACCATTTTATTTTTAACTATTATTTCACAAACACACTATATGCGATGTGGGCATAAAGTGGGTAATCAGTTTACATTAAATTTATATAGGAAATTGATCCCCGTTCTAAAATATTTGAACATGTTTTCAAAATAACAGATTTCTCTTGCGACCAGATAGGTAAATGTACACCGAAAAAAAGAAAAATAATTTGGCCAGTAAAAAAGTTGAGAAAAACGGATGGTGGAGTATTTTTTAATTATTTTTTCAACGTAGTTCACCTCAAACAAGGCAGGCCGCCACTGTAGACGTAAGTGGCTACTGAGAAGAAAGAAAAGGGGAGAAGGTTGGGGGGGGTCAACCTAAACTGGGATCGGCGCAGCGAGATGTCTGTTTACATTAATTTAAAATTTCTGCATGTAAGTACTGTCGGGGAAACAGGGGGCAGGGAGGGAGTTCCAGTACGAGTAAAGAAACTATTTGAGTAGAAAGCTCTCCGGCATCTGGGGATCTCCACAGTGAATGGATGGGACTTAGTTGATTGTCGAGTAGGTCTACTGAATTTACGTCGAGGGGGCACCAGAGTAGCCAATTCATCGGAGCATAATCCATTGAAGTATTGGTAAAACAAGCACAAGGATGCTACATTGTGGTGATGGGACAGGGACTGGAGCTTGGTTGACAGTGAGGGATCTATTACGAACAAGCCTCAATATTTTTATTTAATTTCAAGTAAATGAATAAGAGAAATTCAAATGACGTCGAAAATCTAATCACTAGATAAAAATATACACTTTAAAAGGTAAAAACAACAACAAAAAAAGCTTCCCAACTTTTATAATATGTAATTATCATTAAAGCGTTTATTTTATAATGTTAAGAGGGCGGAGGAATATCTGATCTGATCAACATTTACTATAAAATCGTTTTAGAATAGTAGAAAATGTCGTATTTATTTCTCCGACGTAAACTGGGGAAGGGAGTAATACGGTTTAGGCAAAGTAACGAACTCAACGTAGAAGGGGAAAATAATAAAATCCTTCCTTGCTGTGGCAGTTCCCTCGCGATTATAGTTTGGTTGCTTCTAAGCAAACAGATCGCTCTTGCCAAATAAACGACGAAAAAAGTGCAGACACATGTCATTTGTTTATAAGACGTAAATGCTAAAATAAATCTTTCAAAGATATCAAATTTTACTCTTGACTAATTTTGTTCTATGTACAATTACTTATGATGCCGCTAGAAAATTCCGGAGTTTAGGGAATTTTTTTTTCCAAATAAGATTTTAGACTGTGGGGATGGGGCAGTTTCCTATATTAATTTAACGTAAACTAAGACACACTTTTTGGCCATCACCATTTAATTTTTTAACTATTATTTCACAAATAACATGCTCGTTAATTGTACACAGAAGAAAAAATGGCACTTCTGCAGTCTTTATGAAGCAGCTGCCGATTAAGAAATCGAAAGTGAAGAGTTCCGTTTTTTTTTCTCCAAGTACCATTCATTCAGAATTCACCGGAAGTTGAATTTACCGGGAGTTGAAGTAGAATTTAGTTTTTAGAAAATGGAGTTAAATGAGTTGAATCTTCGCGACATTGGTAATTTAATGAACCAGACGCAGAAAACAATAGATTTTTTACAGGCACATCGCCTGATTTCTTGCAGTCGGACATGCCCGTCATGTCAAAGACAGATGCAGATGGCAAGCCACAATGGAAGTGATGGATTTATTTGGAAATCAGTCCCTTACAGAAATGCCGAAACACTAATACCCATATTAAAGCAGTATGTGCGTCCCGGAATAACAGTAATCTCAGACTGTTGGCGTGCATACTACCAACTCGCTTCGGAAGGATTTCACCATTTGCGTGTAAATCACAGATATAATTTTGTGGATCCATCCACAGGTCCCACAACAAATCATGTGGAAAAAGGCCAAAATGCGTAACAAAATAGAATGTGGCACCCACACGCAAATGGTGGAGTCTTACTTAATGGAATTTATATGGCGGCAGAAGTTTTCTGCTAACCCCATGGAAGCCATTATAAATCAAATTGCAAAACTTTATCCTGT
Organism: Sepiola atlantica; assembly: GCA_963556195.1. Classification (NCBI taxonomy): domain Eukaryota; kingdom Metazoa; phylum Mollusca; class Cephalopoda; order Sepiida; family Sepiolidae; genus Sepiola; species Sepiola atlantica. The sequence continues at coordinate 23,539,276 of OY744549.1, read as the reverse complement.
TCAATAAAAGAAAAAGGACAAAAAAATACAGCCCCCCCCATGAAAACTTTTCATTTAGATAAAAAAAATCCCACCAAGCAAAACTTTTCAGCTATAATATATTTAAAAAAATAAAAGCAAAATCAATGTTGACCAAAAAATTCACCCCCCCCCCCCCCAAAATCAAAACTTTACATTTTTATTTATACAATTTTTAATTCATATAATAAAAAAAAGAAATTGTTAATTGTTTCTTGTTACCCAAAAACAAATCAGTCTTGCATTTTTTTTTAAAGTTGTAAATAAGTTACTTCCGGTTGAATTACTTCCCTTTATTTTCAGTAGAAGGACAGAAAATCTGCTGCTTAATAAAGACTGCAGAAGTGCCGAAAAAATAATTTGGTGATGCTCAAAAAGTGGGTGCTCAACTTACGTTAAATTTACATAGGAAACTGATCCCCCCTCTAAATCTAAATTTTAGAAAGAATTTTTTAAATACACGGAATTCTCTAGCGAGATAGGTAATTGTACACCGATGAAAAAGAAATGGTCAGTAAAAAAGTTTTTTAAAATGGGTGGTGGAGTATTACGAACAAGCGACGAAATTGTTAATACACAAATAAAGTTATGCTATTACCTACCGAATTTATTTAAAACTAGCGGGGCTACCCGGCGTTGCTCGGGGTCATAAAAACATAATTGAAGAAAAATCGCGTGTGTAACATCTTTATATTAAAACTTCTATTTCTCTCCCTCTCTCTCTATAGCTGTCTCTTTATCTTTCTACTTTTATCTACCCTGGTCGCTACTTTTAAATTTTGCCTTTTGCGAAAGCTGTTTCTTCCCCACCATTTCATCCTACGTTTCACAGGGCAATAGTATGACTTATTTCTATAAAAAGTACCACCACTGTCTGCGCCTTCTATATAGGTACTTATAACCGCACCGGTGTTCATACTATATATTTTGAATCCCCTCATGATATCCTTCATCATTTTAACTCCCCTCGTTGTATTCATCATTTTCGATCTCCTCATACTATTAATCATTTTCAATCCCCTCATAATATTCTTCATCATTTTCAATCTCCTCATACTATTAATCATTTTCAATCCCCTCATGATATTCTTTATTATTTTCATCATTTTCAATCCTCTCGTAATATTCCTCATCATTTTCAATCCGCTCATGATATTCTTAATAATTTTCAATCCTCTCATGATATTCTTCATTTTTTCAATCCTCTCATGATATTCTTTATTATTTTCAATCCCCTCATGATATTCTTCATCATTTTCAATCCCCTCATGATATTCTTCATCATTTTCAATCCTCTCATGGTATATTTCATCATTTTCGATCCACTCATGATATTCTTCTCATTTTCAATCCCTTCATGATATTATTCATCATTTTCAATCCTCTCATGGTATTCTTCATCATTTCCAATCCTGTCAGTCTATTCTTCATAATTTTCAATCCTCTCATGACATTCTTCATCATTTTCAATCCTCTCATGACATTCTTCATCATTTTCAATCCTCTAATGACATTCTTCATCATTTTCAATCCTCTCATGACATTCTTCATCATTTTCAATCCCCTCATGATAGTCTTCATCATTTTCAATTCCCTCATGATAGTCTTCATTATTTTCAATCCTCTACAGGATAGTCTTCATCATTTTCAATCCTCTCATGATAGTCTTCATCATTTTCAATCCTCTCATGATAGTCTTCATCATTTTCAATCCTCTCATGATAGTCTTCATCATTTTCAATCCTCTCATGATAGTCTTCATCATTTTCAAACTTCTCATGATAGTCTTCATCATTTTCAATCCTCTCATGATATTCTTCATCATTTTCAATCCCCTCATGATATTATTCATCATTTTAAATCCCCTCATGGTATTCTTCATCATTTCCAATCCTGTCAGTCTATCCTTCTTCATTTTCAATCCTCTCATGAAAGTCTTCATCATTTTCAATCCTCTCATGACATTCTTCATCATTTTCAATCCCCTTATGATAGTCTTAATCATTTTCAATCCCCTCATGATAGTCTTTATCATTTTCAATCCCCTCATGATAGTGTACATCATTTTCAATCCCCTCATAATAGTCTTCATCATTTTCAATCCCCTCATGATAGTCTTCATCATTTTCAATCCTCTCATGATAGTCTTCATCATTTTAAATCCTCTCATGATAGTCTTCATCATTTTAAATCCTCTCATGATAGTCTTCATCATTTTCAATCCTCTCATGATAGTCTTTATCATAGCTCTATCTAGGATATTGAGCACATTTCTCTCGGACAACACTGAGTACTTTGAAAATCAAGGAGGCCTCATGAGTACTACTGAAATCACTTAGGTATCCTCTCTCCTTCTGATCTGCGAAATAGTCCAAAGGGGAACAAAGATGGCGTTAAAATATTTTCCAAACCTATCACTACAGTAGCTCTATCTAGGACATTGAGCACTTTCCTCCCGGCCAACGCCGAGTACTTTGATAATCAAGGATGCCTCCTGAGGACTACTGAAATCACTTAGGTATCCTCTCTCCTTCTGATCTGCGAAATAGTCCAAATGGGAACGAAAGTGGCGTTGAAATATTTTCCAAACCTATCACTACTATAGCTCTATCTAGTACATTGAGCACTTTTCTCCCGGACAACGCTGAGTACTTTAATAATAAAGGAGGCCTCCTGAGGACTACTGAAATCACTTAGGTGTCCTCTCTCCTACTGATCTGCGAAATAGTCCAAAGGGGAACGAATATGGCGTTAAAATATTATCCAAACTATCACTACAGTAGCTCTATATAGGACAGTCATCACTTTTTTTCCCAGACAGCGCCGAGTATTTCAAAATCAAAGAGGCCTCCTGGGGACTACTGAAATAATTCTTATCCATTCCCCCATCCTTTTCAGCGTAGATGCTGTTAAAATATTATCCAAACCTATCACTACAGTAGCTCTATCTAGGACATTGAGCACTTTTTTCCCGGACAACGCCGAGTACTTTGAAAATCAAAGAGGCCTCCTGGGGACAACTGAAATCAGTTATATATCCTCCCTCCTTTTCATCTGCAAAATTGTCCAAAGGGGAACGAAGATGGCGTTAAAATATTTTCTAAACCTATCACTACAGTAGCTCTATCTAGGACATTGAGCACTTTTCTCCCGGACAACGCCGAGTACTTTTAAAATCGAGGAGGCTTCATGAGCACTCCTGAAATCCCTTAGGTATCCTCTCTCCTTCGGATCTGCGAAATAGTCCAAAGGGGAACGAAGATGGCGTTAAAATATTTTCCAAACCTATCACTACAGTAGCTCTATCTAGGATATTGAGCACTTTTCTCCCGGGCAACGCCGAGTATTTCAAAATCAAAGAGGCCTCCTGGGGACTACTGAAATAATTCTTATCCATTCCCCCATCCTTTTCAGCGTAGATGCTGTTAAAATATTATCCAAACCTATCACTACAGTAGCTCTATCTAGGACATTGAGCACTTTTTTCCCGGACAACGCCGAGTACTTTGAAAATCAAAGAGGCCTCCTGGGAACAACTGCAATCAGTTAGGTATCCTCCCTCCTTTTCATCTGCAAAATTGTCCAAAGGGGAACGAAGATGGCGTTAAAATATTTTCTAAACTTATCACTACAGTAGCTCTATCTAGGATATTGAGCACTTTTCTCCCGGACAACGCCAAGTACTTTGAAAATCGAGGAGGCTTCATGAGCACTCCTGAAATCCCTTAGGTATCCTCTCTCCTTCTGATCTGCGAAATAGTCCAAAGGGGAACGAAGATGGCGTTTAAATATTTTCCAAACCTATCACTACAGTAGCCCTATCTAGGACATTGAGCACTTTTCTCCCGGACAACGCCGAGTACTTTGATAATAAAGGAGGCCTCCTGGGGACTACTGAAATCACTTAGGTATCCTCTCTCCTTCTGATCTGCGAAATAGTCCAAAGAAGAACGAAGATGGCGTTAAAATATTTTCCAAACCTATCACTACAGTAGCTCTATCTAGGATATTGAGCACATTTCTCCCGGACAACGCCGAGTATTTCAAAATCAAAGAGGCCTCCTGAGCACTACTGAAATAACTCTTATCGATTCCCCATCCTTTTCAGCGTAGACGCTGTTAACATATTATCCAAACCTATCACTACAGTAGCTCTATCTAGGACATTGAGCACTTTTTTCCCGGACAACGCCGAGTACTTTGAAAATCAAAGAGGCCTCCTGGGGACTACTGAAATCACTTAGGTATCATTCTCTCCTTTTCATCTGCAAAATTGTCCAAAGGGGAACGAAGATGGGGTTAAAATATGTTCTAAACCTATCACTACAGTAGCTCTATCTAGGATATTGAGCACTTTTCTCCCGGACAACGCCGAGTATTTCAAAATCAAAGAGGCCTCCTGAGCACTACTGAAATAACTCTTATCGATTCCCCATCCTTTTCAGCGTAGACGCTGTTAACATATTATCCAAACCTATCACTACAGTAGCTCTATCTAGGACATTGAGCACTTTTTTCCCGGACAACGCCGAGTACTTTGAAAATCAAAGAGGCCTCCTGGGGACAACTGAAATCAGTTAGGTATCCTCCCTCCTTTTCATCTGCAAAATTGTCCAAAGGGGAACGAAGATGGCATTAAAATATTTTCTAAACCTATCACTACAGTAGCTCTATCTAGGACATTGAGCACTTTTCTCCCGGACAACGCCGAGTACTTTTAAAATCGAGGAGGCTTCATGAGCACTCCTGAAATCCCTTAGGTATCCTCTCTCCTTCGGATCTGCGAAATAGTCCAAAGGGGAACGAAGATGGCGTTAAAATATTTTCCAAACCTATCACTACAGTAGCTCTATCTAGGATATTGAGCACTTTTCTCCCGGACAACGCCGAGTATTTCAAAATCAAAGAGGCCTCCTGGGGACTACTGAAATAATTCTTATCCATTCCCCCATCCTTTTCAGCGTAGATGCTGTTAAAATATTATCCAAACCTATCACTACAGTACCTCTATCTAGGACGTTGAGCAAAAAAGGAGGAGATAATGCATGGGAATAGTGCATCATGACAACGGAACCGATACAACCCTACCTCACACTTCTCAAAAAAGGAGGAGATAATGCATGGGATGAGTGCATCATGACAACGGACCCGATACGACCCTACCTCAACACTTCTCAAAAAGGTTAGCACTCTGGCCATTCAAAATTGCCTGGGCCGCCCCGTCGGGATTCCCCCGGTAGAGGCGCCTCAGTAAGCTTACTCCTCCCCAAAGAGGGGAGGCAAAGCCTGGGAGTGTAGACCTCTTAGAACTGCACAGGACAGACCCATAGACCGGCGGAATGAAGCCCCGAAGGCCAAGACGATACCAGTCTATGGAGTGCAGTATCAATCGGAACAGATACTACACCTTGATCTTAGCCAAAAGAAGTGAATTAATGTAATTTTCGGTTAAAAAAAAATGGCGTCTAAAAGCTATGTTGAATTAGAGAAAAACGGCCTGGGGAAGTCTAAAATTATTTGTTGATATTCAAAATTGATGTAATAAGTTGTTAAATAGTATTATACAATGTTTGTTGAAAGAAAATCCTAGTTATTATTACTTGTTAATTTATTAATGTAATTTAAACAGTGTATAGTGGATAGACCGCTGTACTGTGGTAGATTCGTTATAAATACTGATAGAAATCGTGCCCAAAATTTTAATTTCGGATGCTTCGTCGGCCTTTTGGCTAAGATCAAAGTGTAGTATCTGTTCTCGGCATTTTTGCCTTGAGATCAAGTGTATTATCTAGTCCTATCCAGTAGGTGTCGGTTTTACACTGTCGAATCAAAAATCAGATTATCATTTTTTTTTTTAATCCCGTTTCCTTTTGGGGATTTCTTCTCCCCTAAAGTACAGGCTGAGGTCGTGATCTCACAGACGATTACTCATACGCCCCCCCTTTCCCTGAATTTCACCTGAGGCGTTCACACCTGCGAATGCTGGAACTCCACCTCCTCAAGTTTCGCCTGAGGCCCCACTGGCGAATACCGATTTCCCCCCCGATTTGGCCTGAGGCGCTCATACCGGCGAATGCCGACACTCCCCCTCCCCAGATTTGGCCTGAGGTGCTCCCCCTCCCCAGATTTGGCCTGAGGCGCTCATACCGGCGAATGCCGACACTCCCCCTCCCCAGATTTCGCCTGAGGCGCTCATACCGGCGAATGCCGACACTCCCCCTCCCCAGATTTCGCCTGAGGTGCTCCCCCTCCCCAGATTTCGCCTGAGGCGCTCATACCGGCGAATGCCGACACTCCCCCTCCCCAGATTTCGCCTGAGGCGCTCATACCGGCGAATGCCGACACTCCCCCTCCCCAGATTTCGCCTGAGGCGCTCATACCGGCGAATGCCGACATTCCCCCTCCCCAGATTTAGCCTGGCACCCCACCGGCAAATACCGATACTCTCCTCTCCCCCAAATTTGGCCTGAGGCGCTCACACCGGCGAATGTCGACACTCCCCCTCCTTAAATTTGGCCTGAGGCGCTCATACCGGCGAATGCCGAAACCCCCCCCCCCCTCCCCCAAATTTGGCCTGAGGAGCCCCGCGACCGAATACCGAGACTCTCCCTCCCCCCCAAATTTGGCCCGAACGCCGACACTCCCCCATCCCCAGATTTGGCCTAGGGCGCTCATACCGGCGAATGCCGACATTCCCCCTCCCCAGATTTGGCCTGAGGCACCCCACCGCCGAATGCCGACATTCCCCCGTCCGCAGATTTGGCCTGTGGCGCTCACATCGGTGAATGCCGACATTCCCCCCCCCCCTCTCCCCATTTGGCCTGAAAGGAGGAGGTAATGCCTGGGAGTATTATATCCGGATAACAGAACGGCCATAGTGAGGAAGGGAGGGGGGAAGAAATATTAGCGTCTATTAATAATTAAGAAAGAAAGGGTGGGAGTGAGAGGGAAAGAGAAAGAAAGGAAAAAAATGGTTGTAGTGTGAGTGAATTTCCTCCCGCCACTCCCTTACTCTGACGTCATATCTAGTTTATCGTGACTTTGCATTATTTTTCTTCTCAAATTAGTATAAATAACGTTGAAAAATGGAGTTAAAAGCCACCCCCCATTGGAGAAAAGTGCTCAGTCGACCCCGGAAGAGTCAATTTTTTTTTCCGGTTCCGAGATATTAGACGCGCCTGGGCTGGCCGGTTGGAATGATGTCACCCGTGTGACCGTTTGTTGGGTACTTTCGGAGGAGAAGCTTTACATACATACATACATACATACATACATACATACATACAGACAGGTGGGATTTATATAATAGACTAGCGGGGCTACCCGGCGTTGCTCGGGGTCATAAAAACATATAATTGAAGAGAAATCGCGTGTGTAACATTTTTATATTCAAACTTCTTCATCTTTATCTTTCTACCTTTCTCTTCCCTGGTCGCCCCATTTCACTGCTACTTTCTAAGTTTGCCTTTTGTGAAAGCTGCTTCTACCCCACCATTTCTCCTACGTTGCCCAGGGCAATAGTATGACATATTTCTATAAGAAGTACCACCTCTATCTACGCTTTCTATATAGGTACTTATCTCCGTTCCGGTATTAATACTATATACGTATATATTGCCACCGTTGTGCGCAGACTATATACGTACCTATCGTCGCCCCAGTGCACGTACTATATAAGTACCTATTGCTGCCCTGGTATGCATGCTATATACGTACCTATTGCCGCTCCGGTATGCATGCCATATACGTACCTATCGCTGCCCTGGTGTGAATGCTACATACGTACCTATCGCTGCCCCGGTGTGAATGCTACATACGTACCTATCGCTGCCCCGGTGCAATGCTACATATATACCTATCGCAGCCCCGGTGCAAATGCAGAATACGTACCTATCACCGGCCCACTGTGAATACTATACCGCAGAAGGCTTGTGGTCCTATACCACAGAAGAACCCCACCCCTGGTTACTATACTGCAGAAGCCTCGTGATTCTATACCGCAGAAGCACCCGTCCTGGGTCCCATACCGCAGAAGCACCCCCCTGGGTGCCATACCACAGAAGCAGCCCCCTGGTGTCATACCGCAGAAGCCTCAGGTTCCTATACTGCAAAAACACCCTCCATGTGCCATACCACAGAAGCACCCCCCCGTTGCTATACCGAAGAAGCACCCCCCGGTTGCTATACTGCAGAAGCCTCGTGGTCCTATACTGCAGAAGCATCCCCCCACCGGTTGCTAAACCGTAGAAGCCTTGTGGTCCTATACCGCAGAATCACCCCTCCCCGGTTGCTATACTGCAGGAGCCTCGTGGTCTTATACCATAGAAGCACCCCACCCTTGGTTGCTATACTGCAGAAGCCTCGTGGTTCTATACCGCAGAAGCATCATCCCTGGGTGCCATACCACAGAAGACCCCCCCCCCGGGTGCCATACTGTAGAAGCACCCCCCTGGGTGCCATACTATGGAAGCACACTCCTATACCGCAGAAGAACCGCCTGGGTTCAATACCGCAGAAGCCTCAGGTCCTATACCACTAAAGCACCCCCCGGTTGCTATACCGAGAAGCCTCATGGTTATCTATTGCAGAACCACCCTCCGGTTGATATACCACAGAAGTATCCCCTGGTTGCTATACTGCAGAAGCACCCCCCTGGTTTCTATATCACAGAAGCACCCCCTGGGTGCCATACCGTAGAAGCACCCCCCGGGTGCCATAGTGCAGAAACCTCAGGTTCCTATACTGCAGAAGCACCCCCCCCCCCGGTTTCTATACCGCAAAAGCACTCCCAAGCCAGCTGCCATACCGCAGAAAGCTCAAGTTCCTATACCGCAGAAGCACTCCCCTGGTGCCATGCCGCAAAAGGTATCCTCCCTCCTTTTCATATGCAAAATAGTCCAAAGGGGAACGAAGATGGCGTGAAAATATTTTCAAAACCTATCACTACAGTAGCTCTATCTAGGATATTGAGCACTTTTCTCCCGGACAACGCCGAGTACTTTTAAAATTAAAGAGGCCTCCTGAGTACTACTGAAATCACTCCTATCGATTCCTCCATCCTTTTCAGCGTAGATGCTGTTAAAATATTATCCAAACCTATCACTACTGTAGCTCTATCTAGGACATTGAGCACTTTTCTCCCGGACAACGCCGAGCACTTTAAAAATCAAGGAGGCCTCCTGAGCACTACTGAAATCACTTAGGTATCCTCCCTCCTTTTCATCTGCAAAATAGTCCAAATAGGAAAGAAGATGGCGTTAAAATATTTTCAAACCCTATCACTAAAGTAGCTCTATCTAGGATATTGAGCACTTTTCTCCCGGACAACGCCGACTACTTTGAAAATCAAGGAGGCCTCCTGAGCACTACTGAAATCACTTAGGTATCCTCCCTCCTTTTCATCTGCAAAATAGTCCAAAGGGGAACATTGAGCACTTTTCTCCCGGACAACGCCGAGTACTTTGATAATCAAGGAGGCCTCCTGAGGACTACTTAAATCACTTAGGTATCCCGTCTCCTTCTGGTCTGCCAAATAGTCCAAAGGGGAACAAAGATGGCGTTAAAATATTTTCCGAACCTATCACTACAGTAGCTAAATCTAGGATATTGAGCACTTTTCTCCCGGACAACGCCAAGTAATTTAAAAGGTTAAGAGGCTTCCTGAGCACTACTAAAATCATCTATATCGATTCCCCCATCTTCTTCAGCGTAGATGCTGTTAAAATATTATCCAAACCTATCACTACAGTAGCTCTATCTAGGATATTGAGCACTTTTCTCCCGGACAACGCCGAGTACTTTGAAAATAAAAGAGGCCTCCTGAGGACTACTGAAATCACTTAGGTATACTCTCTCCTTCTGGTCTGTCAAATAGTCCAAAAGGGAACGAAGATGGCGTTTAAATATTTTCCAAACCTATCACTACAGTAGCTCTATCTAGGATATTGAGCACTTTTCTCCCGGACAACGCCAAGTACTTTGAAAATCAAGGATGCCCTCTGAGCACTACTGTAATCACTTAGGTATCCACCCTTTTTCTTATTCTGTCAAATAGTCCAAAGGGGAACAAAAATGGCGTTAAAATATTTTCAAAACCTATCACTACAGTAGCTCTATTATGGATGTTGAGCACTTTTCTCCCAGACAACGCCGAGTACTTTGAAAATCAAAGAGGCCTCCTGAGCACTACTGAAATCACTCTTATCGATGATCCCATCCTTTTCAGCGTAGATGCTGTTAAAATATTTTCCAAACCTATCACTACAGTAGCTCTATCTAGGACATTGAGCAATTTTCTCCCGGACAACGCCGAGTACTTCAAAAAGCAAGGAGGCCTCCTGTGCACTACTGAAATCACTTAGGTATCCTTCCTTCTTTTTCATCTGCAAAATAGTCCAAAGAGGAACGAAGATGGCGTTAAAATATTTTCAAAACCTATCACAACAGTAGCTCTATCTAAGATATTGAGCACTTTTCTCCCGGACAACGTCGAGTACTTTGAAAATCAAGAAGGCCTCCTGAGCACTACTGAAATTGCTTAGGTATCCTCCCTCTTTTTGATCTGCAAAATAGTCCAAAGGGGAACGAAGATGGCGTTAAAATATTTTCCAAACCTATCACTACAGTAGCTCTATCTAGGATATTGAGCACTTTTCTCCCGGACAACGCCGAGTACTTTTAAAATTAAAGAGGCCTCATGAGCACTACTGAAATCACTCCTATCGATTCCTCCATCCTTTTCAGCGTAGATGCTGTTAAAATATTATCCAAACCTATCACTACTGTAGCTCTATCTAGGACATTGAGCACTTTTCCCCGGACAACGCCGAGCACTTTAAAAATCAAGGAGGCCTCCTGAGCACTACTGAAATCACTTAGGTATCCTCCCTCCTTTTCATCTGCAAAATAGTTCAAAATGGAACGAAGATGGTGTTAAAATATTTTCAAACCCTATCACTACCGTAGCTCTATCTAGGATATTGAGCACTTTTCTCCCGGACAACGCCGAGTACTTTAAAAATCAAGGAGGTCTCCTGAGCACTACTGAAATCACTTAGGTATCCTCCCTCCTTTTCATCTGCAAAATAGTCCAAAAGGGAACAAAATGGCGTTAAAATATTTTCCAAACCTATCACTACAGTAGCTCTATCTAGGACATTGAGCACTTTTCTCCCAGACAACGCCGAGTACTTTGATAATCAAGGAGGCCTACTGAAATCACTTAGGTATACTCTCTCCTTCTGGTCTGCTAAATATTTCAAAGGGGAAAGAAGATGGCGTTAAAATATTTTCAAAACCTTTCACAACAGTAGCTCTATCTAGGATATTGAGCACTTTTCTCCCGGACAACGCCGAGTACTTTTAAAATCAAGGAGGCCTCCTGAGCACTACGTAAATTACTCTTATCGATGATCCTATCCTATTCAGCGTAGATGCTGTTAAAATATTATCCAAACCTATCACTACAGTATCTCTATCTAGGACATTGAGCAATTTTCTCCCGGACAACGCCGAGTACTTTAAAAAGCAAGGAGGCCTCCTGTGCACTACTGAAATAACTTAGGTATCCTTCCTCTTTTTCATCTGCAAAATAGTCCAAAGAGGAACGAAGATGGCGTTAAAATATTTTTCAAACCTATGACTACAGTAGCTTTATAGGATATTGAGCACTTTTCTCCCGGACAACGCCGAGTACTTTGAAAATCAAGGAGGCCTCATGAGCACTAATGAAATCACTCTTATTGATTCCCCCATCCTTTTCAGCGTAGATGCTACTAAAATATTATCCAAACCTATCACTACAGTAGCTCTATCTAGGATATTGAGCACTTTTATCCGGACAACGCCGAGTACTTTGAAAGTTAAGGAGGCCTCCTGAGCACTACTGAAATCACTTAGATATCCTCCTTTTTTTTCATCTCCAAAATAGTCCAAAGGGGAACGAAGATGACGTTAAAATATTTTCCAAACCTATCACTACAGTAGCTCTATCTAAGATATTGAGCACTTTTCTCCCGGACAACGCCGAGTACTGTGAAAATATAAGACGCCTCCTGAGCACTACTGAAATCACTTAGGTATCCTCCCTTCTTTTGATCTGCCAAATAGTCTAAACGGGAACGAAAGTTGCGTTAAAATATTTTCCAAACCTATCACTACAGTAGCTCTATCTAGGATATTGAGCACTTTTCTCCCGGACAACGCCAAGTAATTTGAAAATCAAGGAGGCCTCATGAGCACTACTGAAATAACTCTTATCGATTCCCCCATTATTTTCAGCGTAGATGCTGTTAAAATATTATCCAAACCCATCACTACAGTAGCTCTACCTAAGACATTGAGCACTTTTCTCCCGGACAACGGCGAGTACTTTTAAAGTCAAAGAGGCCTCCTGAGCACTACTGAAATCACTTAGATATCCTCCCTCTTTTTCATCTGCAAAATAGTCTAAAGAGGAACGAAGATTGCGTTAAAAATTTTCCAAACCTATCACTACAGTAGCTCTATCTAAGATATTGAGCACTTTTCTCCCGGACAACGCCGAGTACTGTGAAAATATAGGACGCCTCCTGAGCACTACTGAAATCACTTAGGTATCCTCCCTTTTTTTGATCTGCCAAATAGTCTAAACGGGAACGAAAGTTGCGTTAAAATATTTTCCAAACCTATCACTACAGTAGCTCTATCTAGGATATTGAGCACTTTTCTCCCGGACAACGCCGAGTAATTTGAAAATCAAGGAGGCCTCATGAGCACTACTGAAATAACTCTTATCGATTCCCCCATTATTTTCAGCGTAGATGCTGTTAAAATATTATCCAAACCTATCACTACAGTAGCTCTATCTATGACATTGAGCACTTTTGTCCCGGACAACGCCGAGTACTATGAAAGTCAAGGAGGCCTCCTGAGCACTACTGAAATCACTTAGGTATCCTCCCTCCTTTTCATATGCAAAATAGTCCAAAGGGGAACGAAGATGGCGTTAAAATATTTTCCAAACATATCACTACAGTAGCTCTATCTAGGATATTGAGCACTTTTCTCCCGGACAACACCGAGTACTTTGAAAATCAAGGATGCTTCCTGAGCACTACTGAAATTACTCTTGTCGATTTCCCCATCATTTTCAGCGTAGATGCTGTTAAAATATTATCCAAACTTATCACTGCAGTAGCTCTATCTAGGACATTGAGCACTTTTATCCCGGACAACGCTGACTACTTTGAAAATCAAGGAGGCCTCATGAGCACTACTGAAATTACTCTTATTGATTCCCCAATCCTTTTCAGCGTAGATGCTGTTAAAATATTATCCAAACATATGACTACAGTAGCTCTATCTAAGACATTGAGCACTTTTCTCCCGGACAACGCCGAGTACTTTGAAAATCGAGGATGCCTCCTGAGAACTACTGAAATCACTTAGGTATCCTCTCTCCTGATCTGCAAAATAGTCCAAAGGGGAACTAAGATGACGTTAAAATATTTTCCAAACCTATCACTACAGTAGCTCTATCTAGGATATTGAGCACTTTTCTCCCGGACAACGCCGAGTACTTTTAAAATCAAGGAGGCCTCTTTAGCATATCTGAAATTACTCTTATCGATTCCCCCATCCTTTTCAGCGTAGATGCTGTTAAAATATTATCCAAACCTATCACTACAGTAGCTCTATCTAAGACATTGAGCACTTTTCTCCCGGACAACGCCGAGTACTTTTAAAGTCAAGGAGGCCTCCTGAGCACTACTGAAATCACTTAGATATCCTCCCTCTTTTTCGTCTGAAAAATAGTCTAAAGGGGAACGAAGATTGCGTTAAAATATTTTCCAAACCTATCACTACAGTAGCTCTATCTAAGATATTGAGCACTTTTCTCCCGAGTAATTTGAAAATCAAGGAGGCCCCATTAGCACTACTGAAATAACTCTTATCGATTTCCCCATTATTTTCAGCGTAGATGCTGTTAAAATATTATCCAAACCTATCACTACAGTAGCTCTATCTAGGATATTGAGCACTTTTCTCCCGGACAACGCCGAGTACTTTGAAAGTCAAGGAGGCCTCCTGAGCACTACTGAAATCACTTAGGTATTCTCCCTCGTTTTCATCTGCAAAATAGTCCAAAGGGGAACGAAGATGGTGTTAAAATATTTTCCAAATCTATCACTACAGTAGCTCTATCTAGGATATTGAGCATTTTTCTCCCGGACAACGCCGAGTACTTTGAAAATCAAGGAGGCTTCCTGAGCACTACTGAAATTACTCTTGTTGATTCCCCAATCATTTTCAGTGTAGATTCTGTTAAAATATTATCCAAACCTATCACTGCAGTAGCTCTATCTATGGCATTGAGCACTTTTATCCCGGACAACGCCGAGTACTTTGAAAATCAAGGAGTTCTCCTGAGCACTACTGAAATCACTTAGGTATTCTCCCTCCTTTTCATCTGCAAAATAGTCCAAAGGGGAACGAAGATGGCGTTAAAATATTTTCCAAACCTATCACTACAGTAGCTCTATCTAGGATATTGAGCACTTTTCTCCCGGACAACGCCGAGTACTTTTAAAATTAAAGAGGCCTCATGAGCACTACTGAAATCACTCCTATCGATTCCTCCATCCTTTTCAGCGTAGATGCTGTTAAAATATTATCCAAACCTATCACTACTGTAGCTCTATCTAGGACATTGAGCACTTTTCCCCGGACAACGCCGAGCACTTTAAAAATCAAGGAGGCCTCCTGAGCACTACTGAAATCACTTAGGTATCCTCCCTCCTTTTCATCTGCAAAATAGTTCAAAATGGAACGAAGATGGTGTTAAAATATTTTCAAACCCTATCACTACCGTAGCTCTATCTAGGATATTGAGCACTTTTCTCCCGGACAACGCCGAGTACTTTAAAAATCAAGGAGGTCTCCTGAGCACTACTGAAATCACTTAGGTATCCTCCCTCCTTTTCATCTGCAAAATAGTCCAAAAGGGAACAAAATGGCGTTAAAATATTTTCCAAACCTATCACTACAGTAGCTCTATCTAGGACATTGAGCACTTTTCTCCCAGACAACGCCGAGTACTTTGATAATCAAGGAGGCCTACTGAAATCACTTAGGTATACTCTCTCCTTCTGGTCTGCTAAATATTTCAAAGGGGAAAGAAGATGGCGTTAAAATATTTTCAAAACCTTTCACAACAGTAGCTCTATCTAGGATATTGAGCACTTTTCTCCCGGACAACGCCGAGTACTTTTAAAATCAAGGAGGCCTCCTGAGCACTACGTAAATTACTCTTATCGATGATCCTATCCTATTCAGCGTAGATGCTGTTAAAATATTATCCAAACCTATCACTACAGTATCTCTATCTAGGACATTGAGCAATTTTCTCCCGGACAACGCCGAGTACTTTAAAAAGCAAGGAGGCCTCCTGTGCACTACTGAAATAACTTAGGTATCCTTCCTCTTTTTCATCTGCAAAATAGTCCAAAGAGGAACGAAGATGGCGTTAAAATATTTTCCAAACCTATGACTACAGTAGCTTTATAGGATATTGAGCACTTTTCTCCCGGACAACGCCGAGTACTTTGAAAATCAAGGAGGCCTCATGAGCACTAATGAAATCACTCTTATTGATTCCCCCATCCTTTTCAGCGTAGATGCTACTAAAATATTATCCAAACCTATCACTACAGTAGCTCTATCTAGGATATTGAGCACTTTTATCCGGACAACGCCGAGTACTTTGAAAGTTAAGGAGGCCTCCTGAGCACTACTGAAATCACTTAGATATCCTCCTTTTTTTTCATCTCCAAAATAGTCCAAAGGGGAACGAAGATGACTTTAAAATATTTTCCAAACCTATCACTACAGTAGCTCTATCTAAGATATTGAGCACTTTTCTCCCGGACAACGCCGAGTACTGTGAAAATATAAGACGCCTCCTGAGCACTACTGAAATCACTTAGGTATCCTCCCTTCTTTTGATCTGCCAAATAGTCTAAACGGGAACGAAAGTTGCGTTAAAATATTTTCCAAACCTATCACTACAGTAGCTCTATCTAGGATATTGAGCACTTTTCTCCCGGACAACGCCAAGTAATTTGAAAATCAAGGAGGCCTCATGAGCACTACTGAAATAACTCTTATCGATTCCCCCATTATTTTCAGCGTAGATGCTGTTAAAATATTATCCAAACCCATCACTACAGTAGCTCTACCTAAGACATTGAGCACTTTTCTCCCGGACAACGGCGAGTACTTTTAAAGTCAAAGAGGCCTCCTGAGCACTACTGAAATCACTTAGATATCCTCCCTCTTTTTCATCTGCAAAATAGTCTAAAGAGGAACGAAGATTGCGTTAAAAATTTTCCAAACCTATCACTACAGTAGCTCTATCTAAGATATTGAGCACTTTTCTCCCGGACAACGCCGAGTACTGTGAAAATATAGGACGCCTCCTGAGCACTACTGAAATCACTTAGGTATCCTCCCTTTTTTTGATCTGCCAAATAGTCTAAACGGGAACGAAAGTTGCGTTAAAATATTTTCCAAACCTATCACTACAGTAGCTCTATCTAGGATATTGAGCACTTTTCTCCCGGACAACGCCGAGTAATTTGAAAATCAAGGAGGCCTCATGAGCACTACTGAAATAACTCTTATCGATTCCCCCATTATTTTCAGCGTAGATGCTGTTAAAATATTATCCAAACCTATCACTACAGTAGCTCTATCTATGACATTGAGCACTTTTGTCCCGGACAACGCCGAGTACTATGAAAGTCAAGGAGGCCTCCTGAGCACTACTGAAATCACTTAGGTATCCTCCCTCCTTTTCATATGCAAAATAGTCCAAAGGGGAACGAAGATGGCGTTAAAATATTTTCCAAACATATCACTACAGTAGCTCTATCTAGGATATTGAGCACTTTTCTCCCGGACAACACCGAGTACTTTGAAAATCAAGGATGCTTCCTGAGCACTACTGAAATTACTCTTGTCGATTTCCCCATCATTTTCAGCGTAGATGCTGTTAAAATATTATCCAAACTTATCACTGCAGTAGCTCTATCTAGGACATTGAGCACTTTTATCCCGGACAACGCTGACTACTTTGAAAATCAAGGAGGCCTCATGAGCACTACTGAAATTACTCTTATTGATTCCCCAATCCTTTTCAGCGTAGATGCTGTTAAAATATTATCCAAACATATGACTACAGTAGCTCTATCTAAGACATTGAGCACTTTTCTCCCGGACAACGCCGAGTACTTTGAAAATCGAGGATGCCTCCTGAGAACTACTGAAATCACTTAGGTATCCTCTCTCCTGATCTGCAAAATAGTCCAAAGGGGAACTAAGATGACGTTAAAATATTTTCCAAACCTATCACTACAGTAGCTCTATCTAGGATATTGAGCACTTTTCTCCCGGACAACGCCGAGTACTTTTAAAATCAAGGAGGCCTCTTTAGCATATCTGAAATTACTCTTATCGATTCCCCCATCCTTTTCAGCGTAGATGCTGTTAAAATATTATCCAAACCTATCACTACAGTAGTTCTATCTAAGACATTGAGCACTTTTCTCCCGGACAACGCCGAGTACTTTTAAAGTCAAGGAGGCCTCCTGAGCACTACTGAAATCACTTAGATATCCTCCCTCTTTTTCGTCTGAAAAATAGTCTAAAGGGGAACGAAGATTGCGTTAAAATATTTTCCAAACCTATCACTACAGTAGCTCTATCTAAGATATTGAGCACTTTTCTCCCGAGTAATTTGAAAATCAAGGAGGCCCCATTAGCACTACTGAAATAACTCTTATCGATTTCCCCATTATTTTCAGCGTAGATGCTGTTAAAATATTATCCAAACCTATCACTACAGTAGCTCTATCTAGGATATTGAGCACTTTTCTCCCGGACAACGCCGAGTACTTTGAAAGTCAAGGAGGCCTCCTGAGCACTACTGAAATCACTTAGGTATTCTCCCTCGTTTTCATCTGCAAAATAGTCCAAAGGGGAACGAAGATGGTGTTAAAATATTTTCCAAATCTATCACTACAGTAGCTCTATCTAGGATATTGAGCATTTTTCTCCCGGACAACGCCGAGTACTTTGAAAATCAAGGAGGCTTCCTGAGCACTACTGAAATTACTCTTGTTGATTCCCCAATCATTTTCAGTGTAGATTCTGTTAAAATATTATCCAAACCTATCACTGCAGTAGCTCTATCTATGGCATTGAGCACTTTTATCCCGGACAACGCCGAGTACTTTGAAAATCAAGGAGTTCTCCTGAGCACTACTGAAATCACTTAGGTATTCTCCCTCCTTTTCATCTGCAAAATAGTCCAAAGGGGAACGAAGATGGCGTTAAAATATTTTCCAAACCTATCACTACAGTAGCTCTATCTAGGATATTGAGCACTTTTCTCCCGGACAACGCCGAGTACTTTTAAAATTAAAGAGGCCTCATGAGCACTACTGAAATCACTCCTATCGATTCCTCCATCCTTTTCAGCGTAGATGCTGTTAAAATATTATCCAAACCTATCACTACTGTAGCTCTATCTAGGACATTGAGCACTTTTCCCCGGACAACGCCGAGCACTTTAAAAATCAAGGAGGCCTCCTGAGCACTACTGAAATCACTTAGGTATCCTCCCTCCTTTTCATCTGCAAAATAGTTCAAAATGGAACGAAGATGGTGTTAAAATATTTTCAAACCCTATCACTACCGTAGCTCTATCTAGGATATTGAGCACTTTTCTCCCGGACAACGCCGAGTACTTTAAAAATCAAGGAGGTCTCCTGAGCACTACTGAAATCACTTAGGTATCCTCCCTCCTTTTCATCTGCAAAATAGTCCAAAAGGGAACAAAATGGCGTTAAAATATTTTCCAAACCTATCACTACAGTAGCTCTATCTAGGACATTGAGCACTTTTCTCCCAGACAACGCCGAGTACTTTGATAATCAAGGAGGCCTACTGAAATCACTTAGGTATACTCTCTCCTTCTGGTCTGCTAAATATTTCAAAGGGGAAAGAAGATGGCGTTAAAATATTTTCAAAACCTTTCACAACAGTAGCTCTATCTAGGATATTGAGCACTTTTCTCCCGGACAACGCCGAGTACTTTTAAAATCAAGGAGGCCTCCTGAGCACTACGTAAATTACTCTTATCGATGATCCTATCCTATTCAGCGTAGATGCTGTTAAAATATTATCCAAACCTATCACTACAGTATCTCTATCTAGGACATTGAGCAATTTTCTCCCGGACAACGCCGAGTACTTTAAAAAGCAAGGAGGCCTCCTGTGCACTACTGAAATAACTTAGGTATCCTTCCTCTTTTTCATCTGCAAAATAGTCCAAAGAGGAACGAAGATGGCGTTAAAATATTTTCCAAACCTATGACTACAGTAGCTTTATAGGATATTGAGCACTTTTCTCCCGGACAACGCCGAGTACTTTGAAAATCAAGGAGGCCTCATGAGCACTAATGAAATCACTCTTATTGATTCCCCCATCCTTTTCAGCGTAGATGCTACTAAAATATTATCCAAACCTATCACTACAGTAGCTCTATCTAGGATATTGAGCACTTTTATCCGGACAACGCCGAGTACTTTGAAAGTTAAGGAGGCCTCCTGAGCACTACTGAAATCACTTAGATATCCTCCTTTTTTTTCATCTCCAAAATAGTCCAAAGGGGAACGAAGATGACGTTAAAATATTTTCCAAACCTATCACTACAGTAGCTCTATCTAAGATATTGAGCACTTTTCTCCCGGACAACGCCGAGTACTGTGAAAATATAAGACGCCTCCTGAGCACTACTGAAATCACTTAGGTATCCTCCCTTCTTTTGATCTGCCAAATAGTCTAAACGGGAACGAAAGTTGCGTTAAAATATTTTCCAAACCTATCACTACAGTAGCTCTATCTAGGATATTGAGCACTTTTCTCCCGGACAACGCCGAGTAATTTGAAAATCAAGGAGGCCTCATGAGCACTACTGAAATAACTCTTATCGATTCCCCCATTATTTTCAGCGTAGATGCTGTTAAAATATTATCCAAACCCATCACTACAGTAGCTCTACCTAAGACATTGAGCACTTTTCTCCCGGACAACGGCGAGTACTTTTAAAGTCAAAGAGGCCTCCTGAGCACTACTGAAATCACTTAGATATCCTCCCTCTTTTTCATCTGCAAAATAGTCTAAAGAGGAACGAAGATTGCGTTAAAAATTTTCCAAACCTATCACTACAGTAGCTCTATCTAAGATATTGAGCACTTTTCTCCCGGACAACGCCGAGTACTGTGAAAATATAGGACGCCTCCTGAGCACTACTGAAATCACTTAGGTATCCTCCCTTTTTTTGATCTGCCAAATAGTCTAAACGGGAACGAAAGTTGCGTTAAAATATTTTCCAAACCTATCACTACAGTAGCTCTATCTAGGATATTGAGCACTTTTCTCCCGGACAACGCCGAGTAATTTGAAAATCAAGGAGGCCTCATGAGCACTACTGAAATAACTCTTATCGATTCCCCCATTATTTTCAGCGTAGATGCTGTTAAAATATTATCCAAACCTATCACTACAGTAGCTCTATCTATGACATTGAGCACTTTTGTCCCGGACAACGCCGAGTACTATGAAAGTCAAGGAGGCCTCCTGAGCACTACTGAAATCACTTAGGTATCCTCCCTCCTTTTCATATGCAAAATAGTCCAAAGGGGAACGAAGATGGCGTTAAAATATTTTCCAAACATATCACTACAGTAGCTCTATCTAGGATATTGAGCACTTTTCTCCCGGACAACACCGAGTACTTTGAAAATCAAGGATGCTTCCTGAGCACTACTGAAATTACTCTTGTCGATTTCCCCATCATTTTCAGCGTAGATGCTGTTAAAATATTATCCAAACTTATCACTGCAGTAGCTCTATCTAGGACATTGAGCACTTTTATCCCGGACAACGCTGACTACTTTGAAAATCAAGGAGGCCTCATGAGCACTACTGAAATTACTCTTATTGATTCCCCAATCCTTTTCAGCGTAGATGCTGTTAAAATATTATCCAAACATATGACTACAGTAGCTCTATCTAAGACATTGAGCACTTTTCTCCCGGACAACGCCGAGTACTTTGAAAATCGAGGATGCCTCCTGAGAACTACTGAAATCACTTAGGTATCCTCTCTCCTGATCTGCAAAACAGTCCAAAGGGGAACTAAGATGACGTTAAAATATTTTCCAAACCTATCACTACAGTAGCTCTATCTAGGATATTGAGCACTTTTCTCCCGGACAACGCCGAGTACTTTTAAAATCAAGGAGGCCTCTTTAGCATATCTGAAATTACTCTTATCGATTCCCCCATCCTTTTCAGCGTAGATGCTGTTAAAATATTATCCAAACCTATCACTACAGTAGCTCTATCTAAGACATTGAGCACTTTTCTCCCGGACAACGCCGAGTACTTTTAAAGTCAAGGAGGCCTCCTGAGCACTACTGAAATCACTTAGATATCCTCCCTCTTTTTCGTCTGAAAAATAGTCTAAAGGGGAACGAAGATTGCGTTAAAATATTTTCCAAACCTATCACTACAGTAGCTCTATCTAAGATATTGAGCACTTTTCTCCCGAGTAATTTGAAAATCAAGGAGGCCCCATTAGCACTACTGAAATAACTCTTATCGATTTCCCCATTATTTTCAGCGTAGATGCTGTTAAAATATTATCCAAACCTATCACTACAGTAGCTCTATCTAGGATATTGAGCACTTTTCTCCCGGACAACGCCGAGTACTTTGAAAGTCAAGGAGGCCTCCTGAGCACTACTGAAATCACTTAGGTATTCTCCCTCGTTTTCATCTGCAAAATAGTCCAAAGGGGAACGAAGATGGTGTTAAAATATTTTCCAAATCTATCACTACAGTAGCTCTATCTAGGATATTGAGCATTTTTCTCCCGGACAACGCCGAGTACTTTGAAAATCAAGGAGGCTTCCTGAGCACTACTGAAATTACTCTTGTTGATTCCCCAATCATTTTCAGTGTAGATTCTGTTAAAATATTATCCAAACCTATCACTGCAGTAGCTCTATCTATGGCATTGAGCACTTTTATCCCGGACAACGCCGAGTACTTTGAAAATCAAGGAGTTCTCCTGAGCACTACTGAAATCACTTAGGTATTCTCCCTCCTTTTCATCTGCAAAATAGTCCAAAGGGGAACGAAGATGGCGTTAAAATATTTTCCAAACCTATCACTACAGTAGCTCTATCTAGGATATTGAGCACTTTTCTCCCGGACAACGCCAAGTACTTTTAAAATTAAAGAGGCCTCATGAGCACTACTGAAATCACTCCTATCGATTCCTACATCCTTTTCAGCGTAGATGCTGTTAAAATATTATCCAAACCTATCACTACTGTAGCTCTATCTAGGACATTGAGCACTTTTCCCCGGACAACGCCGAGCACTTTAAAAATCAAGGAGGCCTCCTGAGCACTACTGAAATCACTTAGGTATCCTCCCTCCTTTTCATCTGCAAAATAGTTCAAAATGGAACGAAGATGGTGTTAAAATATTTTCAAACCCTATCACTACCGTAGCTCTATCTAGGATATTGAGCACTTTTCTCCCGGACAACGCCGAGTACTTTAAAAATCAAGGAGGTCTCCTGAGCACTACTGAAATCACTTAGGTATCCTCCCTCCTTTTCATCTGCAAAATAGTCCAAAAGGGAACAAAATGGCGTTAAAATATTTTCCAAACCTATCACTACAGTAGCTCTATCTATGACATTGAGCACTTTTGTCCCGGACAACGCCGAGTACTATGAAAGTCAAGGAGGCCTCCTGAGCACTACTGAAATCACTTAGGTATCCTCCCTCCTTTTCATATGCAAAATAGTCCAAAGGGGAACGAAGATGGCGTTAAAATATTTTCCAAACATATCACTACAGTAGCTCTATCTAGGATATTGAGCACTTTTCTCCCGGACAACACCGAGTACTTTGAAAATCAAGGATGCTTCCTGAGCACTACTGAAATTACTCTTGTCGATTTCCCCATCATTTTCAGCGTAGATGCTGTTAAAATATTATCCAAACTTATCACTGCAGTAGCTCTATCTAGGACATTGAGCACTTTTATCCCGGACAACGCTGACTACTTTGAAAATCAAGGAGGCCTCATGAGCACTACTGAAATTACTCTTATTGATTCCCCAATCCTTTTCAGCGTAGATGCTGTTAAAATATTATCCAAACATATGACTACAGTAGCTCTATCTAAGACATTGAGCACTTTTCTCCCGGACAACGCCGAGTACTTTGAAAATCGAGGATGCCTCCTGAGAACTACTGAAATCACTTAGGTATCCTCTCTCCTGATCTGCAAAATAGTCCAAAGGGGAACTAAGATGACGTTAAAATATTTTCCAAACCTATCACTACAGTAGCTCTATCTAGGATATTGAGCACTTTTCTCCCGGACAACGCCGAGTACTTTTAAAATCAAGGAGGCCCCATTAGCACTACTGAAATAACTCTTATCGATTTCCCCATTATTTTCAGCGTAGATGCTGTTAAAATATTATCCAAACCTATCACTACAGTAGCTCTATCTAGGATATTGAGCACTTTTCTCCCGGACAACGCCGAGTACTTTGAAAGTCAAGGAGGCCTCCTGAGCACTACTGAAATCACTTAGGTATTCTCCCTCGTTTTCATCTGCAAAATAGTCCAAAGGGGAACGAAGATGGTGTTAAAATATTTTCCAAATCTATCACTACAGTAGCTCTATCTAGGATATTGAGCATTTTTCTCCCGGACAACGCCGAGTACTTTGAAAATCAAGGAGGCTTCCTGAGCACTACTGAAATTACTCTTGTTGATTCCCCAATCATTTTCAGTGTAGATTCTGTTAAAATATTATCCAAACCTATCACTGCAGTAGCTCTATCTATGGCATTGAGCACTTTTATCCCGGACAACGCCGAGTACTTTGAAAATCAAGGAGTTCTCCTGAGCACTACTGAAATCACTTAGGTATTCTCCCTCCTTTTCATCTGCAAAATAGTCCAAAGGGGAACGAAGATGGCGTTAAAATACTTTCCAAACCTATCACTACAGTAGCTCTATCTAGGATATTGAGCACTTTTCTCCCGGACAACGCTGAGTACTTTTAAAATCAAGGAGGCCTCCTTAGCACTAATGAAATTACTCTTATCGATTCCCCCATCCTTTTCAGCGTAGATGCTGTTAAAATATTATCCAAACCTATCACTACAGTAGCTCTATCTAAGACATTGAGCACTTTTCTCCCGGACAACGCCGAGTACTTGAAAGTCAAGGAGGCCTCCTGAGCACTACTGAAATCACTTAGATATCCTCCCTCTTATTCATCTGCAAAATAGTCCAAAGGGGAACGAAGATGGCGTTAAAATATTTTCCAAACCTATCACTACAGTAGCTCTATCTAGGATATATAGCACTTTTCTCCCGGACAACGCCGAGTACTTTGAAAATCAAGGAGGCCTCCTGAGCACTACTGAAATCACTTACGTATCCTACGTCCTTTTCATATGCAACATAGTCCAAAGGGGAACGAAGATGACATTAAAATATTATCCAAACCCATCACTACAGTAGCTCTATCTAGGTTATTGAGCACTTTTCTCCCGGACAACGCCGAGTACTTTGAATATCAAGGACCCCTCCTGAGCACTACTGAAATTACTTAGGTATCCCCCCTCCTCCAAATTGTGCCTGAGGCGCCTACACCGGCGAATGCCGACACTTCCCCTCTCTAAATTTGGCATGAGGCGCCCCAACGGCGAATGCCGCCCCCCTCATTTCGCCTGAAATGAGGAGGTAATGCCTGGAAGGATTATATCATGATAACAAAACGGCCATAGTGAGGAAGGGAGGGGGAAGGAATATTATTGTCTATTTATAATTAAGAAAGAAAGGTAGAAAGGGTGGGAGTGAGAGGGAAAGAAGAAAGGAAGAAAGAATTTCTTCCTGCCACTCTCTGACGTAATTTCTGGTTTATCGTGACTTTGCATTATTTTTCAAATAATACATGATTGCATTGATTTCTTCTTAAATTAGTACTTAACAACGTTGAAAAATCGAGTTAAAAGCCACCCCCCATTGGAGAAAAGTGCTCAGTCGACCCCGGAAGAGTCAATTTTTTTTTCCGGTTCCGAGATATTAGACGCGCCTGGGCTGGCCGGTCGGAATGATGCTACCCGTGTGACCGTTTGTTGGGTACTTTCGGAGGAGAAGCTTTACATACATACATACATACATACATACATACAGACAGGTGGGATTTATATAATAGACTAGCGGGGCTACCCGGCGTTGCTCGGGGTCATAAAAACATAATTGAAGAAAAATCGCGTGTGTAACATCTTTATATTAAAACTTTATTTCTCTCCCTCTCTCTCTATAGCTGTCTCTTTATCTTTCTACTTTTATCTACCCTGGTCGCTACTTTTAAATTTTGCCTTTTGTGAAAGCTGTTTCTTTCCCACCATTTCATTCTACGTTTCACAGGGCAATAGTATGACTTATTTCTATAAAAAGTACCACCACTGTCTGCGCCTTCTATATAGGTACTTATAACCGCACCGGTGTTTATACTATATATTTTGAATCCCCTCATGATATCCTTCATCATTTTAACTCCCCTCGTTGTATTCATCATTTTCGATCTCCTCATACTATTAATCATTTTCAAACCCCTCATAATATTCTTCATCATTTTCAATCTCCTCATACTATTAATCATTTTCATTCCCCTCATAATATTCTTCATCATTTTCAATCCTCTCGTAATATTCCTCATCATTTTCAATCCGTTCATGATATTCTTAATAATTTTCAATCCTCTCATGATATTCTTCATTTTTTCAATCCTCTCATGATATTCTTCATTATTTTCAATCCCCTCATGATATTCTTCATCATTTTCAATCCCCTCATGATATTCTTCATCATTTTCAATCCTCTCATGGTATATTTCATCATTTTCGATCCTCTCATGGTATATTTCATCATTTTCGATCCCCTCATGATATTCTTCTCATTTTAACTCCCCTCATGATATTATTCATTATTTTCAATCCCCTCATGGTATTCTTCATCATTTCCAATCCTGTCAGTCTATTCTTCATCATTTTCAATCCTCTCATGACATTCTTCATCATTTTCAATCCTCTCATGACATTCTTCATCATTTTCAATCCTCTCATGACATTCTTCATCATTTTCAATCCTCTCATGACATTCTTCATCATTTTCAATCCTCTCATGACATTCTTCATCATTTTCAATCCTCTCATGACATTCTTCATCATTTTCAATCCTCTCATGACATTCTTCATCATTTTCAATCTACTCATGACATTCTTCATCATTTTCAATCCTCTCATGACAGTCTTCATCATTTTCTAATCCCCTCATGACAGTCTTCATCATTTTCAATCCTCTCATGACAGTCTTCATCATTTTCAATCCTCTCATGACATTCTTCATCATTTTCAATCCTCTCATGACATTCTTCATCATTTTCAATCCTCTCATGACATTCTTCATCATTTTCAATCCTCTCATGACATTCTTCATCATTTTCAATCCTCTCATGACATTCTTCATCATTTTCAATCTACTCATGACATTCTTCATCATTTTCAATCCTCTCATGACAGTCTTCATCATTTTCTAATCCCCTCATGACAGTCTTCATCATTTTCAATCCCCTCATGACAGTCTTCATCATTTTCAATCCCCTCATGACAGTCTTCATCATTTTCAATCCCCTCATGACAGTCTTCATCATTTTCAATCCCCTCATGACAGTCTTCATCATTTTCAATCCCCTCATGACAGTCTTCATCATTTTCAATCCCCTCATGACAGTCTTCATCATTTTCAATCCCCTCATGACA
Organism: Sepiola atlantica; assembly: GCA_963556195.1. Classification (NCBI taxonomy): domain Eukaryota; kingdom Metazoa; phylum Mollusca; class Cephalopoda; order Sepiida; family Sepiolidae; genus Sepiola; species Sepiola atlantica. The sequence continues at coordinate 23,512,280 of OY744549.1, read as the reverse complement.
GTCTTCATCATTTTCAATCCCCTCATGACAGTCTTCATCATTTTCAATCCCCTCATGACAGTCTTCATCATTTTCAATCCTCTCATGACAGTCTTCATCATTTTCAATCCTCTCATGACAGTCTTCATCATTTTCAATCCTCTCATGATAGTCTTCATCATTTTCAATCCTCTCATGATAGTCTTCATCATTTTCAAACTTCTCATGATAGTCTTCATCATTTTCAATCTTCTCATGATATTCTTCATCATTTTCAATCCCTCATGATATTATTCATCATTTTAAATCCCCTCATGGTATTCTTCATCATTTCCAATCCTGTCAGTCTATCCTTCTTCATTTTCAATCCTCTCATGAAATTCTTCATCATTTTCAATCCTCTCATGACATTCTTCATCATTTTCAATCCCCTTTATGATAGTCTTCATCATTTTCAATCCTCTCATGATAGTCTTTATCATTTTCAATCCCCTCATGATAGTGTACATCATTTTCAATCCCCTCATGATAGTGTACATCATTTTCAATCCCCTCATGATAGTGTACATCATTTTCAATCCCCTCATGATAGTGTACATCATTTTCAATCCCCTCATGATAGTGTACATCATTTTCAATCCCCTCATGATAGTCTTCATCATTTTCAATCCCCTCATGATAGTCTTCATCATTTTCAATCCCCTCATGATAGTCTTCATCATTTTCAATCCCCTCATGATAGTCTTCATCATTTTCAATCCCCTCAGGATAGTCTTCATCATTTTCAATCCCCTCAGGATAGTCTTCATCATTTTCAATCCCCTCAGGATAGTCTTCATCATTTTCAACCCCCTCATGATAGTCTTCATCATTTTCAATCCTCTCATGATAGTCTTCATCATTTTCAATCCTCTCATGATAGTCTTCATCATTTTCAATCCTCTCATGATAGTCTTTATCATAGCTCTATCTAGGATATTGAGCACTTTTCTCTCGGACAACACCGAGTACTTTGAAAATCAAGGTGGCCTCATGAGTACTACTGAAATCACTTAGGTATCCTCTCTCCTTCTGATCTGCGAAATAGTCCAAAGGGGAACAAAGATGGCGTTAAAATATTTTCCAAACCTATCACTACAGTAGCTCTATCTAGGACATTGAGCACTTTTCTCCCGGCCAACGCCGAGTACTTTGATAATCAAGGATGCCTCCTGAGGACTACTGAAATCACTTAGGTATCCTCTCTCCTTCTGATCTGCGAAATAGTCCAAAGGGGAACGAAGATGGCGTTTAAATATTTTCCAAACCTATCACTACTATAGCTCTATCTAGTACATTGAGCACTTTTCTCCCGGACAACGCCGAGTACTTTAATAATAAAGGAGGCCTCCTGAGGACTACTGAAATCATATAGGTGTCCTCTCTCCTACTGATCTGCGAAATAGTCCAAAGGGGAACGAATATGGCGTTAAAATATTATCCAAACTATCACTACAGTAGCTCTATATAGGACATTGAGCACTTTTTTTCCCGGACAGCGCCGAGTACTTTGAAAATCAAAGAGGCCTCCTGGGGACAACTGAAATCAGTTAGGTATCCTCCCTCCTTTTCATCTGCAAAATTGTCCAAAGGGGAAATAAGATGGCGTTAAAATATTTTCTAAACCTATCACTACAGTAGCTCTATCTAGGATATTGAGCACTTTTCTCCCGGACAACGCCGAGTACTTTTAAAATCGAGGAGGCTTCATGAGCACTCCTGAAATCCCCTTAGGTATCCTCTCTCCTTCGGATCTGCGAAATAGTCCAAAGGGGAACGAAGATGGCGTTAAAATATTTTCCAAACCTATCACTACAGTAGCTCTATCTAGGATATTGAGCACTTTTCTCCCAGACAACGCCGAGTATTTCAAAATCAAAGAGGCCTCCTGGGGACTACTGAAATAATTCTTATCCATTCCCCCATCCTTTTCAGTGTAGATGCTGTTAAAATATTATCCAAACCTATCACTACAGTAGCTCTATCTAGGACATTGAGCACTTTTTTCCCGGACAACGCCGAGTACTTTGAAAATCAAAGAGGCCTCCTGGGGACAACTGAAATCAGTTAGGTATCCTCCCTCCTTTTCATCTGCAAAATTGTCCAAAGGGGAACGAAGATGGCGTTAAAATATTTTCTAAACCTATCACTACAGTAGCTCTATCTAGGATATTGAGCACTTTTCTCCCGGACAACGCCGAGTACTTTGAAAATCGAGGAGGCTTCATGAGCACACCTGAAATCCCTTAGGTATCCTCTCTCCTTCGGATCTGCGAAATAGTCCAAAGGGGAACGAAGATGGCGTTAAAATATTTTCCAAACCTATCACTACAGTAGCTCTATCTAGGATATTGAGCACTTTTCTCCCGGACAACGCCGAGTATTTCAAAATCAAAGAGGCCTCCTGGGGACTACTGAAATAATTCTTATTAATTCCCCCATCCTTTTCAGCGTAGATGCTGTTAAAATATTATCCAAACCTATCACTACAGTAGCTCTATCTAGGACATTGAGCACTTTTTTCCCGGACAACGCCGAGTACTTTGAAAATCAAAGAGGCCTCCTGGGGACAACTGCAATCAGTTAGGTATCCTCCCTCCTTTTCATCTGCAAAATTGTCCAAAGGAGAACGAAGATGGCGTTAAAATATTTTCTAAACTTATCACTACAGTAGCTCTATCTAGGATATTGACCACTTTTCTCCCGGACAACGCCAAGTACTTTGAAAATCGAGGAGGCTTCATGAGCACTCCTGAAATCCCTTAGGTATCCTCTCTCCTTCTGATCTGCCAAATAGTCCAAAGGGGAACGAAGATGGCGTTAAAATATTTTCCAAACCTATCACTACAGTAGCTCTATCTAGGATATTGAGCACTTTTCTCCCGGACAACGCCGAGTACTTTGAAAATCGAGGAGGCTTCATGAGCACTCCTGAAATCCCCTTAGGTATCCTCTCTCCTTCGGATCTGCGAAATAGTCCAAAGGGGAACGAAGATGGCGTTAAAATATTTTCCAAACCTATCACTACAGTAGCTCTATCTAGAATATTGAGCACTTTTCTCCCGGACAACGCCGAGTATTTCAATCTCAAAGAGGCCTCCTGGGGACTACTGAAATAATTCTTATCCATTCCCCCATCCTTTTCAGTGTAGATGCTGTTAAAATATTATCCAAACCTATCACTACAGTAGCTCTATCTAGGACATTGAGCACTTTTTTCCCGGACAACGCCGAGTACTTTGAAAATCAAAGAGGCCTCCTGGGGACAACTGAAATCAGTTAGGTATCCTCCCTCCTTTTCATCTGCAAAATTGTCCAAAGGGGAACGAAGATGGCGTTAAAATATTTTCTAAACCTATCACTACAGTAGCTCTATCTAGGATATTGAGCACTTTTCTCCCGGACAACGCCGAGTACTTTGAAAATCGAGGAGGCTTCATGAGCACACCTGAAATCCCTTAGGTATCCTCTCTCCTTCGGATCTGCGAAATAGTCCAAAGGGGAACGAAGATGGCGTTAAAATATTTTCCAAACCTATCACTACAGTAGCTCTATCTAGGATATTGAGCACTTTTCTCCCGGACAACGCCGAGTATTTCAAAATCAAAGAGGCCTCCTGGGGACTACTGAAATAATTCTTATTAATTCCCCCATCCTTTTCAGCGTAGATGCTGTTAAAATATTATCCAAACCTATCACTACAGTAGCTCTATCTAGGACATTGAGCACTTTTTTCCCGGACAACGCCGAGTACTTTGAAAATCAAAGAGGCCTCCTGGGGACAACTGCAATCAGTTAGGTATCCTCCCTCCTTTTCATCTGCAAAATTGTCCAAAGGAGAACGAAGATGGCGTTAAAATATTTTCTAAACTTATCACTACAGTAGCTCTATCTAGGATATTGACCACTTTTCTCCCGGACAACGCCAAGTACTTTGAAAATCGAGGAGGCTTCATGAGCACTCCTGAAACCCCTTAGGTATCCTCTCTCCTTCTGATCTGCCAAATAGTCCAAAGGGGAACAAAGATGGCGTTAAAATATTTTCCAAACCTATCACTACAGTAGCTCTATCTAGGATATTGAGCACTTTTCTCCCGGACAACGCCGAGTACTTTTAAAATCGAGGAGGCTTCATGAGCACTCCTGAAATCCCCTTAGGTATCCTCTCTCCTTCGGATCTGCGAAATAGTCCAAAGGGGAACGAAGATGGCGTTTAAATATTTGTCAAACCTATCACTACAGTAGCTCTATCTAGGACATTGAGCACTTTTCTCCCGGACAACGCCGAGTACTTTGATAATAAAGGACGCCTCCTGAGGAGTACTGAAATCACTTAGGTATCCTCTCTCCTTCTGATCTGCGAAATAGTCCAAAGAAGAACGAAGATGGCGTTAAAATATTTTCCAAACCTATCACTACAGTAGCTCTATCTAGGATATTGAGCACTTTTCTCCCGGACAACGCCGAGTATTTCAAAATCAAAGAGGCCTCCTGAGCACTACTGAAATAACTCTTATCGATTCCCCATCCTTTTCAGCGTAGACGCTGTTAACATATTATCCAAACCTATCACTACAGTAGCTCTATCTAGGACATTGAGCACTTTTTTCCCGGACAACGCCGAGTACTTTGAAAATCAAAGAGGCCTCCTGGGGACTACTGAAATCACTTAGGTATCATTCTCTCCTTCTGATCTGCGAAATAGTCCAAATGGGAACGAAGATGGCGTCAAAATATTTTCCAAACCTATCACTACAGTAGCTCTATCTAGGATATTGAGCACTTTTCTCCCGGACAACGCCGAGTATTGTAAAATGAAAGAGGCCTCCTGGGGACTACTGAAATAACTCTTATCGATTCCCCATCCTTTTCAACGTAGACGCTGTTAACATATTATCCAAACCTATCACTACAGTAGCTCTATCTAGGACATTGAGAACTTTTTTTCCCGGACAACGCCGAGTACTTTGAAAATCGAGGAGGCTTCATGAGCACTCCTGAAATCCCTTAGGTATCCTCTCTCCTTCGGATCTGCGAAGTAGTCCAAAGGGGAACGAAGATGGCGTTAAAATATTTTCCAAACCTATCACCCCAGTAGCTCTATCTAGGATATTGAGCACTTTTCTCCCGGACAACGCCGAGTATTTCAAAATCAAAGAGGCCTCCTGGGGACTACTGAAATAATTCTTATCCATTCCCTCATCCTTTTCAGCGTAGATGCTGTTAAAATATTATCCAAACCTATCACTACAGTAGCTCTATCTAGGACATTGAGCACTTTTTTCCCGGACAACGCCGAGTACTTTGAAAATCAAAGAGGCCTCCTGGGTACAACTGAAATTAGTTAGGTATCCTCCCTCCTTTTCATCTGCAAAAATGTCCAAAGGGGAACGAAGATGGCGTTAAAATATTTTCTAAACCTATCACTACAGTAGCTCTATCTAGGATATTGAGCACTTTTCTCCCGGACAACGCCGAGTACTTTGAAAATCGAGGAGGCTTCATGAGCACTCCTGAAATCCCTTAGGTATCCTCTCTCCTTCTGATCTGCCAAATAGTTCAAAGGGGAACGAAGATGGCGTTAAAATATTTTCCAAACCTATCACTACAGTAGCTCTATCTAGGATATTGAGCAGTTTTCTCCCAGACAACGCCGAGTATTTAAAAAATCAAGGAGGCTTCTTGAGCACTAATGAAATCACTCTAACCGATCCCCCCCCCGCTTTTCATTTGCAAAATAGTCCAAAGAGAAACGTAGATGAGGTTATTCGGCATTCCTCGGTAGGGGCGCCTCAGGCGCAGTAGGCAATAAACTTACTCCTCCCCAAAGAGGGGAGGCAAAGCCTGGGAGTGTGGACCTCCTAGAACTGCACATGACAAACTCATAGACCGGCGGAATGAAGCCCCGATGGCCAAGACGATTCCAGTTCATGGGGTGCAGTATCCATCGGAAGATACTACACCTTGATCTTAGCCAAAAGAAGTGAATTAATGTCATTTTCGGTAAAAAAAAAAAATGGCGTCTAAAAGCTATGTTGAATTAGAGAAAAACGGTCGGGGGGAGTTTAAAATTATTTGTTGATATTCAAAACTCATGTAATAAGTTGTTAAATAGTATTATACAATGTTTGTTGAAAGAAAATCATAGTTATTATTACTTGTTAATTTAATAATGTAATTTAAACAGTGTCTAGTGGATAGACCGCTGTTCAGGTGTAGATTGGTTATGAATACCTCAGTAAAATTTTGGAATTTCGGATCCTTTGTTGGCCTTTTGGCTAAGATCAAAGTGTAGTATCTGTTCTCGGCATTTTTGCCTTGAGATAAAGTGTATTATCTAGTCCTATCCGATAGGTGTCGGTTTTACACTCTCGAATCAAAAATCAGATTATCATTTTATTTTTTAATCCCTTTTCCTTTTGGGCATTTATCCTCCCCTAAAGTACAGGTTAATACGCTCCCAAGGATCGGGCTATTTCGCCTGAGGCGCCCCACCGTCGAATACCGATACCCCCCCTCCCCAAATGTTTCCTAAGGCGCCCCACCGGCGAATACCGATACTCCCCCAGATTTGGCCGGAGACGCTCATACCGGCGAATGCCGACATTCCCCATCCCCAAATTAGGCCTGAGGCGCTCATACCGGCGAATGCCGACACTCCCCCCCCCAATTTGGCCTGAGGCGCTCACACCGGCGAATGTCGACACTCCCCCTCCCCAGATTTGGCCTGATGCGCCCCAACGGCGAATGTCGACACTCCTCTTCCCCTAAATTTCGCCTGAGGCGCTCATACCGGCAAATGCCGACACCCCCCTCCCCAGATTTGGCCTGAGGCGCTCATACCGGAGAATGCTGACATTCCCCCTCCCCAGATTTGGCCTGATGCCGACACTCCCCCTTCCCAGATTTGGCCTGAAGTACCCCACCGCCGACATTTCCCCTCCCCAGATTTGGCCTGAGGCGCCCCACCACCGAATGCCGACACTCTCCCTCCCCCCAAATTTGGCGTGAGGCTCCCTATCGCCGAATGCCGACACTCCCCCATCCCCAGATTTGGCCTGAGGCGCTCATACCAGCGAATGCCGACATTCCCCCTCCTCAGATTTGGCCTGAGGCGCCCCACCGCCGAATGCTGACACTCCCTCTCCCCAGATTTGGCCTGTAGCGCTCACATCGGTGAATGCCGACATTCCCCCCCCCCTATTTGGCCTGAAAGGAGGAGGTAATGCCTGGAAGTATAACAGAACGGCCATAGTGAGGAAGGGAGGGGGGAAGGAATATTAGCGTCTATTAATAATTAAGAAAGAAAGTGTGGGAGTGAGAGGGAAAGAAGAAAGAAAGAAAAAAAATGGTTGTAGTGTGAGTGAATTTCTACCCGCCACTCCCTTACTCTGACGTCATATCTGGTTTATCGTGACTTTGCATTATTTTTCTTCTCAAATTAGTATAAATAACGTTGAAAAATGGAGTTAAAAGCCACCCCCCATTGGAGAAAAGTGCTCAGTCGACCCCGGCAGAGTCAATTTTTTTTTTCCGGTTCCGAGATATTACACGCGTCTGGGCTGGCCGGTCGGAATGATGTCACCCGTGTGACCGTGTGTTGGGTACTTTCGGAGGAGAAGCTTTACATACATACATACATACATACATACATACATACATACATACATACATCCATACAGACAGGTGACGTTTATATAATAGATTACATCTGCTTTTTAGCAAATTAAATTGTTTTAATTAGTTTTAAGAAGTTTATGATTATCGGTTCCCAATTATTCAACCTTTTCCTTCGCAAAATTCGTTCCATCTCAATTCGAAAGTAAAATTTGATATCTTTGCAAAATTAGTGATTAAATTCATTTTTACTCAGTTCAAAAGGTTTATGTTTACTAATCCCAATTACAAAAAATGTGTTCTATTTCGATTAGAGAATAACATGTTATTTCTTTGGAAAATTAATAACAACATAATTACAAAAACGTAAACTAATTGCAATAACATCAGACTTACATTTATCCAATCTCCTTTCGTTTGGTTTGTTTTAAATAAGAACACGGCTGAAGGTTGCGAATGTAGTGTTGTGACGAGTCGAACGTGTTTTGTACTTTCAAAATGGCGACGCGAAAAACAACTTCGCAGAAAATTAAAGAAGTACAAAAATAAAAGAAAACACCATCGACGACAGTACCAATTTTTTTGGAAAAAAAAAAAACTTATTTTAATTTTATTGATTTTATATTTTATTAATTTAATTGAGCGTTCGTGAAGAAATAAGATAAATAATCATAATTGAATTTATATAGTAAGTTCAGCAGTCTAATCCAGGTCAACATAAGAGTGTTAAACTGATTTTGTGCGGAATTGTTTTGTTCATTCTTCTGCAGTTTAATATTTGTAATGTTCGTTTCTTTTTTAAATAAATAAAAAGCTGATTTAGTATTATTTATTGATATAATAACATATTGAATAGATTGAAAAAAGAAAAAGGAACGGAATACAAAATGAATTAAAGATTAGGATAATACATTAATATATTTATTTGTTCCCATGAGGAAACAGATTAAAATCGGTAAAAGAGAAACAGTCTACTTGATGATGGCTTCCGGTTATGAAATCGGAAATTGACAAGCGGTGTTTATCAAATAAAATATTGAATAGATTAAAAGAAAAGGAAAGGAATACAAAATGAATAAAAGATAAGGATAATACATTAATTTTTTCGGTTTATTATTATTTATTGATATAATAAAGAAGTAAAAAATAAAAGAAAACACCATCGACGACAGTGCCGATTTTTTTGGAAAGAAACATTTAAAAAAAATTTTTTTTTTATTTTAATATTTTGTTATTTTAATTGAGCTTTTGGGAAGAAATGGAAGTCATAAAATGTACTTAATTTATACAGTAAGTTCAGGTCACCAATCTCATTCAGGTCAAAATAAGACTGGTAAACTGATTTTCTGCGGAATTGTTTTGTTCATTCTTCTGCAGTTTAATATTTGTAATGTTCGTTTTTTTTTTAAATAAATAAAAAGCTGATTTAGTATTATTTATTGATATAATAAAATATTGAAAAGATTGAAAAAAGAAAAAGGAACGGAATACAAAATGAATTAAAGATTAGGATAATACATTAATAGATTTATTTGTTCCCATGAGGAAACAGATTAAAATTGGTAAAAGAGAAACAGTCTACTTGATGATGGCTTCCGGTTATGAAATCGGAAATTGACAAGCGGTGTTTATCAAAAACAGTATTTCATCATTTTCCATCGCTTAGATTTTGGGCAGAACTTTTTTTTATTTCACTCGATATAAACTATTAAAAAAATTGTCTCGAAGGAGAGAAAAAAATTACATTCCAATTATATATATAAAAAAAAATGAGTAAATAATCTATTTAAAATAGTTTTTAAAGAAAGTATTTCAAAATTATACTCAGCGGCACAAGATATTCCAATTATTACAAACACATTGATTTGATAATTTATACTAAAAAATAATAATTATAAAAACCAGTATGATTTTCTTATGTGTTACTAATAAAAAAAAATATTTATATTAAAATAATGGGGGAGGCTTATCCCCTATTTAAAAAAAAGAGGTAAGAATACGTACCTAGAAAGTCGATTTTTTTTTTACTTCAAAACAGAATGAATACTTATTTTAAAATATTAAGGGGGGGAGACTTTACCTGTATTTGAATCTAAATGGGGAGGTAGCCTAACCCGCACCCTAACTCGCCCCTCTTAAACAATCGTAATATTTCCGTTACTTAATTGTTCTTGCTTTGCGCAATTTTTTTCCTATTTATTAACTATACATTTTTTAGCGTGCCATTTCCACCATGTGCCATTCTTTTAGAGCACCATATCTATCGTTACCATATTTTGCGGCAAGATTTTTTACGATGGTTAAAAACACGAGTGAACCTGTGATGTGTTCGACGCCTACGAATCTCCTGGTTAATTCAGATTTTTTAAACAACGTTTCAACCTCTATTCGGTCAAAAATATCCCAGCAGACAAACACATTGATCACATACTGTTGCTGGCTTGAGAAGAAGGCCTTAAAAAGTTCAACGTATGGACGTTTAAAAACAAAGCCGATTGGAATGACGTAGGAGTTATTCGGCGAAAATTCGATTGATCAACTAGAAGCTCAGGAAAATTTTCGCATCGCACATTTTTATCTGCGTCGGTCAACACAAACGGACACTTAAAACACAAAAGACTTTCTGGCGAGATGCAGGTTAAAGGCAAATAAGTGCAAGTTCCGAGACACCTAGGAAACAAAACAAAAAACTAACAGAGCAAGTTAGCCCTGGAACAAGGGAACAGGAACTACAGAAGCAGCTTTTGGCAAAAGTTAAAGAACTCACACTCCAAGAAGCTCTAAATAGTTGCAGAATACATTAAACTACCATGAACCACAAGTCGAACACACAGCCTTGACCCTTCCCTGGGTGGCGGAGAATCTGATGAAGAGAGAACTCTTCTATCTCCTTCTATGCTTCGGAAGTGAATTACTTCCCTTGATCACTCTTTCTTTTTTAGTCAGCCATTGTTTCTCGTAGAGACTAGATCCCTGCGTAGATAGTTGTCGAATAAAGCTTCTTCAAGCAAACTCAGTCTTCTTAAACTAATTCTATTCCATCCTTTTGACTAACTCATTACAACATGACTGCCCAAAAAAACAAGAGGTAAAAGGCCAGGAAGTAGACGTCATCATATGCAACCATTACAAACGACGCGGCAGCACTCAGTGCAACCGAAATAGAAAATGTCCGTCATGAGATACCAGAGAGGATCATCAGTTATGATAACCCATATTTCAGTTCTGTTCTCTTTAACTGTTCGCTAAGGAATGGTGTTTTGAGCATCGCACATCATCACCCAGATATTAACTGTTCGCTAAGGAATGGTGTTTTGAGCATCGCACATCATCACCCAGATATTAACTGTTCGCTAAGGAATGGTGTTTTGAGCATCGCACATCATCACCCAGATATTAACTGTTCACTAAGGAATGGTGTTTTGAGCATCGCACATCATCACCCAGATATTAACTGTTCACTAAGGAATGGTGTTTTGAGCATCGCACATCATCACCCAGATATTAACTGTTCACTAAGGAATGGTGTTTTGAGCATCGCACATCATTACTCAGATATTAACTGTTCGCTAAGGAATGGTGTTTTGAGCATCGCACATCATCACCCAGATATTAACTGTTCGCTAAGGAATGGTGTTTTGAGCATCGCACATCATCACCCAGATATTAACTGTTCGCTAAGGAATGTTGTTTTGAGCATCGCACATCATCACCCAGATATTAACTGTTCGCTAAGGAATGTTGTTTTGAGCATCGCACATCATTACCCAGATATCTTTAATTGGATAACCAAGCTAAGCGTTGCATGCAGGCAATATAAATCTGCTACTAAGAAAGCTACCTCGCGTTGACGTGACCGTGACATGGTGTTGTAAAGTCTTCGAACAACTCCGATAGACAATAGAAGACACTTCATGGGTTAACTGCTGTACAAAAAAAAAGATGGTAAAAAACCTTCCAGCCGGATGTGAATACTCGCCTATACCCAAAGCAAGCTTACACAATATATCATGACCAGCATATCATAGATATCCCCCATCGGCAGGTGGCACATTATGTTAAAATACTGGAGAAGGATACTGGCAAATGGTCCCCCGCAGATGTCACACAATCGTGTATGGAGTCCAGATCATACATAGTGCCTACCCGATCAGGACAACCAATCCGCATCAATCTACATCACCTGAGGGAAGTGTGGTTTGAGATACTGTGATATTTGGCCTTAGTGATAATATCTGTCAATTTAGATATCCTCCCTTTGCAGATGTGCTGTTTGGAGTATATGGACATAGATGGCTCTCAATCTCCACCGTTCACTGTCAACGGCTCACCTTTTACTGCTTACTGTTTACTATTCACTCTCTGCTCGCCAGAAATCAACTGAACTTTTCAATTTCAAAAGATTAGTTTCCATACTAATAAACCCAGCACCAGTCCATCTATGTCCAAAGACTCTAAACAGTCAATCTGCAAAAGGGAGATCACTCAATGGACAGATATTGTCACCAAGGCAAATTATCAATGCTACTAATCCAAGTCCAAATTCGGATATTAACCCTCCAAGTATTCCTAATCTCTGCTTCACAATCATTTCCCCAGCACCCGTGGTTCGTATAATTTCGCTCTCTTCCACTGTAGAATTCACCAAACTTAGTACCGTTGCCGAATCAGTCCTTATCTCGATGTCTCTTAATACCCATTTGATCAACTCTGCTTTCCCAGTCTACTCCACTTGTTCTCCTATTGACATAACTGCACGCCAGTCGACGCCATGCAGCAACTGGATAGTACCCCAACGATTTGCCGAAAATGGAGAACAACTGACGTCTACTCATTTCTTCTGATTTCTCAGGGATTTCGTTGCCTCTTCTGAACATCAGCTCACCCATCTTTCCTTTGATCAGCTGATCGTCCATGGATTCTGGCGGCTTTGCTGTTTACCCAAATCCTTTAAGATGTTCCACCACTTCCTTTGTCACATCCACGATTATGTCATCAATGTAGGAATCAGTGGGCTCTTTTGCCTTATTTCCTTTCATTAACAGTTTTTAGAACGGCTGCCATAATCTTTGCTGCAATGTTACGGCCAAATCCTAACCGTGTTAAACAGTAGGTTCTTCCTTTATAGCATACAAGCAGGTACTTCAAGAGTTCACATGTAGCTGCAAGTCGGCAGACTTAAGGTCCACAATTGCAGTTCCTCCTGCCAACCACCTCCATTTTCTCATCTTTTTAACACACACATCTATTATGTCGCTCCCTGTATCACATGCTGCACAACGGTTCAATTCTCGAAAGCTTAACACTGGCTTGACTTTATTTTTTGTGGCCTGGAACACTGCCATGAACGGAAACAACAATTCCTTCACCTTTCCATGGTAGAAAAATAGCTTTCCACCTCCTTCTCAAACCCTAAGTTTTATTCACACTCCAGAGAATTCTTGTCACATTTTTCCTGGTTCTGCAACACTAGAGTCACTCCTATCCATTTCACTGTCCATTTCTTTCCATCCAAATCTGCTTCAAAATCTTGGTCCTCAATTTTGCACAATATACATCTTCAACTTTCACCTAAGTTTTGTTTATAGTAACACCTCCAATCGCATTGATTACACTCATTAAAATTGTGACATCGATCTCGACAATCATGTGATCTCTTACAATCACTTCCACCCTCACACGTACTCCACATAATTTTATCTCAACTTGCCGGGGTCATTTAGATTTTACGTCTCTTCCATCAACAGCTACCACACCCACTCACACTTTGTGAGTTGAGTAAAATGGTGGTGCATCCAGAATCGACAAGCGCCGTCATTATAGTATCATTTGTTGATACTTCGTACTGCACCTTCATTCTGTTGCTGTTGGGGAGCTACTGGCGCAGAGCTCCGCCTTCCGCTTTTTTTTCTTTTGAACCCAAGAACATCTTGCAATGGACACATTTTCCACTCATAGTACCTTACTCTGGCTCTAGGTGGCTTCGTATAATCTTTAATAAAATACGGTCCTTGGTATCTAAAGAATCGAATGTTTGTGATTCTCTTTGAACCTCATCTATCAGTGTAGTGTTTTGTGTCTTTCACTTTCTTTTGATAACTAATAACCTTGCAGTATCAGTTTACTGACATCCATTCTTTCTATGTGAAATAGATGTTGCAATGCAACATATATATTATCTGTGAATCCTGTGACGAATGCCAATTTGTCCGTATGATCTCTCTAGGTATCCTGCCAGTACAGCTAATCTTTTTATTGTATTGGCGTAAACATCTACCGATTCTCCAGTTCACCTGAATCGTTTCAGTTTTTCATAGACTTCAAAAGGCCCTTTGGTGAACGCTGTCATTAATCTCTTATCTCTATCAGTTCGGCATCAAATTGCTCTTCATTATCATCTGATCGTGCAGAAAAAGTGGAATAACACTAGCAAGGTTTTGTATTTTCTGTAGTTTTGCTACCAGTTTCACTTTTTTCATCCCCTCACTATATCATATTCTCCACTAAAAAGCGATATCAAATCTTAGCTCAATTTGAATTTTACGGACTCCATATTCTTCTCTTTATTCCGAAATGGCTTGTAATCTTATAATGAAATTAAATTAAATTTCCTACGATGTCACTGCCACGAAATAGCTACATCTCCGCTGTTCACTGCTGCCCAGAAATCAACTTAACTCTTAAATTTCAAAATATTAGTTTTCATACTAATAAACCCATTACTTTTGCAAATTGACTACCAATCAGAGACATCTATGTCCATAGATTCCAAACAGCCAATCTGCAAAGGAGAGAAAACTCAATGGACAACTAAAACCCACCACATATGCAAATTGACTACCAGTCAGAACCATCTATGTCAAAATACTCCATAATAGCCATTCTGCAAAGGGAAGATAACTCAATTTACAGATATTGTCACCAAGGCAAATTATCACAGTATCTTCAACCACAAAAGTGCAATGGAAAATGATGTTAATTAAACAGTGAACATTGTGAATGAGACGGAGGTTGTTCATAAAAAGGGGCAGATGAAACATTACATAGAAAATACTAATGTGGAAAGAATCTGACTGTGCTGTAAGAAGAAACGTCACGTATATATAATTTGGGATTCTGATTCTGTTGCGATATTGTGGAAGTGATTGGCAGAAAAATTACAATCGCACTGCGATCAAAGAGGATATCGGATACTCTCCAGTCGAACTTGTTTATGGTATACCTCTATCGATGCCGGGTCAGATGCTGACCCATATAGATTTAACGGTAACAGGTCCAGTTCTGTACACAAACAGACTGCAAGCATATTTTAATAAGCTTCCACCGATTAACCCTAGGCAACAGACCACAAAATATTCGGTTCCTAAAGACATTTCTTAATGGACTCACGTTTTTCTTAAAAAAAGACTCTGGAATCCCCACTTGCTCAACCTTATATTGGTCTTTATCGCGTGCTGTCACATACATACAAATTATTTACACTAGATATCGGTGGTAAAAAAGAAACTTATCTATTGACAGGGTAAAAAAGCCTTTCTAGACACAAAAACACAAAAGCCAGACAAACCTCCTATATACATATTGCATCAACCCAGTCTTACACCACTAAAAGTGCATACACCTCCAAAAGACAATGACGCTACCACGTCACACGGACGTCGGCAAGTACATTGGCCAGAAAAACAGTGGAAGACTCTCTCTATATATATAGAATTAGCTTTGTTCGAGTCCTTGTACAATTACTGCTTTTAACAGAAAAGACAATAATTTTCCACAGAAAATAAATTTTCACAGAAAATACATAAATATTAAAAAAACTGTTTAAAAAACTTCTTGCAGAAAAGTGATAAACATTGGACATCTGTTTTAACCAAATAAAACCTTTTAACTGAAAAGTAAAGGCAATTTTTATTGAATTTTGTAAGCTAAATTGACATATTTTGTACTTTTGTTTTTATAATTGCTACTTTTAGCAAATGACTACGTTTTTCTCTATCGGCTTTCCGCCTAAGCAGGGGTGATGTAGCGGCCATAAACATAAACCTATTTTCTCCCTTCGAAAAATGTCCCCATTGAGTGAGCTGGTGACACACTGACCAATTAGCCTGCACGGCGCATGAATTCTTTCTGTCGGCTGAAGAACTACTTCAGCCTCTTTGGAAATCACAGGCTGTCGCCAGAGAAACCCCTGTCTCTCCTGCCTTTGTCCACTGGACGTGCCAGCATCTATGATCTTCGCCTGAAGATAGTTGCTGACAAACCTCCGACATCTCTAAGAACTCTTAATTTCCTTTTCCTCGCTCGGACACTGTCTAAGTTTTTTCTACCTCTACAAAACGGTATAGGTAACTTTTTTGAATAAACCATTTTCGCTGTTGTTATACAGATGTTTTGTTATTTAATTTCGTGTCTAAAATCTAAGACAGGGACAACATTCTCCTTCTTTACAGTTCTGGTCACTTTGACTATAAATCGACTTTCAACGGTTTAATTATTTTTCTCAAAAGTTAAAAAAGATGCCGGAATTAAATGTTTAAATAAGAATAAGGAATTGACCAGAAATAAAAGTGTAAGTCACTTCCATTCGTACGACAACAAATAGTTTTGTTACTAAACAGGAGTAGGAGTTATCTTAAATTATTCTGCTTTACGGGCGTGTATACACTGCGCTCTTAGCTGGTAAACGAAGGACTGCCATGAACCATCAGCCTTTTTTATCGGAATAAAGTACAGTCCGACTCCGTTCTAGAATTGCATACTCCCAGTAATTACACCCGTCTTCGAGATGAGGCGGTAATTTATTTCTGGTCGTCTAAGGAGCCCCTATCCGTGAATGCCGACGGATCTGTTTTCTATTTTGTGTAGTCTTTCAGACTCTTCTTGGAATAGCTGTTTCCTTTATACACATAAAACTGACTTCGTGTCAAACCTTGCGGCAATGGGTAGCGGTTAATTAGTGGTAGTAACATTAGTGTTCCTATTTTTGAGCGCTCCCCCAAGAGGGAAAAGTTAGACACAAAGTAGGTTTAAAATGTTGGGAAAATTCAGCTCCCAGCAAAAAGCTCTCTTGATTGGAACCAAACTGTAGCCTCGACTGATTGAGAACAAATTGGCTAAATGTAGCATCAGAACAAATATTACACTTTGTTCCTAGGTAACGGGCTTAGTGTTAAAAATAGTAATAATAATACATTCTCGAGTATCAGAGAAAAGCGGGGTAGGGGGGAGGTAGAATATATTGATTTGACTGATGAGCATGCGCCGTCTATTCCAATATAAACTCGATGTGATTCACTTTATCATACCCTTCGCAGCAAAACACGCCAGCGACCCAGAAACCGGCCAATTCTAATCAACACAATTCAAGCGAAAAAAGACTAGATAAAAGTAAGTATTATATTAATTGAATTAGTTTATCATTTTCTTAAATATGTTTTATTTACTTTCAAAAATTATAACATATTATTCTTAAATTTGGCAGTTGAAAACAATTTAAAATAGGATGGCCAGAAAGTAAACGCTTACATTAACGATTTAACGTGTATAATAATCGACCTTTAACTTTAACTCTAGTAATCGTATTTTGTTAATTGTTGAATTACTAATTTATAAATAAATATTCTGTTGTTTAAAAAAAGGTATAAAACCTTATCGGCGAAATTACAGAATAGTTAACAAAGACCGTTCCGTCTTCATTTTAAAAATATCTTTTTGAAATAGTGCTTTTATCTAGAACTCATTCTTAACATGACGAGGGCGGAATTCTTTTAACTATTGTACGCTAATCAGGATGGAACAAGTTTTGGGAGGCAAAATTCCAGTAACTGAGATTATTACCTTTAAACTATAATTACTCATTAATTTTATCTCTTTGAAGATTTTATTTTAAGCGAATTTGGTAGATAATTTGGTTACAAATCATTAAATTTCACGTGAATAAGAGAAATGCAAATGGCGTCCGAAATCATACAAAGGCTAAAAATATAAACCTGCAAAAATAAAAAAACTATTTTCAATTTTTTTTTTTTTTAATTTTTTATTTTATTTATTTATCTACCTCCCACAAGGTAAGATGTGACACACGGTCGGGAAAGTGCGATTAGATAAGCCAGCGCTCGAGAGGTGAGCACTCTGGCCATTTAAAAATTGCCTGGGCAGCCCCATCGGCATTCCCCGGTAGAGGCGCCCATCAAACCTTTTATTTTGTTTGCATGTTAAGAGGTCTGATGGGAGGATTTGATAAAAGTAATATTTTTTATATAATTTTAAAACCGTTTATAAAAAAGTTAGCCATCTGCAATGATTTTATAGCAAAATCATTCAAACTGAAAATTCACGTTTAAAATAAGTAATTTTGAGATGTAATTTTACCTTCAATTTGTTTATAATAAATTTAGTAAATAATTGCAAGTTGATAAATAAAAATGGAATTTGAGCACATATAGAGATTGCACTATCAAAATGACTTTAACTAAATCTAAGATAAGATACATAGTTGAAGAAAAAAACAATATTAAAAAGAAAATTAGATCTACATTTACAAGTAAGATAAATTTGTATATGAAAACCCTCAGTTGCACCCGTTTACCACCCGAAAATGAGATTTTCCTTTTAATGCCATTACTTGTGAATATTATGAAAATCTTGGAGACACAAAAACCAAAATATTTTTTTTAGAGTCGGAGATCAATTTGAGATAAAAATCTAACGTAAAATGATCACGCATTTCCGAGTCATTATGAAACCAGATAACTGATTAAGGGCATGTAACAAATATTTTGTTAATGTGGATACATGTGTGTGTGCTTTTTTTCTGGAGGACAGAGATAAAAAAAAAAAAGCTTTTAATTAAAACTAAGTCCGGATGCTGCCCCCCCCCCCCAAAAAAAACCAAGAATATGATTTCATCTAAATGTATTACATGTTTATTTACTCCTCGCGGAGTTAGGCACAAGGCCAGTTTTATCTTTCTCCCACAAGTAAGATGTGACCCAAGATCGGGTCGAGCAAGTGGGGTTAAAAGCCAGCGCTCGAAAGGCGTTCAAACTTGATCGGAAAGTGGCTGATCATCTTCCACACAAGACAGTCATATAGTAACGACATGTTATGATGTTGGTCCCTTTCTATGTTCTGGCAGATTAAGAATTGTTTTTATTGCACCATTTTTACAGGTGTAATTTTTTCCATGCACAGGTTCATAATAGCATAACGTTCATACGAGAAACAACTTTGCTTCTAATCTTTTATGAACAAATTTACATTATTTTTGTTTTACATTCAAGAAAAGGTCGAGTGTACACCATGCGGCATGAAAATTTCTCGAACTGGTTTAACATTTTAAAAGTACATTAAATTTTAATTGAATGTTTTTAATATGGTAGATAATAGCATAACTTTATTTCTGTATTTACAACTTACCAAAACAAATTTAGTGAATACGAAAAATGCAAATAGCATCGTACATAGGAAATGTATTTTTTAAATAAAATCAAGTTTGTGAATACGAAAAATGCAAATAGCATCGTATTGAAGAAATGTATTTTTTTCTTTTACTTTTAATTGGTTTGTGACAAAATATTCATTCGATGAGATTTTTACGGATCATAAATTTCATAATATTAAAAGAATGATTCAAATAAAATGTTTATAGTTGAGCTCAAATTAAGTTTTATTTAATCTTTTTGGTTGGGTTGTAAAATATCGGCTTGTCAACGGCCTATGTCGCTACTTTAAACTAGGGTACCTCAATTGGACGTTCACAAACTCAAAACACACAGTCGAGGGTCTATGTTGCAACTTAAATACCTTAATTGAAAACATTCGTATTCTATTCTTACAATCCCGACTTGAACGTGAATAACAGTAACATTTCAATAGAGAAAAATCAATGAAAAATAACTTTTTCAAAAAAAGAAATTCAATAAAAAAAAAAAGTTATTCATATTATCTGAATTATTTAGACTATTTTTTGTTCATACGTTATTCACAACGTTTCGACCGCTTTAACTTCCAACCTTATTCAGCTGTATATTTTCGAACGTGGAACCTAATAATTGACTTTTGTGACTTTTCTTTCACGATGGTAGATTGTTCCCATTACATCCGCCATAACCGGGTAGAAGTTCTACCTTTTTCATTTATGATAAGGATTTAACCTTCAAACTATGGATATGGCGTAACGGCGCACGATAAGAATTGCACAGGTGAAATAGCACAAGTGAATAAACAGAAAAAATGGGACAAAGCAAGGTCAATTCGGCAACAGGAAAGTAGAACCGTTTGTTCTAAATATGGGCTAAGCTCAAAGTGTTATTTACTTCAAAGAAACCGATTGTTTTAAATAGGGCGACATTGAACCAAAAGTATTAACGTTTCTTTTTTGTTGTGTTCTATTTTCAAACAAACGATTGTATTTAATCACTTATTTTAGTCATTTAATAATTAAATATGGGCTATGCTCAAAATGTTATTTCTTTCAAAGCAGCCGTTTGTCGCTGACTTAGTAAGCAATACGCGGCCATGTTTTTTCCTTCTCGAAGTTCGTATATAATTATTAAACATTGAAAGTAAAGTAAAATTTTTAAAAATTATAAGGTTCAGCACGTTAAAGTATACACGTCGGTAGATAGTGAATCATTTGTTGTTGATTTTTTTTTATTGACGATCTTTCGACTGTTACCATTTACGGTTTTTAAGAAAATCAAATCGAAGTTTTGGTGGAGCATGCTAGGCTCTGACCTCTATAGTTTTAAATAGGGACAATATTGAACCAAAAGTATTAACGTTTCTTTTTTATGTGTTTTTTTTTTTTCAAATAAAGATTGTATTTCATTTCTTTCAGTGATTTAATAATTAATGGGTTTTTTTTTCTGCACGGTGAATAAATAATTATTTAAAAAATGATATTGATGTAATGTGGGATTCATTTGAATTTGCTTACTGAAATGAAGGGTTGTCTTTTTACCGCCCCCCCCCTAAAAAACATGCACAAAATCCATTTTCTCTCATAAATTTCTAGTTACATTTCCTTAAACTACTATTTTGTTAGACAAAAGTCCGGAAATATGTGATCATTTTACGTTATGTTTATATGCGAAACAAATCCTTTCTTCTAAATTCAAAAATACTTTTTACAAGGATTTTCAGAATGTTCACACGTAATTGATTATTTTTTACACGAGATTCCAGAGGATTCGAGAAGATTCTGAATGATTCCGTGAGATTGGATTATAAATCGACTTTCAACAGTCTCTTGGACTATAAAGTAGGAGAGTAGAGAGTGGACATCTGGTTTACTGTCGGCAGCCTTGTACTCTAGCTTACCTTATTTTGTCCTTTAGTCCTCACATTTCATGAGTGACAAAGTAGTAAGAATTGCTGTTTTCTGGGTCGGAATCTTTCCATCTAATACTTATCGTGGGCTAGTTTTTAACTGAATGATTCTGTGAGATTCTGAATGGTTCCGGACGATTAGACTGTAAATTAATTTTTTACAGTATAATAATTTTCTTTTCGCATCATCCCGTACGGACAGTTAGGTTAAAGAAAAGTATACACTTAAGTGCAGCCGAGACATGTCGACATTTTTGTTGTTGATAATGAATGATAGCTTTAATAAAAGTTTAGAAATTATAAAAAATATAGGAAAAAGAACACTCTCCGATTTACACTTAAATGAATTTTATTCAATATTAATAAAAAAGGAACACGTTCCAGTTTACACTCAAACTGAACTTTGTTCAATATTTATAAAAAAAGAATAAATTCAAAAAGAATAGTTTAGACGTTTCTGCGTTAAAGTACAAAAACATCACGATTTTTCAGTAATTTTGTAATTAAGACTAAAATATTTTTACTTAAGTGTTTTTTTTTCTTTTATTTTTCTATCTTTCTATTTTATTTGAGAGTTTAGAGCAAAATATATGGCACACGTTTAAATGTATTTATTTTCTCGCGTCATTTTTGCATTTAATTACAGAACTGTATTTAATTATTCTTGTGAAAAAGGCGTTTGAAAACGGCTTATAAATTATTAAGTACATGAATCTGATATTTCGAAAATAGACAAATTCCGCAAGCAATTTGTTTCGTTCAAAAAATGTGACAGACGGACAAAATCTCTATTTATATATGAAGTTAGGTATGTGTATATATTTATGTTTTTGTATGTTCTAATTAAGCGATCTTTATGAATCAGCTGCTGATCGAGAGGGTTGATAATGTGGGCTATATTTGGTTTTATGCAAAGGGGACAAAAGAGTCGGAAGTCCTGCGTGAAGATTCAGATACTCCCGATTCTCATGAAATTTAAAAATAAATAAATATTCCCAAAATGTCTGTTTCTTTGGAGTATTAAAACAAATATTTTAGGAGGATAATATATGCAAAACCTTCCATTTTAAAATTTGCATAAAATTTGATTTAAATCAATAAGCAAGATTCACATGTAATTGATTTTTTTAAAATTAAAATTCGTAAAAATTCAGAGACTTCAAATTCTTATAAAATTTAACAATAAGTAAATATTTTTAAATTTCTTTTCTTTTTTTTGTATTTAAAAATATTTTAGCGAGAAAAATAAGGGCCAAAGTTTCCATTTTAAATTTTACATAAACTTTAAGTAAGATTCACATTTAATAGATTTAAACAATTAAAGTTGAATAATTATCCAAGGTTTAGTTGCTTTTAATGTTTGTGAAGGGAAATAAGAGTGGAGCAAAATTGTTCGGGAAATCAATTTTAGCCGTTCTTGGACGTGTATATTAATATATGATATAGAAATAGATAAATTTTGTAATAAATATTTTTAAATTCCTGGTTTTTTTATTTAAAAATATTTTAGCGGGAAAACTATGGGCAAAACCTTCTATTTTACAATTTACATTAAATTTATGTAAGATTATCATGTAATTGATTTTTTTTATTAAATTTGAATAATTATCCGAGGTTTAGCTGTTTTTAATGTTTGAAGGGAAATAAGAGTGGAGCAAAGTCGTTTTGTTCGTTTGTTGTACTTCTTGTAGATGCGTCTGTTTGTTTGTTGTACCTCTTGTAGATGCGTCTGTTTGTTTGTTTGTTGTACCTCTTGTAGATTTATCTGTTTGTTTGTTGTACCTCTTGTAGATGCGTCTGTTTGTTTGTTTGTTGTACCTCTTGTAGATGCGTCTGTTTGTTTATTTGTTGTACCTCTTGTAGATTTATCTGTTTGTTTGTTTGTTGTACCTCTTGTAGATGTGTCTGTTTGTTTGTTGTACCTCTTGTAGATGTGTCTGTTTGTTTGTTGTACCTCTTGTAGATGTGTCTGTTTGTTTGTTGTACCTCTTGTAGATGTGTCTGTTTGTTTGTTGTACCTCTTGTAGATTTATCTGTTTGTTTGTTTGTTGTACCTCTTTTTGACGCGTCTGTATCTGTCAATAATTATTTGCATATATAATAATTCTATTTTGCCCCATATTCCACTGATATCTTCAAAATACAATCGCATTTTGATTACTAAAACTAACATGAAATTATGAATCTTCTTCAAAATACAATCACATTTTGATTACTAAAACTAACATGAAATTATGAATCTGTTTCAAATAAATAGAAAATATCACTCAGTTCTAAAAATGATGTTTGAGTAATAACTTGACATTAGGTCAAAAAGATAAATTAAGATTTCCTTATAGGTTACCATATATATTTTGAATTATTCTCATTCTTTAAATGTGAAAAACTTCCCTATTAATTTAGTCATATGTAAAAAAAATCTCAATGTACTTAAATTATGAGGTATACACCCTAAAAGTAGGAGTTTTTATTGCGTGTTTATTTGCATTGTTTTTGTAAATGAACTCTAATTAACCATCTTTCATTCTTTATTTTAAAATGATACACTCATCATTTATACGAATATATCCTCAGGCAAGATGTTGAATTCTACAAAATACGTTAATACATGATATTTTATCGGCAATGTAAGTCATGGTTATAAATTTATTTTACTAAAATTGGGGCACACTTTCATTCTACATTTACAAATGATATGAAGATAAACATTTATAAAAAATATCTCTTGAGGAAAGATTAAATTGTTTAAAAATACATTAATATATTTTATGTCTTATCGGAAACGTAAGTCATAATTATAATTCTATTAAAATTTGGACCCGGGCAACGCTGTATAGTATTGTTTAGTCTTTAAGAACATTGAAATTTTGTGAAGATTTTTACATCAGTTTGTGTATATTTTGTTTATTTCCGTTAGGTTGTTGTTAAAAATAGAACTTGAGATTTATTGTGAATCTAATATTAACCCTGAAATTTTGCTTGAAAATAATTTCATAAAATACTTAATTAACTGTTTTCTTCTTAATATATCGCTTTCATGTTACTTTATATAAGAAAACAATGTTTTAAATCTACTTGTACATTATTTTTGTACACTATATCAAAACATTTTTGAAGCAGTTATGAGAACAAACAAGTTTCCTAGCAAATCCGACTGAAAACAATTGTTGTTGTTTCCTTTTAACTGTTTACAGGAAACAGCATAATAAAAGCCTAATAGTAAATACAAACGTTTACAACCAGCTATATTTATTCTGCTCTATAAAAAAGTACACTAAAATATATACAAATAGAATTAATAGAATTTTTCAACATAATTTTCCAAATCCGCAGGATTAACTCTAAATTTTGATGTTTTTACAAACTAATAGAAATTCTTAAAAATCAGTTACTCATAAATTAATGAACGCAATGAATGTTTAAAAAATTATGTAAATATTTGTCCGTTCGTAAATTCTTTTCTCGTGTTTTATAAACTAAAATTTCTTGTTTATTCACAGGGCAACGGATGAACCGTAACGGATTTTATAAGCATATATACGGAATAAAACGATACTTCTTTTAAATGATAAAAAATACATTCTTGAAAGAGTTTATTTACAAATAAATTAAAATAAACACGCAATAAAAAAACCTCCCATTTCTGAGGTGTATACCTCATAATTTGCATGTTTATCACACTTAAACAGATACGAGAGAATACAGACTTGTAAAGTGTGTAGATTTGAATTCTCAGAATATATTTTTAAAATGCACATGCCGACATATACTGAGAAAAATGCATTTTCCTGTGCAATATGTAATTCAGCATTTCCAAGCAAATCCAATTAAAAATCTCACATGCGGACACACACGGGGCAAAAACCTCATGCATGTAAAATGTGTGATTCAGCATTTCCACAGGAAACCACCTTAAAACGTCATATGCGGACACATACTGGTGAAAAACCTTATGCATGTGAAGTGTGTGACTCAACATTTTCACACGAAACCGCCTTAAAACGTCATATGCAGACACACACTGGTATAAAAACCAATGCATGTAAAGTAGTTTACTCAACATTTAAAATGAACAAGCCTACATACACTGGAAAAAAGACATTTTCGTGTGCAGTATGCAATTCAGCATTTCCAAGAAAATACTATTTAAAAATTCATATGCGGACACACACAGGTAGGAAACCTTATTCTTGTGAAGAGTGTGACTCTGCATTTTCACAAAAATCTAATTTAAAATCTCACATGAAGACACACACGGGTGAAAAACCTTTTGCATGTAAAGTGTGTGATTCAGCATTTAATCGGGAAAAATACCTAAAACGTCATATGCGGACTCACACTGGTGAAAAACCTTATGCTTGTAAAGTGTGTGGCTCAGCATTTTCACAAGGAACTACCTTAAAACGTCATATGCGGACACACACTGGTGAAAAACCTTATGCTTGTAAAGTGTGTGGCTCCACATTTTCACAGAAACCATCCTTAAAACGTCATATGCGGACTCACACTGGCGAAAAACCTTATTCATGTAAAGTTTGCGAGTCAACATTTTCACAAGAATCCTCTTTAAAACGTCATCTACGGACACACACAAGTGAAAAACCTTATTCTTGTCAAGTTTGTAACTCAACATTTACACATAAATACAATTTTACATCTCACAGGCTGACACACACTGGTCATAGTAATGTGGGACAAGAGGGAGAAAGTAGCAACATTAGTGGAAGTTAGTGTCCTTATGGATGCTGGCTTAAAAAAGAACTGCGAGGGATGATAACGAACTACGAAGGTCTTATGTACGGCATGAAAATAAAATGGAATTTTAGAAAGATTCCCACAATTCAAGTAATTATAGGCACAACCGGACTCGTGATAAAGAATTTTAAAAACTACTTGACGAATATTCCTGGTGAACTAAGTGCAAGAAAGATACAACAATGGCACTGAAATGGTTAGAATCATAAGCAACGATCTTTCGATTAGTGTCTGAAACAGGTGATGACTGTCTTGCATCCGGTAGGATCCCTGATCCCAAATAATTAAAAACGTTTCGAAAATTTTAAAGAATTTCAACGTTACTCAAAACTAATTTTTCCTGTTATATTCGGCTCTCAGTTGTATTTGTATCAATGTCCAAGTTATTCTCATATATAATCACACGTATTCTAATGGACGGACTAGGATTTCAAATAAAATATGCTTAACATTTATATAAACATGCTAGCACAATTTAGGTTTCATTTTTCAGAATTATTGCACGATTCCCGATAAATATTATTCTGCACAACGACTTATTAATTCTCATGTTGTAACTGTATAGCAAATGGCGAGTATTTTAATTTTAAATTATTTTATATGGTAGATAATAAAATGTAGAAATTATTTTTTTTTAATTTATAATGTATCTAAAAAAATGATCATCTACGAAAAAATATTTTGTATAACAATCACAAATGTACATGCATTGCGCATCAGTTCTCAATCATTTGTCAAATATATTTTCTCCATCATGATTTCTATTATACAACTCTTTGCAACATTGTTTAATGTCCAGTATGTCCTAGAGTGAGTATTTATCGTGCATCTCTAATGATATTTCTATGTTATTTATGTAACATTTAGTTTGAAAAAAAAATCAATAATCTGTTGTATTGCTTACTTAGACTATTCTGAAAAAAAAAACCTCCAGAGTCACGTTTCTTTATCTGTCTTTTTCTTCTGCTTTCGGGGCGAACGCACAAAGAGGAGATCGTCGACAACCCCCCACC
Source organism: Sepiola atlantica (assembly GCA_963556195.1). Taxonomy (NCBI): domain Eukaryota; kingdom Metazoa; phylum Mollusca; class Cephalopoda; order Sepiida; family Sepiolidae; genus Sepiola; species Sepiola atlantica. The sequence goes on along the minus strand of OY744549.1, from coordinate 23,485,545 downwards.
CCGCCGTCTCGACCGAGGAGGTGGGTTAAGTAAAAGGTGACCTATTTTAATTCCTACCAAGAATGATGAACTATTCCGCCAAACACACACCATTACAATTGCCACACAAAAATACACCAAACACGCTCGCATATACACATTCGTACGAACATGAACTTACAAATAGAACTTTTGCACTCCTTAAAAATATGAACTCTACAAAATGTCTTAGTCAAATAAATTGTTTTGTTTTTAATATAAATGTTTTACTCTTAATTATTGATTTTACAAACTATCATTCTTGTGTGTTAGCTTCATTATTCCTTCGCTTTCTTTCTAATATCATTTCAGATATGATAGTAATGTTTTTCTTTCTTTCCCTTTGTTTGTTTTAATCTATTAATTACATCCACACGTGGTCGGGCCACTTCGACCAATCCATACGTGGTCGGGCCACTTCGACCAATTGGAATGACATGCTGCTATAAAGGCATCTCTTCCACAACCTTTGGTCGGGGGATTAATTCTCCCTTAACCATTTGCCCTGGTTCATCCTTTGTTCATAATCCCCGGCCATAAGACCACTTCCATTAATGTCAGTATTGACAATGATATCTTTAGATGCAGATAGCCCTTAAATATTTAAAGAACCATTTGAAAACATCTGCTTAGAACATCAGTGTACTATTCTCTATTTATCAGGAACTCGCATTGATGTAAACATGTCATTATGTGAAGGGTAATCACAGAATAGGAAAACCACATACAAACCATGCAAGATTGGGATATCATCGAATCATCATCAAAAACATAAAAACAGCGATGTCTTAACTGATCATTTAAGGAATTACCATCACCTCAGTCTCTACTCCATATCCTACATCGCTCGTGATCATAGAAATATTTACATTTGGAAAACCAAAGATTGTGATCGGATACTCCAACAGTCGTTTAAGGTGGATGTTTAAATAACAATGCCGATGGAGATGCCGTGAAGTAATATGCCGAAAGCATCCACATATATGTTAAACAATAAAATGTGATTCAACAACGAATAGTTGAAAGACGGTTATTTAGTTCGTCAGACATTATATCATGATTTTGTGCGGGTGCCATACCTACATTGCAGAAAACAACGGATGTAATTGGAAAGATTTTCAGACAAAATAAATTATGTTCAATTTTGATATGCCTTTTCCTATGTAATTGTTATAATTTTTTAATATTGTGGCAATTACTTTTAAATAACATATTTAGAAAAATATAATTCAATGCTAATAATAAAAAGTATTATTAGCTTTAAGTAATGTTATTATTTAAACAAAGATATTTCTTTTTTGTGTGTGATTATAGCTTTCATGTTTATTTAAGAACTTTAAAAATTCAAATTGTGCAATATTTTTTTATTTCGCTTCATCGTTGCATTTTATTAAAAAGGTTGTGGCATAATTAAAAAAAACGTAATTAAACTATTTTTGCTAAAAATGTGTCTGAAAAGAGCATACACACTGGCAAATGCTAAACATATGTACTATTAACAATGTAATTGTGTAAAGCCTTAAATTAATTATTACAGCAGACACCCTGTTTGAATTCATGAACATCTCAAGGTTTTGATTTCTGGTCATAGCATCCACTCTATTTGTTGGGAATTTATTTTTTAATATTAATACAATATTATTCATTTCTAAAATTAATTCGAAATATCATACATGCTAAGTAAGACAAATTCCGCAATGTATTTATTACTTAAAAATGTGACAGACGTACAAAATCTATTTGTATATTCGGGCAGGGTACTACAATCGTTTAACACACAGCCTTACCGGCATTGACTTAAGGCAAATGTCGTTATGATGCGGCTATACAAGAAATATGCCAGTCGATGGGGAAAACTTTGTGAACCAAACACCTAGATGGACATTCTTACAAGGTCGAGACAATTGGCGGCACTTGCGAAGATCCCCGGGGCAACCACAAACGACAGGATGAACCCCGCTCATCAGCTAGAACAACCACAGACAGAGATAGAGCACACACCAACTATTCTGTTCCCCCTACCGTCACCGACATGAAACAAGACACTTGCTAACCACACCAAGCAACTGACGATAGGGAATCTATCTCAAATGAATCCCAAATCTAGGACCCACACACGCACTTACAGAGTAATACCAAGGTCAGCATACCTCAGAGACTATACTATTGACTTGCATTTTCTTCATTTATCGTTCTTTGTGATGCGGTTGTGAACTGATTCTCGTATGTAGTCTTTTCGGGGAAATAGGTATGCTGTTATATCCACATATTTTGCCCCATAAGGCAAAGAATAGAATACTATGGGACTTGTTGTCACATGTCCCCTTACAAAAATAATAATGTAATTTTGCCAGGAATTACACACAAAACGGATTGATAACACAGTCCTGGCAGGCAAACAAACAAATGATTGGTCAACCAATCAAAACAGAGATGGGATGTTGCTAGGGGAGTTAGGGTGCGAAAAGAGGAAAAGGAAAAGAACATATGGAGACCGGATGAGGACAGCGAGCGAACAGGACGCGAAAAAAAAGGGATTTTGGCAGCTAACCCAGCGGCCAAAATCAAAAATAATTATTTCCTTTCACAAAAAAGGGATTCTAAATCATAAACCTGAAAGGTTACAGCGACGTAATTACCGCTGTTATCGAATCGGACGAGAAGAGTGACACCGCATCCGTCCAGATCGACATTTTAATAATATATATTCCCCAGCCGACAACTAACGATTTCCGACACAACACCAGGGATTGACAGAAGCTCTCTCAGTCAATTAAAAAATACTTTAAAGGTACGTGTCGGTCAAAGGAATGTAATTTATTTGTTCGTCAAAACTCTGAACTTGCAATTACCCATTATTCTTGTCTCAGAAATCAGTCGTCCTAGTTTTTGCAATTCCAGCCCCTTGATTAAGAAATCTCCGGGAGAGGAGAGGAACTGGTCTTTTGAATTTTTACAATTAATAAAACCCTTGTTACGTTGAATATCGCCGTTTTGTTGTTCTTTGCAGGCGTTTTGTTATTTATGTTTATAAATTGAGATTATAAAGTTTTGTTGTCTCCCTTTTGTCAGTTTGTTAAAACCAACAAAAAAAAAGATAAAAAGACGTCTCACAAAGAGTAGTCTTAACATGTGACTTACCCCCTCCCCCCCCCTAAAAAAAAGGAAGAAAGAATATTGAGGCACGTTCGGCGAGCGGGGTAAGGGGAGAGGATCTAAACATTTCACATTTGTGACATCGATATCTGAATATTCTCATTCGTGACATTGACGTACGAATGTCTCATTTATAACAACTCCAATATTGGTATATTTGTTTTTGACATCAAGCTCTACTCTAAACATGTGATGAAAACAGACGTGCACATGTTCAAAACAATAGCCGAATCCTTAGAAAGTGACGACAATCTGTAGTGGAATGGGTACATATATGGATGGTATTTAATGCTACGGAGACAAAGCTCCTTTCCTTTAACAATTACAAGTAACCTTGTAAACCACCAATTGCCATTACAAATAACAACTTATCCGACGTTCAAACTCATCGGCCTAACATTAACATGTAATAATAGATTGGAACAAATAAACTTAAGACATTACCTGCTGCAATGAAAGTGTGCGTTTTATACCCTGCCATAACATTTCTTACACCTGCCAGTATCCTGCATCTCTACAAATCTACCATCCATCCATGCATGAAGTATTGTTGTCACATCTCGGCTGGTAGACTATCCACTATTCCTTCCCTCTTAGACAAAGTCCTCTAAAGAGTCTCTAATTTTATATGGTTCCTCACTATCCACCAAGCTCTGACCCCTGTCGCATCGTCGCAATGTTGCTTCTCTGCGCTTGTTTGACAAGTACTTCAATGAAATGTTCTCCGATAAAATTGCTGCTCTGGTTCCCCTCAACGTAAATACACCCAACAACTCCGGCAATCAGTTAAATATTATCCATTCACCGTGGAATTCCCCAGATGGCAGAGAGCTTTCTACTCTAATTGTTTCTTTCTACGAACTGCCAACCTTTTGAAATCTTTGTCCCTTTGCTGTTTCCCCGACTGTACCGGCATGAAGCAATGTAAATGTAAACAAACACATAGCTACACAACTATTCACTGAAGATTCCCCTTAATGATTATATCCCCTAATCGAAAGTAGCTTCTTATTTCTCAGTGACAATATGCCATGTCTGATGTGAATTTAAGGTAAAAATGTCTTTGTTTTCTTTGGAATTGTGGAAGTGACAAATAACTCATGGAGGAGATAAGGTCACTGACATCCATCAATGTCAAGTCGTTGTACCAACAAATCAGTCAGTAGCCGGTCACTCATCGGGATCTGACACCTGGCTTCCGTAACCAAAGGACGTTTTTACCGATAATTACGATGAATAAACAGAGAAATGGAAAATACTGAATTGGCTCTGAAACCAACCAGATATGGCAAACATCATTGCCGAGATCGTCACATGTCAGTTTAGTTTAATTACTTTATTACATTGAGAAACGTGTATTAGTTTCGAGAAATGAGTTTTCATTAAATAAATCGTTGTAAATAACGGCCAGCGTAATCGGTGGAGAGTTAATCAAGGGACCCATTCATCGTCGAGTGCGGGTGACTGAGCAGGGGTTAATGATTAAGTGACTGTCGGGGGACATTTCCCCACAGTTAAAAGTTGATAATATGAAATGAACAAATTATTGTAAGTAATGGATTTTGTAAAACGCATTTATAATCATCCAGATGTGGCTCAAGAAGAGGAGAACCCTCCACATGTTGAGGTAACAGTGGGAGGTAATAAAACAGACATAAAGACAGAAAGAAGGGCACCAGATATGTCTCAAGGAGATGACCCCCCCCCCTGTTAAGGTAACAGTGAAATGTAGAAAAAGAGATAAAAAATACAGAAAAAAGGGAGGTTATAATCCTATTAGCCAGTCAAAAGTCAGGGAAGAAGATTCCCGCAGATTTAAAATGGGAATCCTTATAAAAACTTAAGACAGTAATGTGTATTAATTGGGAATTGTTGATTGTATTATGTTGGGAAATAAGCGGAGTCATATACGTCCGATTCTCAATATAATCCCAATCGTAACGGGTCTCAGAGACTCCGCTTTGATCGCTCATCGAATCAACGTCAGTCAGTGACAGGTCATAAACTTAGGGTTGAAATCGTTAAAGCAAAAATAGCGTTGAGTGCAGTGTGTTGATTTATGATGGAAATTTTGATAGAAATTTCCAGGTGATTTTCTGGTTTCTATAAGGGCTACTATTTCTCTTTTAAGATAATATAGCTCAGCCTTATTGAACACCTTCCGTTCATACTGTTATGTTTTTGGAAGGTTATTTTCTAAGGTGGAACTTTTCTCTGAGCTAGATAGAAGTGGTAGAATATCCTCATCCAGGTCTCTGTCCTCTGTTTTGTGTAGGTATGTTTGACTTGAGCATATTACATGACCCCTCTTATAAGTGTTCACTTTTCTTTCCTCTCCCATCTAGACTCTTGCCTCTGTTTAGTTTCTATCTACTTTGATTTGAAGGTATTCACTTTCTGTTTTATTTTATGGCTACATTTTCCACGATAGTGTTTTCATTTTCTTTTTAAAAAAAGGCGACCGTAGATTTGCAACCGGTGTATTTTGTTCTCTTCAGACAGGGCAGATTATTTACTCTTCTTGGCCAGAATTTCGTTTCATGAATTACTTCACTTTGCTAACTTAGAATAGTGGTAGCAAAACAATAGTACTTTCTGCTTTGCAACACACAATGGCTGACCTTTTAAGCTTCCTAATTTTCGTTTATTAGGTTTTAGTTACTTAATATGGTAGAAATAGGGGCTAGGATCTTTATCGCAAAGCCTGATGGCTGTCGGTCGTTGGAATCTGTCATGGCTTGAGTGCCCGTTCAGAGGCAGGAAGGTTTATACTACTGAATACCTCTTCCCACTTAATGTGTTAACGGGGTATGGTCCCCTTTTTACCTTGGTGCAGGACTACCAGTATTTAGTCTTGTTATTTTATTATTCTTCATTACTAACGACTTATCGGTTATTCAGAACTACCGTCTATTAATATAGTGGGTACCTCTGTCAGTCACTTGTGGATCGTGTTGCATTGTTTATGAGACAGCACATCATTTTATGTGAATAGTTGTTCAGGGTTTACTTCATATTAGAAGTATCCTCATGTCAAGTTTGTTTAACAAACCCTTGCATATACAGATCGAAGATACCTGAAGGTGGTGTCTAGTAGGCATTCAGTTTTACACATTTTTTAATATTTTCATTAAACTTGCTTTAATAAATAAGAAGGACCCCTCATGGGGATTCCCCATGAGTTAAAGTCATATTCAAGAGCTCTTTTAAAGATAGATGTTGTCCCTTGAAGGTCTGCTATTTGCAGCTTCCTCTTCCAGGGATAGTATTTTGTTTAACTAATTTTTATTCGGCCAGTTTCCCCTACCACAACCAGTATACGGTTTATTTCTTTATAGGAATGTTGTTTTAAAATCAGTCATTACGTCCTGATATTTCGTAATTTTTAAGCGTTCGGCTCTATTGGGTAATTTCTCATTCGTGAGTTACATCAATGAGAGCAGTCATTTCAAGTTTGTTCCATATGACAATATCTGATTCGATGTCCTTGCATTTGTGTATTTACTAACCTAAACTGCTTTGGCATAGAACACTATCACCTTTCACTAATTTTATGGATGAAGGTTTATGTACCCACATGTTCGGCGATCTGTCAAGTTGAATCTTTCCACAGAGCTTCCAGTGGCGGTCTTACCTATTTGTTATGACTGGCAGTATCATGCCCATCTAGCAAAAGAATCGTGAATCAAGATACCACATGACTTGGACTTTCCACGTCTGAATGACAGACTCTGCACTAGTCACTTTTTTGTAGACCAGCTATTTTCTTGAATTCATTTGTTGGTATACGCTAGACTAGATCGGCTATAATTATCCGTTTTTCATAAAATACAACTTTGACATTCCTAAGCCATTGTAGTGAAATATATTTATCTATGTAACTTTCGATAAGTTGTTCCATGAACTTACCTGCTATCTTATGTTGTCGCCATCCTTATTGCTTTGTTTTCAGATGCCTTTTCCGGGTACTCCTCTATCTTCTTTTGTGCGATCAGGGTTGATGGATTGTCATATTCCTCAGCAGCGCTGTCTAGTGTTTCCACTGAAAGTTTCGGCAAATTTGTTTAACTCTGCTGAGGTATGTATTTGGTTTGATGTCCCTTTACCATTCTCATTTTTGTTATCTTCAGAGCTTATCATTGATAATCACTATGCATGTGTATTTCAATAAAGCCCAAACCGTATTCCTGCTGTGGTATGTATAACCTGTGTAGACGAAAAAAATAACGAAATAATCTTTTAACAGAGAGGTCGCCAAGATCAAGTCCAAATAGAAGAAAAAAACCCGTCTCTCTCAATGTATAAAAAAACGTCGTTCAGTTCAACATAAAAAAATCCAGCACTCTTCTTTTGTTCGCTTTCCAAATCCACGTTCAGAACGATCTCCACGTTCAGAACGATCTCCACGTACAGAACCATCTTCACGAAACTGACTGTATCTGTAGTGTTACTGCACTGACGATTCACCGGTGAGGGGACGAGTTACGGCCCCTGGCGATGACTCAGTTAGAATGTATTTTGACCGCCAATAAACCTTGTTACTTATCCTATACGTCTCTCCGTCTTGCTACTTATTTAATCCAGCCGATAACATTACATGGTGTCATATAAAGGATACAATTTGTGGAGACCAAAAACAAAGTAAAAGATCGGATATCGTAGTAAGAAAAACAAAGGATTTCTGAGAGGAAGAAAATTCTACTATCGATAAACAAACAACTTACGGAAAACGGTCCCACAAACACAAAAAAGTAAGAAAAGAGAGAACAGTAAGTGTGATGGTCCAAGTAGTAAGTAACCGATACTTGCTAGATATCGGTTATTACTATGGCAAGGTTGCAAGATGGACGAGGATTAACGAGAGAGAGAGAGAGACGAACGAACAAAGATGGTGCTCGGTGAATATCAGACTGAGAAAAACCGGATGTCGCCAGGGGCCGTAACTCCTGTGACACCTTCGGTAATCTCCCTTTATTTGTTAAGGACATTACAATGCTTTTTTTTTCTTTTTTTTTTTTTTATTCATCGAAGAGTTTGTTCATGCGTGATGTGACTGGAGTGTTTGCGTCGCTGAGTCCGAGGGAAACATCTGTCAACCTAAGTGAAAGAAAATGATAATTATGCATTATTATGTACAGGGGTATTTGTAGCATTTAGTAATCAAATCTTTTGGGTGACCGTCTTGTGCGGCCTGAGCGTCTGAGGTTTGAAGGGTGTTGTCCCTGGTGTTTTTTAGATTTTGGTGATGCTGTCACATGCGTGTGTCCCTCATCTTCAGATGAGGAGTATTCAGGTACGTTGTGTGTGAAGTTTCTTAGTGGCTTAGGGATTTTTTTGAAGAAGCTGGCATTTCTTGTAATTTGGTTGCCCTTGTGTGATGCAGTAATCATGGATCCCTTTTTCTTTGTTATGGTTAATGGATTAGGTTGATAGGGGGTGTGTGCCTTTTACAATGACGGTGTCACCCACACTCAGATTATTGGGTTTTACGTATGCTTTTCTGTCAGCATATTTCTTTATTGTTTCCTTGGCTTGGGTGTCACGTACCCTAATGCTATGGTCTCCAGCTATAGGTGTAACTAGGTGTGGCAGGCGTTTTTTTTATGGTCCGGCCAAATAGGATTGAGGCTGGAGAAACACCGGTGGTGCAGTGTGGTGTCGTTCGGTAATCTAACAGGAATTTGAATAGCTCCTGCTTCCAGCTTTGACCTTTGATTAGGGCGGCCTTGATGGATTTTTTTACAGTGCGCATGAAGCGTTCTGTTTCAGCATTGGCCTGGGGCCATAAAGGTGTTATCTTCCTGTGTCTGAAACCGGTGATGGAGGCGTAGTCTTTAGAATCATAGCTGTTGAATGGTGGGCCATTGTCTGTTTTGAGGGATACTGGTACTCCGAATTCGGCGAATATTTTGTCTAAACGGGGTATGACTGAGTTTGTTGAGATAGAGTCCAGGATATCGACAACAACGTAGCGTGAGTATTCATCTGTGACAACAAGAAGGTATTTCCCATTCTGGAGATGTCCAAAGTCAGCGCTAACCTCTGTCCACGGGGCTGCTGGTAGCGGGGACATTTTCTGTGGCTCCCTTGCCGTTTTGTGAGTGCTGATCTGACAGGTATGACAGTTCCTGATATTTTCTTCTACCAAAGGCTGCATGTTTTTAAACCAGACTTTTTCCCGGAGGAGGGCCATGGATTTCACGACGCCTTGATGACCGGCATGGGCTATTTTGGCAGCTCTGTTTTGTAGCGTCTCAGGTAGCACTATCCGGCGCCCTTTCAGAATGATGCTGTCCTCATGTGCTAGTTATAGTTCATCACGGTTGTCATGCAGGGTGAGAAATGTGGCTTTGTTTATGCCATCATTGGCACTTTGCCATTTGTTGGTGAGAATAGCTTGAATGATTGTAGTGAGTGTCTTGTCTTTTGCAGTTTCCGTTGCAACTTCATCAATTGTCATTGCTTTGAGGGTTGACGTTGAGAGAATATAGTTTATATACTCCTCCGCTATTTTCTGCTCCCTGTTGCTTGGAGGTAGATGTATTGGATGGCGGCTGAGGTAGTCAGCTGGGTTGTCATGACCTGGTCGGTATGTGACAGTCATATTGTATGGTTGTGTTCTCAAAACCCAACGTTCGATGCGCGCTGATAGTTGGGAGCGAGTGTTATTGAAAATTGATGTTAAGGGTTTATGATCTGTATGAACAGTAAATGGGGCCCCAAAGATATATATATGAAAGTGTTCACATGCCCACGTGATGGCGAGTGCCTCCCGCTCTGTTTGAGAGTATCTTTGTTCAACTGTGGATAGTGCTCGGCTTGCAAATTGTACTACCCGCCCGTCTTGTGATAATACAGTAGATATGCCTACAGGACTGGCATCGGTATATATTTCAGTGTGTTTGTTAGGATCGAAGTAGGCAAGTGAGCATGCTTTGCTCAAGGCCTCCTTGAGGTTTTTTAAACATTCAGTGTGGCGCTCAGTCCAGGACCACTGCGTGTTTTTTTTTGTTAACTGACGTAGTTCATAAGTCAGGGTTGCGTAGTCTGGAATGAATTGTGCACCGCAAAAGTTAGTCATCCCCAACAAACTTCTGACTTCTGATGCGTTTTTGGGGTCTGGTAATTCGAAGATTGTTTTTATTTTAGAGTTACTTGGGCTGATGCCCTCATTACCGAATGTGTGTCCGAGGAATTCCAATGACCTCTTGTTGTATTGACATTTGCTGCTATTCAGTGTTAGGCCTTTTCCGCGTAGTCGTTGAAATACTTTCTGGAGGTTTTGGTCATGGTCTTGCTGGTCCGATCCAAAGCAAAGAATATCATCACTGATGTTGATGGCCCCCTCAATCCCTGCGAGTGCTTGGCTAATCTCTTCCTGAAATATTTCACTGGCGGAGTTTACACCGAAGAATAGTCTTTTGTAAGTATATAGGCCCAGGTGTGTTGCGAACGTGGTAATGTATCGGGACTCTTCAGCTAGTTCCAACTGGTTGTAGCCCTGATTGAGGTCTAACTTGCTAAAGACACTGGCTCCCGATAGAATGGCTTTCAGCTCATCAAGTGTGGGGGTAGGGTGACGTTCCCTTTCGATGGCTTTGTTTGCCGCTCTCATATCAATGCAAACTCTGATTTTGCTTTGGTCTTTCTTAGGTACCACCACAATAGGCGATACCCACGGGGTCGGTCCTTCTGCTTTTTCAATCACCCCCAGTTCCTCGTCTTTCTGTATTAGCTCTTCTATGTCCTTCCTTACATGAAAGGGAGCTCTGCGGTATCTCTGAGCGATGGGTGGTATATTTTCATTTATGTGCAAATGGACTTTTTTTTCTTTAAGTTTACTTAAGCCATTGAATAGGTCTGCATAGTCCTCCAGAAGCTTAAGAGTTGTCTGCGGGATTTGTGTGTCAGAGTTGCTGATGTGGTTAACTGGTAGCTTTTTTGCTGATAAAAGTTTAAGCTTTTCACATGTTTCCCAGCCGATGATAGTTTTTTCTGGGCTTTTTATTACATGTATATCAGCTTGGCAGGAGGTGCCCCCAAACTCTAGGAGAGTCCTAAATTTACCTAGAACTGGAGTAGTTTGCTTGACACCAAATCCAGATATCACAGTTTTTGTCGGTCGGAGACAGGGTGTCGGTTTTAAACACTTGAAATCTGCCTCAGACAAAATGTTAATAGTGGCTCCTGAGTCAGTTAACACATTGAATATTTGGTGGCTACTGCCAAAAGATACATCAAAACAGGGAAAGTTTTTCATCTTACCTGTATGAAACACATATTCTGTGTCACTGCCGCTGGTTGAGTCTTCGATGCAGTTCACCGGTCGGTGACTGGTTTGGGCTTCTGGGCGTGGAGGGCGATTTGCTCCACGTTGTCTGTTCTCGTTGTTCATTTTACTAAAACAGACAGAGGTGAAGTGCCCCCATCTCCGGCAATAAGTGCATTGGCTCTGGAATGCTGGGCAAGACGTTGGTCCTCGTTCATGTGGGTATTTTCCGTTGCAATTCCTGCACTGAATTTGCCGGGGGCTGTCACGTGTCTGTCGCTCGTACGTGACTTTGTTTACTACTGCAGTAGTCGTCCGTATTGTCGCGTCCTCTAAACTCATTTGTTGTAGGTGTGCTGTTATTGTTTCCGTCGTCCTGGCATAATTTATCAGGTCGTGTAGTGGCATGTTAGAGTTTATTAAGCCCTTTTGCCGGACCTTATCTGATGAACAGCCTGTTATCAGTTGAGACTTTATCTCAGCATTTGCGTTTGCAAAGTGGCACGTAGCTGCTGCTTCTTTCAATTTTCGGTAGAAGTCCTCTACATTCGGCGTGGTTTGTTTGATGTTACGGAATGCAAACCGGTTGTATTCCGTGTTATTTTGGGGGTTGAAATGAGCCTGTACGGCCGAGGCGAGTTTGTCGAAGTGGGTTTCGTTTTCTACTGGTGTGGTCTGTTCGGCTGGCAATTCGTCAATGAGGTCGTTCATCGCCTCACCAACAAACGTTAGCAAAATTGCTTTTTGTCTTTTATCACTCTCTATGTCGTGGGCGATAAAATAGTTTCTCAATCTGCTAATGTATTTCGTCCATCTTGCTGCTTTGGCTTCTGACTCACAGTCGAATTCCGGGTAGTGAGGTAAAGCGGCCATGTTTGTTTTGCAACACGTGGGACTGTTTTTTGTTGTTTTTTTTCTCTTGTGTTTTCTTGTGTCTATTTTTTTGGAAATAGCTCTGTCCTCGTCGCCAATGTGATGGTCCAAGTAGTAAGTAACCGATACTTGCTAGATATCGGTTATTACTATGGCAAGGTTGCAAGATGGACGGGGATTAACGAGAGAGAGAGAGAGACGAACGAACGAACAAAGATGGTGCTCGGTGAATATCAGACTGAGAAAAACCGGATGTCGCCAGGGGCCGTAACTCCTGTGACACCTGCGGTAATCTCCCTTTATTTGTTAAGGACATTACAGTAAGTACAGAAATTTGTTTTTCTCATATATATCGTATATTTTGAAAAATGCCTCACACGGACATAAAGCTATATTCTGCTAATATACCACCCCCGAACGAATGACTCGTTGGAAATGTTGCTAATAACTGGCAAGAATTTAAACGAAATTTTCTCAATTATTCGATCGCTAGTAGATTGTCTAAAGAAGCAGATACTTCATATCAGACATCGGTATTTTTAGCAACTATCGGGGAGGATAGTTACGATATATATGAAGGGTTGAAGTTTAACTCTGAGGAAGAAAAGACGGACCTAGAGAAGGTGATGAAGAAGTTTGAGGATTTTTTCGTTGACGGAACGCACGAAGCTTATGGATCCTATACAGTCCATCTTCGCAAGCAAGAAGTATCGGAAGTTATCGAGACCTATATAGCTGCTCTTCGGCAACTTGCAAAGAACTGCAATTTCGGACGGCTACATGATAGGCTTATTCGAGACCAAGTCGTTGTCGGAGTTCGAAGCGATACCGTCAGAGAAAAGTTACTGTCTGATAAACAGCTTACTTTAGACAAGTGCCTACAAATAGGTAGAGCCTACGAAACTGCGAAACAACAGACGCAGACCATTTCCTCCGGTGCCGATGCAGCGGATCCTCAAATCAACCGGGTTACGAAGCGAACATACAAGACAAACTTCACCAAACAACCACATCCGAAATCGAAAATGCCTAGCAAATGCACACGCTGCGGGAAATTTCCATTCCACAATAGAAATGATTGCCCAGCAAAAGATGCACGCTGCAGAATTTGTTTGCAGAAAGAGCATTATGCAAAATTTTGCAGAACCGATAAAGTGAAGGTTAGAGAAATAAGAGAGGAAGAAGAAAATCATTTTTAAGGTTCTGTCACTCTCGAAAATATAGGTACAATTACCACTGAGGATGATACAAATTGGCAGGCTAAAATCAAGGTCACCACTAAGACCTGTACCAAAATTATAAATTTTAGGCTGGATACAGGTGCAGATGTGACCGTAATCCCGGACCGGTTCTTCAGGAAAATTTCCCCACTCATCCAACTCACAAACAAAAGACTGTACGGACCGGGTCATCATGAGATAAACCTCATAGGATGTATGAAGGCCAAACTGGCCACGGAAAAAGTAAGCTCGCAACAAGACCTTTATGTTATAGAGAGTCTGGAAGAACCTCTACTGGGAGGACCAGCAATCAAAGCCCTCAACCTGCTGAAAGCAGTTAATAGAGTGACAAGCGAAGGGCACCAGTATAAGAAAGAGTTCTCAAAACTGTTCACAAGCCTAGGGAAACTGGAACATGTGTACTAGATACGTTTGGAGGCAGGAGCCCAGCCCTTTTCCATTGCTACCCCTAGAAGATTGCCGTTGCCTATGAAACAGAAGGTTCATGAAGAACCGAAACGTCTGGAGAACGAGGACACAATCCGTCCAGTCAAATCACCAACTGATTGGTGCGCCTCAATAGTCGCCGTCCAAAAAGCTAACGGTAAAGTTAGGTTATGCGTCGACTTTACCAAGCTAAACGAGAGCGTGAAACGGAAAACTTTTCTTTTACCCACCACAGACCAACTACTGCCCGAGCTCGATGGAGCCACAGTGTTTAGCAAGCTCGACTGCAACAACGGTTTCTACCAAATTGTCCTACATGAAAAGTCGCAGGTCCTTACCACATTTATAACACCTTTGTGGAGGTACTGTTTCAAACGACTTCAATTCGGGATAAGTTCTGGGCCAGAAATCTTTCATAGGGAGATGACACACATTATGTCCGGAATACCAGGAGTCATCTGTGATATAGATGACGTCCTAATGAGTGGAAGAAACCAGCAGGAGCACGACCCGCGTCTAAAAGCAGTACTGCAGAAAATGAAGGCTGCAGGAGCTACACTCAACGATAAATGTGTATTTTCTGTCAGAAACATAAAGTTTCTGGGTCACATTATATCAAAAGAGGGAATACAAATAGATCCCGAAAAAGTAGCAGCAATTATGGACTTGCCCAGACCTGAGAATGTGTCCGAATTACGATGCTTACTGGGCATGGCAAACCAGGTCGGAAAATTTGCTAGGAATCTAGCCGAAACCACCAAACAACTCCGAGAGCTTCTTAGGAAAGAGTCAGAATGGATCTGGGATGAGCCTCAGAAAGTAGTATTTCAGACCCTGAAGAAGCTACTGAGTTCTGCACCAGTACTGACTCATACTAATTCCAACAAGCCGACAAGGGTAATAGCAGATTTATCTAGCTATGGCCTAGGTGGTGTACTACTGCAGAAGCAAGAAAATGACTGGAGACCGGTATTTTATTCTTCACGATCTCTGACAGAAACAGAGCAGATATATACACAGGTTCAGAAGGAGGCACTAGCAGTCACTTGGTGTTGTGAAAAATTTGCGGATCACTTGGTCGGAATGCCAAAATTCACAGTCGAAACAGACCACAAACCACTGTTGGCACTGTTGAAGTCGAAGCGACTCGACGAATTGACTCCAAGAATTCAACGGTTCCGCATGAGGTTAATAAGATTCTCCTATGAGATCATATACACAGCGGGAAAATACCTCACAACAGCAGACGCTTTGTCCCTAGAACCTCGGAGTAGTCCCGTTATACAGGATATCCAGCAGGAGACAGAGACCGACTCATTTATCCGCTCAGTGATAGGAAATATCTCGGCGAGCGATAAACGATTGGAGGATATCCGACTAAAACAAAATACTGACCAGGTCTGCAGTCAGGTAATCAAATATTATGAGATGGACCACTGGCCCGAAAGAGCAAGGCGGGACCCCGAACTAAAACAGTACTGGTTTGTCAACCAGCACCTAACAGTTTACCAGGGACTTCTAATGTACCAGAGCCGACTTGTCATTCCTAATATACTTCAAAAAGACATACTAGAGCGTCTACATGAGGGACACCAAGGTATTGTCAAATACCGAGCACTAGCTCGCGAAAGTGTGTGGTGGCCTGGCCTCTCTAAACAAATTGCAGACCAAGTTGGGAAATGCGGTATCTGTGAAAAAGAACGAAAATATCCACCAGAACCACTACAACCCACCAAATTACCTGCATATCCATGGCAGAAAATAGGAATAGATCTGTTCGAATTCATTGGACACCGATATCTTCTGATTGTCGATTATTTTTCCAGGTGGATTGAAATAGCCCATTTACGGACAATCACCTCAGCCAGCGTAATAGAGCATTGCAAATCAATATTCGCTAGGCATGGGATCCCAGAGACAATCATATCTGAAAACAGTCCCCAATACAGTTTTAATGAATTCAGGAACTTTTCAAATGTTTTTGACTTCCTGTAACTCACAAGTAGCCCCCATCATCCGCAAGGAAACGGAGAGGCTTAAAGTGCAGTCCAGACAAAAAAAAACTTATTGAAGAAAGCAAGTGACCCACACATAGCACTGTTAAATTATCGCAGCACTTCTCTGCAACACGGCAAGAGTCCTGCAGAGCTGTTAATGAATAGAAAACTAAGAACACGGATCCCTACCATCCCTCAAAGAAATTCATTTGATCAGCAAAACATCGAGGAACATAGAAGGGCAGACACCCGGCTCAAATCCAGACAAAAGCAAAACTATGAAAAACGTCATCAGGCTAAAGATCGTCCTGCCTTTGAAAAAGGACAACCAGTCTGGGTCAAGATACCTAAAACCAGTACAGCTGTAGTAAGTAAAACTCTTTCACCAAGGTCAGTCCTAGCTAAGACAGATTAAGGACTACACTGACGCAACAAAAGTAATCTGCGCCTAAGGAACGGAGAAACCAGCTTCCCACAGGTGGCTACCCCACAGGAAGCAAACACCTTACCACGTTCCCCTCGATATGGATATATGTATAGCTGTGATGATGACTAAACAGATCTTCCCAGTAACCAAAGAAACATCCCACTAGAGAGTTCCAGAGGTCCTGACCAAGGGAAATATACAAGAAGCGGTCGACAAGGTCCACCACCTAAAAGATTGTCCTTGTAAAGAACTTTACAACCGAAAGGGGGATGTAATGTTACTGCACTGACGATTCACCGGTGAGGGGACGAGTTACGGCCCCTGGCGATGACTCAGTTAGAATGTATTTTGACCGCCAATAAACCTTGTTATTTATCCAATACTTCTCTCCGTCTTACTACTAATTTAACCCAGCCATTAACCTTACAGTATCTTCACTTTCGCTCTCTTATTGAAAAAAAAATGCGACGCATGCAAATCAAAGTTTCGGCAAATTCTGTTGAACTCAACTGAGGTATGTATTTGGTGTGATGTTCATTTACCATTCTGATTTTTAATCTCAAAAGCTGTTGATATATTGTCCCACGCTTACCATTGATATTCACTATGCATGGGTATTTCAATAAAGCCCAAACCGTCTTCCTTTCGTGGTATGTATAACCTGTCCATACATTGATGTCTGTAGATGATTTAAGTAGAGCAAGCTTTCCTATTTTTGTCTCAAGACAATTGATGCTGCTTTGTGACCAGTAAATAATGCAACATTCATTCGCAGAGAAAAAATAACGAAATAATCTTTAAACAGAAATGTCGCCAAGATCAAGTCAAAATTGCAGGAAAAAAAACCGTCTCTCTCAACTGTATAAAAAAACGTCCTTCAAATCAACATGAAAAAAATTCAGCACTCTTTCTTTTGCTCGCTTTCCAATACGCGTTCAGAAAGATCTCCACGAAACAACTCACTGACTCTTCACTTTCGCTTTTTTATTGAAACGAATATCCGACGCATGCAAACAACCTAATTTGCATGAATACAGCTGCCCGGATTTTAAAATAAAAAGCTTATTTCACTTTCTGACGCCTTTCTCCTCCCACTCCTCTTTCTTTTTTGTCGACAGCAAGCGTTTTCGTGTTCGCCCCACACACACAGCATACCAGACGCTGCCTCTTTGAACGGCGCCGACAAGTGTCTGCATCTACGTCAATCGGCCGCTCTCCGTTACACCCCCCGCTGATCTCATGATCACAAATGTGGCAACCTGGTGCAGGTCTTTTTTGTCTGGTGCTTCTCCGCGGTAATACGGTAGCGACTTCTTCCTCAGATAACTCATCCGCAGGGGGAGCATCCGATGCATTTGTACAAGGCCTTGGACTGTTTGTCCTTCTCCGTGGTGATGCGACCACAACTTCCTCCTCCGATGACTCGTCTGCAGAAGAATCACCCGATACATCCGTGCTAAGCTTGGGGCTATTTGCACCGCTCATAGTGATCACTCGCGCACTTTGAGTGGACGAATCACTGTCACTTCCACTTTCCGATGTAGTTGAGCTTATAACGGGTCGTAGGTCCCTTACATACCGAGGTATCCCATCAATGAGGACATTCTTATGACTAATCACACCTGTAACGCGTCCAACTGCATAAGGGGATGTACACCGTCCATTCGGACTTCTCGTCTAAACACGATCTCCCACCTTGTAACACAAGTGTTGCTGTTCGGGCTCATCGGGGGACACCATATCGATGCCCTTCAGTCTGACCGTGTACCTATGGATCATGTTAGCAGGAGCTGTCAGGGGTGACACATCGTCCTTCGGGGTGGCATTTTACCAATAAACTGCTTCCATCACTGAACATTTTTTTCTTGCGGCAATCCGCTTCACACTTCGATGGCACGCCTCTGTAATACCATTACCTGGTGGTCTATGTGCACAGCGAAATCGCAGTCGAACTCCCCACTCATTTATAGTCTCTAAAACTCTTACTGCAGAATGCTGGGTCATTATCCATGAGTATCTCAGTTGGTGGCCCGCGTTCGCAAAATACATTTTATAATTGGTCCATGATGCTTGCTGCGTCTTGCCGTCTGAGCCAACGCCAAATAGAAAACCGTGTAGGCCCACAGTCAATAATCGACAGATAGTGCTTTCCCTGATAATGCGTTATATCTATCCCCACTCGATATCAAGTATCACTGACATCCAAGTTCCCCTTCGGCCAGCACACGGACGGCGGATCGATCGACTGACACTCTTTGCGCTCTCTCACTACTGTCTTGATGGATGCCTTAGAAATCGTGGGGTCGACCCTGCTAACAAGATACAACGTCCTTTTTATGCCAGGGTGACCACTTTTGCGATGGATAGCCCTGATGTGGTCGGATTCTGGAGTGGGTGTTGATACAGCACACACCTGGCCCTTAAGTTCAGCTGCTTTTCTAATTAAATTAGACCATCGTTTCGGTACGCGTGTCAGACTATCCGCTCGGTTATATTCTGACTTTACTAAGGTAATATCCACTGACAACCTTTCTCTTCTATCAATCTTAAGAGCGCACCCAGTCATCGTCTTATAAACATTTCGCTTGCTGCTTTATTTTGCACTCTAGACTTTCCTGTAAGGATATCCATTATCCATTTGTGCACACAGGCAGAGTCAGTAAAAAGATGCAATATGGATGCTTCCCACATCAACGCCATATTAATGCCTTTTAATACAGCATCAAGTTCTGCCAAATTCATGTGCTGTGTATCCTTTGCTTTGCGTATCCAACTTGCATCCTCTATCACAGTTCCATCCTGCTCGAGCGAAACTCCGATCACCAAAGAACTTGCATCAACCCCAACATCGACCTCACGACCGTTAACACACCATCTGCCTCGTACGGGGTCTCCTTCGGGCACTCTCGCAACAATTTCTTTCATCATCGTGGTCAACGGAATATCGTCCACCTCATCGTCCCAGCCCTTGGTAACTGCCACTGCTCTCCTTTTGATAAATGCAGCTGCCACTCTGATCCATCTGCCCACTGGGAGGTGCCCAACTAGTTTTCCACAAAAAGAAAACACGGCACGTCTGGTGATGCTGTGTGGCATACTCGGGATCTCGTTGCCTCGTTCCCATTTTAGCATATTGAATTCCTGCCAAACTTTCAAGCCGAGTACCCGCGCACCGTCTTGCAGCCGTTTAGGTTCCTTACTCAACAATCTAAAGTCGGACAGATGCTGCTTCACTTTAGCTGCGGACACTATGTTTTCATTCATGAAAACATCATCGATATATGCTGATGTTGCCCGTTGAATAGAGTTGTCCCTCGACAATGCAGCGTCTACAATAACTCGCATAATGGCTGGTGCCACATTGAGCCCAAAACCCATGCGTGTCAAGCAGTACCTCTTCCCCTCCAATATGACAGTCTGGTATGGCCACAAGGATTGATGCACATGCACCTGTAGGTAAGCCCTCCGCAGATCGAGCACTGATACATTAGGGCCTTTCGTTCGCCGCTCTCTCAGCTTGTGTGCACATGTCTGCATGTGCCGTGTAGGCATCGACGTGCTCATTCAGTTCGCGAAAATCCAGAACTGGCCGCACCTTAGATTTGTTCTGCTGGAAGATTGCCATTAGCGGAATTAGGCCCTTTAGGGGTCCTAGTTTGTCTTCAAGATAGGGAAGTAGCCATCCATTGTTCAGCAATGTTTGAAGCTCACGTCTATAGTCCTGGCGGATTTGAGCGGGTACTGAGTATTCAGGCACCTTGTTTTTGAGTTTATCAGGTGGTTGATCACCTGACCACTTCCACGACTCCGTCCACACTTTGGCCTGTTCGTCAAACGTGGCGCTAAAATCGGGTTCCTCTATCGTGATCGCAGCGCAAGCATGTGAACCCGTTTTGTAAAAGATGGCTTCGCCAGACCGGTCAATGCTGATCACACCCAACATCTTAATAACATCCATCCCCAGTAACATGTCGAAACCTAACAGCCGACTGTGTACGACCAAGACATCGACCTTTCCAGAGCTCATATCGGTTATTGCCAACGAAATTGTTCCAACGCCATGACTATGGATAGTTGTACCGTCAGCACTCATAATGTTCGATCTCCGACAATTCCGAGGACTACATATGTGGTGCCGAAATGGCAGGTAAAAATAACCGTCTCTCTCAACTGTATAAAAAAGGTCGTTCAAATCAACATGAAAGAAAATCCAGCACTCTTTCTTTCTTTTGCTCGTTTTCCAATACGCGTTCAGAAAGATCTCAACGAAACTCACTGACTCTTCACTTTCGCTCTTTTATTGAAACGAAAATCCGACGCATGCAAACAACCTAATTTGCATGAATACAGCTGCCCGGATTTTAAAATAAAAAAGCTTATTTCACTTTCTGACGCCTTTCTCCTCCCACTCCTCTTTCTATTTTATCGACAGCGAGCGTTTTCGGGTTCGCCTCACACACACAGCATACCAGACGCTGCCTCTTTGAACGGCGCCGACAAGTGTCTGCATTTACGTCAATCGGCCGCTCTCCGTTACATATTTCCAGTTGGTTGAGTGCTGTTATTTTATTTTCTGATAAGAGTTCTGTGTATTATAAATACAAGTTGTTTTTAAGATTTAGCATAGATTTTGAATTCTTCACTTTTTCTGCACTTGTTAAGTTTGTATCCAGTATTGTATTGTTTGAGTAACTGACTCAATTGATCCAATGTGAGACAGAAAAAGATTTGTTTTTATTCAAACGCATTAATCGTGACGATCGTTGTAAGACAGAAAATGATTTGTTTTGATTTAGACGATTAATGATCCTTGTGAGGGCATCATTGATCTTTTTAATAATAAGTCTACAAAGCTTTATTAAACTGCATTTTTACCAGAAGACGGGATTTGTTGGTACGTTTCCCAGATTAAAAAATAAAACCTTAAATTTTAACTAGCACAACAAAAATAAGGAGGAACAAGTCGACCCAGAGAGTCATAGGGGTCAGATGAGGTGACTCAGGAAATCCACTCATGCAATTTTATAAAACAGGTGTTTACAAACCAATGAAAATACAATATCACTATTGCTTTGTGATGGATTTACCTAACAAAATAGAAAAGTGAAATAGTGTCAAATTTAACAGATCAATTCAGTCCAGCGGCAGATGCAAGCAGTACGACGCAGTCTAGGGAAACCGAAGACAGCTGAGCGAGAGAAAAAAACTTGTGAGACAAACATAAACTGTACTATTCCGAATATGTTTTAAATAAACTAACCAATTCTCAGATCTCATTGCTTCCTCATCCGATATTCGGTGTAATTATTTTTTCCATAAAACGATTTTAGTGTCATCTTGTTTGACATATTTCACAAAAATATGGAATCGACTTTTTTTATAGAAAAGCAAAAATATTTTTAATTCAAATCTTTTACTACATAAAATGCAGATTATTTTCTATATTTAACAAAACTGGTTGAATACAAGAAAAACGTCAGCAGCTAAAAAATTATGTGCTTTTTAAATGAAAATTAATTTTCAAAAATTGTAAAAATAGAAAAACGTTTTTGCCTGCCACTTTGTGAGAAACAATAGACAATTAATATTTCATTAAGTAATTAGGGACCAGCTGTAGATTAAATACCCAAATTGTATAAGGAGGAACGGGTTTAACATGACATAGTCTCTTCACCTCGATTTCATCTCAGAATAACATTTTCATCAATTAAATACAAACAACTATATAAAAATATTCGTTTTCCATCTGATATCAATAGTATGTATATTGGTTTACAAATAATTATCCACTTTTCGGAGTATATTGTACAAATAGAAAATGTTACTAAAAATATCGCATTACATTTTGATAACACTAGAAAGCATGCAAGGAAATAGACACATTCATTTACAAATACGAAAGGAAAAAAACTGTTTTTTCTATGCAATTTGAGAAAGATTATTTTCATTTTGTGGGAAAGAATAAAAGTAAAATTTAGAGATATGATTTTCGAAGTCATGTTTTCTTCTACTTAAATTAAAATTGATTTCTGATGGTATGTCCAAAAAGTCAGACTTAAATTTTTTAAAGATTCTAACCGTCCCTTAAAGTGCAATTGTTTGTATTTCTCTTGCACTCGGTTTATCGGGTATACTCGCAAGATAGCCTTTGTAATTCTTTTGAAAGTCCTGTTGCTCCTATAATTACTGAAAGTATGAAAGAGATTTTCCTAATATTTCAGTTTCTTTTCATCTCGTATGTGTTTACATAACACCACATGTTGTTCATGTGTAAATGAATTACACACTGCAAAATAATAGTTTTGCTAATCGTTTTCCTCTAGTATGTGTTTACACATGCAAACCCACGTTGTTCATGTGTAAAAGAATTACACACTGCAAAATAATAGTTTCGCTCATGTATGTGTTCGCCTGTGTTGCAACATACTCTGTTATATTGTGAATGAATAAAATACTTTAATAGAATATGGTTTCTCTTGAACATCAAAATATTAGATTTGTTTTTAAACATTTTACTTCAGTCGAATTTCTCAGAAATCAAGGAGCCCCTTTCTGAGGCTATCACTTGATATCTATATTGGGTACGTAGAAAATCGAATATTCCATTAAGGTTCTCCTTTACCTGTTAAACGTTGAGGTAGTAAAGAAATTATAACCATTAATTTCTCGCTTCCCAATTGACCAATTTCCTCTGTTTTTGTGTATCTTCTTTTTGGTCTCTTGGTCTTACCCTATTCCAAGACCGGATTTCATCTAGTCTGGTAGAAATTCCAGCTATGTGATTTCACTTGAGATAACATTACTTGGTGAATGTGCACCATTCCTTGTATAAGCCATAGTATAGCCGTGTCGACGGGGCCTTTGAATATTTGGACAGGGTTTACTTGTAGGATAATGTCATTTTGTCCTAAAGAACACTAGTACAGAGAGACCAAAGACACTCAGGAATGGTTTCCAGTAGGTAAATCAAACTCAAGAAATGCAGTATGTATTTGGGTGTGCTTAAACGTAGTAAAAGTGAAGAGCGATATACTTCACAAGTATATGGTTTAAAATAAAATATGTTTTCGCATGCAACATATTGAATTTTTTTAGAATAAAACACAATACTAAACATGAATGTTATTACTCTCCACAATGCGTTCGCATATGTTGTTTATCTGTTAAACTAGACCACATTTTTAACAAGAATATAGTTTCTGCCCAGTTATGTGTTTGAATATGTCACAACATATTTTGTAAATTTTTCGAAGAGGCACATACTTCACAAGAATATTGTTTCTCTCCAGTATACAACAACATATGAATAACCATACTGTGTTTATTTGTATAACAGCCACACACTTAACAAGAATATGGTTTTTCTACATTATGCTTTCGCATATGTTGCAACATACTTCGTTTTATTGAAAAAGAAGAGCAACATACTTCACAAGAATATGGTTTCTCTCCAGTATGCGTTCGCATATGTTGCAACATATGTGATTTCTGTGTAAAAGAGGAGCCACATACTTCACAGGGATATGGGGTTTCTCCAGTATGCGTTCGCATATGCTGCAACATACAATCTTTCCGTGTGAAAGAAGAGCCACATACTTCACAAGTATATGGTTTCTATCCAGTATGTGTTCGCATATGTGTAAATATTCTTTGTTTTGTCGTAAAAGAGGATCCACATACTTCACAAGAATATGGTTTTACTCCAGTATGTGTTCGCATATGTTGCAACATATGTGATTTCTGTGTAAAAGAGGAGCCACATACTTCACAGGGATATGGTTTTTCTCCAGTATGCGTTCGCATATGCTGCAACATATGATCTTTCCGTGTGGAAGAAGAGCCACATACTTCACAAGTATATGGTTTCTCTCCAGTATGTGTACGCATATGTATAAATATTCTTTGTTTAGTTGTAAAAGAGGATCCACATACTTCACAAGAATATGGTTTTACTCCAGTATGTGTTCGCATATGTTGCAACATATGTGATTTATGTGTAAAAGAGGAGCCACATACTTCACAGGGATATGGTTTTTCTCCAGTATGCGTTCGCATATGCCGCAACATATGATCTTTCTGTGTGAAAGAAGAGTCACATACTTCACAAGTATATGGTTTCTCTCCAGTATGTGTTCGCATATGTATAAATATTCTTTGTTTAGTTGTAAAAGAGGATCCACATACTTCACAAGAATATGGTTTTACTCCAGTATGTGTTCGCATATGTTGCAACATATGTGATTTCCGTGTAAAAGAGGAGCCACATACTTCACAGGGATATGGTTTTTCTCCAGTATGCGTTCGCATATGCTGCAACATATGATCTTTCCGTGTGAAAGAAGAGCCACATACTTCACAAGTATATGGTTTCTCTCCAGTATGTGTTCGCATATGTTGCAACATATGTGATTTCCGTGTGAAAGAGGAGTCACATACTTCACAAGAATATGGTTTTTCTCCAATATGCGTTCGCATATGTCGCAACATATGTGATTTCCGTGTAAAAGAATAGCCACATACTTCACAAGAATATGGTTTCTCTTCAGTATGTGTTCGCATATGTCGCAACATAATTTGTTTAGTTGTAAAAGAGGAGCCACATACTATACAGGAATATGGTTTTTCTCCAGTATGCGTTCACATATGTTGCAACATATTTGTTTTCACTTCAAAAGAAGAGTCACATACTTCACAAGAATACTGTTTCTCACCAGTATGTGTCCACATATGACTAACCAATGAGTGTTTCTGTGCAAAAACAGAGTTAAATATTTCACAAGAATATGGTTATTCTCCTCTAGCAGATTTATAGTTCATATTCGGAGGCGAAATATTCGAGATTTTTTAGTAAAATTTTATTTCTGTATTTTTCTATGTTGTGCTTTTGTTGTAGAACCGGAATTAATTAAGAAATATTCACACATTGTTTTTCAATTTTTTATAGGTTTGAAATTTAGTTGATCGTATAATGGGAGTCATGACTGAAATTTTTCTCATAATTCACGGAAAATATTACTTTTGTTTGACTGTAATTGATTATATATATTAATAAGAGATTGGTGTGCCCCTTTTTTAAGTCTAATGATTGGAAATTTAGTAGAACTTATCTTTTATGTATACCTTTTTCTCATGGTTAAGGGAAAATATTACTTGTATTAAACTGTAATTTATAATATAAATAAGAGAATTATGTGTCCCCTCTGTGTACCAGCCAAAATTCTACATTCATTAAAGGGTGCATGTGTTCATTAGTCATATGCACACATAGTGCACTAGTAATGTGCACTGATGAGTGAATTAGTCATATGCATTTGCGACATCTATTCCAGCAAGTGTTTATAAATTAATACAAAGTAGAGAAGAAATCCATATACAGTTGAGAAGAAAATGCTTTTTTCTAATATATAATCATAAAACACGATTGATGAAAGAAAACATATTTGTATAGTTCACAAGTGTATTATTTCTCACGTTTCACGATTTGAACTCTTAGCAATTTACATGTGTTTTTCTGTTTTCTTTACTGGATATTCTGCAAAATAAAATAAAAAATTAAAAGATAAATTTCAAGAAAATATATTAATTTATACAAGTTCTTTGCAAATAAAATTATTTTAAGATGTTAAGCAGATGTAGACATGGTTATTTTGACATGGATTGATTAGACATAGGTTTCAACATTGTGAGCTTAAAGGCAAAAGTTATTATGTACAATTCTATTAAGAAGTTAACAAATTATTGATTAAATAAAAAATATGAGGATATTTGTTGCAATACTTATCTATTAATAACATTAATTAATTTCCTTTTTTCAGATAATATTGGATTAAATTTCCACAAAACCTTCATTAATGAGATCCGAAATGTAATAATTTAATTTTGTATAATTTAAATTTGTTATAGCTTACAAAAGAAATAGATTCTTTCGAATTATTTTTGAGAAGCGCCAGCACTTTATTGTTCTTTAAAAAACAGTTATAATAATGCTATTTTGTTTGCAAAATTATTCAACAACTGTTTTGCTATGCGTGTCATGGATGCAGCAATTATTTTCTATTGCTTTTGTGTCAAGAAATTAATCAATAAATATTTGAAGATACTAAGAAACTGGAGAATATACTAAAATCATCAAAAATTACCTATAAATGGTTGATATGCCATAAAATATAACCAAAGTAGACCATTCATCTTTTTCACATAAGCCATGAAATATTACAATATTTAATATATTTAATTGTATTGAAAAAGATATATATCTTTGAATATGAATAAGCCGAAAAATAATAAAATGTTAATTAAAGAAACAATAAAAACATCCCAAGTTCGACAGTCTGAAGATGTAAGTCTTCACAAAACAACATTCAGTGGAAGTTTAAAACATGTAAGTATAATTAAATATTGTCAGAAGAAAATGGAAAGTATCCAAGGAGTAAAAACATTGTTTCTTCATCTGAAAACTAAAGAAAAACAGTATTTAAATATAATTTTAAAAAGTATTTTTAAATGCAGCGCTGTTTGATAAGAAATATATATTTTTGACAATTTAATTACTCAATTATTTTATTAAAATGGTGTTTCGTATCAACAAATATCCTGTAATTTAATGAGTGTCGTTTCTAGATTTCAAACAAAATTATATTTCACGTGTATAAATGCTTTGACATTTGATGATTGAATAGATATTTACTGAAAGTTTTGAGAAAGTTATTTATACATGTATTGTGACAATATTATCAAACATGCTTGTAATAACCGATTACTCTTATGAATCCACAGATCTGTATTACCCTCTGACAAATATTTGGTCTTTTCTTTTAGGAACTGACACTTGCGTAACATGAGTTTCAACCCATGTTCTAGTCACCTCCCAAACACCATCTGCATGTGTATGAAATGCCCATCAGCTTTCCTAGACAATACCAATATATCGTCTAGGTAGGCTATGGCAAAGTCATCCAGGCCTCCAAGTAATATAGACATCAATATGGTAAAAACACTCGGTTCATCTGATGAAACTAAACGGCATCACTCTGAGATTAAACAGCCCCGTATGACAAGCAAAAACTATTTTTTATTGGAATTGTGTTTCTCAGGTAACCTGCCAACATCTAGACACTTAATCTAAGGTCGAAAAACAGGTAGACTTCTAAAACAAAGCCAAAATATCATAAATCAAGGATATATGCCCTGTTAACAGTCTAGTAATCGCATTCAACTGTCGGAAATTAACACAGAAACAATGTCCTCCATCTTTCTTCTCAACAATCCCTATCGGGAAACTCCATGGGGACTCAGACCGTTCGATTATTTCTGACCTATTATTACGCTCACCACCTCCTCTAATTTTGTCGCATGCATCTGAGTTGTATAAAGCATCAGTTTAATCGGTGGATGGTCACACGTATTGATCCCCATCTCCACGGTTTCATTCTGTCACTGCTACTATGCCTTGTAACTATTTTATATTTCTCTGAGACTCTTATATCTTCGTTCTGTAATTCATCATGCTTGAGATCTCCTTTTTCTTAAACTATATTCTGTAATCACACCTGCTATACCTGTTATATCAGTCGAGCATATCCTAGCTCTTTCCTTTTCTTTATTTTGACTCTTTCGTTTGCTGAGTTAGCTATCAACATGGGTATTGTTTGAAACTAACCAAACAAGAACAAAATATCTGGTGGACAAAGTTAATACTTGCACGGACCGTTTCTCCAGAATTCTCAAGCAGCTAGAGACCGAATCATTTAGACTGGAGCCATAGCTAGACGACAAGCATATAAGATTAATGTAATAAATTTGCATCGTAAAAATCAACGTCCAGTTTAGAAAAGTGAACGAGAAAACAAACCATATATCGTTAGGGATCCCCATTGTGTAGGGAGCATAGAGGAAAGCCAGGGAGATAGTGAGATAGCTACTCTTAGAGCCAGTGTTTTGGCAGGAAACACCTCCAAATTTGTAATACAGGAGAGTATGCTGTATTATCTCTCTAGGAGGGATGAACAGGTAAGCTCCAGGCGGTTTCTGCCCAAACGAACGACGGCTGAGATTTTAGATCAGTGGCATGAGAAGATTGGTTACATGGGGATTGATAAAACATATGAGCTGATAGGGAGAAAGTATTACTGGCCGAAGTTGTACAATGAAGTGGTCAGACATGTTGATAGGTTCATGGCATGTCAGGTGCAGAGTAGGAGAGGGGGAGCTGACTCCTGATGGAAACCAACGTTCCAAATTATCCATCCCAAAAGATGAACATGAATATCTCGAAACCGTAGTAATAAACAACCGATGTAATCTCTACATATTCAGTTTCGTAGACTGATTGGTAAATTGGCTAGAGGCCTTTGGTATACCAGACAAGTGGGCACAAATGGTGTCGGAGGTGATTTTGAGGAAGATATGGAGCTCCTGAGCAACTGGTCACTGCTAATGCACGAGAACACCTAAACCAAACTATGGTGAGACTTTAGCAGGTCTTAATATAAAACACATAACTACTGCAGTATATCATCAAACGCCAAGGAGGAGAGAGTTCATAAAACTTTGGTCGATGTATTGACTAAGTTAAGCGAAAGTGATAGAGAAAATGTGGATCTCTATCCGACCCAGACATTAGCAACTGTGAGGTTTACAATAAATGAAACCTAGAAGATTGCTCCCTATTATTAGTTGTTTGGAATGAATGTGGTCCTACTAGTAGAAAACCTACTAAAATCGCGTGGGAGATGTATGGGGAGGATCACCGCAAACTAATTTTAGATAATCAGCATGAGGTTTTCAAGCAAGTAAGAAGCATATAATAAGCCTGCCTTGTAATGGAACAAGTTTTTTTTTCTTTACCAAATCATTATTCTTCTATAGAAAAACACAACAGAGTTGTTGAATTATTTTTTTCGTTGTTCTGCTTGTCATCACCCTTCGCTTTGCACTGGGAGTAGTTTGGTTACCAACGCCGGTCAATTGCCATCTGATCTTTTAATCACAACAGGGTAGAGTGGTGATTGCTGGACAGGACCACCCCGCAATGCAAAGTGACCAACTGAATTCAAGAACGGCCAAATTGGTGACATAACTGATTGAGGAGTCGGGGATCAAGTATACAAAATTTTGATTGTCATTAATTTATATACTTTTCATATCATTTTGCAACTAATGAAGAAAGTTGCCATAATTTAAGAATCAGTCAAGTGCTGTTGAAAAAAACGTTATTCCAAATACGGGTAACTAAGATGTTTGATGATGGACATATACATTTTCAACTACATCCAATTGTAATAGGCAGAACGTATCTCCCTTATGTAAATGACATACGATCGACGGTGTCAGGCATAACGGCTAAGGTAACGAGGCTCACTTTGAATTCCGCATTGAAAGAAATATATGCTTAAAAAAATGTTAAAACAATGATGGTTGAAAGAAGACTTGAATCTAATGACAATTAAATGAAGAATTTAAAGGAATTATTGTTGAGGAGAGGCTTGAAAGCAATTACGGTTGAAGGAAGATTTGAAAACAATTACTGTTGAAGGAGGACTTAAAAAACAATTACTGTTGAAGGAAGATTTGAAAACAATTATTGTTGAAGGAAGATTTGAAAACAATTACTGTTGAAGGGAGATTTGAAGACAATTACTGTCGAATGAAGATTTGAAAACAATTACTGTTGAATGAAGATTTGAAAACAATTACTGTCGAATGAAGGTTTGAAAACAATTACTGTTGAATGAAGGTTTGAAAACAATTACTGTTGAAGGAAGATTTGAAAACAATTACTGTTGAAGGAAGATTTGAAAACAATAACTGCTGAAGGAAGATTTGAAAACAATTATTGTTGAAGGAAGATTTGAAAACAATTACTGTTGAAGGGAGATTTGAAGACAATTACTGTCGAATGAAGATTTGAAAACAATTACTGTCGAATGAAGATTTGAAAACAATTACTGTTGAATGAAGATTTGAAAACAATTACTGTCGAATGAAGGTTTGAAAACAATTACTGTTGAATGAAGGTTTGAAAACAATTACTGTTGAAGGAAGATTTGAAAACAATAACTGCTGAAGGAAGATTTGAAAACAATTATTGTTGAAGGAAGATTTGAAAGCAATTACGGTTGAAAGAAGATTTGAAAACAATTACTGTTGAAGGAGGACTTAAAAAACAATTACTGTTGAAGGAAGATTTGAAAACAATTATTGTTGAAGGAAGATTTGAAAACAATTACTGTTGAAGGGAGATTTGAAAACAATTACTGTCGAATGAAGGTTTGAAAACAATTACTGTCGAATGAAGATTTGAAAACAATTACTGTCGAATGAAGGTTTGAAAACAATTACTGTTGAATGAAGATTTGAAAACAATTACTGTCGAATGAAGGTTTGAAAACAATTACTGTTGAAGGAAGATTTGAAAACAATTACTGTTGAAGGAAGATTTGAAAACAATAACTGCTGAAGGAAGATTTGAAAACAATTACTGTTGCAGGAACATTTGAAAACAATTACTGTTGAATGAATGTTTAAAAACAATTACTGTTGAATGAAGGTTTGAAAACAATTACTGTCGAAGGAAGATTTGAAAACAATAACTGTTGAAGTAAGATTTGAAAACAATTACTTTTGAAGGAAGATTTGAAAACAATGACGGTTGAAGAAAGATTTGAAAACAATTACTGTTGAAGGAAGATTTGAAAATAATTACTGTTGAAGGAAGATTTGTAAAACAATTACTGTTGAAGACTTGAAACAATTATGGTTTAAAGAAGACTTGAAAGCAATTCTGGTTGAAGGAAGACTTGAAAGCAATGGCGATTGAAGGGAGATATGACAGGAATAATGGTTGAAGGAAGACTTAAAAGCAACAACCGTGGAAAGACTTTAAAGCAATCACGATTGAAAGAAGACTTGAATGAAATGTCAGATACAGGAAGATGTAAAAGCAATAATAGTTGAAGGGAGATTTGATAGCAATGACGGATGAAGGAAGACATAAAGTGACCAAAGTTTAAAGAGTTGTACTTGCGAATATTACAAGCTATCTCAATGGCATGATGACAGACGACTTTTATTTAAAACTATAGATTAGTAGTCCTGACTCTAGCCAATAAATTATTGAATGGATTAAAAACGCTGGGTAAATGTGTCAGATGTGCTTGATGAAGACAATTGAGTGTCTGATCCCCATTTATATAACATGTGGTTCGTTCATGCTCTGCTAGCAGTTAAGTGAGGGAAAAAAGGAGATTCTGCCTCTACAAGAGAAGCATTATTTACAACATTCATATATGCCATTAACCAGAATGATAGAGGGAGGTCTTGCAGCTGCATTTCCCTGCCAAGGAAACACATGTACGAACATGTGAAACACACTAGTTGATTCTGAGTGCTCCTACACCATACTGAGCAAGTGAATATGCTGGAATTAGCAAAAACAAACTGATCAGCTGATAATCTTGTGGTCCGATGCAGACATATAGAATTAGTAAGTGAAAGAGTGATTGTTATTTAGGTCAGAATATTTACCTCTAACTTAGAAATGCCACGAGATAATAGAAAACTTGAAAGACACTCAGCAAGCAACACATTATGTATAACTGCTGAGAGAAGTTCAACAAAGTGTTAAAGCAATAGATGAATAATTGTTGGTTTGCTCTCTATGGCAAACAAAACCTTGATCTTTCGAAATGTCTACTCTCACTGATGAATGTCATCAAACAGAACAAAGCAAATATCTGCTGCGTTATGGATTACTAGAAGATCGGCCTACATGTTGATGCATACAGTGCTGCCACTGATTTTCACGCAAGCAAACTAAAAGAAAATAGACGACGATGATCAAAAATCGTGCTGCTAGATCTACAATCTGTCTATCTTCAAGGGGCTGTCAAAGAACCACTTTATCAGACTATTGTTTACCACGACAGTCGGTACTGTTTATTGAGGGTGTGGTTTGCTCAGAATATGCCTCTTTAAATTATTATGGATGTAGCCTTATAACCAGACAACTAAATCCCGAAGACAATCTCGGCATATGTTAACAACATATATGAAAGTGTCACATAGGAAACCAATATTTCTGAACACTTTTACACTTTCGATTAGTTGCTAGAATAATGAATCTAGGGATTAGATGGATTTCTATTTTAGAAACAAGCTTCCAGATTTACCAAACCAAATTATAAGGAGAAATGTGTTTTCTCTCCGTCAACCTCCAGTGTACATCCCCCTCCAACTATTCGTTGGCATATTAAGCGAAAGACAAGTGCATTGTCGGAAAGATTGGATGACTGGATGCATGATCCCCCAGTGATATATGCTAACGAAGACAATCAACAGAGTATATCAAGCCTACCTATGCAAAAGAGAATAGCGAGTAGACTCTTGCAGGTGTTGTTGGAAGCAAATAAGATGGGGGCAGAGCCCGTGTTGCAGATATGCGTTACTGGCAGTGACAGCATCAGCTTAGTCAAATACTATGAATCTATTGGAACACTGACCACTCTGAAATTAAATAAACAAAAAACTACAAGTCGCCACTACTAAGAAAGTGGCGTTGTAACCTGCAATTTCATTCTGTTTATCTGGTGCAGTTTCAATGGTTAAAAAAGAAAACTAGACTCCTTCTATTTATGGCAAAGTTTGGTGTGACCCACAATGGGCGTGCTCACCACTATACACTAATCGCTTGTGAGCCCACAAGGTTTAGTCTGCTGACTCCTATAGTGAGAAGATTCTTCTGCCTTTATTAGATGTTTTAATTCTATTTTACTGGAGAGTCACTCACTCGAAGAATCCTGACTGACAAGAGAACCAGTATTTAACAACAGCAGCTTCAGAAAGTTAACTGATGGTTGGGGTGATTGACTGCATCTCGGATGTGCATAAGCTGTCGGGGAAAGCATTGTTGAACGATCCACAGATCAACCAATAAATAACTGTTGCTAATAAGTGATACATTGTACGAGAAGTTGTGTATTGCCACATGATCAAACCTAAACATGGTGTGTGCAGTGTGACTGCATTAGCTAATGCATTTTAAGTGATTGGAGAATTTTAATGTTATTTACTAACACAATTGTTGATAAAAACAAAGACTTCTCAGAAAAATATCTAGAAACATGAAACATTCAGGAATTAAAAATAATTCACAAAACTTAAAGCATATTCACATTTTTTTAAAACAAATATTAAGATGAACAAAATATAACATTTTGGTAGTTTTTCAAATTTTCTTTGCATGGAATGAACACTGGAGATTTCATTTTGCTTACATTAAATTTAAATTTCGACATGTTGGTACAGTCAAGCAGAAGGGAGGCAGGGAGGGATACCCAAAGGATGGCAGCTTGAGGAAAGAAGATATTAGAGTAGAAAGCTCTCCAGCATCTCGGGACCTCCACAGTTGATGCATGCGATTTAGCTGTTTGTCGAGTTAATATCTCGCATGAAAGTCTGCTCATGAAAATTACTTTGTAAAGTATTACTAAACAAATATTTAATATAATCAAAACATTTATACACAAAAAAGATCCAGGTTTTCATCGCTATCCATACATCTAAACAACAGGACATTAATGTAGGTGAGCCCCACGGGTCGATCATTAGGCTGTTAATATTTCTGATTTTCATAAATAGTTATTTTAAATACTAATCAATGCGATTTTCATTTTCAAACTTTTAATGTTCCGATTTTTGTTAATTCTTGTCTTGAAAGCCTTCAAAACTTTTTTATCTTATTCAACCTTTCATAGTTTCATCTTTTTATTTTAACTAATATTAATTTCATCTTTTTATTTTAACTAATATTAATTTCATCTTTTTATTTTAACTAATATTAATTTCATCTTTTTATTTTAACTAATATTAATTTCATCTTTTTATTTTAACTAATATTAATTTCATCTTTTTATTTTAACTAATATTAATTTCATCTTTTTATTTTAACTAATATTAATTTCATCTTTTTATTTTAACTAATATTAATTTCCGAGCAGAATGTTTATTAAAGTTATGGTATTCAAATTAATTGACCTTAAAGTAATCTGCACTTTGAAAATAAAATAAACTCATGCAACAATCATTAAAGAAATAAAAACACAAAACATTTTTACAAATTCAGATAATTACCTGTCATTGAAAAAAATATTTGAACATTAAAGCTGTCTGTTTTCTTTAAAGGTTTAGCAGCTAAAGTTGTTTTTACTATAGATTAATGTAGTTCATATTTTCTCTAATAAGTGTAAAAATAATAACTTAATTAATTTCGCTTATACATAAAAAAGAAGTGAGGATTTTTTTATTTTTAATTGTTAAAAATGTATTTATAAAATTCTAATATTTTTTATATATTTTTAACACTAAAAATCAAATCACACATATTTTCCAAGAATTTATATATAAAACTGAATGTAAAAAACATAATTAGATATCAAATTATTTGAAGTCAAGATAAAATTACTAATTCTACATTGAAGTGAAAAATTACGGAATAACCTCAAAACAAAAACTTGTTTTCAAAAATACAAAAAAATTAGCAGGTAATGGAAATCATTAGTTGGAGATTATACTTACTGTTTAATGTATTCTTGTGATTTATCTGAGAAAAAAAGAAACAAAGTTATATATAATAAAAGTTTTTACAAGAAAACGTTTTTAAGTCTTCATGAATTATTTTGTTTTGTAATCAGAAAGGTAAGTCGATAAATAAGACAATCTATCAAAATATAATAAAATGTTGTTAATGAAAAGCTTAGACAAGCCTTTTTGGAATTATCTTTATTTTATAATTAATCATATATTTTTTAAATATATAATTTGAAATGTTGATCAATGCAGAAAAAAATAGTAGAAATTTATTTCATTTAACTTAACAAAATAACTGTAAGCCCATCATCATCATATCTTATCATGCCAACACTTGATCCATTATTGGGTATAAACTCTTGGTCAGTTCAGGTTGCTCCATTACTGCAGTCACTGATGAAGTGTTCTATTGTCTCTCTTGTATTTTGTTTGTCTCTACCTGAGGTTGATTGCTATCTGTCCAACCATCATTCTTGCTTGCTTAAGGGTCACCAAGTCAGTCCAATGAAGATCTGTTCCATTGAAACCAAATCTTTGGTTTTTTGATTAGCTTTGTTCAAGTAGTCATTGCAGTCATTTGATCTGCCATTGTGATAGTTCTGTGACCGTGCATGTTCAAAGCTCACTGTGGTCATGAACTGCTTCATGATTTCAATCTTACTCTTGACCATATCAAGGGCGTGTTCTGTCAGTTTCTTTTTTGTTGTGGCATTCTCACATGGGCATCCCTTATGATATGGGTGAGGTACCATGTAAACCAATTTGTACACCGTTAGTTGTATGGTTTGTCTTAGTGTCCCAATGATTCTGTGGCATGCTTTATTTTGTACGTGTTCGATTAATTTGGTATGGCACGATTCAGGCAAAACTGCAGAGGAGTATTCAGTAGCTTCGTAATAAAGTCCTCATGTTGTTATTAGAAACGTTTTAGGGTTAACTACCCATTTGAAGTTGTGCATTTTGTCCGCAAGTTGTCTGTTGTAGCCACCCTTTCCTTTGAAGTGCTCTTTGAACGATAGGGTTCTGTCCAGTGTAACAGCCAGGAAGACAGGAAAACTGATATTTTGTTGTTCATTGCCATTCCAGATGATGGTGAGCTACCTTGTTGCCTCATAGTTGTTCAGATGAAATGCACAAACTTGTCTTTCCTGCATTAGTGTTCAGTGCATTGTTTTTGTTATACTCTGTCAGGGTATTAAAAACATCTTAAAGTCGTCACTAAATATGTTTGAATTGCAGTGTTTGCATCGCCAAAGATGATGTGTAGAGATAAATATGTGGATTACAATAAATTCAGGTTTTCATTGGTATATATGTTGAAAAGGGTAGACACAAGGACTGATCCTTGGTGTAGTCACTTTTTATTAGGTCTCCACCGGCTCTACTCTCCATCCATTTCAATGAAAAACTCCCAATTTGTGCGAAGTGATTGAATAATCGTGACAATTGCTGCATTCTGAATCATTTGAACTATATTCAGTAGTTGTGTCTTATGGTTCACTGTATGTTTTGCAGCTGTTAGATAAATAAACACTGTTCGTGTTTTCAATTTTTCCTCATACACATCTTCAATATATTGAGTTAGATTGGGAAGTTGATCGCAACATGAACTTCCTTTACAAAAAGCTGATAAGACGATATAAGCAACTATCAATTCATTGAAACACTTAAAGGTTACCCATTTGTCTTGCTTTATGATGCTGAAGGTCTTAAAAACACTATTCACTTTCAATTCTGCATGTTAGCTGATGTTACAGGGTCTTAAAACCTAACTTTAATTAGACAGTTTAATTTTTTCAGAAAATGAAAAAAAGAACAAAGTAAGTATCAGGGTGCTTCCTTCTTGGAATCAATAGCATCATGCTGAACAATATAATCATTTATATTTACTTGCCTCAACATAACGGACCAATTAGACACAAGGTCGGTTTTTAATTAGAAGGATATCAAGCTAACCTAAAATGTTCTTCAGTGGAAAAGCATTTATCCTCCTCTGACTGAGGACAAAACAGATACTACACTTTTATACAAGTTTGAATGCCTTAAATCATGACTTAAAACTCAATTTTCTATCAAATTTTATACAAATATTTTATATTAAAATATTTTTTTAATTTTTAGAAGGGTTTTCAATCTGCTATCAAATTTGATACAAACAGATCCCTATAACGAAGAGTTGAGGGAGAGTAGTAACATGAACAGTAGTAACATGGAAAAGATCAGTAACTTTGAGTATATGGACAATTGGTGGTGTGAGACGATAAAGTTTGTCTTGCATTAAATATTACGTTTTCAGGAAAAGTTTTCCTACTTTCACTTCATTACATCACTAATAAAGAATGCTACTCTTACATTAAAAATAGAGAATTAAATGAGGTTTTCTGTGATAGAAGTGAATATAGTTCATCTTTCGAACGTGGTAAAGAAACTTTGGAGGAACCCTTTTTAGTGTTCCTGTTTTTAGGGGAAGATTTTGGGAGAGCTGAGTTTTATAGAAACATTTTAAAGAAACATAGTTTAAAGTAATATTCAAATGTGTGAGAGAGCTAGAAAAATGTTATATAATCATCAAACAAAATAATAAATTCAAAAGCACAAATTCACAAAAGAGACATTTTATATATGTTTAAAATGGAAGTTTACAAAGATAAGAAAACATAGAATGATTGTTCAGTATTTGAGTGTCCTTACCGAACAAGGGAGATTCATTGATTGAAATATCGAGGAAGCCTAAGTCGATAATTTAAGGGCTGTGAATAGTCCATGTGTCTGAAACATCGTAATCAAAACTTCCTCACTCAATTTCCATTGAAAGTTATTAAATTGTCAATCATTTGTTTTCATAGTAGAAAGTTCAATGACAAAATGTATGAAGTATTAAAAGGATTAAGTTTATAAGTTTGTTTTAAATATGCAGAAATCAGCAGACGACATTGAAAGGGGATTAAAGGAGTGCATGTGTGCGTGTCGTCTTTAGTGAGCGTATGCGTAAGACAGTGAAAGAGTTAATGCATTGTGTCTGTGTGTGTGTGTTGACATCAGTGTAGCTATGTGTGCGTGAGTTTAGAAAAGGTGTTTCTCATCATTTGAAGGCCCTACATAGGGCCGATGGGGGCTGGAAAAATGTTGATGTTAGCTCTCTCATAGATTTGGGCTAAACATGTAGCCGAAGGAAAAATCTGGGGTTATATAGAGTCAAGGTGGCTCCTAAAGCACAATTTCTATAAATAAAGAGAAACGAGTTTAAGCATTTTCATTTTTGGCACCAAAGTGTAAATTTCATTTTAGGCACCAAAGTGTAAATTTCATTTTAGGCACCAAAGTGTAAATTTCATTTTAGGCACCAAAGTGTAAATTTCATTTTAGGCACCAAAGTGTGAATTTCATTTTAGGCACCGAAGTGTAAATTTCATTTTAGGCACCAAAGTGTAAATTTCATTTTTGGCACGAAGTGTGAATTTCATTTTAGGCACCAAAGTGTAAATTTCATTTTAGGCACCAAAGTGTAAATTTCATTTTAGGCACCAAAGTGTAAATTTCATTTTAGGCACCAAAGTGTAAATTTCATTTTAGGCACCAAAGTGTAAATTTCACTGCTACAAAACAATCAGATTGCTTAACGATGATGAAGACAAAAACATTCCTTCATTTCAGTGTAAAATTAAACCTAAAAGCAAGATCTTGATCGCGAATGTTGAGATTTCGGTTGAGAGATCACCTCATAATTTAGAGATAGCAATCGAGACTCTCAAATAATCATCAAATTCTATTAATAAAATTTTTATGTGCTTCAACTTAGAAACTCACGTTCTTTCTTTTTACATAAAAGCTGAAAATTACATTTTGAAACAAAGAAAGGATTCAACTAAATGAAGACGATTAGAGTTACTGCCCCTTTTCAGCTTAACTGTCTATACATCGTTATGAGTTGTTTTTGGGTACTGATACAGCTTTGAACCAGATAAAACCGACTTTTTCTATTGCATCTTCCAGTCGTTTACGTAAACACTCAGTTGTCAAATCGATTAGCCAATCAAAAGGCTCGAGTAGCAGACGAAAACTGTACCTGTAAATTGATTAAATCTTAAAATTTACGGCAGGCAGGCAATAATTGAAGAAACTTGATTAAACCGAACTAGTACATCTTTTCAACGGGATTGTTATTTTGCTAACCCTGACCTAGTCGGTTTTTATCCGATTCAAAAGCTGTACCAGTACCAAGAGAAAACAAAAATTATGTAGAATTTGTTGATTATCTTCTGTACAATTTTTAGTTTATTCATTAAAACATAATTTATAAAAATATTAAACTTTTCACTTTCCGTAAAAAATATTTCATTGAATTTTCTTCATCAAAAAATAAATAAATTGTCATAAAAATAAAAATACGATGAGTGTTTTTCTGTCATATTTTTTTATGTTAAAAAGTCGCCTCGTTTTTATTGTGACGTCAGTTCGCTTTTATTCGTCTATTTCAGGCTGTTTACATATTTATGCGTCGGCAAAAGTCGATTGTGTCTTGTTCAAAAGCTGTACCAGTACCGATTTTTGTTTACTGTAACTTCTAACATCAAATCGAATTCATCTTCCAAAAACTTAAATAAGTTATTTTCTCGTCAACAAGGTTTGAAGGCCAAATTAAATAACTAAAAAAGAGGTCGACCACATCAATAATTAACTGTTTTTTTTTCCTTAAACGAAACAAAAGAAAAGGTAAATTGTGTTATAGAATTGAAAGTTTTTAAAAAATCATGGTTTACTAATGCATTCTTTATAAAGACCTTTTTTAATTCTATAAATATTGAAAATGTCCTTAAAATTCCGTAATGTGTTCATCTTTGAGATGTTTTAAGTAGCGAGAGGGATGTATTTTAAGTGAATCACTCTCCAAACAGATTTTTTAAAAATATATTTTCAGCCGTTAGAGTTAAGGTTAGGGTACGTAATAACGAAACTATGTTCTTGCGACGATCTTCAGTGTCAAAATCGTCATCAGGATCCTTGAAAACAACAATAAAACCTATAAAAGTACTACAGAAACGAAAAACACACGATTGGAGGCGATTTTTAAAAATGACCGTTATTCGTTTACATGCAAACTTGGAAGGTTTACTCATTTCTATAACAACACCAAAGAGAATCATAATGGTTCGGAAGCGCCCCTGTAGTAAAAAAGAACACACAAGAGCAATTAAATTCACGTAATACTTACTTTTTGTTTGACAATCCGATTTCAAGAAAGAAACGATTATAAAATGTGTTAATTAAAACGATACGAGTTTGATGGGTGGAGGTCAACATTTAAGATGCCGACCCGGAAAAACAGGTTCGCAGAAATTAAAATCTGTTTGGTGAATATTACGGGTAAAATTGTTATTTTATTTAATGATAAAAATGATAATAAAAAAAATTAAAATGTAAAAATATAATTCTTATAATGCTTTAAATGCTGAATGTGATCACTCTTCCGCATTGGGGTATATTCAAAGTGCACCATAACATGATGGCATCGCTAATGTTAAATATTAGGTACGTGCAAAAATGGCCGTCTCTTGTACGGACTATGCTCATTAAAAAGCGCTTATGATTAATTATTTAATTGGTTTCCGTGTAAACTTTGATTGGGTTTGAAAGATAAAAGCCTAAACTTATTCTCTAAAAAGAAAAAACCTGTATATTTAGCTGTGAAAAAGAAATTATAATGAAATATGTTATCACATCGGCTAAAAAAACAAAAAAATCAGTGAATTTTGAACTTTGAAGAAATTACTTGTAAAAATCCTTTGAAAGATAAATATAAGTTTTTGGGAACTATTTCAAAGATAACTATTAAATTAAAGTCATAAAATACTGAATTTAAAAAAGAAAAATTCCTACTTTACTAAAAATGAGAAAAATTACCCCCCCCCCCAATAAAAGCTCATAGATTAGTAAAACCCGGCATCAGTTAACGGTAAACGGCTTTGTTTGTTTACCGATTGACTATCACTATGCAAAATATATGGAAGACAAAAATGTAATAGTTTATCATTTTTAAATTTATATATAAAATGGTTTTGTAATAGTTTATAGAAGTTAAAAAATTATTATCCATTAATTTATTTATACTTTTTAAGGTTCTAAAAAAATTAAGTCCCCTTAATTTGTTGTAATAAAAAAGGAAATGCTTATTTAATTAACATATTTGTGAATGTACGCAATTAAGATCTGAATTATTTTATTTTTAATTAAAAAGGTTCATATTTAACTTGGTATTGGTTTGTAATTCAGTAATACTTTGAAATTATTGATGACGTCTGTTTACCAACGTTTGCCTTAGAATTTGAAATAAAACTTATTTTTAAATTTTAAAAATTATTTTACTCTACGAACTGCGTCAAATTTTTTACCTGATGATTAAAAACTAGTTATTCGATTTATTCTTAACTAATAACCGCAAG
This sequence comes from Sepiola atlantica, assembly GCA_963556195.1. Taxonomy (NCBI): domain Eukaryota; kingdom Metazoa; phylum Mollusca; class Cephalopoda; order Sepiida; family Sepiolidae; genus Sepiola; species Sepiola atlantica. Next base: position 23,444,113 of record OY744549.1, on the reverse strand, counting down.
TGCCTCACCATGTAAGTGTATGGTTAAGATTGATTGGGGAAACCATTTCCTAATCAAAGCAGCTGTACTTTAAAAAGTAGACAGCTTTAAATCCTCTATCTTTCTATCGATTTTGACGGTCTAACAACATATCAACACCAGGATGTGTATTGAGCAATATTTTGTCTGTTTCTGATCCGATTGTTATTAATCACAATGACGCACTACAAGTAGGAAATATCTGTTAAATAAATAGCGACAAAAATAACATAGAATTCCTGCCACAAGAGGAATTATAGAAAAATACGTAACAATCAATGCTTAGATTCTTCAAGTAAAAGAATGTGATGACTGTTTCGTGTGTGATGGAACTTCCATATGATCTCCTGTTAAGGTGGCAAGCATCAATTGTCCTACTATAGAACCTCAAATACACTTGTCCCCCCCCCCCCCCCCGAAAATATGTCTTGGTATTTAAAGTCTAAAAGAGAAAGATACTACTTTCTCAAACGCTGCTTCATATTGCATTATACAATGTTCGTGGAGAAATAAATTTTGTAAGAGAACGGATATGTGGATTTTGTGCAGGGAGGTGGTTTTTATATTATGTGTTGATACAGGTGAGTAATAAATAAAGCCATATTAGTAACTTGTTATTGAAGCATTCATTAACAGAGTCGAGACACGTGCGAACATAACAAGAATTTATTTACACTGATTACATATAGTAGTAATACAAGTAGTGGGAGGTTGCCGTCAAGAGTGACGGTGGGAGTCACTTAAGTCAACGGGAGATAACTCTCGTGTTTACATAACATCTCCGTTTTTAATTTCTTTGTTTAACTATTTTTATTTTTTAGAGTTTTCTCATTTAGTCTCTGTATCGGGCTGGACACTTAATTGGTCTTCCTTTCTTTTGTGGAGTTTGGTATTATTTTGTTATGCATGATATTTGGAAGATTTGTCCTTAGCGTTCTTTTCATCAACTGTTGGGCTGGTGACGGGGTTTTATCTTTTAATGGTGAAGTCCGTAACGCTAACATTGCTAGGTATTGGTCTTGTCTACTTTCAAACGATTTCTTTAATGTTCTTTTAATTGTTTGAATGTTTCTTTCTACTAAGCCATTCGACTGGGGATAGTTCGGACTTGTCGTGATATGCCTGAAATCCCAATCTTTAGCAATTTGTCTAAATTCTGATGATCGGTACTCGGGTCCATTGTCACTAATCACTATTTGTGGAATGCCAAATTTTGCGAAGGTGTTTTTTATTTTATTGATCACCGTACTTGATTTGCAGTCATCAAGTTTGTGGATATCGAAATATCTAGTCGTGTAGTCTATTATCACTACATATGCTTTACTATATAAGTAAAATACGTCTGTCGCAACTTTGGTCCATGGTGTTACGGGTATTTCATGGTGTATTAGTGATTCTGACGGTTGTCGGTTTCTGTGATCTAGACAATGTGTGCATGTGCTAACCATTTCTTTTATTTGATTGTTTATGTTAGGCCAATATACGACCTCTTTTGCTCTTGTAATGCACTTTTCTATGCCCAAATGTCCAGTGTGGATTTTTTGTAGGACTTCCTTCCTTAAGGAGGTTGGGACCACTATTCGTGTACCTTTCAATACTAGTCCTTTTACAACCGATATGTCATCGCGGACTGGCATATATGGTGCTATTGTGGGTGGCACTTCCATTTTTTCTGGCCTAGTTGATGTCGCATATTTCATGAGCATTTTTAGTGTTGGGTCTTTCCCAGTCTCCTCACGGTATATGTTGAGTTTTTGGTCGCTCATTGGATATTGTTTTATAATGGTATGGATATATTTGTCCATTTCTGTATCCGATATTTCTTGTTCGCTGTCTGATATGTATGCACGTGATAATGCATCAGCAATTACGGATTCTCGCCCTGGAATGTATATTACTTCGAATTCGTATTTCTGAAGCGCGAGTATGAATCTTTGTATTCTCGAAGGGCTTTTTGTAATGGATTTTTAAAAAATTTGCCTTAATGGTTTGTGATCGTTTTCTATGAGAAATTTTCTTCCATAGATATATTGGTGGAATTTGTTGCAGGCGAACACTATGCTGAGCGTTTCCAATTCTATCGGGCAGTAATTTTGTTCTGCTGAGGTTGTTGATCGTGACGCGTATGACACGGGTAACCATTTTTCATCATGTTTCTGTTGTAACACTGCACCCAATCCATGTTTATTGGCATCGGTGGTGATTTTAATTTCTTTGCTGGGATCATAAAATTTTAAAATTGGTATGCTAGTTATTATCCGTTTTAGTTTTTCTATAGCCTCTATTTGAGGTTTATCAAATGACCACAGCGTATCGTTGTGTAGCAGTACTCTCAACGGTGTAGTTACCTCTGAGTACTCTGGTATGAACTTGCACAGGTAGTTGGTCATCCCCAAAAATCGTTGGATATCTTTTTTATTTTCGGGTAGAGGCATGTGTGTTATTGCCTTTATTTTAGAAGGGTCTGGTTTTATTCCTTCATCAGTGATCAAATGACCTAAATATGTTAATTGCTTTGTTGCAAATTCACATTTATTTTTGTTTAATTTTAATCCAGCTTTGCGTAGTTGACTGAATACTTTGTCTAATGTTTTTATATGGTCCTCTAATGTTTCTGACCATATAATTATGTCATCCTGTGAGTTCTTCGTTCCAGGTATGCCTTCTATTATTTTTGCAACTTGTGCTTGAAAAATTTCAGAGGCACTATGTATTCCATATGGCAGGCGCGTGAACGAATAACGACCAAATGGCGAATTAAATGTTAATAGCTTAGAGCTTTCTTCATCAACGGGTATTTGCCAATATCCATTTGAAGCGTCTAATTTCGTGAAATATTTTGGATTTTCCATTTCTGCAAATATTTCTTCGGCGGTGGGTAATTTGTAGTGTTCTCTTTTTATGGCCTTGTTTAGATCTCTAGGGTCCAAACATAGTCTTAATTTTCCGTTCGGTTTCTCCACTATTACCAGAGAATTTACCCAATCTGTCTGTTCTTCAACGGGTTTTATTATTCCCATTTTTGTCATTTTTTCTAACTCCTTTTTTAATTTTGGTTTCATCCCAAACGGTATGTTCCTTGGAGGATTTATGACGGGTTTTATGTCCGGAGTTATTGTTATATGATGTGTGACTGGTAATTTTCCGATGTCACCATAGCAATCTTTATATTTTTCTTTTAATGCTTCTATGTCCGTCTTGTTTATTTCATAAGTTCTTTTTATCAGTCCTAATTCTTCCGCTGTTTCTGCGCCGATTACTGCGTTTGCCTTTGTGTTTGCCACAATGAAATGCGAATTTACTTTTATATTTTTATTTTGTAATTGTATAACACAGCTCCCTATCGTGGGAATTTGCGTACAGTTGTAGGCGGTTAATTTTATAGACGTTTTATTTAATTTTGGCTTTGGTTCAACAGTTCTATATATTTTTGCTGGTAATACATTTACTTCAGCACCTGTATCGATTTTGAAGTTGATGAGTGTTTCGTTGCCTCGAATCTTTACTTTCCATTTGTCAGTTTGTAGTGCGTCTACATTTTTTTTCAATATGGCGTCCATGTTAAACTGATTTTGCTCCACGTGGTCTGAATTGTGTGATTGTCCGACATTATATAGTTTCTTCTTTTTCGTTCGACATATTCGAGCGAAGTGTCCTTTTTTGCCGCAATTTGTGCAGTTTTTATTGTATGCTGGACAGTTTCCTTTCTGATGTGACCCAGCGCAGTAGGTGCATGTCTCAATCCATTGTTGTGTTTTCGCGGGCTTTTTGTCTTCACGTTTGAACATGACTTTGGACGACAGCCTGTTTTTCTTTGGATTGCGAATTGTTGCGATATTTTCTGTTTCGTATGCAGCCATTATCTTGGAGTGTCTCTTCGTTTCTTCAGCACTCAGGCCTGCTTGTATCGCCTTTTGTAAATCCAGTGAAGGTTCTCTGAGCATTCTTTCTCTCAACATGTTGTCATTAACGCCACAAATTAGAATGTCTTTTATTAGTCTTTCAGTGAAATCACCGAATTCACATTTGTTTGCCTTTTGCCGTAGTTCTGTGACGTACTCATCAAATCTCTGTGTTTCTTTCTGTTTGCACGTGAGAAATTGATATGTGAGAAACGTCAGGTTTTTTCTTGGTTGGCAGTGCGCATCAAATTTTTCTATAACTTTTTTCAAGTTTAGCTTCTCTTCGTCATTTTCAAAGTTAAACGTATAATATATTTTCCTTCCCTCGGTTCCTATACAGGTCAGTAATATTGAAGTTTTCACCTTCTCCGGTTTCTTGTCCGACTCTGTAGCTTGCAGGAACAATTGAAATTGGTTTTTCCAAGTTTCCCATTCCTGTCCGAGATTATCCGAAGAGAAATTTAATTCTTTTGGATGTGGTAAAAATTCCATTTTTTTTTTTTTTTTTTTGAAAATATTTATATACGGCTGTGAGTGTTGACGGTTCGATGTTCTATTCTGACACCATTTTATATTATGCGTTGATACAGGTGAGTAATAAATAAAGCCATATTAGTAACTTGTTATTGAAGCATTCATTAACAGAGTCGAGACACGTGCGAACATAACAAGAATTTATTTACACTGATTACATATAGTAGTAATACAAGTAGTGGGAGGTTGCCGTCAAGAGTGACGGTGGGAGTCACTTAAGTCAACGGGAGATAACTCTCGTGTTTACATAACAGTGGTGTATGACATCTCTAAAGCAAACATCCCACAAAAGTTGTAAGAATATTATTCACCATAAAGTCACTGCCGATACGTTTATCTATGCAAATGTTTTCTTATCAAAGTAATAAAAAGAATTCATGTACTAATAAAGTAATCGTGTGTCCTATATGAGATTTGTATGCATGGATCTATCATGTTGAAACTCATTATAACACCCGTCACAAAAATAAAGCAGCACCAGCTCCATAATCTAATGATATAGTGCACTTAATATGAAACAATGACCTTCGAATAGCAGTGATCATTATGACATTTCATCCCCAAGTGTATTTGTTATTGTTTTGTTAAGTAATATTACATTTTAAGCGAAGTAGGAATAGCAGAGATAGGTATATAATTTTTGTGAAATGAACATTATAACTATTGAGGAAGTTATTGGTAGAATGTTATGTTTGTCTAACATATAGTGCACTTAATATAAACCAATGACATTGATTATGTTGTATATTTCCGGTAATGGGGCGCGGCAGTTCTCGCTTAAACAACTGGTCACGGTCATCAAAACGGGATTTGTTGCATGGCCAACGCTTCCCACAAAATCATAATACAAGGCTCGTCTGTTGTGTATTTCCGGTAGTTCTCGCTTAAACAACTGGTCACGGTCACCAAAACGGGATTGTTGCATGGCCAACGCTTCCCACAAAATCATAATACGAAATCATACGAAAATCCCTCGGAAGCGCCGACCAAGGCTCGCCCCACAAAGTTGATCCAAAATTCTTAATATCTTTGAAACAACGGAGCCAAAATGAGGTTTGTTGCACATAAAAATTAAAGCCTATTACAACCACGCTTTTCGAAACCGAAAATAACACGAAACGTTTTCAACTCGTTTTCAAACTTTTTTAACACTCACTTTTAATCCTTTAAACTGTCAGTCCTTTTACACATTACTTTTTAAGCATTTTACTTATTAAAACATTTTTCTTTACATTAAGCATTTTTCTTGTTAACATATTTTACTTTAAAACATTGTTCTCTTTTTAACATAGTTCTCTTTTCTTTCTTTTTTTTTAACATAGTTCTTTTTTTCTTTCTTTTTAACATAGTTCTTTTTTTCTTTCTTTCTTTTTAACATAGCTCTTTTTTTCTTTCTTTCTTTTTAACATAGTTCTCTTTTCTTTCTTTCTTTTTAACACGTAACAGATTTTCTTTTCACCTTCAAATTAGATTCAAATTAAACATTGTTCAATTTAAACATCTTTTCTTTAAAACATGGTGCACTTTTTCTTTCCGTTTTAGCTCTCTGTTTATCAGATTAGGACCTAAAAATGTTCAATACAAAAACTTACCTTACAGTTTATTTCGTCGTCTGGTAATGTTCGCCATTTGTGCCGGCGGTTTCATTGAGTCTCTGGCCGTGATCGATGCTGGTGGTCTTTGATCTGTGGATAAATTTTATGGACAGGCAGGAGACGAAGGTGGAGACAATTTTTCCTCAGATAGATGTGATTCTTTTATTCTGGACCTGGTTATGGAAGGTGGTTTTATCCATTGGTTTCTGCCATGCTTCTCATTCATACCTCTCGTGGGGTGCGACGATGCACGGGGATCTCTGGGCTGGATCTCTTTCGAGATCCAGTCCTTACTGGGCTCCAGATCCAGCGACTACATCTTCGACTTAACGCTCTGACTCCCTAAGCGAACTCATTTTGCATTTTAAGACACATGGAGAAGTCGACCGTCCGGCTCACTTCCAAAACTGTTTAAAAAACTCTCGTTTCTCACGAAGAAAGAGTGACGTCACAGATCCACACGTGCGACACCCATGCAAAAAGCATTTCCTTCACTCATGTTTTCTGACCTCTCTGACCCGAGATTCCCTGTGTCGGCGTCGAATTTGTAACTTTGTTATGGTCTGAAAAAATATGATTGACTCATAACGGTCCCCTTCGGTGCATGTCAGCCTGACCCGCACTCATTGTCTCATTTGACCCCAGCCATAATTTACACTAGCTCACTTACTCGTATCTAAGATCTGGGGCCCCATCCATAATATAACAATTAGGATGACATTTCATTCCCAAGTGCATTTGTTATCGTTTTGTTAAGTAATTTAATATTTTAAGCTAAGTTGGAATAGCAGCAATAGGTATATGTTATTTTGTGAAATGAAAATTATTGAGGAAGTTATTGTTAGAATTTTATGTTTGTCCAACATATGTGTATTTCCCAAATTACTTCAGCGTTTTTCAAATATGTGCATGAAAATATATAGATGTATGATATCATTAAGAAAAGTGGTGAAGCCTTTATTTTTTTTAAATTTCCACTTGGGAAAATTATTACTGTGGCAATATTCACGTGTCTGTTGATTAATAATTAAGATTAATGAGCATAAAAGAGAATATTTCCGCAGCAATAGTTCTAAACTTTTCTAAATTATTTTAATTCTCTAAATGTTGACGTATCTTCTCAATCTAATAAGTTTGTGGCAATAAATATAATTGTACTCAGATTTTTTGGAAATTGTAATCCACATTCATACTATGTTATGTAAGTATTTTGTGTACATTTTTGAGTGAATGCGATGTTGGTTATGACTATCATTTTATTCAAAATCAGTTTATGTACAAATTCATGATATTTAAGCATTTCCCTATGTTGTGCATTTAAAACAATATACTCAATAAGCAGGACTTTTCGCGCTTCACTACTTTTGGAGCTGCTCTTTCTCCTGCTCCAACACCCTAGATTAGAGCTGACTCCTCTCACGCTCCTCATTATCAAAAAGGAGCCGCTCCAGCTCAAACTCCTATGAAAAGGATCGGCTCTTTTTCAGCGCTCCATGATGAAAATGTACCTTCTTTTATAAAAGTTATATTCTGCCAATGAATGCTCGAAGGATTGGAGTGGGCGTCAAAGAATGTCACTTCAAGTGTAAGACCGTAAGATAATATTTTACAAAATCTCGCTAATATTTTCAGGTGTGCTCAGGGTTATAGGAGAACATGTCGGATGAAGCATAGGATTATACATAAATGTACGTTTCCTGAGGTATGAAATAGAAAAATCCCTGAAGAATTTTAAAACAATTTTAATTTTCATTACATTAACAACCTATTTTTTCAGAGTAGGACATTTTGAACCAATATTTTTTCTACTTATTTTGGAAGGGAATTTAGATTTGTTTTAAGTAAATAAAGTTTTACTTTTACACATTATTGGTGATTATTTTCTTTTTAAAGAAAACATTTCTCTGAGAGGCAGCCAGGACAACATTAATCGTCGTGTTGTTGTTTTATATTTGTTTGTTTTCCGAACATAAGAACATTGTATAATGTATACTATTATTTGCTACAGAGAAACGTGTAAGTACTTTCAAACAAATAGATTTATCCATTTTGTTTTTGAAAAGTACAATTTATGGCGAAACAAACAATGAAGTTTTTTTAGAGATTGAATACAAAATATTTTTCATAAGCTGGCTAATAAATATCAATAAATGGTCAATAAACAATTCAGAGATCCATTTAATGTTTTAAAAATTCAATATAAAATATCTGGCCTTGACCTTGGGAGTTGAAAAAATATCGAGTCAAATTTTCCTCTCACAAAAAATTAACTAGAGAATGTTTTCCTAGGTCGGGCAAAAACATTTATCAAAATTAAAAATTCGAATAAAATATTTTAACAAAAATATTTTAAATCTTAACAAAAGCAATAGTAATTTACCTTGGATAGGGGGAAAATAGTATTACACTTGGATAAGGGGAAATAGTATTAAACTAGGTAAACAGATTGTTGATAGCTATAGAAATTGTTTCTACTCTGTTTTCTTTACGATTAGTTTATGCTACTAGACCTGCTTTTCCTTCCCTTTGCAAGGATAGTGTGCCCTATACAAATTATAGTAATATTGCATACCAATTCAAATGCCAATGTGATGCTGGCTATATAGGGCGCACTTCATTGCATTTGCAGACCCGCATAAACCAGCATGTTCCATCAAAAATACGTCAGAGAAGGGTAGGGTCCTTGTGTTACCCCTCCTCTAATTCTGTGGACTCTGCTATTGGCCAGCATTTGGTTGAAAACCCTAGCTGTGCCAGTGGCTATAACATAGACCGTTTTGAGGTCTTGCACAGAGCAGATTCCAAGAACCATTTGAAAATATTGGAATATGTCTCTATTGCTATTCGAAAACTTTCCTTGTGCCGGCAGAAGGAATTTGTAAGATCGCTTAATCTCTTTGGGGAACTTTGAACTCCTTCCAATTTTTTTTTATTTAATCCCCTAATGTAGTGCCTTTTAATCGACTTTTAACGAAATCATTAAATTGAATTTTAATTGCTTTATCGTTAATTTTGGCACACTCAATTTCCCCATTTTGCTCTTTCTCTCGACGTTATTATTAATTAAAACCATCGATTTTCTCCTGACGAGATGATAGTCGAAAGGGCCTTAGAGAGATTTCCGCGTATTCTTTTTAAATATATATATATATATATATATATATATATATATATATATATATATATATATATATATATATATATAGGATCAACTGGACCTCTTGGTTACATGATCCCTAATTCTCAAACAGAGGCCTCCAGTAGTCTTTTAGCTCTTTTTTGGAGATGTCTTTTACACCGTGATTGTCTCTCTTATCAGATTCCTGTAGAACACTCTCAAATTGTTTTTGAATTGTTTGTTCTCGACTTTTGCCCTGTTCGTATTGTTTTTTGTTGAGTGCTTGAATCTTGCAACTGTGTTTATTCCCACTAAATGAACGCAGAGGATGTTCTCTTTAGGCTTGGATTTTAGGCAGTTCAGGTCTTTCCTCCACTCTTATCATTTAGACTTCCTTAATGGTATAACAAAGTTATTCCTGCAAGGCTAACTGTTTATCATCTAGTTCCGGTAATTCCAGAGGTAATGGTGGTGGTTTAGGTGAAGGTGTTGATTGTGGTCTTTGTGATAGTGGTAATCAAGCACTCTGGTTCAGTTAGGGGCTATCTACTGAATGTAAGCTGACAACCAATTTTGGTGGGAGATATGACAGGGAGACACTTGATAAATGGGATCGTGGTGATAAAGGGGATCAATGGTGGAGAGATATCAGCCTAAACTATTCGGCTGGGCTCACGAGTGTTGTTTTGGCTCATTTTGTCGTATATTAGGAATTTCAATTTGGAAATAACAGTGGCTCTTTTTTTGAGGGCTGCTATTTCTGTATTCATATATAGAGCTCAGCCTCATTGAAAACCTTCTCCTTTATATTGCCCATTTGTGAGTTAAATCAATGATGAGAGCAGTCCTTTCAAGTTTTTACCATATAACAATATCTGATTTTAGTTGCCTTGATTTAGTGTATCTGTCCAACTGTATGACTTTGACATAGAACACTGTCAGCTGTCAGTTAATGGCTTAACGTTCATGTTCCCACTTGTTCAGCGACCTTTCAAGTTGCATCTCCCATCAGAGCTTCCAGTGGAGTTATTTGTTATAACGGGTTGTATAATGCTCATCTACCAAAATATTATTGCATCAAATCACTTGGACTATCCACATTGAGTTTCTCCACCATCGTCTTCAATGTTTGCCCTGTGACATAAAGTCAGATATCTGAGCGGTTTTATTCTCAGAATGTTTCTGTCTTTAGTTGGGGTTTTCTTTCCAGATTGGCTCATATGCTTTTGTTTTTAAGTTTCCTTTTTTACTTTTTGTTTTAGGGTAACAGTTTAAACTGTATAAACTATTCTGCCCGGAAGTTGCATCATTTTCTTCGCTCAGACGCATTAAATGGAACGATCCTTGTGAGGTCATCATTGACGTTTGTAATAAGTCTGCAAAGCTTTATTTTAATTCGTTTCACCGTTCTCACCCAGATCTTCCTCCAGTTCAATCATATATGTGAAATAACATTTTGAATGAATGAACATTTAAATTTTGCAAAAGATAAATTGATAAAGATTAAAATACTTACTTTTGTTGTACAAATACGTTGTTTTTATCACAATGAATATACTGAAACAGTGAGTACGAACATGCACTGAAAAGAATTATTGTTTTTGAAAGGAAGTTATAATCACATGTTTCATCCTATAATATGAAAAATAGGGAGCAAAGACTTGTTGGCGCGTTTCCCGGATTAAAATAAAACCTTAAATTTTAACTTGCACAACAAATGTGAGGATGGACAATTCGATCCAGGTAGTCGCGGAGGTCATATGAGGTGACTCAGGAAATAAATCTACTAATTTTTCACAACAATTCAAATACAAGATCACTTTTACCTTACGAGGAAGTTTTCTCACATAATTGAAAAGTGAAATGGCACCAAATGACAGTTCAGTTCAGCAGCACATTCGAGCAGTACGACCCAGTCTACGGAAACCGGAGACAGCCGAGTGAGATAAAAGAACTTGAGTGACAATTCACCCTAAACAGATACAAATATGCCAATTATATATTTAAATAAACTAACCAATTCCAACACATTTCTCTTCCCTTTTAGCAAATAAAATAATCTCTCGTCCGACGGTCGGTGTAATTACTTTTTACATTAAACGATTTTACAGACTCATCTTGTTTGACATATTTCACAAAAATATGGAATCGACTTTTTTATGGAAAAGCAAAAATATTTTTAATTCTAATCTTTTACTACATAAAATGCAGATTTATTTTCTATATTTTACAAAACTGGATTAATACAAGAAGAACGTCAACAGCTAGAAATTATGTGCTTTTAAGATGAAAGTTAATTTCACAAAAAATGTTATAATAGAAAAATGTTTCTGCCTGTCACTGATGTAATTTTTGTTAGAAAAAAATGAAAAGTCATATTTCATGAAGCAATTCGTGACCAGCTTTATTTTAAGTTACCAAATTGTACTTGACGGAACGGGTTTAACATGACACAGTCTCTTCACAGCAATTTCGTCTCAGAATACATTTTTTTTTCAATTAAAAACAATTAAACAATTTGTAATATGTCATTCATTTACAAATACAAAAACAGCACAATTTTTCTATGCAATTCGAGAAAGACTATTTTATTTTTGTGGAAGAACATACAAGTAAAATTTAGAGATATGATTTTAAAAGTCATGTTTTCTTCTACTTAAATAAAAATTGATTTCTGACAGTATGTCCGAAAGGTCATACTTAAATTTTATAAAGCATTTCTCTACAATTTTATTTTATTCAAAAATATTTTTTCAGGTTCGCATCTAATTAATATTCTAAAATCTACAGTTGATCTTGCATGCCATCTCATATCTTTAGGTATTTTAAACTATGCCTCAACAAATTTTTATTTTTGTACAAAATCTTCGGTAGAATTTTAGGATTCAAATCGTTTTTTGAGTGCAATTTAAACCTCTCTTGTATTTGTTCACTAAGTATATTTGACAGGTAATTTCTTTTTTATGATCGAAGTTGCGCCTAGAACTGAAATTTATTTCCAGTATGTGTTTGCATGTGTTGTAATCAACTTGACTTATGCGTTAGATATAAAGCAAATACCTGACAATAATATGGTGTTTTTCCAGTATAAGCTTTTATTGCAAAAGTGAAACATACTTCACAACACTTTGGTTTCTATCCAGTATCCTTTTGTATGTGCTACAACGTACTTGACCTCTGTGTAAATGAATAGCCAGATACTTGACAAAATCGTTTATCTAGTTTAAAATATATTCTCCTACATATTAGATTTCTTTGAAAAATCAGCCACATATTTCACAAAATATGGATTCTTACATTTGTTTTCTTGAGATACATATATGGTCGAATATTTCATAAAAGTTTTCTTTTTCCTGTTAAACGTTGAGACAGTAAATAAATTATGAACCTTAATTTTCTCTCCCCAATTGACGTGTTCTACTATATTATAGTATATCTTTCTTGTGGACTTTTGGTCTTACCTGATAACTTCATCGGAATCCATCTAGTCTGGTAAAATATTCAGCTAAGTGCTGTCACTTCTGATAACATAACTTGGAAAAGATGCACAATTCCTCGTATCAGTGAGTGTATAGCCGTGTGGATGTGATCGTATTTGGGCTTCAAATACTATGTTACTTTAAATATCTGGTCAGGGTTGACTTGTAGGGTAATGTCATGTTGTCATTACGAACCCTTGTACAGAGAGACCGAGGAGACTCGAAGATTGTGGCTAGTGGCTAATTCAAAATCTCTAAATGCAGTTCATGTGTGCTTCCACATATCTGTGTAAAAACTAAGACAGATCTACTCAACAACAATATGGTTTTGTTTACAGTATGTGTTCGCATACAACATGTTGGATATCTTTAAAAACGACACAAATACTAAAAATGAATGTGGTTATTCTCCAGTATACTTTCACATATGTTGTTTCTCTGTAAAAGAAGAGCCAAATACGTCACAAGAATATGGTTTATATTCAGTATGTGTTTGCATATGTCACAACATAAATCATGAATTTGTACAAAGAGAGGCACATACTTGACAAAAAAATATGTTTTTCTCCAGTATGCGGTCGCATATGAATGATCGCACGGTGTTTATTTGTAAAGAGCCACACACTTAACAATATGGTTTCTTGCTTTTTCAGACACTCCAGCCTAGAGATCTTTTTAAGATTCTAACAGTCCCTTGAAGTGCAGGTGTTTGTATTTCTCTTGCACTCGGTTCACCGGGTATACTCGCCAGATAGCTCTTTAAATTCTTCTTCATTAGTCTTGTTGCTCCTATAATTACTAGTATGATGGAGATTTTCCTAAGATTCCAGTTTCTTTTCATGTCATACATAAGACCTTGGTATTTTGTAATCTTTTCCCTTTCTGCTCTGTTTAATCCTGCATCATTAGGGACACTGACTTCAGCTAGGGTGGTTACTTTCTCTCTTTTGTTCCATATTACGATGTCAGGTTTAAAAGCTCCGTTTTCTAGATGTGTAGCTGTAGGGATTGCATAGTCATAGTGGATGGTGTAGAAATTGTTTTCAACTGTTCTTTCTGTTATATGCTCCCAGGACCTGCTGCTACACTGGATATTCAACTTTTTACAAATAGTCCAGTGAAGATATTTACATACTCCGTTTTGTCGCATTGTATAGTAGCCATCCATCAGGAGAACCTTACAACTGGATTTCAGGTGGATCACATTCTCTACTTCTGTGGCAGAACCTGCACTTGTTATTGTTGCTGAGACCACTCTTTTTAAAGGCATTAGTGATCAAGCTTTGATCTTTAGCAGCCATTATCATTCTCTCGTGATCATAGTGTAGAGATCCTCTTTTCAGCCAGTCTATAGAGCCTTCCTTATCTAGATATTCTTGAGATCATTCACCTATGATATACTTAGCACGTTGTTGGTTGGCCCATTCTTCCAGTTTTTTTGAATGGAAGGTCTGTGTATTTCTGACGGCTTTTGCAAGCTATTTCTGTGGCAGGATTGTTGTCTGTTTCTGCCTCATTTGTAAGACAGTCCTGTCGAAAATGTTTGGCCAGTTTTGTGATAGAGGTTGTTCTGCTTGCTCTGTTTTTTTAATGTTGCATACCATCATAAGGTTTGGGTTCTGGGAGCTCATCAGATATTGGTCGGTGCTCACAATAGTGGCTCGATGTTGATGGTCAATTTCTGAGAGACCCATATCCCCTGTTCCTCTTTGGAGATATAGCCTTGGTAGACACTGGTTTCTGTACATTACCCTGTACATTGTAAACATTTTTCTCGTTTTAGTGTCTAATCTATTATGTCCTTTTGTGGCCAATCAATAATTCCAAAGCTGTATGTGATCACTGGCATAGCTAATTAGTTAATGGCAGTTACTTTGTTTTTGTTTGTTAGCTGTGTTTTGCAAATTTTTCTAACATGGCGTATATATTCTCTGCCAATTTTTCTCTCATCTTGGCATGTTGAATTGAATCATTTTTTCTCCCATGTCAGTCTCTTAATCAAGCTGTATGTTTTCCGTTTGGATTTTCTTCCCAGCTCTAAGTAAGCACTTGGCACATTTGTCCAGGCCGAACTTCATTCCAATATCGTTGCGAAGGTATGTAAAACCTGTAAGAGTCGGCTTAAGTCAGCATCTGAACTAACATACAGCTTGAGGTCATCCATGAAGAGCAGGTGGTTGACTCTTTTGTTTCGATCTTGTTTGCGGCCCTGGTTCACATTGTAGGCACTTTGGCTTTTGTTTAGTAATTTGCTTAATGGATCAATTGCCAGACAAAAGAGTAGAGGAGATAAGCTATCTCCTTTGAAGACTCCTCTTTGAATCTTGACACCAAGGATTGTTGTTGTTCCATTAGTGTGTCTTCATGCCATGGTTGTTTTCCACATATTAATTTGTACTGTCATGGTTTTCTTGATGACCGGATGGATATTATATAGATCACGGCAACGCAGGAGCCATGCATGGGGTACACTATCGTATGCCCTTTGGTAATCAATCCAAGCCATGCTTAGATTTCTCTGCCTCTTCCTACAGTCCTCAAGGATGGTCTCATTGCTGTTAGTTTTTTTCAGTCAGAAATTGGGTATATTGTCTATGCCAGGTTTTTCTTGTAATTCTAAAATTGATTCAACTTTCCTTTTATCATTCCAGACGTTATCTCTGGCTCTGGCACCTTTGGCTTGCTTTTATTACTTCGAGCTATATCTGAAATTTCACTTGGCCTCTTGGTTGCATGGTCCTTCATTGTCAAACAAAGGCCTCCAGTAGTTTTCTAGCTCCTTCTCTTCTGGTGGCTTTTCCACCGTTATATTCTCTCCAACCCAATTTCTGTAGAATAGTCGTGTATTCTTTTTTAACTGTCTGTTCTCAACTTTTGCCCTGTGCTTGTTATCATTTTTTTGAATTCTTTTGCAAGTGGTAGGATTTTGCCTTCAAGTTCCCTTGCAAAGTTTTCTATTTCTTCTACATTTTTTGTAATTAAAACTGAGTCTGCAGATGGTGTTTCTCAGCCGTCGCCGCACTGTAGAAGCAGGAAGGAATTGTTTAATTTGAGACACTTGATTTCTGCAAAGGTTAAGTTGTTTCTGGAGCTTCAGTTTCTACGGTGGTGTTGTGACTCGTGCTTTGGACTCCCATTGCTTTTTGAATTGAGGGAGTATTTTCCTAACGATGTAAAGTCCTACAGCATGTTATTTAATTTAGCTCCGTGAAGAATATGTTTGATAAAAGAAGTCTTTGGGGAGCGATGTTTATGTTTTGTATTACTGCCTTGGTAGCTCTTGAGGCCTGGATTTTAGGCAGTCGAGGTCTTTCCTCCAGCTTTATCATCTGGACTTCTTCAATTGTATTCCCAAGTTCTTCTTCCAAGGCCAATTGCTCATCATCTGGTTCCAGTACTTTCTGAGGTAATGATGGGTATTCAGGTGTTACCAGTGGCCTCGGTGATAGTGAAGAACTTAGGTTCAATGAGGGGCTATCTTCTGATTCTAAATAGACATCTGATGATGGTGGTATACTTGTCGGGGAGCCCCTTGCTAAACGATATTCTAGTGTTGATGTGACTTTATGGTGGGTTGTCATGGACACAGAGTATGACAGCTTCATTCATGGGTGAATGGTGTTTAAACATATTTTACATGTAAAAAGAGAGCAACATACTTAAAAGAATATGGGTTTTCTCTAGTCTGTGTTTGCATGTGTTCAAATACATCGTGTTTCAGTGTAAAAGACGAGCCATATGCTTAAAAAGAATATGGTTTTCCTCCTTTCTTTTAATTTTCTTTCATTAGCTAGGGGCGGGGCAATCTTCCAAATGCCATACGATCACGCGCTATTTACAGAATCAAACCGAGAGCTCTTTTCAAGATTCTGGCTATTCCCTTAAGTGCAGTTGTTTGAATTTATTTTGAACTTGGTTCGCATGTCACATAATATATCGTTTTATTGTAAAAGAGCCATAGAGTTTAAGAAGATATGGTTTCTCTCCAGTATGTGTTCGCCTATGATAAGCCATTCTTTCATTGTAAAAGAGCCACATACCTCACAAGAATATGATTTCTCTCTAGTATGCGTTCGAAAATGTTGCAACATATGTTCTTCCTTTGCAAAAGAAGAGCCACATACATCATAAGTATATAATTTCTCTTTGTTGTTTCATTTTACTTCAGTCGAATTTCTCAGAAATTAAGGGCCTCTTTCCTGGGACTTGCACTTTATTTCTAGATTGTATAGATAAATATTCGAATATTATATTCTCCTTTACCTGTTAAACCTTGAGTTAGTTAAGAAACTATGAAAATTATTTTTTTCTTCTCAATTGACCAGTTAACTATGTTATAGTATATCTTTCCTCTGGTCTCTTGGTCTTACCGGATTCAAGACACAATAATTCATCTAGGTTGGTAAATAATTCAGCATTGGTCTATAACTTGAGATTACGTTATTGGAGAAAGTGCACCATTCCTCGTATTAGCCAGTGCATAGCCGTTTTAAGGGCTCTTATTTAGATATTTAGGTGAATTATCCTCATGCCAGGTTGACCCGACACACCCTTGTACAGTGAGACCGAAGACACTCAAGGATTATGTCTAGTAGGTAATTCGCATATAGTAAGGTATGTTTTTTTTAACAGAAGTGCCACATAATTGACAAATTGTGGTTTCTCTCAATCATGTGTTAGAATATAGTTTGTGTTATCGTCAGTGCAAAACACTTAACAAGACTATAGTGTCTCCTTAGTATGCGTTCGTATATGTTGCAAGATATTAGATGCATGTGTAAAAGAAAAGCCACATACTTCACAAGAATATGGTTTCTCTCCAGCATGCGTTTGCACATGTAGTAACAAATATTGTTTAGCTGAAAAAGAAGAGCCACATACTTCACAAGAGTATGGTTTCTCTCCAGTATGCATTCACATATGTCGGTTCATGCTTTTTTTCCTTGTAAAGGTAGATTTACCTACTTCACAAACTGTGGGTTTTCTCCAGTATGCGTTCGCATATGTCGCAACATATTTTGTTTCCATGTAAAAGAAGAGCCACATACTTCACAAGTATATAGTTTCTGTCCAGTATGCGTTCGCATATGTTGCACCATATTTTGTTTCCGTGCAAAAGAAGAGTCACATACTTCACACGAATATGGTTTCTCTCCAGTATGTGTACGCTTATGTTGTAACATATTTTGTTTTGTAGTAAATGAAGATCCACATACTTCACAAGTATATGGCTTCTCTCCAGTATGTGTTTGCATATGTTGCAACATAGATGGTTTCCGTGTAAACGAAGAGCAACATACTTCACACGAATATGGTTTCTCTCCAGTATGTGTTCGCGCATGTAGCAACATACTTCGTTTTGTAGTAAATGAAGAGCCACATACTTCACAAGTGTATGGTTTCTCTCCAGTATGTGTTCGCATATGTTGCAACATATGTTGTTTCTGTGTAAAAGTATGTCCACATACTTTACAAGAATATGGCTTATATCCCGTATGTGTACGCCCATGTAGCAACACACTTTGTTTTGATGTAAAAGAAGAGCCACATACTTCACAAGTATATGGCTTCTCTCCAATATGTGTTCGCATATGTTGCCACATATGTTGTTTCTGCATAAAAGAAGAGCCACATACTTCACAAGAATATGGTTTCTCACCAGTATGTGTTCGTATATGTTGTAACATATTTTGTTTCTGTGTAAAAGAAGAGCCACATACTTCACAAGAATATGGCTTATCTCCCGTATGTGTTCGCATATGTCGCAGCATATGCCATTTTTGTGTAAATGAAGAGCCACATACTTCACAAGTATATGGTTTCTCTCCAATATGTGTTCGCACATGTAGCAACAGACTTTCTTTTGTTGTAAAAGAAGAACTACATACTTCACAAGTATATGGCTTCTCTCCATTATGCGTTCGCATATGTTGCCACATACGTTGTTTTTGCATAAAAGAAGATCCACATACTTCACAAGAATATTGTTTATCTCTCATACATGATCGCAACATTTTTGGTTTATTTGTAAAGGAAGAGGAACATACTTTACAAGAATATTTTTTCTCACCATTATATATGTTCACACATGACTCAACATTGTCGTTTTTTGTACAAAAGAAGAGTCATATATTTCACAAGAATATGCTTTCTCTCCAGTATCAGATTTATAGTTCAGTTTTGAAGTCAAAACATTTTTTAATACAAGTTATGTATTTTTATATTGTGCTCCTGTGATTGAATATTTCTAAAATAATTCCGATTCTGACTTTTTAAAACTTTTATAGATTTTAAATTTAGCAGATTGTTGATTGAGATTTTTTCTCAGTGTAAATGTTAATTGTGTTAAACTGTTATTGATTATATATATTAATAGGAGAATTGTATGCTTCTCTGTGTAGCAGTTCACTATTAGATCTAATCATTTGAGCTTGAGTAAGACTTATCTTTTATGTATGCAGATTAGTAAAAACAGAACATAACTAATATATTCAGTGAGTTTTTATACATCTTATCTAAATGATATTTTAAACCCTATGTAAATAACATAATGTATACAGATTCTTAGTATTCATAAAAATATAATTTTCAAAATATTTTAATAGATAATTCTACAAAACTAAATATTTTATAAACCCATAAGTTTGATATTGTTTCAGTTTTCACCATTAGCAGTATGTGTTTATTTTCAAGTATTTTTATGCTTGAAATTCTACTTATATTAAAGGAACCATGACTGCATTAGTCATATACCCACATAGGACACTACTAATGTGCACCAATGCGTGCATTAATCATATTCATTCCAGCAAGTGTTGTATTAATAAAAAGAAAACAAGAAATCCATATTCCGTTGACAGGAGAATATTTTCCCAATATATAATCATGAAATACTATCGATGAAAGAAAATATTCGTCCAGTTCACAAGTGTATTATTTCTCTCATTTCAGGATATTAACTGTAGGCAATTCACGTTTTTCTTTCTATTGATTGCTGGATATTCTGCAAAATGAAAAACAATTAAAAGATAAATTTCAAGAAAACATAATTTTATACAAATTCTTTGCAAACAAACTTATTTTAAGATGTAAAGCAGCTATAGACACGGATATTTTTAAATAGATGAACTAGAATATGTTCAGCATTGTAGGCTTAAAAGCAAAAGGTATTATGTACAATTTTATTAAAAAGTTCACAAATTAATTATTGAATAAATTCAAAATATAATAAGGATATGTGTTGCAATACTGATCCATTAATTAAACCAATGAATTTCTTTTTTTACATATTGGATTAAATTTCTAAAAAACTTTCATTAATGAGATCCGATATGTAATATTTTTTTTAATTTGCACAATTTAATAGCTTACAAAATAAATACTTTCGAATGATATTTGAGAAGAACCAACACTTTATTGATGATCTTTAAAATACTGTTATGATAATCTTATTTTATTTGCAATTCTTTTTCATTGCTTTTCTGTCAACAAATTAATCAATAAATATTTGAAGATACTGCAGAATATATTTAAATCACCAAAAATTACACATATAGGGCTGATATTCTATAAAAGATAACCAAAGAAAATCATTCATCCTTTTAATATATGTAATTATATATATATACATATATATACATATATATATATATATATATATATATATACATATATATATACCGAATAAAGTTGTATCTTTCAATATAGTTTTGAATAAACCCAAAAAGAATAAAACGTTATTTGAAGAAATAATAAAACATTCCAAATGTGACAGTCTTCCCAAAACAACATTCAGTGGAAGGTTAAAAAATGTAAGTATAATTAAATATTATCAGAAGAAAATGGAAATATCCAAGGAGTTAAAACGATGTTTCTACATCTGCAAGCTAAAAAATAACATTTAAATAAAATTTCATAAAAAATGTTTTAAATGACGCGTCATGTTTGATAAGAAACATATATTTTCGAGTAGTGTTTTTAATTAAATACAAAAAAAACATGAAACATATTTTTAATTTAATTACTTAATTTTTTATGAAAATGACTTTTACTGTGAAAAATATCTTGATTTCCACTAAAATTCTATTTCACGTGTATAAATGCAGCAGAGAAAAACGAATTTGATAAGAGAAAGAAAGAGTTGTTTTCTTTCTCGATATTTTCGGAGATAGGAAATTCTGATGACATTTGTCGAGAGATATATATCACTTTAAATAAATAAAATAGTTTTTTTCATTTGCAAGAGTATTGTCGCATCGAACAAAGATTAAAACGAGAATAATTATGTTTCTCAGGTTGGCAAAACAAAAGCGAATTTTGAAATGTTTTTGTACGAAAAGAAAAAAAGAAACTAAAATTTATAAGAAAGATTTGTTTTGTCTTTTTTCACTGTTTTGGGAAAATGTCATTTCCTAATGGTAAATATGAGAGTGTATACATATGTTAATGTGGGTTGTGGTGTCAACAGACTTATCTGATGAAAATCATGAATGAGATCCGTGTCATGTGGATTTTGCATGTTGGAAAAAAAAGATTATTTTCCGGTAGCAATGATATCTGAGTGTTATTGTCGTATCGAAAAAGATAAACAAAAGAATGATCATGTTTTATTAGGTTGAGAAAACAAAGGATAGTTTTAAAATGGTTTTGTAAAACCAGAGGCCATGTGGATTGGTGGAGTATCCGCTGAAGGATATTCTATGAAAGATATTGAAGAACAACGTAATCGTTAAAATAAATAGTGGAAATGCATTTTTTACTACTAAAATAAGTTTTGAGGGTGAGTAATTCCCCCGCCACAGAGGTAACAGTAGGAGATAGAAACAGATGAAGAAGACAGAAAAGAGGGCGGAATAAAAATGCGATTGACCATTCCAGAATTAGAATGGTGGATTGAAAATGCCAAATATTGTAAGAAACTAAATGAGAATACATTTTTTTATTACTGGATTAATTCTATTTAAACAGATACGGGGTTGTGTCTGTTTAATTCTCAATATAAAGCAAAGCATAACAGGTTTTGGTGACTTGATTTTGTCACCACCAGAATCCACGCCGTTAGGAGACGAACCACAAAATTTAGGGTTGATACTGTCAAATCCAGATCGCCCAGAAAGTGTTAAGATTTTACCGGTCCAAAACATAGAGTGTGAGGTTAGAAGTGTAAAATTACCTCGCCTACTAATGAAAAAAGATTTTTTCATTACCAAAACATTATTCTTCTAAAGAAAAAGCATACACACACAGTTGTTGAATTATGTTTTTCATTGTTCTGCTTGAAATGACACTTCGTTTCACAGTAGTACCAAGTTGCTGACCAGCACCAGACAATTTCCCTCTGATCTTTTAATCACAACATGGGAGAGTGATGATTGTCGGACAGTTAAACAGCTTCTCCCGAGCAGTGCCAGGTGACCAACCAAATTCAAGATTTAAGTGGTGCCGTGCATCTCAGGATAAATTGTTGTGATACAGCCCAAGCATAATGTAAAGGACAATGTCTTTCTCAACAGAAACTTTCTTTTTTGTGTGTTTTTTGTATTGGGTGTGGAAAGAAAAGATAGACTAACAGTTAAAATCATGCAATGTATTGTAGATTTCTTTGAATAAACAGCCAATGAGATTGCTTACTAGATTAGGTAAGTAGAATTTGGTCCGACAAAAACAAGTTGCCCTGATATATATGGTGAAACAATCGCAAATTTGTAAAGTTGGAGTTTACAGTTGAGTTGGAACTGAAAAGAGTGTAAGTGAAGTTTGTTAAAACTGCCAATGTAAAAAATGCAGTAGGCTTCATTATCTTTAGTGATGTATATGAATGGCGGACGTTGCAAGTATTAGATGCTGGACCAGAGGAAGGAGAGTACACAAATGAAAATATATATTGTTTTTTTTGGGGGGAGAAGTGTGTTACCCTTTGAGGTGAATTAAGTATCTCATAAAAACAGAATGATGTTGAAAAACAAAAGTGATGTCTGGATCATCTCCATGGTAAAGCTGCCCTGGGTAGACTGTCTGACAGGTAAACTCACAGTTAAATCTTAAGTGGCTAAGTCTTGGTTGACCACTGCTTATGGTTTAGGGAGACAGATATCAAAGTATCTTCTTCCCTTGTGATTGTTTTCATGGTAATATGGGGTAATCATGTGACCCTAGTGGAATTACATGTCATTGATTGTATTATTAAGGCGGCTTGTTTTGGTGAGTCTTTTCCTTCTACTTTGTTACACATGATTCTTACTGTAACGCTAGTTTCACAATCTTTACAAAAAATTAATTTGCCATCAGTGCAGGGGACTCCTAGTCTAAGTCACAACCAAATGGCAATCTGTTGCAATAGAGATTACAGTCCAAAAAAATTAAAGTAGTTTCCTCTTTCTCTCTCTGTCAGTTGCCATTGTTAGTTCAGGAATAATCTATAAGTAATCCCTCTCTGAGGATATCTTATTTTCCTTAGATCACAAGAGTACACTACTGGAGTTAGCCAATTGTGACTAGATGAGGCTACATTAAAAAAGCTATGAAAAGCAAATAAATTATTGTCTATGACAAAAAGTGGGGGATCGTAGGGACGTTGTGAAAAAGAAAGCTAAAATAAACTATGAGCTCGATTGTAATAAAATCTTCAGTATATGAAGTAATGTAAGGTGCATTTTTTTATTTAAATAAATGTTTACTGCAAAGCTAAAAGGCCAAATGAGTTTTTGATAAGGTTTTGTTTCATGCATAGACATCCCACTGTCCTCCCAATGCTTGAAAAGACGTTTTCTTTTAATTGAATTGATATACTAAAATAAATTGTATATTACTAGAAAGATAAATTAATAAAATGATAAATAAAAAATAAATTTTATATCACTAGAAAGAGAAATTATAAAAGGATAAATAAAAATAAATTTTATATCACTAGAACAATAAATTAATAAACGGATAAATAAAAAATAAATTTTATAACAATAGAAAGATAAATTAATAAAAGGACAAATAAAAAATAAATTGTATATCACGAGTAAGATAAATTAATAAAAGGATAAATAAACAATACATTTTATATCAAGAGACAGAGAAATAAATAAAAGGATAAATAAAAATAAATGTTATATCACTAGAAAGATAAATCAATAAAAGGATGAATAAAATATAAATTTTATATCACTAGAAAGAGAAATTAATAAAAGGATGAATAAAAAATAAATTTTATAACACTAGAAAGATAAATTAATAAGAGGATAAATAAAAAATAAATTGTATATCACTAGAAAGATAAATTAATAAAAGGATAAATAAAAAATAAATGTTATATCACTAGAAAGATTAATTAATAAAATGATAAATAAAAAATACATTTTATATCAAGAGACAGATAAATTAATAAAAAGAAACATGAACATTTTTTTATATATCGCTAGACAGATAAATTAATAAAAGGATAAATAAAAAATAAATTTTATATCACTAGAAAGATTAATTAATAAAAATATTAATAAAAATAATTTTTATATCACTAGAAAGATAAATTAATAAAATGGTAAATAAAAAGTAAATTTTATATCAAGAGACAGTTTAATTAATAAAAGGATGAATAAATATCAATTTTATATCACTAGAAAAATGAATTAATAAAAGGATAAATAAAAACAATTTTTTTATATCACTAGATAAAGGAATAAATAAAAGGATAAATGAAAATAATTTTTCTATCACGAGAAAGAGAAATTAATAAAATGATAAATAAAAAATAAATTTTATATCACTAGAACTATAAATTAATAAATGGATATATAAAAAATAAATTTTATATCGCTAGAAAGATAAATTAATAAAAATATAAATAAAAATAAATGTTATATCACTAGAAAGATAAATTGATAAAAGGATAAATAACAAATAAATGTTATATCAATAGACAGAGAAATTTATAAACGGATGAATAAAAATAAATTTTATATCACTTGAAAAATAAATTAATAAACGGATAAATAAAAAAATCAATTTTATATCACTAGAAAGATAAATTAATAAAAGGATAAATTAAAAAGATTCATATCACTAGAAAGATAAATTAATAAAAGGATAAATAAAAAGTAAATTTAATATCACTAGAAAGATAAATTAATAAAAGGATAAATAAAAAGTAAATTTTATATCGAGAGACTAATAAATTAATAAAAGGATGAATAAAAATAAATTTTATATCACTAGAAAAATAAATTAAAAAACGGATAAATAAAAAATACATTTTATATCACTAGAAAGATAAATTAATAAAAGGATAAATAAAAAATAAATTTTATATTACTAGAAAGATAAATTAATAAAAGGATAAATAAAAAGTAAATTTTATATCAAGAGACAGATAAATTAATAAAAGGATAAATAAAAAATAAATTTTATATCACTAGAGAGATAAATTAATAAAAGGATAAATAAAAATCAATTTTATATCACTAGAAAGATTAATTAATAAAAGGATAAATAAAAATAAGTTTTATATCACGAGAAAGATAAATTAATACAAGGATAAATCAAAAAATTAATTTTATATTACTAGAAAGATAAATTAATAAAAGGATCAATAAAAAGTAAATTTTATATCACTAGAAAGATAAATTAATAAAAGGATGAATAATAAATAAATTTTATATCACTAGAAAGATTAATTAATAAAAAGATAAATAAAAAATAAATGTTATATCACTAGAAAGATAAATGAATAAAAGGATATATAAAAAATAAATTTTATATCACTAGAAAGATAAATTAATAAAAGGATAAATAAAAAGTAAATTTTATATCAAGAGACAGATAAATTAATAAAAGGATAAATAAAAAATAAATTTTATATCACTAGAAAGATAAATTAATAAACGGATGAATAAAAATAAATTTTTCATCACTAGAAAGATAAATTAATAAAAGGATAAATCAAAATAAATTTTTTATATCACTAGCTAGAAATATTAATAAAAGGATGAATAAAAAAAATAATTTTATATCACTAGAAAGATAAATTAATAAAAGGAATAATAAAAAATAAATTTTATATCAAGAGACAGATAAATTAATAAAAGGATACATAAAAAATAAATTTTATATCACTAGAAAGATAAATTAATAAAAGGATAAATAAAAACTAAATTTTATATCAAGAGACATATAAATTAGCGGAGGGGAGTATTTTAAAAGAATCACTACCGTCTCCAAACCGTTTGTTTCGTAATGTAGTTTAGCAGTTAGAGTTAAGGTCAGGGTACGTAATAACCGAACTACGTATTTGCGACGGTTTTCAACGTCAAAATCGTCCTCAGGGCACTCGAAAACAACAAAAAAACTATATAAAAAAAACACATCAAAGAAACAAAATAAAAATAAAAACAATTGGACATGATTTTATAAAATTGCCGTTCTTCGTTTACATGCAAACTTGGAACGTTGACTCATTTCTATAACAAAACCAAAGGGAAACATGTTTTGGGTGTGCCCCTGTTGTACAAAAGAACACATAAGAGCAATTAAATTCAAGTAATACTTACTTTCTGTTTTACCATTTTTTTTCAAGAAAGAAACGATGATAAAATGTGTTAATTAAAACGAGACGAGTTTGATGGGTGGAAGTCAACATTTAAGATGGCGACTTAAAAGCAGGTTCGCAGAAAATTAAATCACTTTGGTGATATTACGGGTAAAATTATTATTATTTTATTTCATGAAAAAAAAAGTATTAATAATAATAATAATAAATTAAAATGTAAAAAAGATAAATTTTATAATCCTTTAAAGGGACATGTTCGTCTTTTACCATAGTCCGTTTTTCACAACTTTTTACTGACCATTTTTTTTTGGTGTACACTTACCTATCAGGCTGCCAGATAATTTTGGGGGTTTTGGAAATTTTTTTCAAATATTTTACATTTATATTGGGGGATCAGTTTCTAATGGGTATTCAACGTAGACTGATCCCCCTCTTTTTGACCATCTTTTTAAAAAAATCTTTTTCGGTGTACAATTGTAGCAGTTACCTCCTCCTTTCATCCATAACTGCACCAGTTGGCCGTTAGGTGTCGCTTATTCACCGACAGGTGGCGCTGAAAAGCGACACCAGAGTTATCTGCCCTTCTGAATATAAAAGCCGGTGCAGAAGAAAAATCATTCTCTTTTTCATTCAATCCGCCTCGCAGAGACGACCCCTCGGCACAGCTTGGACGCATCGCCGAGAGCACCCACGAGGAACCCGGAAAAGCCTTTTTTCCTGCTACCGTTGTCTCACTCAAAGACTACTACCATCTTCACTTGAAGAAACCCCACGGGCAGCCCGGAGAACCATTACATGTTTCCTCTTCCTCAACCGGACACCGTCCAACTCTCTCTTCTACCTATACCAAACGGTATAGGTATCTTCTGTTCCATAAACCCTCTATTTTGTTACCTGTTACTCAGTTGTTCATTCAATTCATTTCGTGTGATAAAAGTAAGGAAGGGACAAACTATCCCTCTCCTAACAAATGGTGACCCCGAAGAACAATAATCGCACGAGACTGAGTTGAACAACATAGTACAACAAAATACGGCAACGAGGTTTTATACAGAACAGCGACAACCAGGAAGACTCTACACTTTAGAGCATGCGAACCTTCTCACAAATACATTGGAACACAAGCAAAATATTTTACAAGACACCATGACTTTCTTTTGTGTCTAACACGTGGAACACAAAAAAATACGTCGCCATCTTTTTTCCGTACCACGTGGAAAAGAAAATACGAATTACTATTTTCTATTCCGACAACAACAACAGTATGAGAACATTTTTCTTCACCGCGTACAAATTGAATCTTTTCATCTGGCTAAAAAAGGTTATTCATTTTCGCGAAGCTACAAAGATCCTAACACTAAAACTCAACTCCACAACAAAAAAAAACCCAAAACAAACTCTGTCGTTAAAAAAAAACAGGACAGTTATTTTCAACACTCGATAAAAAGAAAAAAGCCAACATTTTATTGTGAAAGCAGAACTTTTCGCCTTCAAAAAATAAAAAAAAACTTTTTTTTTTACGAATATATTTTATTTTGTTTAAAAAGGCTAAAAAAAAAGTGAGTACACCCATTATTTTTCTTCTTCTCCAGTACACACACACACAAAAAAACACCTTAACATTTTCTCTTTGTTACATTTATTTATTCTTTTTGGCTCTTCAAAAATACATACCGATCATGTCAATAGAGAATTCCGGTTTTTTTGGAAAGAAATTTGAAAAAATTTAGATTTTAAAACGGGGGATCAATTTTCAATGTAAATTCAACGTAGACTGATCCCTCTCTTTTTGACCATCTCAAATTTTAAAAAATATTCTCCTGCTTACAATTACCTATCATGTCGCGAGAGAATTCCGTTTTTTTTTTTTGAAAAATAATTACATTTTAAGATGGGGGATCAGTCTTGTTCGTCTTTTACCATAGTCTGTTTTCCAAACTTTTTTACTTCTTAAAATATATATTTAGGCGGTTATGTGTGAACATCCTGAAAACTTTTAATGGTAAAATAAAATTTAAAATAGGTAGAGTAATTTCTCATATAAATTTGATGTAAGATGATCACACTTTTCCTTTTTAAGTGCATATAACCAGCATTTAAGCTTGGGGGTTGTTAAATCTCTTAAACCCCTACCACTAATCCTAAGTCCTAGTGTCAATAGCTCACATTACCCCCAAATAAAAATGGTCCCTTATATATAAATGCTAAACCTATGTCCAGATGGCAACAGTCCCTCAATACCTCGGTTAAACCTTAAACTAATCATGAATCTGGGTGGCTATAGCCCATCTCACAACAAAAGAAAACAAAAAAATGGTGTAATATAAGATTTAACTAAAACGGCGACATGTAATTCAAAAGCTATCCAGTAAGAAACCAGGAAATTATTTTATGTTATATGTATATGAAAAACTAATCCCCAACTCTACATTCTGAATTATTTTCCCACAATGTGTTTCAGAGTGTTTACACGTAATCGCATTAAAAGGTTGAATGTTATTGTTTATTGAGGGAGGAGAGATATAACCGAGGGTGCTCATCTATAATAATACCAATAATTTTAAAAAGTAGACTTGGGGACGACGTTAATCCATATGTTGACCTATAGAGGAATCCAAGCCCCTTAAATGTAGTAAAATCGATTTTATTTGCTTAAAATCTAGAGAGTAGATACTTATTTTAACATATTAATTTAAAATATAGAAAGGGGTAGCCCCTATTTTAAAATATAGTTGAAGGAGAACAGCCCTGCCCGTCCTGAACATAATTTTCCATTAACAAATTATTCTTGCTTTGTGTCATTTTTCGGCACTCCAAAAGATTACACTGCCGCGCTGACTTCCGGTTTACCCTGCAGTAGATTTCAAGTACGGATGATCAGAAATGATAAACCAAACTATTTTAATTCATATTAATCTGAGATTCACAAATCAATTTTCATTAATAATAAATTCATAAAAATATAATAAATCTTTCAAATTATTTTTGCTTTGCGTCATTTTTCTATTTATTAATTTCTGCCATTTATACCGTACTATTTGTTTTTGGTTCTATTTTTACTGGGTACCCCAGAGCATACGGACAAATGTAGAGCTATCCAATTTATAGACAGGGGTTGCAGATTTAGTGATAGTTGCATGTATTCCTGTCCAAGTTGGATCGAGTGTTCTTTGGTTAAAGGAGAGACATAATTATTTATTATTCACTAGCGGGGCTACCCGGCGTTGCTCGGGGTCATAAAAACATTTAATTGAAGAAAAATCGCGTGTGTAACATCTTTATATCCAAACTTCTATTTCTCTCCCTCTCTCTATAGCCGTCTCTTTATCTTTCTACTTTTCTCTTCCCTGGTCGCCCCATTTCACCGCTACTTTCTAATTTTGCCTTTTGCGAAAGCTGTTTCTTCCCCACCATTTTATCCTACGTTTACCAGGGCAATAGTATGACTTATTTCTATAAAACGTACCACCTCTGTCTGTGCCTTCTATATAGGTACTTATCTCCGTCCCGTTGTTCATACTATATACGTATCTATCGCCACCCCGGTGCGCATACTATATACGTACCTATCACCGCCCCAGTGCACATAATATATACATACCTATCACAACCCCGGTGCAGATACTATATAAGTACCTATCGCCGCCCTGGGTGCAGATACTATATAAGTACCTATCGCCGCCCCGGTGCGAATGCTAAATCCGTACCTATCGCCGACCCCGTGCGAATGCTAAATACGTACCGATCGCTGCCCTGGTGCGAGTGCTAAATACATACATATCACTGCCCCGGTGTGAATGCTAAATACGTACCTTTCGCCGCCCCGGTGTGCATGCTATATACATACCTATTGCCGCCCCGGAGGGCATGCTAAATGCATACCTATCACCGCCCCAGTAGCATGCTATATACGTACTTATTGCTGCCCATGTGCCCATGCTATATACGTACCTATCGCCGACCTGGTGTGCATACTACATATGTACCTATCGCTGCCCCAGTGCGAATACTAAATATGTATATATCGCCGCCCCCCCCTCAATTTTTTTTTCATCCTCCCCCATACTAAGGGGTAGCGCATTCCAATCGCCAGGTCAGAGAGAACTCCAAGTTGTTGATATGACTCGTTCCCGGTGCCCAACTCAATTCGGAGCGGATCTCCTCCTCTGTCCACCAGCACCGCTTGACTAACGGATCGTCAGCTCCCCCCTCACTAATCCTCTATGGAGTTCTTTTCTAGAAAGCCGCGAAAGGTCACTGGACCGATGAAGCTTTTTGAGCACGGCTCGACACTCCCTGAAAAACTCCGATTCACCCCTCGGCCTAGGATGGCCCTCAACCGAATGGTCGAGGATAAGGTGAGGGAAAGCACTATCGACCGCGGGGTTCCACGCAGATTCCTCTGTCAATGTTCGACTCAGGAAAGCCAGTCTCTCGGCGTCTAGATGACACGTCAAGTCAGGCATCCCCAAGCCTCCCTCACACGGACGTTGAATACAGACCTGGCTGCAAACCTAATGCCTAATCCTGTCCCAGAGAAGTGAGGACAGAAGGCGCTGGATCACCTTGAGGCGGTTCACAGGCAGGGGAAGCACAGCCAATCGGTAAAGGATGAGAGGGAAGATGTAAGTGGCGCACACCTCCGCTCTACCTTTTAAGGAGAGTTTCCTTCGAAGCCAAGTGATAACCGACGCTTCGACCTTTGACTGTACCTCCGACCAATTCCTATCGAACTGGAGGCCCGGTCCGAACCACACGTCAAGGATTCGAACCGGGCCATCTGTCCAGCAGAACGGAGCTGGAAGGGTTGTGTTACCGCTCCAGGCACCCAACCGCAGGCCAGTTAACTTGCTACTATTGATTTTGGCCCATGTGATCGTTTCGTAATGTGTGAGCGCCTCTGTCACCTTCTCAATGTCTTGGAAGCACGACACATAGACGGTGATGTCATCGGCGAATGCGGAGACCCTGGCTCGCGCTCCACCAGGCAAAGCGATTCCGCATAGGACCAGACCTGCGTCCCCACTCCTTAGCTGGCAAAGTAGCGGGTCCAGTGCAAGGATGTAGCGCAGGGGCGACAGTGGACAACCCTGGCGTACCGACCGGGAGACAGCGAAAGACTTCTAACGCCTTCCGTTTACCTGTACTACTGCCGTCTGCGAGCGATACAGAACGGAGATCCATTTGCGGAAATCCGGTTTGAAACCGGCGGTCTCTAAAACAGATGCCAAAAAGCGATGGTCGACCCTGTCGAAAGCTTTGGACTAATCCAAGTTGATCAGCGCGGCTTCCGTGTTGTCTTCAATCCCCTCTATGATCGTACGAATCAGGTGCAAGTTGTTCTGAATCGATCTCCCCTTCACAGCATAGTTCTGCTCAAGTTCGATCAATTCTCCGATGACACCCTGCAACCGGTTCGATAAGATCTTGGCCAAAATCTTTAACTCTGTGTTTAGCAGAGTTATGGGCCTGTAATCGTCCTGTTCCTCCCCACCATGCCTGTCCCGCTTCTTTAGCAATGTGATCACTCCCTTGGTGACTTGACCTGGGATAGAACCCTGGTCAAACCAGTGGTTGAACACATCCGTCAGAATCGGCACAAACATGTGCGACAGCCTCAAATACATCTCGTAGGGCAGACCATCAAGTCCCGGCGATTTGTCACAGCCGACTTGCTTCAACGCAGCTAAGACCTCACGCTCCGTAACCCTGCCTTCACAACCAGCTGCTCTAGCCACATCAGGGCGGGGAGAGTCAGCCAAATAGTTGCCAAACTCCTGGACCGGGAAGTTGGGCAGTTGGGTGTAGCGTTCCTCGAAATGCTCTCGAAATCCCTCGCAGATCTCCCGAGTCGACTCCAAGGCACGTCCATCTGGGTGCTTGACTTTTCCAATGTATCTATCCGAGCCACGCCTTGAAACTTCCCTACGCTCATCTACATCGCAGTTCACGGCTTCATTGGAAACTTTCCTTAGCCTAGCCCTAACTACTTGGCCTTCATAACGCTCGCTAGCCTCGCGTCGTAGGTCCTGCTTAGTTAGTTCTATGCTTACAGTATCCCCCTCAGCCACCACCCGGGTTAGTTTCTCTTCTAAGTGCTTTTCCATCTTGGCCTTATCTAATACGAGACGCTGCGCGTATTTGACGGAAAAGTTTCTGATCTTAGTTTTTAGCTAACCCACAACTTATTCCCGGTAACTGCCCCTCACTAAAGCCTTCTGGATAAGCTGCATTAGCTTTTCCCGGAAGTCTCGTATCTCCAGCAAGGAGGTATTCAACTTCCAGTACCCGGCTAGTTTAGGCCTGTTTCCTAACTTCAACTGGGCCATTTGAACGTAGGACACGATATAAAGTCTACATCGCCTCTTCTAACTAACATCCTATCCCAATAAGTATTCGGGTAGGAAGGCGCACTATTTGTCCATGTCCAATTCTCCCGCCCCGGATGATCGACACGAAACCTGTCGACCAGATCGCATCTTTCCATCAGGTCAACCAGGCTGGTCTCACATCTCTCCGTCCCTCTAGCTCCCCTCCCGACCATGTCTATTTTGGGATCAAAGATGGCATTCTAATCTCCCATTAGAACTACGCGTTTCGAACATGCGACGAACACGTCCAGATCCCGAAAAAAGGAGACCCTCTCTCGAGCGGTGCTGGGTGCATGAACCGCAATTACCCGGAACACAAAATCCTTCACGGCCACATCAGCCACGTCCAGCCTGCTCCCCCCCCCCCCACATCCCTATGAACAACGTCTACCGTCGCAGACAGAGTGCGTTTCACAAGCAAGGAGACACCCTTCCCCCGGGGATTCCCATATGCTGAGAAGACGTCGTAGTCTCTTGTCAGAACCTGACAATCCCCGGATGAAACAAAATGCATCTCCTGGATCGCAGCTACATCCACTCCCAGGAACAGGAGATCCCTCCGGACGTGAACCGCCCGGTTTGAAGACCTCAAGCCCCTTGCATTCAAACTAGCCAAGCGCAGAGTCATGAACTTACCTTAAGCAGTGTCGCACCCGGTTCCAAAGTCTGCCGGCAAAAGGACGCCGACGCTATGCGCCATGCTCAATGTGGCCAATTCTTTGGTGTCCTGGCCGCTGCGCGCAATGCCGCCGACGTCCAGGGGAAAGGTAAGTTTTAAGGCCCTATAGAGAGAAGGATGAACTAACATTGGGACCCTTCCATTGCATTCTGGTAAAAGTTCGTCCAGGGAGGGTTTTTTGTCCTTGGTGAATTTTATTCCCCGTATGGCTCCCTCCGTGGCCTCCAGCATTTGCCAGACAGAGTAGTTACGACCGGCTGGAAGCCTTACAAAAGTTGTTAAGAAGGGGGCCTCCGGTAAATTGGTGGGGTCTTCTATGTCTTTACCTCCTATATGGCTGAAGTCCAACAGAGGTTTTAAATTCCTCTTCTGCCGGAAGGATACGTCCATGCCGAAAGATAGGGGGTCAATTTTACACAATTCCCTCCCCAATTTAAAGGGGAGGGGTCTTTCTTTGATTTTCCTCCGAGTCGGTGAGGAAGATTGGCTCCTTTTCCTCCCCGGTTCGACTAGTTTTAGCTGAGAGGATTCGGAGCTGGGTGGTGTGTGTGCAGGTGTCTGTTTTGATAAATGCAATGTGGGGGCTGGTGTTATCGCTGGTGTTGTTGTGGGGGCTATTGAAGGTGTTGGTGTGGGGGCCGGTGCTTGCAGAGTGGGGATAGGTTTTTTCTTCAAAATTGTTGTACTGGGGACTGGAGTTGGTTGTGTGGATATAGGTTTTGGAGGTGTAGGGGATGGTGTCTGCTCTATGGGGGATTGGGCAATCTTTTCTTCCCTTATCCTCTTTTTTCCTTTCATTTGTTCTTTTTCTGAACCGGGGGGAGCAAATTTTTTGGCATCTCCTTCTCACCAACTTCTTCCTCTTCGTCAGAGGATTTTTTGTTTTCTTTTTACCCCCTGCCGGTTTTTCGGCCTGGGGGCAATCTATTCATTTTGCTGCTGCTGCTGCTTCTGCTGTTCCTGTTGCTGTTGTTCCTGCGGTTGGACGAGTGGTGAGATCACGGTGGAAGCGGTCACATTCTTCCTCCCTTCCCTCACCACTGTGCTCCGTTCCTATTCTGCTCTTCCCAAGGGTTTTTTTTATCTTGGGGCTATTGTAGCAGAAATTGGAAGAGTGGTTGGAGCTGTCTTCAGAACCGGCACAGGAGCAGCCGATCGCGTTATTTGGCTGCAAACTTTTTTTGGGGCAGTTCTTTGCCATGTGGCCTATTTGTTGGCAAAACCAGAAGTGCGGGTGACGACCTTCTACCACGATCGGCATGTTCCAGCCTTTATGCATCAGCACCGACGGAATTGCAAGGAAGTCTGCCCGCATCAGCTTCATGGCGATCGTGTAGTCGGCCATGTGTAGTCCACTCCTGGACCTTACCGGGTCCACTTGTTCCACATCCCAAAACTGGCTAAAGTATGCGCCTAGGTAATCCGCGCACAGCTCAGGTGGGGCATTATAAATGCGGACCCGGGTTCTCCTTCTGCCCTGGTATTCGGGCTGCAATTTTATGCTCCCGCTCCTTATCTCTTTCATGGAGAGACGTTCTGCTTCCTCCCGGGAGGGGAGCAAGATGTCCCACATGGCATAGCTCCTCTGGTTGCCGGAATGTTTAGCTTCTTAAGCAGCTCTGCCATATCCTCCTTTTTGAGTTACAGGAGGCGATTTTCCTTCAAGTCCGAGGTTACGAGGGACAAAACCCTGTCCTCAATCGCCTCCCAGCAACCAGGCACTGGCTGCAGTACACTCCCTTCAATGTACTGTTTATATATATTTTGATACAATTGTTTGTAATCCTGTGGGGACAACCTCTTCTCTGGGTTCTTCTTCCCCCAAGCGGACTCCCTTGGTGGTTCTGTTTTGACCTCCCCCTGGTCCCTGATGGTGGACCCAGAGACGCCTTGGCTCCCGGAAGCGGAGCCCCTCTTCTGGGGAGTCCGGAGGGTATTGGAAGTGTAGGGAATTGCCGCATTGAGTGAAGCTGGCTCTTTTCCCTTTTCTGCTCCCTCGCTGGGGGAAGCCAGACTCCTTGCAATGGAGCCACTCACTGGGGGGCCATGCTTACCTCCACTGTAGAGGGCATCACCACATTGGGTGAAACCGCCTCTTTTCGTTTGTCTGCTCCCTCATTTGGGGAGTCAGCCTCTGGGGGAGCAACCCCTTTTTGGTTTGCATTCCCGCAAGGGGAATCATTTTCAGGGGAAGTCGCCCCTGGCATGATGACATCCGGGTGGTAAGCCTCGTCGGTGACCTTTGCGGGTCCCACTTCCCTACTGGGGGAGTCAACCTGCAGTGGAGCCTCCCTTTTTTGGTGTTCATTCCCGCATGGGGAGTCCTTTTTAGGAAAGTCTATATCCGGGCAGTATACGCTGTCCTTTTTGGCTCCCCCATTGGGGGAGTCGTCCTCTATGGGAGCAAATGTATTGGTGGGGTCCGGGCTGAGGGATGTGTCAGGCTCCCCAGCGTTCTTGGTGTTGGTGGTGGTAAATGAAGAAATCTCTTCTATGTCTCTGCCAGTTAAAATAATAATAAAAGAAAGAAGTGTGATGAAAGTTCACGATTTCAACTGGCGTGGAGACAGCGTCGACTATAGAGCCGGTTTTGGCATGCTCTCAGGGCGCCAAAACAGGGCTTTGCCTCCCCTCTTTGGGGAGGAGTGAGTTTATTGCTTAGGCGCCCCTACTGGGGAATCCCGACAGGCCAGAGTGCTCACCTTCTAAGGCGCTGGCTTTTCAAGTCCCACTTTCCCGACCTGACCTTGGGTCACATCTTACCTTGTGGGAGTAAGATAAAACTAGCCTTGTGCATAACCTCCTGGAGAGAAGGTAAATAAACACTCCTTGTCTTGGCCTTTTGGCTAAGATCAAAGTGTAGTCTGTTCCGATGGATACTGCACCCCATAGACTGGTATCGTTTAAGTTTTATTTTACTTCAACATTTTTTTATACATAACATATATAAGTGTATTCTTATGTAAAATAAACAGAGTAAGATGCGAGTATTCTTGAATCTAAAAACCCACCCCTTAGGGGACCACGGGTCATATTTCATCGGGGGAGGGGGGGGGGGGGGTTCAGTTATTTTTCATTATATTTTATAGTAATTAGAAATTACTGAGTCATATTGTAATTTAATTACGTAATACCTTAAGTTCATGAAAAAATAAAAATGGTGTCATGTACTAATCCGATAAAAGTGCTGACTCACTGAACATGTCCCATAATCCATTGCCGGATGTACCCGGTATTGCCCTAAATTCTGTCCGGTTGTATCAGGTCATACCAT
Organism: Sepiola atlantica; assembly: GCA_963556195.1. Lineage (NCBI taxonomy): Eukaryota > Metazoa > Mollusca > Cephalopoda > Sepiida > Sepiolidae > Sepiola > Sepiola atlantica. The sequence goes on along the minus strand of OY744549.1, from coordinate 23,407,612 downwards.
AACTTCTGTCCGGATGCATCAATAACATCATAGGAAGGCTACGTTAAGAGTGTGTAGTGAAACAAGGGTTGCTCAATCACATCCGCACCTGGCCACCAGTAAGAGAGATTTCAGCGTTTTCCGGGATAAAAGTGCACAATGTCCTAGATAGAGCTGCAGTAGTGATAGATTTGTATAGGACCCAGCACCGGGAGTGCTTCTACAATATAGGAGCCGGAGACTTCTGCAGAATAGTGACCATGGCTGCTTCTGCAGTATAGGGATCAGGGGTGCTTCTACAGTATAGGACCCAGCACACGGGGTGCTTCTACAATATAGGACCCAGAGGCTTCTGCAAAATAGGAACCAGTGGTGCTTCTACAGTATATGGACCAGGGGTGCTTATACAGTATAGGACCCAGCACCGGGGGTGCTTCTACAATATAGGACCCGGAGGCTTCTGCAGAATAGCGACCATGGGTGTTTCTACAGTAAAGGGACCAGGGCTGCTTCTAAAGTATAGGACGGAGCACCTAGTTTGCTTCTTCAATATAGGACCCAGGGGCTTCTGCAGAATAGGAACCATGGGTGCTTCTACAGTATAGGGACCATAGGGGCTTCTACAGTATAGGACCCAGCACTCGGGGTCCTTCTACAATATAGGACCAGGAGGCTTCTGCAGAATAGGAACCATGGGTGCTTCTACAGTATAGGAACCATTGGTGCTTCTACAGTATAGGACCCAGCACAAGGGGTGCTTCTACAATATAGGACCCAGAGGCTTCTGCAGAATAGCGACCATGGGTTCTTCTACAGTATAGAGACCAGAGGTGCTTCTACAGTATAGGACCCAGCACCAGTGGTGCTTCTACAATATAGGACCCGGAGGCTTCTGCAGAATAGGAACCATGAGTGCTTCTACAGTATAGGGACTATGCGTGCTTCTACAGTATAGGACCCAGTACCGGGGGTGTTTCTACAATATAGGACCCGGAGGCTTCTGCAGAGTAGGAACTATGGGTGCTTCTACATTATTTTTTTTTATTTCTATAACTGAACATAACTCTATGTATGAGGGAAGGATGAAATAATTTTTAGGGGGGGGGGGTCAAAAAAATTTTTTTTTTTCATCAAAAATATTTATGTGTATGCGGGAGGTTGAAACAAAATAATTGGGGGGTAAAAAACATTTTTTTTTCTTTTTTAAACTAAAAAAATTTCTATATGGGGGAGGGTAAAAAAAAATTAGGGGGGGGAGGTTCAAAAAATTTTTTATTTTTATTTTTCATTAAAAATATTTATATGTATGGGGTAGGATTTTTAAAAAAAACTGTTCGGGGGAAGGTAAAATTTTTTTTGTTTTCCTTTTTTGAACTAAATATATTTCTATGTATGGGGGGAAATTGGCGGGGGGTCAAAACTTTTTATTTTTTATTTTTCCTTTTAAATTAAAAATATTTCTAAGTATGGGGGAGGATAGAAAAAAAAATTCTTGGGGGGGGGGCAAAAAAATTTCTTTTTTTCTTTTTTTAACTAAAAATATTTATATTTATGATAGTGGCAATACATGAATGAACACTGAGTGGTGATAGATACGTATGTAGCATTTGCACCGGGTGGGCGATATGTACATATTTAGTATTCGCACTCTGGGCAGCAATAAGTACATATGTAGTATGCACACTGGGGCGGCGATAGGTACGTATATAGTATGCACACCAGGGTGGTGATAGATATGTATATTGTATGAACACCGGGTCGAAGATAAGTACCTATATAGAAGGCGTAGACAGAGGTGGTACTTTTCATAGAAATATTTCATGCTATTGCCCTAATAAACATAGGATGAAATGGTGGAGAAGAAACAGTTTTGCAATAGGCAAAATTAGAAAGTAACGGTGAAATAGGGCAACCAGGGAAGAGAAAGGTAGGAAGATAAAGAGACGGCTATAGAGAGAGCGAGAGAAACTGAAGTTTGAATATAAAGATGTTACACATGCGATTTTACTTCAATTATATGTTTTTATGACCCCGAGCAATGCCGGGTAGCCCCGCTAGTCTCTTATATAAAGGGCAGTTGTCTGTATGTATGTATGTCTGTATGTTTGTATGTGAAGCTTTTCCTCCGAGCATACCCAACAAACAGTCACATGGTTAACATCATCATGACCGGCCAGCCCTGGGACGTGTAATATCCGAGAACCGGAAAAAAAATTGACTCTTCGGGGGTCGACTGAGCACTTTTCTCCAATGAGGGGTGCCTTTTTCCTTGATTTTCAACGTTGTTTAGTACTAATTTGAGAAAAAACAATGCTATCATGTATAATTTGAGAAATATACAAAGTCACGCTTTAAACAGGAAATGACGTCAGAGGAAAAGAGTGTAGGGAAGAAAATCACTCACACTATAACCTTCTTTCCCTCTCACTCCCACCCTTTCTTAATTAATATTCCTTCCTCTCCTACGCCCTTTCTGTTGTCATGATACCACCCTCCTAGGCATTACCTCCTCCTTTTTGAGAGGTGTGGATATAGTGTAGTATCTGTTTAGAGGAGAGAGTGTCAGCATTCGCCGGTGTGAGCGCCTCAGACCAAATTTTTTTTTGGGGGGGGGGGATTGTAAGCAAATTTGAGAGCGAGAGGGTCGGCATTCGCCGGTGGGGCGCCTCAGGCCAAATTCAAGTGAAGGGTGTTTTTTTTATTTAACTTAAAATACTTCTCAGGGTTGGGGGAGGGGGGTAGAAGGATGTAGGGGTCGGGGAAAATTTTAGGGGTCAGGCCAGACTTTTTAGGGGTCAGGCCAAATTTTTATCTTTTTTTTGTTTTGAACTCAAAATATTTCTCAGGGTTGGGGGAGAGTGAAAAATTAGTTGGGAGGGGGGCTGGAGAGATTGAGGGGTCAGGGAAAATTTTAGGGGTCAGGCCGAACTTTTTAGGGGTCAGGCCAAATTTTTTTGTTGTTTTTTTGTTTTGAACTCAAAATATTTCTCAGGGTTGGGGGAGAGTGAAAAATTAGTTGGGATTGGGGCTGGAGAGATTGAGGGGTCGGGGAAAATTTTAGGGGTCAGGCCAAATTTTTTTCTTTTTTTTATGTTTGAACTTAAAATATTTCTCAGGGTTGTGGGAGAGTGAAAAATTAGTAGGAAGGGGGCTGGAGAGATTGAGGGGTCGGGGAAAATTTTAGGGGTCAGGCCGAACTTTTTAGGGGTCAGGCCAAATTTTTTTGTTTTGAACTCAAAATATTTCTCAGGGTTGGGGGAGAGTGAAAAATTAGTTGGGATGGGGACTGGAGAGATTGAGGGGTCGGGGAAAATTTTAGGGGTCAGGCCGAACTTTTTAGGGGTCAGGCCACATTTTTTTTTTGTTTTGAACTCAAAATATTTCTCAGGGTTGGGGAGAGTGAAAAATTAGTTGGGATGGGGGGCTGGAGAAATTGAGGGGTCGGGGAAAATTGTAGGGGTCAGGACAAACTTTTTATGGGTCGGTCCAAATTTAAATTTTTTTAACTAAAATCATTTCTCAGGGTTAGTAGAGAGTAAAAAAAAAAGTTGTGCTATGGTTAGGGAATCCCCCTCAGCCACCGCCCGGGCAAATTTAACTTCTAACCGTTTTTCTGCTTTAGCCTTCTTTAAGGCGAGGCTCTGGCTATACTGCACAGAAAAACTTCTAATGTAAGTTTTTAAGTTAACCCACAACTAAGTTCCGGTAACCGCCCCCACTAGAGCTCGCTGTATGAGTAATATCAGCTTTTCCCGGAAGTAAAGTATCTCCAGCAAGGAGGTATTTAACTTCCAGTACCCAGCTAATTTAGGTCTAGTCCCTAGGTTCAAACTTGCCACAACTAGTTTGTTGTCAGAGTGTCCTAACCAGTGGAACTTTGGGCAAGATAGAAAGTCTGCTTCGCTTCTTCTAATTAACATCCTGTCCAAGTAAGTGCTTGCACGGGAAGGCTCACTAGAGTGCCAAGTCCACATCTTCCGCCCCGGGTGCTCAAGACGGAACCTATCAACCAGATCGCATGAGACCATCAGGTTAGACAGGCTGCTCTCGCACCTATCCGTCGGTCTAGTCCCGCCCACTCTATCTATCTTAGGATCAAGGATGGCATTCCAATCACCCATTACAACTAGCCGCTCCGAACCCACGAGGAACAACTCCAACTATCAAAAAAAGGAAACCCTCTCTGCAGGAGTGTTGGGCGCATAAACCGCTACTATCCGAAACTTGCTGTTGCTAACGGCAACATCAGCCACGACCAGCCTGTTTTCCGCATCTGTGTGCACAATGTTTACCCTTGCGGCAAGGCTACGACTCACTAACAAGGAAACTCCCCTAGCATCACGGCTGCTGAATGCTGAGAAGACATCATAATGTCCAGACAGCACCTGACAGTCGTCAATCAAGTCATAGTGGGTTTCCTGTAGCGCAGCCACATCTATGTTGCGGGCCATGAGTTCCCTCAGCACGCGATCAGCATTGCTTCGGGATCTCATGCCCCTGGTGTTGAGACTTGCCAAGTTTAATCTTGTGAACATGAGCACTATTCAGTGTTGATCACCAGCCTAAAATCCTCAGGAGTGAGGACGCCGCAGGTCTGTCCCAAACTGCCTGTCAGCAGATCGGTCGTAACTTGACTGCCTCGGGCCCAACCTCCGACGTCCAGAGGGAACGTGAGTTTGACAGCACGGTAAAATGAAGGGTGAAAATAAATGGAGACCCTACCCCCGCCTGCCATCTGTTCGAACTTCTTCAGCGATGCATGCTTCTTTTCTTTTCCAGCTTGATGCCTTGAACTGAACCTGATGCTGCCTCGTTGACCATCCGCCACAGGGCCTTCATCCGACCGCACTGCTGGGGCCTCAGGAAGGACATCACCATTGGGGCGTCAGGAAAGTTCCGGGGCTCGTCAACAAGCTTGCCGTCGATTGACGTCAAGTTCCGTAGCGGTCCCAAAGCTGACTTATGGTGTATATTTAATGTTGATGTGGAGGTTAGAGAATCCACTTTGCAAATCTGTTCCCCGGGTAAAAAAGGGAGCTTCTTGCTTCGTGTCGTTCTAACAGGTTTGGGGGATATAGGTTTGGTTTCGGACCCCTCACTTCCTGTTACAGGTGCTCTCTCTATCGACTGAGAGTGGGGTGCAGCTGAGGAGGGGTGCAGTAGGGGTGGGAGTGGAGGTTGTGAGTTCAGCTGGGATTGGGTTGGGAGTAGGGGTAGGCGTTGAAAGTTCAGTCTGGGGTGAGGTGAGTGGTAATGATACTTCAGCTGTGGACGTAGTGGTTGTGGGTAATGAGAGTTCTGCTTGGGCTGTGGTTAGGGTGGGGGTGGTGGTGTTGGGAAGTGGGAGTTCAGCTGGGGTATTGGGTTATGAGAGTTCAGCTGGGGCTGGGGTGGGGGTGGTGGTGGATGTGTTAGTAGAGAGTTCAGTTGGGATCGGGACCGTGGCCTGAGGGGTGCTTTGCTCCATTTCTTCCTCTGGAGGGAGTTGGAGTGCAGCCTCTTTCTTTTCCCGGCTTTTTTTCTTGGGGAGTTTAGGTTGGTCTGTACTAGCCTCTGCGACCAGACCGGGGGCTGTTCTGCCTGTCTCTGCTTCGTCCCCTTCCGATTCTGAGGAGGGAACCTGCAGTTTCCGCTTTGTCGCAGGTGCTCTGCTTGATTGTTCAGCTTGTTGAGTCTCCTGCTCGGGGGCCATACTCTGTTTGTTAACTTTGGGGACAGGAGTAGAGGCTGGGGCTACAGTCTTTTGGGTATTTTTCCGCACTACCATGGTTTCCTTTTTAACCCCAGTCAGTCCTCTGCTTAGCGTCCGTGGTGATGAAGCACCCTATTCTTTTTTGGATGCTCTCCTAAACACCAGGCACGGGCTTCAGAATATTGCCCTCTGTGTATTTTGCATATCTGGTGTGGAAGAGCTCTCTGTAGCCTTTGGGTGACAGCTGTGACTGTGGTCCCCAATTGGCTGTCGCCGCTGGCACTATCTGTGGTTGCGCTGGAGGTATGGAGGAATCCATGTCGCCACCATCGACTTCAACTGCTGTTTGTTGGGTAGATGTGGTGGAGTAAACAGTGCCTCCGTTCAACGTCCACTCTGACTGTGAGTTGAATGTTCCCACAGTTCTCAACAGAGTGGGCCAGTCTCCAGGAGTGGTCAAGGGAGAGCTGGCACACCCAGATGTTGGGGCTTTTGCGTTTACTCCTCCCCTTTTTCCCCTGGGTCTGGAGCTGTCGGACAGTTTTTTGCTCTTCAAGCGAGCAGCCCCTTCTGCTGTTAGTGCATCTGGGCCGTAAGTCCTGTTCAAATCTTGTTTCCCTCCATGGTTGGAGGAACTCCGGGTAGGCGAGTTACTCTTTAGGGGGAAGCTGGCTCCCATTAAGGGATGAGATCCTGCGTGAGAAGCTGCAATGAATCCACATTGGGGGAGTCGCTGTTCTCAGGGGAATCCGGGTGGTATGCTCTGTCGCCTTCTTCCATTTTGGGGGAGCTGTCTTTTCGGGTAGCAACCCAGCATCTGCTTGGTTCTCGGCTCCCAATGTTGTTTGGAGTAGGCGAACCCGGTGCGCTTTTATGCTGCCGGCAAGCTGTGTCCTTTGAGATAGCTCCCTGGCTGGTGGAGCGCCCCTCTTGGGAGCATCTCTTTCAATGTTTGGTCTCCCATCAGGGAGTGCTTCTACAGTATAGGACGCAGAACCGGGGGTGCTTCTACAATATAGGACCCGGAGGCTTCTGCAGAATACGAACCATGGGTGCTTCTACAGTATAGGGACCAGGGGTGCTTCTACAGTATAGGACCTAGCACCGGTAGTACTTCTTCAATATAGGACCCGGAGGCTTCTGCAGAATAGCGACCATGGGTGTTTCGGCAGTATAAAGGCCAGGAGTGCTTCTACAGTATAGGACCCAGCACCGGTGGTGCTTCTACAATATAGGACCCGGAAGCTTCTGCAGAATAGGAACCATGGGTGCTTTTATAGTATAGAGACCAGGTGTGCTTCTACAGTATAGGACCCAGAACCCGGGGTGCTTCTACAATATAGGATCCAGAAGCTTCTGCAGAATAGGAACCATGGGGGCTTCTACAGTATAAGGGCCAAGGGTGCTTCAAAAGTATAGGGACCAGGGATGCTTCTACAGTATAGGACCCAGCCCTGCGGGTGCTTCTACAATATAGGACCTGGAAGGGGTCTGCAGAATAGGAACAATGCATTCTTCTACAGTATAGGGACCAGGTGTGTTTATACAGTACAGGACCCAGCACCGGAGGTGCTTCAAAAATATAGGAACCGAGGGCTTCTGCACAATAGCGACCATATGTGATTCTGCAGTATAGGGACCAGGGGTGCTTCTACAGTATAGGACGCAGTGGGGGGGGGGTGCTTCTACAATATAGGACCCGGAGGCTTCTACAGCGTAGGAACCATGGGTGCTTGTACAGTATAGGGACCATGGGTGCTTCTACAGTATAGGACCCCGCACCGCGGGTGCTTCTACAATATAGGACCCAGAGGGTTCTGCAGAATAGGAACCATTGGTGCTTCTACAGTATAGGGACCAGGGGTGCTTCTACAGTATAGGACCTAGCACCGGTGGTGCTTCTTCAATATAGGACCCAGAGGCTTCTGCAGAATAGCGACCATGGGTGCTTCGGCAGTATAAAGGCCAGGGGTGTTTCTACAGTATAGGACCCAGCACAGGTGGTGCTTCTAGAATATAGAACCTGGAGGCTTCTGCAGAATAGGAACCAGGGGTGCTTCTACAGTATAGGACCCAGCACCGGGGGTGCTTCTACAATATAGGACCTGGAGGCTTCTGCAGAATAGTGATCATGGGTGCTTCTACAGTATAGGGACCAGGGGTGCTTCTACAGTATAGGACCCAGCACCGGTGGTGCTTCTACAATATAGGACCCTGATGCTTCTGCAGAATAGGAACCATGGGTGCTTCTACAGTATAGGGACCAGGTGTGCTTCTACAGTATAGGACCCAGCACCGGGGGTTCTTGTACAATATAGAACCCAGAAACTACTGCAGAATAGCGACCATGGGTGCTTCTGCAGTATAGGGACCAGGGGTGCTTCTACAGTATAGGACCCAACACCGGGGGTGCTGCTACAATATAGGACCAGGAGGCTTCTGAAGAATAGGAACCATGAGTGCTTCTACATTATAGAGGCCATGGGTGCTTTTACAGTATAGGACCTAGCACTGGGAGTGCTTCCACAATATACGATCCGGAGGCTACTGCAGAATAGGAACCATGGGTTCTTCTACGGTATAGGGAAAAGGGGTTCTTCTACAGTATAGGACCCAGCACCGGGTGTTCTTCTACAATATAGGACCCGGAGGCTTCTGCAGAAAATTCTTTCTATAACTGAACATATTTCTATGTATGGGGAGGGTGAAAGAAAAATTCTCTGGGGGGGAGGGGGAATCTTTTTCTTTTTCTTTTTCATCAAAAATATTTATATGTACGGGAAAGGGTAGAAAAAAAAAATTAGCGGGGGGTAAAAATTTTTATTTTTTATTTTTTACATCAAAAATACTTATATGTATGGGGGTGTTGAAAAAAAATTGGGGGGGCTTGGGGGGGGGGGGTAACAAATTTTTTTTTTTTTCTCTTTTAAACGAAAAATATTTCTATATGGGGGAGGGTAAAAAAAAATTTCGGGGGGGGGGGTTCAAAAACTTTTATTTTTATTTTTATTTTTACTTAAAAATATTTATATGTATGGGGCAGGATTAAAATAAAAAGTTTCGGGGGCGAAGGTAAAATTTTTTTCTTTTCCTTTTTTGAACTAAATATATTTCTATGTATGGGGGGGAAATTTGGGGGGGTCAAAACTTTTTAAATTAAAAAATATTTCTAAGTATGGGGAAGGATGAAAAAAAAACTTTTCTTGGGGGGGCAAAAAAAATTTCTTTTTTTTCTTTTTTTAACTAAAAGTATTTATATTTATGATAGTGACAATACATGAATGAACACTATTTTCTTTTTCTAACACGACAGGGGAGCATTAATATCAGTTCTTAGGTATGCGAACTAGCTTGGAGATAGGTACATATATAGTATGTGCACCCTTGCAGAGATAGGTAAGTATACAGTATGCTCACCAGGGCAGCGATAGGTACGAATATAGTATGCGCACCAGGCCGGCGATAGGTTTATATATAGTATGTGCACCGGGGTGGCAATAGTTACGTATATAGTAGTGCATAGGGGTGGCGATAGGTACGTATTTAACAATCACACCTGGGTGGCGATAGATACATATATAGCATGTACACATGGGCGGCAATAAGTATGTATATAGCATGCGCACCGGGCCGGTGATAGGTATGTATTTAGCATGCACTCCGGGGCGGCGATCTGTACATATATAGCACGCACACCGGGGCGGTGATAGGTACGTATATAGCATGTGCACATAGGCGGCAATAAGTACGTATAGATAACATGTGCACCGGGGTGGTGATAGGTATGTATTTAGCATTCACACCGGGACGCGATAGGCACGTATTTAGCATTCAGGGGTGGTGATAGGTACGTATTTAGCATTTAGGGGTGGCAATTATTACTTATATAGCATGTGCACATGGGCGGCAATAAGTACGTATATAGCGTGCGCACCGGGCTAGTGATAGGTATGTATTTAGTATTTGCACTGGGGTGGAGATAGGTACATATTTAGTATTCGCACCGGGGCGGCGATTGGTACATATTTAGCATTCACACCAGGGCAGCGATATGTACATATTTAGTATTCACACCGGGGCGGCGATTGGTACATATTTAGCATTCACACCGGGGCGGCAATATGTACATATTTAGTATTCGCATTGGTGTAGCGATAGGTACTTATGCAGTATGCACACCGGGGCGGCAATAGGTAAGTATTTAGCATTCGCACCAGGGCGGCGATAGGTACGTATTTAGCATTCGCACCGGTGCGGCGATAAGTACTTATATAGTATCTGCACCCAGGCGGTGATAGGTACTTATATGGTATCTGCCCCGGGGTTGCGATAGGTGTGTATATATTATGTGCATTGGGGCGGCGATAGGTACATATATAGTATGCACACCAGGGTGGCGATAGATACGTATATAGTATGAACACCGGGTCGGAGATAAGTACTTATATAGAAGGCGCAGACAGAGGTGGTACTTTACATAGAAATATTTCATACTATTGCCCTGGTGAACATAGGATGAAATGGTGGAGAAGAAACAGTTTCGCAAAAGGCAAAATTAGAAAGTAGCGGTGAAATGGGGCGACCAGGGAAGAGAAAAGTAGAACGATAAAGAGACGGCTATAGAGAGAGGGAGAGAAATAGAAGTTTTAATATAAAGATGTTATACACGCGATTTTACTTCAATTATATGTTTTTATGACCCCGAGCAACGCCGGGTAGTCCCGCTAGTCAATAATAAAAGGGAATTGAAAACGATCCTATCTTGTGGTGTTGAAGCAAGCAGCTTTTCTTTTAAGAACAAGTCATAAAACAGGGTTACACTTAAAAATCAGGGACTGAATTTTGAGTGACTTCTTCAAACGAAAGCAAGATAGAGAGAGAGAGAGAAAGAGGAGAGTTCCTTCAAGTCAGGGCCGAGCGACACCTAACGGATAAAAAAGGAACTATAAGGGGAGATAACTCCAGTTCCTAAATTTCAATTTATGACGAGAGTGCAATAATCAACAATAACATCTGAGGCTAATTTACACGTTTAAAAATTTGGTGCCATACAATCACGTTATACTATTTTAAAATCAGTATTTAAAAATAAGATTTAATCTCTTTTGAAGTACATAATATCGACTGTTTTAAGTCTTTTTTTTTTGGGGGGGGGTAGTTCTCTCACCTCTTTTTTTAAAATAGAGGGCAAGTCAGCCCTTATTTTTTTATAATTATTTTTTAATTATTAACACATTAGAAATACAGTTTTTCATAATTATATTTTTTAGTATAAATAATTATATCAATCTGTTTTTAATAATAGGAATGTTTCTGTAGGGTTTAATATTTTGAAATAGTTTCGTTAAAAATATTTTTTAAACATATTATTTACTATTTTTTATAATTGGAATGTTTCTGAAGGGTTGAATATCATTTTGAAATAGTTTCTTTAAAAATTATTTTTTAAATAGATTATTTACTATTTTCCTTATAATTGGAATGTAATTCTTTTTCTTTAGTTTTAAAATATTTTTTAAATAGATTATATCAAGTGAAATAAAAAAAATTCCGCCCAAAATCTAAGCGGTGGAAAATGATGAGAAGCTATTTTTCGATAAACACCGCTTGTCAATTTCCGATTTCATAACCAGAAGCCACATCAAGTAGACTGTTTCTCTTTTACCGATTTTAATCTGTTTCCTCATGGGAACAAATAAATCTATTAATGTATTATCCTTATCTTTAATTCATTTTGTATTCCGTTCCTTTTTCTTTTTTCAATCTTTTCAATATTTTATTGTATGAATAAATAATACTAAATCAGCTTTTTATTTATTTAAAAAAGAAACGAACATTACAAATATTAAACTGCAGAAGAATGAACAAAACATTTCCGCACAAAATCAGTTTAACAATCTTATTTTGACCTGAATGAGATTGGTAAACTGAACTTACTGTATAAATGAAGTACATATTATGCCTCCCATTTCTTCCCAAACGCTCAATTAAAATCATAAAATATTAAAATCAATAAAATTAAAATAAGTTTTCTTTTCTTTCCAAAAAAATTTGCACTGTCGTCGATGGTGTTTTCTTTTATTTTTTTACTTCTTTAATTTTCTGCGAAGTTGTTTTTCACGTCGCCATTTTGAAAGTACAAAACACGTCCGACTCATCACAACACTAAACTCGCCATCCTTCAGCCGTGTTCGTATTTAAAACAAACCAAACGAAAGAAGATTGGATAAATGTAAGTATGATGTTATTGCAATTAGTTTACGTTTTTATAAATATGTTGTTATTAATTTTTCAAATAAATGATATGTTATTCTCTAATCGAAATAGAACACATTTTTGGTGGGAAAATGTCGGTAATTGGGATTAGTAAACATAAACCTTTTGAAACTGATTAAAAATGAATTTAATCACTAATTTTACAAAGATATCAAATTTTACTTTCGAATTGAGATGGAACCAAATTTGCGAAGGAAAAGGTTGATAATTGGGAACCGATAAACATAAACTTCTTAAAACTAATTAAAACAATTTAATCTTTTAGCAGATGTCATTTTAAATTAATTCGGTAGATAATAGCATAACTTTATTTTTGTATTAACAATTTCGGCGCTTGTTCGTAATACTCCACCACCCGTTTTTAAAAACTTTTTTACTGACCATTTTATTTGTCTTCGGTGTACAATTACCTATCTCGCTAGAGAATTCGGTGTTTTAAAAAAAATTATTTCTAAATTTTAGATTTAGAGGGGGGATCAGTTTCCTATGTTAATTTAACGTAAGTTGAGCACCCACTTTTTGAGCATCACCAAATTATTTTTTCTTCTGTGTACAATTAGCGAGCATGTCGCATTTTTTGTGTGCATGAAAAGGCACTTGTGAAATATGGCAGTTAAAAATAAAATGGTGATGGCCAAAAAGTGTGTCTCAGTTTACGTTAAATTAATATAGGAAACTGCCCCCCCCCCCATCAGTCTAAAATCTTATTTGGAAAAAAAAATTCCCCAAACTCCGGAATTTTCTAGCGGCATGATAAGTAATTGTACATAGAACAAAATTGGTCCGTAAAAAACGGTGAAAAAATGGGTGGTTGAGTTTCACAAACACACAACATGCGATGTGGTCATAAACTGGGTAATAAGAAAAATAATTTGGTGACGGTCAAAAAGTGGGTGTTCAGCTTGCGTTTAATTTACATAGGAAACTGATCCCCCTTTCAAAATCTAAAATATTTTTTTTAAATTAAAGAAAAACACGGAATTCCCTAGCGATATAGGTACTTGTACACTGATAAAAAAATGGTCAGTAAAAAAGTTTTTAAAAACGGGTGGTGGAGTATTATGAACAAGCGCCAAAATTGTTAATACAGAAATAAAGTGATGCTATTATCTAGCGAATTAATTAAAAATTACATATGCAAAAAGATTAAATTATTTTAATTAGTTTTAAGAAATTTATGTTTATTTGTTCCCAATTAAAACCCTTTTCCTTCGCAAAATTAGTTCCGTCTCAATTCAAGAGTAAAATTTGATATCTTTGAAAGATTTATTTTAGCATTTACGTCTTATAAACAAATGACATGTCTGCACTATTTTTCGTCGTTTATTTTGCAAGAACGATCTGTTTGCTTAGAAGCAACCAAACTATAATCGCGAGGGAACTGCCACAGCAAGGAAGGATTTTATTATTTTCCCCTTCTACGTTGAGTTCGTTACTTTGCCTAAACCGTATAACCTCTCTTCCCCAGTTTACGTCGGAAAAAGAAATACGACATTTTCTACTATTCTAAAACGATTTTATAGTAAATGTTGATCAGATCAGATATTCCTGCAGCCTCTTAACATGTTATATCAAATAAACGCTTTAATGATAAGTACATATTATAAAAGCTGGGAAGCTTTTTTGTTGTTGTTTTTACCTTTTAAAGTGTATATTTTTATCTAGTGATTAGATTTTTGACATCATTTGAATTTCTCTTATTCATTTACTTGAAATTAAATAAAAATATTGACGCTTGTTCGTAATAGATCTCTCACTGTCAATCAAGCTCCAGTCCCTGTCCCATCGCCACAATGTAGCATCCTTGTGCTTGTTTTACAAATACTTCAATGGATTATGCTCCGATGAATTGGCTACTCTGGTGCCCCCTCGGCGTAAATTCACTAGACCAACTCGACAATCAACTAAGTCCCATCCATTCACTGTGGAGATCCCCAGATGCCAGAGAGCTTTCTACTCAAATAGTTTCTTTCCTCGTACTGCTGGCCTCTGGAACTCCCTCCCTGCCCCCTGTTTCCCGAACAGTACTGACATGCAGAAATTTAAAATTAATGTAAACAGACATCTCGCTGCGCAGATCCCAGTTTAGGTTGACCCCCCCACCCCACCTTCTTCCTCTTTTCTTTCTTCTCAGTAGTCCCTTACGTCTACAGTGGCGGCCTGCCTTGTTTGGGGTGAACTACGTTAAAAAAAATATTTTAAAAATACTCCACCATCCGTTTTTCTCAACTTTTTTACTGGCCAAATTATTTTTCTTTTTTTCGGTGTACATTTACCTATCTGGTCGCAAGAGAAATCTGTGTTATTTTGAAAACATGTTCAAATATTTTAGAACAGGGATCAATTTCTTATATAAATTTAATGTAAACTGATTACCCACTTTATGCCCACATCGCATGTAGTGTGTTTGTGAAATAATAGTTAAAAATAAAATGGTGATGGCCAAAAAGTGTGTGCTCAGTTTATGTTAAATTAATTTAGGAAACTGACCCGCCCCATACTCAAAAATCTAAAATATTTGAAAAAATAAATTCCTCAAACGGCATGATACGTAATTTTACATAGATAAAAATTGGTCGGTAAAAACGGTGAAAAAATGGGTGGTTGAGTTTAACAAACACACATGCGATTTGGTCATAAACTGGGTTTACATTTAATTTCTATAAAAAATTGATCCTCCTAAAATATTGGATTTTTTTTCAAAATAACACAGATTTCTCTAGCGACCAGATAGGTAAATGTACACGGAAAAAAATAATTTGGCCAGTAAAAAATGTTGAAATATTTTGTTTTTGTTATTGTTTTATTTACTCGCTTGTGGTGAAAAATTTCTCTAGCGATCAGAAAAAAATATAATGTGGCATGTAAAAAAGTTGAGAAAGACGGGTGGTGGAGTATTATGAACAAACGTCACAATTTTAGTAGAAAATGTCGAATTTCTTTATACAATTAGCAGCATTCGGTGGTGTGTGCATCGCAAAAAATGTAAAATCTTCACAAAAGACACAAAAAACGAAACTAGTGGATTATATCAGGTTGTGGTTTCATAAAAAATACTTACAATTTTAACTGAAAAAATTATTTAAAATATTTTTGTAATGAATTATCAAAGGCAATGTCGATGCTTTTAGCTAAATTTACTTTAACATAACATATTCCTTGATCAAATATGATTTTCTGTTACACTGATTTATATTAATTTTACTTACAATTAATTTTAAAACATCGCTAAAACAGAAATAAGAAATATAAATAACTTAAATGCTTTAATATCACCGACCCCTAAAAGAATTTGTTCATGATTAAAACAAAAGCCATGAACAGCAAATATTTTGTATTTAATGGGGGAAGTAAGTTAAGAAATCTAATCGATTTTATTTGAGCGATTATTTTATTTTTATTTATCCTTTTATTAATTTCTCTTTCTAGTGATATAAAATTTATTTTTTATATATCCCTTTATTAATTTCTCTTTCTAGTGATATAAAATTTATTTTTATATATCCCTTTTATTAATTTCTCTTTCTAGTGATATAACATTTATTTTGTATAGATCCCTTTAATTAATTTCTCTTTCTAGTGATATAAAATTTATTTTTTATTTATCCCTTTTATTAATTTCTCTTTCTAGTGATATAACATTTATTTTTTATATATCCCTTTATTAATTTCTCTTTCTAGTGATATACAATTTATTTTTTATATATCCCTTTTATCAATTTCTCTTTCTAGTGATATAAAATTTATTTTTTATAGATTCCCTTTATTAATTTCTCTTTCTAGTGATATAAAATTTATTTTTTATATATCCCTTTTATTAATTTCTCTTTCTAGTGATATAAAATTTATTTTTTATAGATCCCTTTAATTAATTTCTCTTTCTAGTGATATAAAATTTATTTTTTATGTATCCCTTTTATTAATTTCTCTTTCTAGTGATATAAAATTTATTTTTTATATATCCTTATATCAATTTCTCTTTCTAGTGATATTAAATTTATTTTAGTATACCAATTCAATTAAAAGAAAACGTCTTTTCAACCATTGGGAGGACAGTGGGAGTCTATGCATGAAACTAAATCTTATCAAAAACTCATTTTGCCTTTTAGATTTGCAGTAAACATTTATTTTAACAAAAAATGCACCTTTCATTACTTCATATACCGAAGATTTTATTATAATCAAGCTTGTAGTTTATTTTAGCTGGCTTTTTAAAAACGTTAATACTCAGATATCATTGCTATCAGAAAATAATCTTTAATTTTGCAACATACAAAAGCCACATAACGCGGAACTCATTGATGATCTTCATCAGATCGGTCTGTTGACACCACATCAGACGTTAACAAATTTATACGCTCTCATATTTGGCATTAGGAATTTACATTTCCCCAAAACAGTGAATAAAGAAAAACAAATCTTTCTTTCTTATACATTTTAGTTTCTGTTTTTTCGTTTCGTGCAAAAACATTTCAAAACTCGCCTTTGTTTTGCCAACCTGAGAAACATAATTATTCTCGTTTTAATCTTTTTTCGATGCGACAATACTCTTGCAAATTGTTGTTATCGACAAAAACTATTGCAGCATACTAAAGCTAGATAGCTTTCGACAAATGTCATCGCTTTATTTGGGAATTTCCTATCTCCCAAAATATCGAGAAAAGAAAAAAACTCTTTTTTCTTTTATCAGTATCTTCAAATATTTATTGATTAATTTGTTGACACAAAAGCAATGAAAAACAATTGCAAATATAATAAAATTATCATAACAGTATTTTGAAGATAATCAATAAAATTCGACAGTATTTATTTTGTAAGCTATTAAATTGTGCAAATTAAAAAAAAATTACATTTCGGATCTCATTAATGAAAGTTTTAGTAGAAATTTAATCTAATATGTGAAAAAAAAGAAATTCCTTTACTTAATTAATAGATACATATTATATTTTGAATTTATTCAATTATGAATTTGTGAACTTTTTAATAAAAGTGTACATAATACCTTTTGCTTTTAAGCCTACAGTGCTGAAACTTATGTCTAGTTCATCCATTTCAAACTATTCGTGTCTACACCCCCTTAAAATCTAAAAATAATTTTGTTTGCAAAGAACTTGTATAAAATTATTATCTTTTCTTGAAATTTATCTTTTAATTGTCTTTCATTTTACAGAATATCCAGCAATCAATAGAAAGAAAAACGAATGTAAATTGCCCACAGTTAATATCCTGAAATGAGAGAAATATTACACTTGTGAACTGTACGAATATTTTCTTTCATCAATAGCATTTTATGATTATATATTGGGAAAATATTCTCTTGTCAACTGAATCGGGATTTCTTGTTTTCTTTGTATTAATACAGCACTTGCTGGAATGAATATGATTAATGCACGCATTGGTTCACATTAGTAGTGTCCTATATGTGTATATGACTAATGCACTCATGGTCCCTTTAATAGAAGTAGAATTTCAGGCATAAAAATACTTGAAAAGAAACACATACTGCTAATGGGGAAAACCGAAATTATATCAAACTTATGGGTTGCAAAAGGTTTAGTTTTGTAGAATTATCTATTAAAATATTTCGAAAATTATATTTTGCCGAATACTGAGAATTTGTATACATTGTTATTTACATAGGGTTTAAAATATCATTTAGATAAGATGTATAAAAACTCACTGAATATATCAGTTATGTTCTGTTTTTACTAATCTGCATACATAAAAGATAAGTCCGACTCAAGCTCAAATGATTAGATCTAATAGTGAGCTGCTACACAGAGAACACAATTCTCCTATTAATATATATATATAATCAATTACAGTTAAACACAATTAACATTTTAACTGAAACCTGAGAAAAAATTTCAGTGAACGATCTGCTAAATTTCAAATCTATAAAAGTTTTAAAAGTGTTAATATTTCTAAATTAATTCCGTTTCTATTACAAGAGCACAATATTAAAAATACAGAGAAAAAAATTGTACTAAAAATAAAAAAAATTCGACTTAAAAAATGAACTATAAATCAGATACTATAGATAAACCATATTCTTGTGAAGTATGGGGATCTTCGTTTACACAGAAACCACATATGTTGCAACATATTCGAACGCATACTGGTGAGAAGCCATATTCTTGTGAAGTATGTGGCTCTTCTTTTACACAGAAACAACATATGTTGCAACATATTCGAACGCATACTGGTGAGAAGCCATATTCTTGTGAAGTATGTGGCTCTTCTTTTACACAGAAACAACATATGTTGCAACATACGAACACATACTGGTGAGAAGCCATATTCTTGTGAAGTATGTGGCTCTTCTTTTACACAGAAACAACATATGTTGCAACATATACGAACACATACTGGTGAGAAGCCATATTCTTGTGAAGTATGTGGCTCTTCTTTTACACAGAAACAACATATGTTGCAACATATTCGAACACATACTGGTGAGAAGCCATATTCTTGTGAAGTATGTGGCTCTTCTTTTACACAGAAACAACATATGTTGCAACATATACGAACACATACTGGTGAGAAGCCATATTCTTGTGAAGTATGTGGCTCTTCTTTTACACGGAGACAACATATGTTGCGACATATGCAAACACATACTGGTGAGAAACCATATTCTTGTGAAGTATGTGGCTCTTGTTTTACAATGAAACGAAGTATGTTGCGACCTATGCAAACACATACTGGAGATAGACCATATTCTTGTGACGTATGTGGCTCTTCGTTTACACAGAAACATAGTATGTTGCAACATATGCGAACGCATACTGGTGATAAGCCATATTCTTGTGAAGTATGTGGCGCTGTTTTTACACGGAAACACCATATGTTGCAACATATGCAAACACATACTGGTGAGAAGCCATATTCTTGTGAAGTATGTGGCTCTTCTTTTACACAGAAACAACATATGTTGCAACATATTCGAACGCATACTGGTGAGAAGCCATATTCTTGTGAAGTATGTGGCTCTATTTTTACACGGAAACAAAATATCTTGCAACATATGCGAACACATACTGGTGAGAAGCCATATTCTTGTAAAGTATGTGGATCTTCTTTTACATGGAAACTAAGTATGTTGCGACATGTGCGAACACATACTGGAGAGACACCATAATTTTATGAAGTATGTAAATCGACTTTTACAAGTAAAAAAGGATTAACTGACGTATGTGAATGCATACTGGAGAGAAACCATACTCTTGTGACGTATGTGGCTCTTTTTCAGCTAAACATTATTTGTTACTACATGTGCAAGCGCATACTGGAGAGAAACCATATTCTTGTGAAGTATGTGGCTTTTCTTTTACACAAAAATCTAATATGTTGCGACATATACGAACGCATACTAAAGAGAAATTATAATCTTGTTAAGTGTTTTGCACTGACTATAACACAAACTATATTCCAACACATAATGGAGAAAAACCAAAATGTTGTCAATCATGTGGCACTTCTGCTATAATGTAAAAATATGCCTTTCTATATGCGAATTACTAGACACCATCCTTGAGTGTCTTCGGTCTCTCTGTACAAGGGTTTGTCAGGACAACTTAACATGAGGATACACCTTCTCCAATAACGTAATTTCAAATTACAGACCCTGGCTGAATTATTTACCAACCTAGATGAATTTTTATTTCTGGAATCCGGTAGGACGAAGAGACCAGAAGAAAGATATACTGAAACATAGTTAACTGGTCAATTGAGGAGAAAAATAATTTTCATACTTTCTTAACTAACTCAAGCTTTTACAGATAAATGGGAACATTAATGTAATATTCGAATATCTATCTATACTATCTAGAAATAAAGTGTAAGTCCCAGGAAAGTAGCTCTTAATTTTGGAGAACTTCGACTGAAGTAAAATGAAACAAAAATTAATTTTAAAACATAAATAAGAAATATAAATAACTTAAACGCTTTAATATAACCGACCCTTAAAAAAATTGCTCTTGATTAAAACAAAAGCCATGAACAGGCAATATGTTGTATTCAATGGACGTAAGTTAAGAAATCTAATCGATTTCATTTGAGCGATTATTTATTTTTATTTATCGTTTTATTAATTTCTCTTACTAGTGATATAAAATTTATTTTTTATATATCCCTTTGATTAATTTCTCTTTCTAGTGATATAAAATTTATTTTTATATATCCCTTTATTAATTTCTCTTTCTAGTGATATAACATTTATTTTTTATATATCCCTTTTTTAATTTCTCTTTCTAGTAATATAAAATTTATTTTTTATTTATCCTTTTATTAATTTATCTTTCTAGTGATATAAAATTTATTTTTTATTTATCCATTTATTAATTTCTCTTTCTAGTGATATAACATTTATTTTTTACTTAGCCTTTTATTAATTTCTCTTTCTAGTGATATCAAATTTATTTTTTATTCATCCGTTTATACATTTATCTTTCTAGTGATATAAAATTTATTTTTTATTTATCCTTTTATTAATTTATCTTTCTAGGGATATAAAATCTATTTTTTATTCATCCTTTTATTAATTTATCTTTCTAGTGATATAACATTTATTTTTATTCATCCTTTTATTAATTTATCTTTCTCGTGATATAAAATTCATTTTTTTATTCATCCTTTTATTAATTTATCTTTCTAGAAACATCAAATTTATTTTTTATTCATCCTTTTATTAATTTATCTTTCTAGTAATATGAAATTTATTTTTTATTCATCCGTTTATTAATTTCTCTTTCTCATGATATAAAATTCATTTTTTATTTATCCGTTTATTAATTTCTCTTTCTAGTGATATACAATTTATTTTTTATTTATCCTTTTATTAATTTATCATTCTAGTGATATAAAATTTATTTTAATTTATACTTTTATTAATTTATCTTTCTAGTGATATAAAATTTATTTTTTGTTTATCCTGTTATTAATTGATCTTTCTAGTAATATAAAATTTATTTTTTATTTATCCTTTTATTAATTTATCTTTCTAGTTATATAAAATTTATTTTTTATTTATCATTTTATTAATTTCTGTTTCACGTGATATCAAATCTATTTTTTATTTATCTTTTTATTAATTTATTTTTCTATGATATAAAATTTATTTTTTATTCATTTTTTAATTAATTTCTCTTACTCGTTATATAAAATTTATTTTTTATTTATCCTTTTATTAATCTTTATTTATTTTAGTATATCAATTCAATTAAAAGAAAACGTCTTTTCAACCATTGGGAGGACAGTGGGAGTCTACGCATGAAACACAACCTTATCAAAAACTTATTTGGCCTTTTAGATTTGAATTAAACAATTATTTAAATAAAAATGCACCTTTCATTACTTCATATACAGAAGATTGTATTTATATTTAATTTCATATAAATGAATAAGAGAAATTAAAATGACGTCAAAAATCTAATCACCAGAAAAAATATACACCTGAAAAAAGAAAAAAAAGCTTCCCAGCTTTTATAATATGTAATTATCGTCAAATCTTTTATTTGATATAGCATGTTACGAGGGCGGAGGAATATCTGATTTGATCAACATTTACTGTAAAATCGTTTTATAATAGTAGAAAATGTCGTATTTCTTAATACACTCAGCAGCATTTGGTGGTGTGAGCATCGCAACAAATGTTAAATCTCCACAAAAGACAAAAAAACGAAACTAGTGGATTATATCTGGTTGTGGTTTCATAAAAAATACTTACAATTTTAACTGAGACATTTATTTAAAATATTTTTTCATATGAAGTTATCAAAGTCAAGTTCGATGTTTTTAGCTAAATTTTCTGAATATAACATTTTCCTAAATCAAATATGATTTTCTGTTACACAGATTTATATTAATTTAACTTACAATTATTAATTTAAAAACATCGCTAAAACAGAAATAAGAAATATAAATAACTTAAACGCTTGAATATCACCGATTCCTAAAAGAATTTGCTCATGATTAAAACAAAAGCCATGAACAGGAAATATTTTATATTCAATGGGGAACGTAAGTTAAGAAATCTGATCGATTTTATTTAAGCAATTTTTTATTTTTTTAAATATCCTTTATTAATTTCTCTTTCTATTTATATAAAATTTATTTTAGTATATCAATTCAATTAAAAGAAAGCGTCTTTTTAACCATGAGAAGGACAGTGGGAGTCTATGCATGAAACAAAACCTCATCAAAAACTAAGTTTCCTTTTAGATTTGCAGTAAACATTTATTTAAATAAAAAAGTGCACCTTTCATTACTTCATATACCGAAGATTTTATTACAATCGAGCTCGTAGTTTATTTTAACGTTTATACAGTCCCCACTTTTTGTCATAGACAATGATTGGCTAAACCTATGTAATAGTAACCAAAGGTGGTAGTTCTATATAAATCACAATAACTGGTAACATGCAAAATGTAAATCTGGTGTGAACCAACTTTGATCATTCAACTCTTAACCAAGAAGCATGCAATTTATTCGCTTTTCATAGCTTTTCTAATGTAGCCTCATCTAATCAAAATTGAACAACTCATGTAGTGTATTCCTGATAGCGGAAGCTACAAAAAGGTAGAAGAAAGGTACATAGTTATGTAGGGAAAGTAAGATATTCTCAGAGAAGGATTAATTTCAAATTACTCCTGACCTAACAATGTCAAGTAAATTCATTTTTTTGAACTGTGATCTCTATTGAAACAGATTGCCATTCGGTGGCAACTAAACGTATGAGTTTCCTGCACTGATGTCAAATAAATTCTTTTTTTGTAACTGTGATCTCTATTGAAACAGATTGCCATTTGTTGGCAACTAAACGTACGAGTTTCCTGCACTGATGTCAAATCAATTCATTTTTTGAACTGTGATCTCTATTGAAACAGATTGCGATTTGGTGGCAACTAAACGTACGAGTTTCCTGCACTGATGTCAAATAAATTCATTTTTTTAACTGTGATCTCTATTGAAACAGATTGCCATTCGGTGGCAACTAAACGTACGAGTTTCCTGCACTGATGTCAAATAAATTCTTTTTTTGAACTGTGATCTCTATTGAAACAGATTGCCATTCGGTGGCAACTAAACGTATGAGTTTCCTGCACTGATGTCAAATAAATTCATTTTTTTTAACTGATTTCTATTGAAACAGATTGTTGTCGCTAGTTTTTGT
Source organism: Sepiola atlantica (assembly GCA_963556195.1). Taxonomy (NCBI): domain Eukaryota; kingdom Metazoa; phylum Mollusca; class Cephalopoda; order Sepiida; family Sepiolidae; genus Sepiola; species Sepiola atlantica. Next base: position 23,384,492 of record OY744549.1, on the reverse strand, counting down.
GTGAGTTCCTCAATTTGACGTGGATTCACAAACTCGTAATCATCATATTCAATTTAACGTCCATTTCACATGACAGCTGTCAGAATTTTACGTCCGAACTACCTATCTCTAACTAGGAATTTATTTATCTCTTTTTCTCTAAAATCAATACTTTTAACTTCCTCTCATGTTTTCCTTTACCTGCCCCTGCTACTGTACCGGTTAACTATCAAGCAGCAACCAAATAATGTAGCCCTCACGCTTATTCATTTCCATGCATGTCACAGACAAATACATTCAGCTTTGGTTAATTTTATCTGACCAACTATTGACTGTCTTCATAAGATGCCAGTGCTTACATAATTTTATATTCCTTGCAGAAGATCGGTGTGGTCAAAACATCTCGTGTGACTGGGCCGTACATCTCCTATGTTGTGTGATTAATTAAGTGATACTCTCTAGATTCACTCTGGGAATGCATCGTTAACTGAGGAATGAAAAGTACATTTTAAAAAACATCCAATCAAGTAGATACAACTTTAAAAATATTCTTAATTTAAAATGAATATAAAAATATATATTTCTATGAAACTTGCCATCACAGTAACAAAAAGTAATTTGCTTGTAAGGGTGATTATACATTTGCTTCTTGATATTTTTTAGGGTTCCAATTTTTACTCACTAAGTTACTGGATAATCAGTATAGAAGGTGTTTCTTCTTGAAAGAGGCAAGTGGTGTGAACATATAAGTATGCATGTTTGCTCATGCGTTCACTGCACTGGCCATAATCTTCCTACACGTGTCAGTCTAAAGATGTTCGATCTCATTTCAGTGCTATAAAAATGACTATTATGTCAAGTTGAAACCATGAGTCCAATTTATCAACAAGTAAGGCATTTATTTGCTGAATCTTATAAAAGATACTCATGTTTCCAAGTTGAAGGGCAGAATTGCAAATAGATCTTTATATCCCTTCGAAATTCAAACAAGTCCTCCACAGTCCTTTGGCTAAGAGACCCAAATAGGCCATCTTTCCCTGAAGAGCACTCAGTTTAAACTCCTTGCCAGCAATCCCATCAGACCTAAAGGGTAGAAGGAAGGGACCTAGTTATGTAATGAAAGTAAGATATATTCAGAGAAGGATCACTTTGAAATTACTCCTGAACTAACAATGGCAACTGACAGAGAAAGAGGAAACTACTTTAATTTTTTGGACTGTAATCTCTATTGCAACAGATTGCCATTTGGTTGTGACTAAGACTAGGAGTCCCCTGCACTGATGGCAAATTAATTTTTTGTAAAGATTGTTAAACTAGCGTGACAGTAAGAATCAAGTGTAACAGAGTAGAACGAAAAGACTCGCGAAAACAAACCGCCTTAATAATACAATCAATGACATGTGATTCCACTAGGGTCACATGATTATCCCATATAAGCATGAAAAAAATCACAAGGGAAAGAACATACTTTAATATCTGTCTCCCTAAACCATAAGCAGTTGAAGGTAAATATTGTAACTTTTTCTGACACATAATTTCATAGTAATCATTCAATCAGCCTTTTTACATCTGTGTCAGCTGTAGTATGTATTAATTTATTAATATAACAAAAAATGCAAAGACTCTTATGTCAACTAAAAACCATGACTTCAATTTATAAACAAGTAACACATTTATTTGCTGAATCTTATAAAAGATACTCGTGTTTCCAAGTTGAAGAGCAGAGTTGCAAATGAGATCTCTATATCCCTGCGAAATGTAAATAAGTCCTCCACAGTCCTTTGACGAAGAAACCTAGATAGGCCATCCTGCTTTGAAGGGCACTCAGTTTTAACTCCTCGCCAGCAATCTCATCAAACCTAAAACTCCGCGTGATGCCCAGTGGGCCAGCTCTCACCCCCATCTCCTTCCTGTTGACTGGGTCTTTTCAGTTGTCATCGGTGGGTCAACTAATACTTAACCACTTAAGATTTCACTGTGAATTAACCTGTCAGACAGTCTACCCAGGGCGACATTACCATGGAGATGATCCAGACATCACTTTTGTGTTTCAACATCATTGTCTGTTTTTATGAGATACTTAATTCGCATCAAAGGGTAACACACTTATGGGGTGCCCCCCCACCCACCCCAAAAAATAAGATATTTTCGTTTTGTGTCTCCTCCTTCCTCTGGTCCAGCATCTAATACTTGCAACGTCCGCAATCATATACATCACTAAAGATAATGAAGCCTACTGCATTTTTACATTGGCTGTTTTACCAAACTTTACTTTAACTCTTTTCAGTTCCAACTCCACTGTAAACTTTAACTTGACAAATTTGCAATTGTTTCACCAGATATCTCTAGGCAACTTGTCGTTGTCTGACCAAATTTTACTTACCTAATCTAGTAAACAATTTCATTGGCTGCTTATTCAAAGAAATCTACAATACATTGTATGATTTTCTCTGTCACTTATTTGCCTATTTCTCTCAATGGGTTGGCTACAACTCAGGCAATGCTTTGTCAGTCGCATATCTTCCCATGTTATTAACATTGCTTTGACCCAGATCAGCTTCATATGAATTCACTCCGGCTAGACATCTTTCAAATTATGAAAGCTTGCTAGCTTGGTTAACCTTTGACCTTACATTCACCCATCACAGCTGTGAAATTCGACAACCTTATCTCAAAATGCTAAATTAGACAATCTTATATCAAAACAATATTTTTAATAGTCTGAATTTCGACTTAGAAATACAAAATAATTTGATGTGAAAAAGAATCTGATTGTTTTTCTCTCAGAATTCTCTGTGAGGTTCAATCACTAGATTATATCAACAAAGTATCCTGTTTTGCACACATTGACCAACATATTCGATCCTTTCTATTTATCTTTGTTTTTAATCTTTCATTTATAAACTCAAAAGTATTTTTGATTTAAATTTCAACATTTCATAAGATGTCTGATCAACTTTGTTGCAAAACCTATTTCAAATATTGAATTTTCCTTCTAATTATTAGTTTAAAGACATCTCTCCAATCAAGTTTTAAATCATCTCTCCAATCATTAGTTTTAAAAGATATCTCCAAAAGGTTGTCAATCTTTCTTTTCTCATTATTTTCATTGTAGACCCTGTACTGAGCTGAAAAATCTGGTTCCTCTTGTAAAACTTTCCCAGCAAAACTCATCTACATAGAATCACTGTAAAGAATATTCTTTTCTTCCTTTGTGTGCGTAAAATTTAACGAACCATCCAGGAACAAAGTTTCTTCAAAAGCATTTTTAATCTATGGAATACAATACCAGGGGACTTCTTCCCAGCTGATTACAACATGATCGTTTTAAAGTTTAATGTAAACAAATTCTTGTGTAGCCGTCAACTTAGATTATCTAATTTGGGCGATTTCACCAATCGTTTCACATCATTTCAAGGTGTAGTTCATCGCAAACTGAGAATCTCATTAACCTTCATCCTTGAATGGCCTTTGGGCCTTGATAAGCCGTGACTCGTCCATATTTAATCTTCTTCTTGAGTCATCAGATCTAAGCCTGTCTATAAAACTCACGTTAGAAATCCATTGTATCATTCTAATAAATATTCTCTCTATATAGCACATGTCGCCAATCCTCTCTGCCCAACATTCACTTCCATATGCCAGCAACTGTGTACATATGCCTGATAGTCTCTTCCTTTGGGCTACAGTAGAAACACCTTGCTGATAGTAGTTCCCTGAACTTTAGCTACCCACCCCTAACTCTTGCAATCACCCTAGCACCAACTCTTTCATGTGCTCTAAATATATCACTAAGATAACAAAACTTCTGAACAACCTTAATAGATTCGCACTTCAAGAGCAAAAAAGGAAAATAACTTCCAGTCGTAGGTAGACGAGGTTTTGTTGTAAATGTTTACAAAGGGAATCGTGGATAATAGATCAGTCAATCACTTACCATTAAACTAACAATAGAGTAGATAAAGACTAGCAATCTCTCTTCTATGAGAAAGAGGAAGAAGATGAGAGGACATTCCCCACTAGATTTCGAAGTCAGTTTTGTACTCTGTCAAGGCAGGAAAAAGTACTCTGAGTGGCACCTCCCCAGATGTGGCCACGTTATTCTATCTTAGGACGTATTTGTACTCTTATGCAGGTAGAGGATTGTGTCCGGAGAGTGATACCTTCTGGGGTAGGAGAATGAACAACACATTTTTCCAGCGACTTTAGCAACAGATTTGATGCATGTCTACCAATTGATGTCTTTAGTGAAGGTCAGTCCTAAAAGCTTATTCAAGAAGAGACCCATTCATTACAATTTGGGCAAAGTGAAGATCCGAGCATTGGTGGTGAAAGGAGAAAAGCTATGTTTTAGATGTATTGAAAGTTACCAGCCACATTTTTCTCCATTGCACTATGTGCTGCAGGTAGGAAGAAAAAACAGAGATGTTGATCATTAATTCTCTTCAAAGTGTTGCTATAGATGGTTGTGTCATCTGCATAAATGACAAAAAATTAACTTAAGATGTGATTTGGGAGATCATTGATAAAGATAAGGAAGAGAGTTCGGCCCAGAATAGATGCTATGGGTACACCGGCATTGATACTATGTGTATCAGACTTCTGCTCATCAATGACTTCTATAAACTTATCAAAGAGAAAGGATTTTGTGGTTGAAAACACATTTCCATATATTTCATAGCTAGTGAGGTTTTGAAGCAAATTTTTCTGCCAAAGGTCTCTGATATTTCAAGAGCTGTTGTTTTAGACATGAAGCCTTCATCAAGAGATTAACTGATGCTGTGTGATATTACAGTCAGTACATCAGCAGTTTATCTTGCAGGACGAAATCCATATTGCTTGTCAGTAGATTTGTGTTTGTTATTGTGGTTGAAAACTTCTTGATTTATTACATTAAAACAACATACTCATGACGCACAGGTGACTGATTGGTGTGTTCTCAGATGTAGAAAACCGATCTCTAGTATTTCTGAATACTGGGAAGATTGACACAGTTTTCCAAGGTGATGGGAAGCATTTCTCTTTTAAGACACAAATGAAAAACTAGAATAGGAACTATTTAAGCATTATGAATGAAATGTCAGGCCCAGTTGCCTTGCTGGCATCTCGGTTTTTTGAGTTTTATTTATATCTGACTTCTCATCTGTCTCTATTGTCTTTAACTTCTTGCAGACAAACTGCTTATGATATCCTAAGGTACCTGTCATTTTAGTCAACTTTTAGCTTACCCAATGCTTACATGTACTTAACCCTCTTTTCCACAAATCGAGCAGGGAACATTTATCTTTCTGGGGGCTTTCTAACACTACAAACACTAATCACTTTGCTCCTAGTAACATTCACTCTCAAAACTTTACTTTCTGTAGCATTTCTCCAAGTATTTAACTCAGCAAAATAACCTTCCATAGTTTGACAGGCGAGCAATAAATCATTAGCATACATCATCTCTTAGAGACAAATTGTCTGAAAATGTGTGGATGACGCTTCTAAGACACAAATGAAAGTTATGAACTCAGTACAGAACCATGCTGTAATCCTAATTTAGTTTAACATTAAGGTTGTCACTAAATGTGTTATTATTTACATGACTTTGAGCATTCTGTACATTGTTTTTTGCTGGACGAATTTCATTTTCATTTTACCAATGTATTCACTGTTGCATCAAATATCGGCATTTTGATATTTTCTTTTCGAAATCTTTTTTTCTTACTAATTATAAAGCACTACTAAGATTATAAAAGAAAATTAATGAAAAAATATAATGACATGTAAAGATCGTGTAAAATTAAAGTTTTTCTATAACATTTCAGCACAAAAATAATACAGCAAAAGGCAAAATATTATAAGCCCAGGAATAAAAGTTGTATATAATAGTAATAGGTATCACACACCATGCTAGTTTTGTGTACGACAAAAAGCAAATATAGTGAAATTAGCCTCAATTTCAACTTGTGATATCTCGTTTATTTTTTTGAGTTTTTTTTATGAAGTTTGAATGTAAACAAAATTTTACCTTTTCTATTTATAAATGTGGAACTATTTTTCTGGTACCATTAATAGTTTGTTTTTAAAGCGATTTCAAATAAGGTCAGTATTTTCCGTGACAAGCGATTTATTTTTCATGCAAAGAAAATCTTTTTCATATTAACTGTGGGATCACGTATCTATACATATGAAAAGAGTTTTATCTTACATAAAAAGGGTCACATGTCAATGTGATGGCTTTTAAGAAATGGTTTTAAGTTGTTTGTTCAAAGAAAATCCAAGTTGAAAATTTGAATATATTAAAAGCTGAAGAACATCAATTAAAAACATTCCGAAAATTCTGCATAAAATAAACATCTTTAATAATCTGTTAGTGTTCTATTAGTACGCTAATAAATCACATCGCTGCACCGCATCAAAGTAAAGAACCCCTCTTGATATTTACGACTTATTTAAAGAGAGAGACTTTATTTAAACAGGGTAAACATTGCACTGACTTTTGATGTAGTAGTAGTATTAATAGTATTACAACACGGCTGTTAAAATCGCTTCTCTCTCTTCTTTTCTCTCTTTTTTTCTCCCTTTTTCTTTCTTTTTCTTTCTCTTCCTCAGTTTTTATTTCTTTCTCACTATTTTCCTAACCGGCAATTGACAGAAAAATAACCTCTCCACACGTCCAACATGCATTCCTTCTTACTATTACCGTTTGGCATTTAAATTCCCAACCTCCGGTCCCCTGCTGCTCTGCACCACTGCTTCTCATGTCCGAACTGATTACATTTCGTGCAATTCGACCTTAACAAGTGTGGCGAGGCTCCATAGTTTCTACGACAGTCTTTTGATCGATGTTCCTTATACTTGCAAGTCTAGAAAATAAACTCGTACCTTCCCGGAATGGGCCTGTATAATTCATCCTTAATATTACATGCATCTCTACTTCCCCTAACTTAGGTTGACCCCTCAGAATTCTTCTGCTTCTCTTTAGTTTGGGTCATCATTTCACTTTCGCCTCTCTCCACATGTTCAACCAGCCATATGCTGTCTTTTGCTTCGCCTCAAGCCCCCAGCAATAGCAGTGGGCGACCCCACAGGACTTTTCTCTGGGTCTCTTTATCGCTCAACCTGTCTACGAGGGCATCCACCAGGATCGCCTGTACCGGACCTGTATTCTGGATGGACCCATCTCAAAGACGCATGGACAGCTAGACCCTTGATTTGCTCGACTAGTTCGTTGAGGTCCTCTTCTTTAGCCAGGTTAGCTTACGTATGGCCTCAATCACGGTTTGCTCACTGACGTATTGCTTCAGCAGTCACTTGCAGAGCTTCGTCAAAGCTATATCCAGGTTCTCCCCATAAATTCTCCCAATGAACTTTAAAACTGGACCTGCTGCTCCATCAAAGGCCAGCGGTACCATCTTATAATTTGCCAAACCATACACCACCCTCTTCTTTTGGATTACCGCCAGCCAATCTTTTAATCTGGCAGATTATTCGCTGATACAGAGGTGTGTGTACCCCCTCTATGGACCTTTCTATTTTCCTTGATATCTCAAAGGTGCTTTTTTCTGCCCCCTCTTCGACTAAACTGCCAACAATATTTTCCTCAGATCATATTCTTTCTAATTTTCTATCTACCACCCATTTGACAGAACGGATCGTCAACTTCATGTAAATTTGAAACAAGACAAAAAATTACAATCTATCCACTGACAAAGTATGAGCTGAGCAAAACAATATGACAAGGGAACCAAAAACTGACTTACCTCTTCTGTGAACTGCTCCTTCTGTAGTTTTCTGCTGTCATGTCGTCGTTATAACTAGCTTGCCTAGACCTTATAGTTGATTTATTAAAGTCCGTGGTCTGGTTATGCTCTCAAAGTTCTTTGTTTATCTTTTTTTCTTTCAAAACGTGTTTGCGTAACTGTTAGTCTATCTTTTCCTTCCACGCCCAATACAAAAAACACACAAAAAGAAAGTTTCTGTTGAGTACGACATTGTCCTTTACATTCCGCTTGAGCTGTACCACAAAAAACATATCCTGAGATGCACGGCACCACTTAAATCTCCCCCCACTACTCAACCAGTGACGTCACCAATTAGTACGTTCTTGAATTCGGTTTGTAACCTTGCACAGCTCGGAAGAAGCTGTTGAACTGTCCGACAATCATCACTCTCCCATGTTGTGATTAAAAGATCAGAGAGCAATTGTCTGGTGCTGATCAGCAACTTGGTACTACTGTGAAGCAAAGTGTAATTTCAAGCAGAACAATGAAAAACATAATTAAACAACTGTGTGTGTTGGATTTTACTTCAGGAGAATAATGTTTTGGTAATGAAAAAAGCTTCTTTCATTACAAGGCTGGGTAATTTTACACTTCCAAACTCACACTCTATGTTTTGGACAGAAAAATATTAACACGTTCTGGGCGATCTTGATTTGACCGTATCAACCCTAAATCTTGGGGTTCATCTCTTAACGGCATGGATACTGGTGATGACAAAATGGAGTCACCAAAATTTGTTAGGCTTTGCTTATATTGAGAATTAGACAGGCACGACCCCGTATCTGTTTCAATAGAATTAATCTAGTAATAAAAATGTATTCTCATTTAGTTTCTTACAATATTTGGTATTTTCAATCCACCATTCTAATTCTGGAATGGGCGATTGCATTTTTATTCTAACCCTCTTTTCTGTCTTCTTCATCTGTTTCTATCTCCTACTGTTACCTCTGTGGTGGGGAAATTCCTCACCCTCAAAACTTATTTTAGTAGTAAAAAATGCATTTTCACTATTTATTTTAACGATTACGTTTTTCTTCAATATCTTTCATGGAAATATATTTCAGCAGATACTCCACCAATCCATATGGCCTCTGTTTTTACAAAACCAATTAAAAATTATTCTTTGTTTTCTCAGCTAATAAAACATGATCATGCTTGTGTTTATCGTTTTTCGATCCGACAATAACACTCAGGTATCATTGCTATCAGAAAATAGTACTTATTTTTGCAACATACAAAAGCAACATGACACGGATCTCATTCATGATTTTTATCAGATCGGCCTGTTGACACCACAACTGACGTTTACAAAGTCGCCTTTGTTTTGCCAACCTGAGAAACATAACCATTCTCGTTTTAATCTGTTTTCGATGTGACAATACTCATGCAAATTGTTGTTATCGACAAAAAACTATTATCTTGCAGCATACTAGAGCTAGATAGCTCTCGACGAATGTCATCGCTTTATTTGGGAATTCTCTATCTAAAAAAATATCGAGAAAAGAAAACAACTCTTTTTTTTCTCTCATCAAATTCGTTTTCCTCTGCTGCAAAATAAGAAGAAAGGCTCCTTAGGAAAAAAAACAGGTTCCGGTTTCACATCAACCCTTTTACGTTCGATAATATTGTAACAAAACGTGTACAAAACATTCTATAACTTTCAGTAAATATCCATTCGATCATCAAATATCAAAGCATTTATACACGTGAAATATAATTTCATTGGAAATAAAGATATGTTTTCACACTAAAAGTCATATAATATTTAATTATACTTACATTTTTAAACCTTCCACTTAATGTTGTTTTGTGAAGAAAGTTATGACTGTTTCATATTCTGACTGTCAAATTTGGAATGCTTTTATTGTTTCTTCAAATAACGTTATATTCCTTTTTGGTTCATTCAAAATTATATTGAAAAATACAACTTTATTCGGGACAATTACATATATATATATATATATATATATATATATATATATATATATATATAATGTAATATATAATTACATATGTTAAAAAGGTGAATGATTTTCCATTGTTATGTTTCATAGCATACCAACATTATATGGGTAATTTTGGGTGATTTAAATATATTCTGCAGTATCTTCAAATATTTATTGATTAATTTGTTGACAGAAAAACAATGAAAAAGAATTGCAAATAAAATAAGATTATCATAACAGTATTTTGAAGATCATCAATAAAGTGTTGGTGCTTCTCAAATATCATTCGAAAGTATTTATTTTGTAAGCTATTAAATTGTGCAAATTAAAAAAAATTACATTTCGGATCTCATTGATGAAGGTTTTGTAGAAATGTAATGTAATATATGAAAAAAATCATGTATTTAATTAATGGATCAGTATTGCAACACATATCCTTATTATATTTTGAATTTAATCAATTATGAATTGTGAGCATTTTAATAAAATTGTACATAATACCTTTTGCTTTTAATCCTACAATTCTGAAACCTATGTCTAATCAATCCATTAAAAATAAGCATGTCTACACCTGCTTAACATCTTAAAATAATTTTGTTTGCAAAGAACATGTATAAAATCATTATCTTTTCTTGAAATTTATCTTATATATTTTTTCATTTTGCAGAATATCCAGCAATAAATAGAAAGAAAAACGTAAATTGCCCACAGTTAATATCCTGAAATGAGAGAAATAATACACTTGTGAACTGTACGAATATTTTTCTTTCATCAATAGCATTTTATGATTATATATTGGGAAAATATTAACTTGTCAACTGAATAGGGATTTCTTGTTTTCTTTGTATTAATACAACACTTGCTGGAATGAATATGATTAATGCACGCATTGGTGCACATTAGTAGTGCCCTATGTGTGTATATGACTAATGCACTCATGATCCATTTAATAGAAGTAGAATTTCAAGAAACATCGATTTATTTAAGAATTTCCTATCTCCTAAAATATCGAAAAAGAAAACAACTCTTTCTTTCTCTTATCAAATTCGTTTTTCTCTGCTGCATTTATACACGTGAAATAGAATTTTAGTGGAAATCAAGATATTTTTCACACTAAAAGTCATTATCATAACAAATTAAGTAATTAAATTAAAAATATGTTTTATGTTTTTTTTGTATTTAATAAAAACCACTACTCGAAAATATATATTTCTTATCAAACATGACGCGTCATTTAAAACATATTTTATGAAATGTTATTTAAATGTTGCTTTTTAGCTTGCAGATGTAGAAACATCGTTTTAACTTCTTGAATATTTCCATTTTCTTTTGGTAACATTTAATTATACTTACATTTTTAAACCTTCCACTGAATGTTGTTTTGGGAAGACTGTCACATTTTAAATGTTTTATTATTTCTTAAAATAACGTTTTATTCTTTTTTGGTTTATTCAAAACTATATTGAAAGATACAAATTTATTCGGTATATATATATATATATATGTATATATGTATATATATATATATATATATATATATATATATATATAATTACATATATTACCAGAATTAAGGATTTTCTTTGGTTATCTTTTATAGCATATCAGTCTTATATGTGTAATTTTAGGTGATTTAAATATATTCTGCAGTATCTTCAAATATTTATTGATTAATTTGTTGACAGAAAAACAATGAAAAAGAATTGCAAATAAAATAAGATTATCATAACAGTATTTTGAAGATCATCTATAAAGTGTTGGTGCTTCTCAAATATCATTCGAAAGTATTTATTTTGTAAGCTATTAAATTGTGCAAATTAAAAAAAATATTACATTTCTGATCTCATTAATGAAGGTTTTTTAGAAATTTTAACCAATATGTAAAAAAAAGAAATTCATTTATTTAATTAATGGGTCAGTATTGCAACACATACCATTATTATATTTTGAATTTATTCAATAATGAATTTGTGAACTTTTTAATAAAATTGTACATAATACCTTTTGCTTTTAAGCTTAAAATGCTGACACATATTCTAGTTCATCCATTTAAAAATATCCGAGTCTACACCTGCTTAACATCTTAAAATAATTTTGTTTGCAAAGAACTTGTATAAAGTTATTACCTTTTCTTGAAATTTTTCTTTTAATTGTTTTTCATTTTGCAGAATATCCAGCAATCAATAGAAAGAAAAACGTAAATTGCCCACAGTTAATATCCTGAAATGAGAGAAATAATACACTTGTGAACTGTACGAATTTTTTTCTTTCATCGATAGCATTTTATGATTATATATTGGGAAAATATTCACTTGTCAACGGAATAGGGATTTCTTGTTTTCTTTGTATCAATACAACACTTGCTGGAATAGTGGTTGCAAATGAATATGATTAATGCACTCATTGGTGCACATTAGTAGTGCCCTATGTGTGATAAATGCACTCATGGTCCCTTATATAGAAGTAGAATTTCAGGCATAAAAATACTTGAAAAGAAACACATACTGCTAATGGGGAAAACCGAAATTATAGCAAACTTATATGTTGCAAAAATGTTTAGTTTTGTAGAATTATCTATTAAAATATTTCGAAAATTATATTATTCCGAATACTGAGAATCTGTATACATTATGTTGTTTACATAGGGTTTGAAATATCATTTAGATAAGATGTATAAAAACTCACTGAATATATCAGTTATGTTCTGTTTTCACTAATCTTCATACATAAAAAGTAAGTCCTGCTCAAATCATTAGATCTAATAGTGTGTTGCTACACAGAGAAGCACAGACTTCTCCTATTAATATATATATATTCAATTACAGTTAAACACAATTAACATTTTCACTGAAACATGAGAAAAAATTTCAGTGAACGATCTGCTAAATTTCAAATCTATAAAAGTTTTACAAGTGTTAATATTTCTAAATTAATTCCGTTTCTATCACAGGAGCACAATATAAAAATACAGAGAAACAAATTGTATTAAAAAATTAAAACATTTTCGACTTCAAGACTGAACTATAAATCTGATAGTGGAGAGAAACTATATTCTTGTGAAATATATGGCTCTTCTTTTGTACAGAAACAGACGAGGTTGAGTCATGTGTAAACATATACTGGTGAGAAAACATATTCTTGTGAAGTATGTTGCTCTTCCTTTACAAATAAGCCAAAAATGTTGCGAACACTTATGAGAGATAAACCATATTCTTGTGACGTATGTTGATCTTCTTTTAACCGGAAACAACATGTGTTGCAACATATACGACCACATACTGGTGAGAAGCCGTATTCTTGTGAAGTATGTGGCTCTTCTTTTACACGGAAAGAAAATATGCTGTGACATATGCAAACACATACAGGAGATTAGACATATCATTGTGAACTATGTGGCTCTTCTTTTACGCAGAAACAACATATGCTGCAACATATGCGAACACATACTGGTGAGAAGCCGTATTCTTGTGACGTATGTGGCTCTTCTTTTACACAGAAACAACATATGTTGCAACATATGCGAACACATACTGGTGAGAAGCCATATTCTTGTGAGGTATGTGGATCTTCGTTTACACAGAAATAATATATGTTGCAACATATGCGAACGCATACTGGTGAGAAGCCATATTCTTGTGAAGTATGTGGTTCTTCTTTTACACAGAAAAAGTATATGTTGCAACATATGCGAACACATACTGGTGAGAAGCCATATTCTTGTGAAGAGTGTGGCTCTTCTTTTACACGGAAGGAACTTATGCTGCGACATATGCGAACACATACGGGAGATAAACCATATACTTGTGAAGTATGGGACTCTTCTTTTACATGGAAACAACATATGTTGCAACATATGCGAAAGCATACTGGTGAGAAGCTATATTCTTGTGAAGTATGTGGCTCTTCTTTTACACGGAAATAACATATGTTGCGACCTATGCGAACACATACTGGTGAGAAACCATGTTCTTGTGAAGTATGTGGCTCTTCTTTTACACAAAAAACACATGTTGCAACATATGCGAAAGCATACTGGTGAGAGGCCATATTCTTGTGAAGTATGTGGCTCTTCTTTTACACGGAAAGATTATATGTTGCAACATATGCAAACACATACTGGTTAGAAACCATATTCTTGTGATGTATGTGGCTCTTCGTTTACACAAAAAGTATCTATGCTGCGACATATGCGAACGCATACTGGAGAGAAACCATAAGTTTGTGAAATATGTAAATCTATCTTTACAAGTAAAAAAGGATTAACTGTCGTATGCGAATGCATACTGGAGAGAAACCATACTCTTGTGACGTATGTGGCTCTTTTTTTTTAGCTAAACAATATTTGTTACTACATGTGCAAATGCGTGCTGGAGAGAAACCATATTCCTGTGAAGTATGTGCTTTTTCTTTTACACATGCATCTTATATGTTGCGACATATACGAACGCATACTAAAGAGAAACTATAGTCTTGTTAAGTGGTTGGCACTGACGATAACACAAACTATATTCCAACACAGGATGGAGAGAAACCACAGTTTTGTCAATTATGTGGCACTTCTGTTACAATGAAAAAAACATGTCTTACCATATGCGAATTACCTACTAGACACAATCCTTTATTGTCTTCGGTCTCTCTGTACAAGCATTAGTCAGGACAACTTGACATGAGGATACAGCTTCTCCAATAACGTAATCTTAAGTTACAGACATTGGCTGAATTATTTACCAACCTTCATGAAGTATTGTGTCTGGAATCCGGTAGGACCAAGAAACCAGTAGAAAGATATACTGTAACATAGTTAACTGGTCAATTGAGGAGAAAAAATAATTATTTCTCATTGCCTTGACCCCTAATATAAAATCGTTTCAGAACAGTAAAAAACCAACAACGTTATCAGAAGTCAACTAAAAATAAAAGTAATCATGGATGTTTTACAACATTCAAAGGAATTGAAAGTTGTTTCGTACAAGAATGATAAGCATGGCAAAAACAATTACAAATATTTTGTTTCAAGCTATAGAGTCAGATATAAAAACAGAAGATAAAAACCTAAATTGCATTTACCTGTAAAGAAGACAAAAAAGAAAAGTTCATTCCACATTTAATTTCGAGAACGAAGAACAAAAACATGACCTGGTGATTGAAAAGTTTAATACACACTGCCAACCAAGAAAAATAACTTTTCTAACACACCAATTTCTCACATGCAAACTAAACGGTGATTGAAAAGTTTAATACACTCTGCCAACAAAGAAAAAAAAACTTTTTTAACACATCAATTTCTCACATGCAAACTAAACGGTGATTGAAAAGTTTAATACACACTGCCAACCAAGAAAAAATAACTTTTTAACACACCAATTTCTCACATGCAAACTAAACGGTGATTGAGAAATTGAATACACACTGCTAACCAAGAAAAAATAACTTTTTAACACACTAATTTCTCACATGCAAACTAAAAAAAAGCTCTAGAACGTTGGGAAATTTGGAAGCACTGAATATTCAGACGACGGGGAGTATGAAATAAAAGTCATACTAAAACAGAACATAAATCAACTATGGATGGATAAATTGAAAATAATTCTTAAAGTTCACAAGACAACGATAGACATTAACATTGACACAGGTGTAGAAGTAAATCTTCTACGACTAAAAATATATAATAATATAAAGTCTAAACATAAACTAAACAAAAAATCGGTAAAAATTAATTGTATATAACAATACGAACATTCCGATAATAAGTAACTGATCAGTAATCTTACAAAGTAAAAATTAATCGTATATAACAATACGAACATTCCGATAATAAGTAACTGATCAGTAATCTTACAAAGTAAAAATTAATCGTATATAACAATACGAAAATTCCGATAATAAGTAACTGATCAGTAATCTTACAAAGTAAAAATTAATCGCATATAACAATACGAACATTCCGATAATAAGTAACTGATCCCTAATCTTACAAAGTAAAAATTAATCGCATATAACAATACGAACATTCCGATAATAAGTAACTGATCCCTAATCATACAAAGTAAAAATTAATCGCATATAACAATACGAAACTTCCAATAATAAGTAACTGATCAGTAATCTTACAAAGTAAAAATTAATCGCATATAACAATACAAAACTTCCGCTAATAAGTAACTGATCAGTAATCTTACAAAGTAATAATTAATCGTATATAACAATACGAAAATTCCGATAATAAGTAACTGATCAGTAATCTTACAAAGTAAAAATTAATCGCATATAACAATACAAAACTTCCGATAATAAGTAACTGATCCGTAATCTTACAAAGTAAAAATTAATCGCATATAACAATACGAAACTTCTGATAAGTAACTGATCCGTAATCTTACAAAGTAAAAATTAATCGCATATAACAATACAAAACTTCCGATAATAAGTAACTGATCAGTAATCTTACAAAGTTAAAATTAATCACATATAACAATACAAAACTTCCGATAATAAATAACTGATCAGTAATCTTACAAAGTTAAAATTAATCGCATATAACAATACAAAACTTCCGATAATAAGTAACTGATCAGTAATCTTACAAAGTTAAAATTAATCACATATAACAATACGAAACTTCCGATAATAAGTAACTGATCAGTAATCTTACAATAAGTAACAAAGTAAAAATGCAAATATAAATTTGTACCTTATAGTAGCAGAAGCCAATGCTAATTCATCATTTATGCGGAAACATAAAAAACTAGAATATTTTTTTTAAATACACCAAAAAACAAGATGGATATACAAGGCTTAATAGAAAAATACAAAGATTGTTTAAGCTACATCATATTCACATCATATTACAGTAAATACAGATGTAAAACAGGTCTTAAATACTCAAAGGATTATTCCATTTGGTCTAAAACCAAAATTAAAGAAAACATTAGAAGAAAATAACAGAATGTGTATAATAAAGCCAATCCAGGAACTGACGGATTTAAAGTATCCCCTCGTATTAGTATAGAAGAAAAATGGTAGATTAAGACTATTTTTAGACTCAATAGACTTGAACAAAGCGATAAAGAGTAGGCATTTTAAGCTTTCTGCTGCTGAATAAATATTCGCAGAAATGAACAACATGAAATAATTTACTAAATTAGACGCATCAAACGGATATTGGAATATTTCAATTGACGAAAAAGGTTTAAAATTATTAACATTCAATTTATTTTTTCTCAGTCGTAATTCTTTCACTCGTCTACATTATGCAATATGCAACATTAAGTTCGTCAGAAAACAATAACAACGTGTCACCCTCAACTGCGCCATACGCGCATGTTCGTGATGAGATCTCAGTTGTGAAATGACTAGTACTTAAAGGCACACGAATAATCGTCAAAAACTTTTTCAGACAAGAGGCCGTACAAAAAATCCACACCGGATATTTAGGGATAGAAGAATGCATTACGAGAGCGAAGGAAGTCATATATTGACCCAGTATTAACAATCAGATCAAAGAAATCATAAACACATGCACATATTGCATCGACTATCGGAACCAAAAACTATCGGAACTGATAATACACCATAAAATGCCCAGAACAACATGAACTAAAGTAGCTAAAGATATATTACATCTGTATAACAAGGCATACGTAGCAGTTATAGACTACACAACAAGAAATGTTGATATCTACAAACTAGATAATTGTGAATCACACGGTGATGAACAAAATAAATCATACTTTCACTAGGCTGGATATTCCGCAGATAGTAATTAGCGATAATGGTCCGAAATATAGATCATCAATATTCAGACAGATTGCTAAAGATTGGGATTTCAAACATTACGACGAGTCTGAATGGGTCACAAGCAAATGGGCTTGTAGAAAGAAATATACAAACTATAAAAAATATACTAAAACACTTTAAAAAAAACCATTCTAAGCAATGGTGACATTAAGAAGCACTCCCCTAAAAGATAAATCACAAGCTCAACATTTAATGAAGAGAAAACTCGAAACAAACAACATTTCACAACATTTTATAACAAAAACACTTCAAACAAACAGTCACAACATTTAATGAGAAAACACTTCAAACAAACTTTCACAACATTTAATAAGAAAAACACTTCAAACAAATCTTCACAACATTTAATAAGAAAAACAGTTCAAACAAACCTTCACAACATTTAATAAGAAAAACACTTGAAACAAACCTTCACAACATTTAATAAGAAAAACACTTCAAACAAATCTTCACAACATTTAATCAGTAAAACACTTCAAATAAACCTTCACAACATTTAATAAGAAATACACTTTAAACGAACCTTCACAACATTTAATAAGAAAAACCCTTGGAACAAACCTTCACAACATTTAATAAGAAAACCCCTTGAAACAAACCTTCACAACATTTAATGAGAAAAACACTTGAAACAAACCTTCACAACCTTTAATAAGAAATACATTTTAAACGAACCTTCACAACATTTAATAAGAAATACAGTTCAAACAAACCTTCACAACATTTAATAAGAAATACAGTTCAAACAAACGTTCACAACATTTAATAAGAAATACACTTGAAACAAACCTTTACAACATTTAATGAGAAAAACACTTGAAACAAACCTTCACAACATTTAATAAGAAATACACTTCAAACGAACCTTCACAACATTTAAATAGAAATACACTTCAAACAAACCTTCACAACATTTAATGAGAAAAACACTTGAAACAAACCTTCACAACATTTAATAAGAAATACACTTCAAACGAACCTTCACAACATTTAAATAGAAATACACTTGAAACAAACCTTCACAACATTTAATAAGAAAAACACTTCAAACAAACCTTCACAACATTTAATAAGAAAAACACTTCAAACAAACCTTCACAACATTTAATAAGAAAAACACTTCAAACAAACCTTCACACCATATAATAAAGAAAAACACTTGAAACAAACCTTCACAACATTTAATAAGAAATACACTTCAAACGAACCTTCACAACATTTAATAAGAAATACACTTGAAACAAACCTTCACAACATTTAATAAGAAATACACTTGAAACAAACCTTCACAACATTTAATAAGAAAAAACACTTGAAACAAACCTTCACAACATTTAATAAGATATACAGCAAGGAAATTGGAACAGCAAGGGAATGTTATTGTTCATATCTAATGTAAACAGAGGAAAGAAAACTATTAATGACGTAATAGACGCCCCTTATTAAAAACAAATAAAAAACAAATATCACTTGTTAAAAACAAATAAAAAACAATCAAACATCAGAGGTAAAAACATTTAACGAACAAAACAGTCAAATGCAACGCAATATTAATAAAACTGAACAAAAAGAGAAAGGAAAGTTAGGTTTCTAGCCAGATACAAAGAATAAATAGAATTTTTAATAAGACTTGATAGAATATGTTAGATAAGGGTTGTTTACCCCTAATACCATTAGTTTTACTGCAACCTCTTACCACCATACTAATCAGCTCATAATAGCAGAGGTTAATATTCTCCCACCTACTAAGAAGCAATCTGAATAAAGTCATTGAAGTGTACACACGTGTCTGAGTTGATTCTTATTGTTAACTTTGTCACTTGTGAGAAAGAGGTGACGATACTCACACGAACAGAAGGGGTGGGCCGGAAGGGGGAACCTGATGACTTCGAACCTTTTATACGAGTAGAGAAGGCAGTCGATTGTTATGAAATCTTCCTCACTACTAGAGAGCGGCATTAACATTGGGACTTGCTCTCAGCCACACCTCTGTTAACCGGTCCCGATACTATCTCTTCATTTTGTTACCAAGCTAACCCCCGCCCCAAGGATTATCCGTCATTAGTTACAACTGCTAATTGACTCCCCGATTTCGGTAGGAAGTCGCGAATCGGCAGTATTTCGCAAGACTACAATCTTGGCTAATTATTACTGAATTTCTTCTATTCATCCCTTTCAACCAGTTGAAAGAATTTTTCGACACATGTTGTCATTGCACATAATATAAAAGCAATATTGTATATGCATTGTTACTGTATTTCGTAGCAAGACTTTTTACACTGGCTATAAATACGTAGGAACATGTTATGTGTTGGATGTCGATGAACCTGATGGATTTTTAACAATTTTTAACAGTTTTGCCACCTCTATTTTTCGGTCAGAAATATACCTGTAGACAAACAGGTTAACCGCATTTTGTTGCCGCTAAAGAAGACGACCTTAGGATGTTCAACGCATGGACGTTCGAAAACGAAGCCGACCAAAATGACCCAAGAATTATTTGATGAAATTTCAAGGACCGGCTAGGACCCCAATTCCACTTTAGTATCACACGTTTTTACCTGCATGTGTACATGCGAATGGAGATCGACAACATAGATGACTTTCTGTCTAGATGCCAGTTTCAGACGAATAAAGTTTAATAAAGCAACCTGGAATAAGAGAAGCATATTTTAGCAAAAGGCGAATGACTGATATTCGATGAAGCTCTGAATAGTGAAAGGCTAAACAAAGCTTCTATGAACCACGTGAAGGAACAAACAGAAATGCAACCGGGAAAGAACCAGAGAGTAGATGTCATCAGATACAACAACTACAAACGATACAGCCGCAGTCATTCCCAGCAAAACGGAAAATGTTCGCTGTGGTATACCATGCTTCAGGGACCGATCACGCATGACTGATCTTACAACTAAGAAAGAGAAAATATAAAGGGAATCTCAAAGAGAAAACGACAAACGCAGGTGAATAATGTAGACATATAAATCGTTTTATTGAACCGAATAATTAAAAGAAATATAACTGGACAGGCTGGTAGTTCTGGTGAACAGCACTGAGAAACTGGATGGCTAGTACAGGCATAAGGTCACAGGAAAGTAGATAGCAAGAATGACATCACACCGAGTTAATGGTGACGTCTCTGAGGAATAATGAAGTGCCTCAAGTAGGTATAGTCCGTATAAACGTGACTAAAAACTGGATCAGTAAGTGATCGTCGCCGAATGCAAGACGTCGACGGGTACTGCAAAAAAGGCCTAACGTTTGCAAGAACGGGAGCTGCAGCAGAACGTTAGCAGGTGCATGAACAGAGGGGTCGTTGAAAAGAAAAAAGAAGCAGGATGGCGCCAGCAAGTGCAGCAATAGAATGCCTTGAGCTGCAGGATGACATCGTCAGGAATACGAGCTTCAGTAGGACGTCGAAAGCTGCAGGAGTACATCAGCTGTAGATGTTGATGATGTATGGATCGGTCTATAGCTGTAGTAACTGAAACGATGATGATGATGTTGAGGATAGGCAGTCATTGTTAATAAGGTGTAGGAGGAGGCACACGAGGCTTTTGCTGTTAGATTCTCGTCTTCGTAGTGGAAGAAAAATGGCCGATATATCTGACAAAGGTCCATGGAACAAATTGCGTTGGCAGAGACGAAGGAGACGGTGTTGAGGCGAAGGGGCACGACATTTACTGATCAGATAATTGAATAAACACATTTTTTTTTATTGTTTTGTAACCTGCTCCTTATACGACGCTTTGATGAAATCTGATTTGTTTGGAATGATGAACCGTGCAGAAAGAATATGTGGCTGTTTCTGTTACAGTTGTTAAGGGGTAAACATCCGTTTTCTTGCTAGAAATACTAAGTCGTAAATAAGGGTAGAGTAAACAACGGCTAAGTGTTCAAGTGTCAAACACTGGGTTTGTTTGGAGTGCCGTGTCATAAACCTGTTTCTGTTCGAGGAGCAAATTTACAGTATTTTAACAAAAAATCATTGGGAAAAAAGTTTGCCCCAATGAAAAAAAAAACACGGAAATATACATTACACAAACAGACACGACAAAAAGGATACACGACTTTGAAAAGGATATATAGTACAGGTATGCTTGCGGATTAATTTTAATTGTAGAGGGGAAAGTTTGTCATATTAAACAAACTTGGTAACTCACTTTCTTTGTAAGGACGACAGTTACCTCCCTTCAATTTTAATCCCCTTTTAAATATTCAGAGCCATGCCCCTTGAGAAAATTGCCCAGGTTTCGAGATCCCGGAAGCCATGTGACCTGGTGCCAGTGCTTGCAAGTTTTGAGAAATCCCACTTATTTTCTCTCTATTTCTACTGCTAATTCTGAGAGTTAGGTTGACACATTTTATTCGTGTCCGATACACAGTTTAACCAGGTTTCCCAAATGTGTCAACTGTAAGTTAACCCTGTGCGTGTTTCACGCTATTTCCCTATTTGAGTAGCAATTATCTTTGTTCAATTGTTTTGTGACATTTGTTGTTTCACACTACTTCCTTATTTGAGTAGCAATTATCTTTGTTCAATTGTTTTGTGACATTTGTTAATTGTTTCACACTACTTCCTTATTTGAGTAGCAATTATCTTCGTTCAATTGTTTTGTGACATTTGTTAATTGTTTCACACTACTTCCTTATTTGAGTAGCAATTATCTTCGTTCAATTGTTTTGTGACATTTGTTAATTGTTTCACACTACTTCCTTATTTGAGTAGCAATTATCTTCGTTCAATTGTTTTGTGACATTTGTTAATTGTGTCATTTCTTTATTGTGTATTGTGCTGTCGTTTGGTAATTCAAATCTGGAAAAAATGGACATTAATTTAACTGACTTCTATGTGTTGTCTCTATATGCCGCGTACATCACTCTGTTATATACCCTCTTACCATTGGGTTGGGCGCACCCGGGTTCCGTTTTTGCTTGCTGGTGTATCACATGTTTCGTAGTCGTTGTTAATGCTCGCAGTGTTAATCTCGGCGTTCATATTACACCTACACGGATGCTTATCTGGTTTTCATAGTTTTATTTAACCAAAAATAAAGGCCAGACTGAAGAGTTTGTACGAAAGAGAGAGAGAGAGAGATAGAGAGAGAGAGATAGAGAGAGAGAGATAGAGAGAGAGAGAGAGAGAGAGAGAGAAGAAAGGAATTACTGGGTGGGATTTATATTAATTTTTTTCTGAAAAAATCCATGTATAAACATTGTGATGAGTATCTAGTCAAATAATCTTTTTTTCTTGGTTTTTTGATTTCTTGACTGTTAAAAAAATCTTTATTCTTGTCTTTTTCTTTTCTTGCTAACATTCTGCCTGGTTATTGAGGGGTCATTTGCGCTCGGGGTTGTAAAGGGGGGTTGAGTCCACTAGCAAAGGCAGATAGAAAAATAAATTATCATCCAAACCAACCACGCCAGTTAGCAGTTAAAGACATATTTATATCTGCCCGGACAGTGAATAGACCGAAGTTTCAACCTAAGTTTATGGGTGGAATTTAAAAAAAAGCTAAGTGTCCTAATTATTTTATTCTTTAATATTCCCTTTCTGAAAAAATCCATGTATTAACACTGTGATGAGTATCTAGTTAAATAATCCTTTTTTCCAGGTTTTTTGATTTCTGGACTGTTAAAAAATCTTTATTCTTGTCTTTTTCTTTTCTTGCTAACATTATGCCTGGTTACTGAGGGGTCATTTGCGTTCGGGGTTGTTAATGGGGTGAAAATGCTGAGCCACACATGTCACAAGAATAGGATTTTTAACTTTGGTTTCATTTTACTTCAGTCGAAGTTCGCAGAAATGAAGGTGCCCCTTCCTGAGGCTAACACTTGGTATCTATATAAGATACATATATATACTCCATTAAAGTTTTCCCTTACCTGTCAAACGTAGAATTAGTAGTGTTTATGCATGTGTTTAATTAAATGAGCGTTTTGTGAAAATGCTGAGCCACACACCTCACAAACATAAGGTTTTTCACCAGTGTGTGTGCGCTGGTGGATTTTTAAATGAGAGTTTTGTGAAAATGCTGAGCGACATATTTTACAAGCATAAGGTTTTTCACCAGTGTGTTTGCGCTAGGGGATTCTTAAATGAGAGATTTGTGAAAATGCATGTCAACACACGTCACAAGCATAAGGTTTTTCACCAGTGTGCGTGAGCAGATGAACTTTTAATTGAGAGTTTAGTGAAAATTCTGTGCCACACACTCTACATGCAGAAAGTTTGTCACCAGTGTGTGTGCGCAGATGGATTTTTAAATCAGAGTTTTTCGTAAATGCTGAGCCACACACTTCGCAAGCATAAGGTTTTACACCAGTGTGTGTGAGCAAGTGGATTTTTAAATGACAGTTTTGTGAAAATGATGCGCCACACACCTTACAAGCATAAGGTTTTACACCAGTGTGTTTGCGCAAGTGGATTTTTAAATTAGAGTTATGTGAAAATGCTGCACCACATACCTTACAAGCATAAGGTTTTTCACCAGTGTGTTTGCGCAAGTGGATTTTTAGATTAAAGTTTTGTAAAAATGCTGCACCACACACCTCACAAGCATAAGGTTTTACACCAATGTGTGTGAGCAAGTGGATTTTTAAATGCGATTTTTTTGAAAATGCTGAGCCACACTCTTTACAAGCATAAGCTTTTTCACCAGTGTGTGTGCACAGGTGAATTTTTAAATGACAGTTTTGTGAAAATGCTGCACCACACACACCACAAGCATAAGGGTTTTAACGTTTAATTTTACTTCAGTCGAAGTTCTCAGAAATCAAGGGGCTCCTTCCTGGGGCTAACACTTGATCTCTATATGAGATACATAGATACCCGAGTATTCTATTAAAATTCTCTTTTATTTCTCAAGCATTGAGTTAGTAAAAAAGTTCAGAATAAGTTCTTCTCTCCCCAACTGACCAGTCAATATGTCATAGTATATCTTATTTCTGGTCTGTTGGTCTTACCCGACTCCAGGACAAAAATTCATCTAGTCTGGTGGAGTATCCAGCACGTGGCGTTACTTGAGGTAACATCACTAGGAGAAGATGCACTATTCCTCGTACGAGGGGATCTTATTTGTGCTGCGGATACTATGTAATTTGAATATTTGGTCAGGGTTTACTTGTAGGGGTAAGTATCCTCATGTCAGGTTGTCCTGACAAACCCTTTTACAGAGAGACCGAAGACACTCGAGGATAGTGTCTAGTAGGTAATTCAAACTCACCAGTGTGTGTGCGCAAGTGGATTTTTAAATCAGAGTTCTGTGAAAATGCTGCACCACACACCTCACAGGCAAAAAGTTTTTCACCAGTGTGTGTGCGCTAATGTATTTTTAAATGATAGTTTTTGTAAAGGATGTGCCACAAACTTCACAAGCATAGAGTTTTTAACATTTTCTTTTCATTTTACTTGAATAAGGTCTCATGATTTAAGGGACCTCTTTTCTGGTTATAACACTTGATTTCTCCTACACTGATCAAGAGTTCAGTTGATATAGAAGTGAATAACATTTATTTTTGTCTCCTAAATTGACCAGTTTACTATATTATAGTATATTTTTCTATTGTTTTTTTGAGGGGGTCTTACAGGATTCCAGGACACAGTATTCATCTGGTCTAGTTGATCATCCAGCTAAGTGCTGTTACTTAAGAAAACATCACTAGGAAAGTCTGCACCATTCCTTGTATGAGTTGTGTTGAGGGGATTATATTTTGGCTTCAAAGTAACATAGTATTCCATCTTATTTTGAATATTTGGTGAATGTTTACTTGTATGGTAAAGTATTCATATGTCAGGTCGTCCTCACAAACATTTTTAAAAAAGGACCAAAGACACTATGGTGTCTAGTAGGTAATTCAAACTCTCCAAGAGTTTATTCATACTGTCCTAGAGTGTGTATACTTGGGTCTTTTTAAATCATAGTTTTTTGTAAAGGCTGAGCCACACACTTAAGAAGCATAAGGTTTTTCACCAGTGTGTGTGTGCAGGTGGATTTTTATTGTGCTGAACCTGAAAATAATGCATCAAACAACTCACAACCGTAAGTTGAGTTTATTTGCATTATTTTTTAAAATGAAATTTGTTTAAAATTTATATTCTATTTTCTATAAAAGGAAAAACAGCCTGTTTCGTATATGTTACAAAATCCATTGGTTTTAATCCGTAGCCCTGTGAATGAATAAGAGATTTTAGTTAATAAAACATTATATATGAAAAAAATACAATTACTTTACATATTTGAAACATTATTATGAGTTTAATTAATTAATGAGAAACTGGTGTAAGAGAATGTAACACTATTTTTCATAAATAAATTGTGCTATTGTCATTTTAATTTTTTAGTCGACTTGATATATATTGATACATGACACTAAACAAAAATCTGTTATTTTGGTATTTTATACATGAAATAAATCCACAAAGTAAAGTGTCATGTGAAATATTATGAAATCGAAATAATAAATATCATAAATTCAGAATCCAATGGAAAACCTTCAGGTATGCTATTTTAGACAGAATAACTCTGACCAAATGAAAACGTTAACAAGAAAACTCATATAATTCTGCATTCTTTAAATATCCACAGAAAGTATTGTTTTCTAGATATCCATCTCCAATATATATATATATATATATATATATATATACTGTTTAATGAGTTTCAGAACAAAGCTGTTTCACTATACTAAAATAAATTCTGTTTCTACATTTTTGATGTCACTATGTTAAAATGTATTTTAGCAATGTTATAAATAATATATTTAAAAGATTCATTTCATATATCCTTACCTTTATGAATTATCTTTCATGAACAAACATCTGTACCATTATTTGCGTTAAAATGGATGTGTTGTTGTCTTCTGATGAAAATGTAAGTAATCATTTTACAAGACCCATTTTATATCTTGTAATTTTCAGGAGAGAAAAACGTCAGATTTTTTGCAATTACACTTTTTTATTCTGATATATCTGCTTGAAAAGCGTTTTTTGAAAAGATGATATGTTGATAGATTAAAGAACGACATTTTAACAAAGATATTCACAAATAGTTTTTAATTTATGTGATATATTTAAAGACACAGTTAACGAAAGATTTTGTAACCTAATTATTTTCAAAGTTTCGAAGATTTCAAAATAATTTTAAGCTGTTCGAACAATAAACGACTTAATGGGATAAAAAGAGAGAGAAGCATTTAAGGTGATTTAAATGTCTTCGTTTTATTAAAATTTCGGTTTTAGTTGAAAGATAACAGCCGTGAAAAAGAATGTTACAATCAATATTATTTTAATTATCATCGAACAGTAAAATATATTAACGTTTATAAATGTTATTTTAATAAAGAGTTTGAAATTGCTACACAAAATCTATGAAGATACAAACATTTTCCACTGGTTAAACGTTAAACTCGTTTTTCGATTATAATAGACTAGTCCAATCTTTTATTTCATAGCTAGTTTTAGCTTTGACTGTTAATGGACAGAGAGAGAGAGATAGATAGAAAGAAGAATTAGACGAAATTTGTAAAGACGGTATGAAATAGAAATGAGAAAGTGAAACAACATACGACGAGAGACTATAAGGCAATAGACAATAACTGAGCTGGGTGATTTGGTGAGTAAATTGCAAATTACTGTTAAACAGAAATACAAATTAAATAGATTTTGTCTAATAATTATTGTCACACGAGAAGCATATTGCCTCTTCTTTTCAGGTAATTAGTGTCTGCTTTTCCTTGCTTTCTTGCTGTTTTCGCATCACATCAATTGAGATAATGTGTGTGTCGACTGCATCTATATCACTATTATTCTTTCTTATTTTTTAAGCAACAAGCTTCACATACTTTATGAGATAATGTCTCACAAACTTCTCACAAATAGAAAACAGGTTTCCTTTTATATCTGAGATTAATTGCCAATTCCACAAGATAATTCTCTTTTAAAGTTAGGGAACAATACTCTCTTCACTTCTAAGGGTGTTGGTAGTTTATAAAAAGTCTAAATTTTTAAAATTCTTTATGAATTACTCTGAAGACACAAGCAATTCATTATTATCCACCGAATTTGATAATATGGCAACAACTGATTAAAAAATAGGTCAAAAGAATACGTTACTAAAATTGCTGTAAAACACTATCCATTGGAGATTCAATATTGTAACTATACCATTTTACAAATTTTTGGGATGAGAAATTCAAATTCTCTGTATTATCAGAGGTTTTTGTTATAGATATATTTTAACTTAGGTGAATTTATTCATGAAAATATGCCGACCAACAAGAAAATTTAGAAATGTGTTATACAAAAAGAAATTACAAGTCATTTTTAAGCAAATACTTATTGTAAAGCTTTGAACTTACAAAATATTGACATGAATAGAAATATTTTTTTATTTTAACTGATGGAACATCTATGCAGATTTTATTGTCCTCCGACAGTTCTTCTGCTTATTGATTTGCAGTGAGAAGCTTTTAATAGACTTCTGCTATTATAAACACAATTGAAACATTCGAAATCCTACACTCACTTGAAATTGGCATTACCTTAAAATCCCATCTATATACAAATATTGACACTACCTGTGCAATATCATCTGACAAATCATTTCTGCCTTTGAGTTAAAAATGTGATTATTGCACCAGAGGGAGATCTGCTTGCTAATTTCAAGCAAGTGTTTTAGACGATAAGATAATTTGAATCTAGAGCAGTTTTTAAGCTTTTAGAAAATTATAAATTTATTTAAAACGGCAAAGAGAGGAGAGAAAGAAAGTAAAAAAAGAAATAATGACAGAGAGAGAAAGAAAAGAGTGAGAAAGAAAACGAAGAGTGAGAAATAAAGAAAAAGAGAGAAAGGAGAAAAGGAAAGAAAAAGATAAAAAGAAGATATTTTAACAGCTGGGTTGAGATGCTATTAATACCACGGCTATTGCAACGTCAACAATCAGTGCGACTTTATCCCTGAAAGAGAAGAGACCTCTACCTTCACATGGCGCAGCGATGTGATTTATTAGTGTAGTAACAAGACACTAACAGATTATTAAAGATGGGTAATTTTCACACAGAAGGCTGCAATTTTAAGAATGTTTTAAATTGATGTTCGTCAGCTTTTAATTTATTTTAATTTCAACTTGGATTTCCGTTAGGACAAAGACAACTTTCTGTGAGATAAGACTATTCCATATGTATAGATATGCGCAACATATCACCTGGCTAATTTGAAAAACATTTTTTGGGCATAAAAAATGAATCACTTGTCACTCAATATAGTGACCTTATTTGAAATCGCTTCAAAGAAAAACTATTAATGGCACCAAAAAATAATTACACATTTATAAATAAAAAACATTCAAATGTCATCAAAAAAATAAATAAACGAGATATTGCAAGTAGAAATTGAGGCTAATTTCATTATATGCACATTAATTCCTCAGCTTATATTTTGCCTTTTGCTGTGTCGTTTGTGTGCTGAAAAGTTTTAGAAAAACTTGTTTTGTATTCATTTTCCAAGACATTTCATGGTATTGATTTCATGAATTTTACGTTATAATCTTAAAAGTGCTTCATAAATAGTAAGAAAAAAAGATTTCGAAAAGAAAATATCGAAATGTCGATATTTGATGAAACAGTGAATACATTGGTAAAATGAAAATGAAATTCGTCCTCCAACAAAAAACGTACAGAATGCTGAAAGTCATGTTAATAATAACAGCACATTTGATGAGAGCCTTAATTTTAAACTAAAGTAGGAGTGCATCACGGTTCTGTACTGAGTCTATTGCTTTTCATTTGTGTCTTAGAAGTGTCATTCAAAATTTCAGACAATTCCAGTTTTTCATTCGTGTCTTAAATTAGAAATGCTTCTCATCACGTTGGAAAACTTTGATAGTCTGTCCAGTATTCAGAAATACTAGAGATCGGTTTTCTGCATCCCAGTACAGACAAATCAGTTACGTGTGTGTACATGAGTAATTTTTTCATGTGATAAATCAAGAAGTTTTCAACCACCACAGCAAAAACAATCTACTCAGTGACAAGCAATATGAATTTCGTCCTGCAAGATAAATTGTTGATGTACTAACCTTTAATAGTGTTTGAAAGAAAAATTTGCTTAACACGCTCACTAGCTATGGAATATATAACCATAAAATCCTTTGATAGATTTATAGTAGTTGTTGATGAGCAAATTGTATCAATGCAGGTGTACCCCTAGCATCTATTATGGGCAAAACTCTCTCCTTATCTTTATCAATGATCTTCCAAATCACATTTTAAGTTCATTTTTTGACACAACCATATATGGCAACTTTGAAGAGTATTAATGATCAATATCTCTGTTTTTCTTCCTACCTGCAGCACATAGTGCAATGGAGAAAAATGTGGCTGGTTACTTTCAATACATCTAAAACATAGTTTTTCTCCTTTCACTCAAATTGTAATGAACGCGTCTCTCTTTGAAGAAGCTTCCTGCTTTCATAAGCTTTTAGGATTGACCTTCACTAAAGACATCAAATGGTAGGCATGCATCAACTCTGTTGCTAAAGTCGCTCGAAAAATGGTTTGGTCATTCTTCTATTCCATAAGGTATCACTCTCCGCACACAATCCTCTACCTGCATAAGAGTACAAATACGAATAATGTGGCCACATCTGGAAAGGTGCCACTCAGAGCACTTTTTCCTGCATAGACAGAGTACAAAACTGACTTCAAAATCTGGTGGGGAATGTCCTCTTCTCTTCTGCCTCTTTCTCACAGATGAGAGATTGCTAGTCTTTATCTACTCTGTTGTTAGTTTAATGGTAAGCGCTCAACTGATCTCTAATCTACAGTATCCCCTGGAAATATTTAAAACAAAAACTCGTCTACCTACAACGACTAGAAATTATTTTCCTTTTTCCCTCTTGGATTGCGAATCTATTAAGGTTGTTCAGAAGTTTTGTTATGTTTAGAGCACAGGGATGAGCTGGGGTGCTAAGGTGATTGCAACAGTTAGGGGTGGTAGCTAAAGTTCAGGGAACTACTATCAGCAGAGTGTTTCTACTGGTGCTAAAGTGATTGAAAAAGTTAAGAGCAGGTAACGTAAGTTCAGGGAACTATTGCCATTACTAATCAGCAGAGTATTTCTACCGTAGCCCAAAGGAAGAGACTATCATGCATATGTATGCAGTTGCTGGCATATGGATGTGAAGTTGGACAGTGAGGATTGGCGGCATGTGTTACATAGAGAGAAATTATATTAAAATCATACAATGGATGTGTAACGTGAGGTTTATAGACAGGCTTAGATCTGATGACTCAAGTAGAAGATTAAATATGCACGAGTCATAGCTTATCAAAACTCACAGACCATTTAAGGATGTGGGTTAATGAGATTCTCAGTTGGTGATGAACTACACCTGGAAATGATTGGAAACAATTGTTGAAATAGCAAAAATAAGATAATTTAAGTTGACAGCTACACAAGAATTTGTTAACATTAAACTTTACAATGAACATGTTGTAATCAGCTAAGAAGCAGCCCCCTGGAATTGTATTCCACAGATGTAAAATGCTTACGAAGAAACTTTGTTCTTGGATGGTTCGTTTAATTTTAGGCACACAAAGGAAGAAAGGAATATTCTTTACAGTGATTCTAGGTGGATGAGTTTTGCTGGGAAAGTTTTACAAGAGGAACCAGACATTGGAGCTCAATCGAGAACTTACAATGAAAATAATGAGAAAAGAAAGATTGACAACCTTTTGGAGATATCTTTTAAAACTAATGATTGGATAGATGATTTAAAACTTAATTGGAGAGATGTCTTTAAACCAATAATTAGAAGAAAAATTCAATATTTTCAAATAGGTTTTGCAAGAAAATTGACTAGACGTCCTATGAAATGTTGAAATTTAAATCAAAAATACCTTCGAGTTAATAAATGAAAGATTAAAAACAACGATAAATAGAAAGGCAAGTATATACTGGTCAATGTGTGCAAAACAGGATACTTTGTTGATATGATCATATTGAAAGAATGGGAGTTCTTGGCTAAGTAGATGGAGAACAGTTGTGGTTGTATAATGAAGTGATTGAACCTCACAGAGAACTCTGAGAGATTAATGTACTATTTGGAAGATGGCGAGAAGAAAAACAATCAGATCCTTTTTCACACCAAATTATTTTGTATTTCTAAGTCAAAATTAAGACTATTGAAAATATTTTTTGAGATAAGGTTGTCTAATTTAGCATTTTGAGATAAGGTTATCAAATTTCACAGCTGTGATGGGTGAATATAAGGTCAAAGGTTAACCAAGCTAGCAAGATTTAATAATTTGAAAGATGTCTAACCAGGGTGAATTCATACAAAGCTGATCTGGGTCAAAGCAATGGTGATAACATGGGAAGATATGCCGCTGACAAAGCATTGCCTGAGTTGAAGCCAACCCATTGAGAGAAATAGGCAAATAAGTGACAGAAAAAATCATGCAACGTATTGTTGATTTCTTTGAATAAGCTGCCAATGAGATTGCTTACTAGATTAGGTAAGTAGAATTTGGTCAGACAACGACAAGTTGCCTTGATATATATGGTAGAAACAATTGCACATTTGTCAAGTTGGAGTTTACAGTTGAGTTGGAGCTGAAAAGAGTTGAAGTGAAGTTTAGTAAAACTGCCAATGTAAAAAAAATACAGTAGGCTTCATTACGTTTAGTGAATATGAATGGCGGACGTTTCAAGTATTGGATGCTGGACAAGAGGAAGGAGACACAAAAATAAAAATATCTCATCTTTGGGGCAACTCCAGAAGCTTGTTACCCCTTGAGGTGAATAAAGTATCTTATAAAAACAGACAATGATGTTGAAACACAAAAGTGATGTCGCCCTGGGTAGACTGTCTGACAGGTTAATTCACAGTTAAATCTTAAGTGGTTAAGTCTTGGTTGACCCACCGATGACAACTGAAAAGACCCCGTCAACAGGAAGGAGATGGGGGTGAGAGCTGGCCTACTGGGCATCACGCAAAGTTTTAGGTTTGATGGGATTGCTGGCGAGGAGTTTAAACTGAGTGCCTTTCAAGGCAGAGTGCCCTATCTGGGTCACTTTGCCAAAGGACTGTGGAGAAAGCGTTTACATTACGCAGGGATATAGAGATATCAATCACAACTGCCCTTAAACTTGGAAACATGAGTATCTTTTATATGATTCAGCAAATAAATGCGTTACTTGTTGATAAAATTGGACTCATGGTTTTTACTTGACATAAGTCTTTGTAACAGCATTGAAACGAGATTGAACATCTTTAGACCGACACGCGTAGGAAGATTATGGCCAGTGCAGTGAACGCATGAGCAAACATGCATACTTATATGTTCACACCACTTGCCTCTTTCAAGAAGAAACACCTTCTATACTGATTATCCAGTAACTTAGTGAATAAATATTGGAACCCTAACAAACATCAAGAAGCAAATGTATAATCACCCTTACAAGCAAAATACTTTTTGTTACTGTTTTTTGCAAGTTTCACAGAAATATATATTTTTATATTTATTTTAAATTAAGAATATTTGTTGAGTTGTATCTACTTGATTGGATGTTTTTTTAATGTACTTTTCATTCCTCAGTTAACGATGCATTCCCAGAGTGACTCTAGAAAGTATCTCTTGATTAATCACACAACATAGATGTACGGCCCAGGCACGCGAGATGTTTTGACCACACCGATCTTCTGCAAGGAATATAAAATTGTCAGAACTGGCATCTTGTGAAGACAGTCAATAGTTAATCAGACAAAATTAACCAAAGCTCAAGGTATTTGTCTGTGACATGCATGGAAATGAATAAGCGTGAGGGCTACATTATTTGGTTGCTGCTTGAGAGTTAACCGGTACAGTAGCAGGGGCAGGTAAAGGAAAACATGAGAGGAAGTGAAAAGTATTGATTTTAGAGAAAAAGAGATAAATAAATTCCTAGTTAGAGATAGGTAGTTCGGACGTAAAATTCTGACAGCTGTCATGTGAAATGGACGTTAAATTGAATATGATGATAACGAGTTTGTGAATCCACGTCAAATTGAGGAACTCACACAAAAACTAGCGACACAAGTCTGTGAACAGCCACAAGAAACTTTATTGAAACTAACCTCAAAACAAAAATATTATTTCATTTGGATCATTTTTTGTTATATTAATAAATTAATACATACTACAGTTGACACAGATGTAAAAAGTTGATTGAATTATTACTATGCAATTATGTGTCAGAAAAAGTTACAATATTTAGCTTCAACTGATTATGGTTTAGGGAGAAAGATGTCAAAGTATATTCTTCCCATGTGATTGTTTTCATGATAATATGGGGTGATCATGTGACCCTAGTGGAATCACATTTCATTGATTGTATTATTAAGGCGGTTTGTTTTCGCGAGTCTTTTCCTTCTACTCTGTTACACTTGATTCTTCTACTTGATGTTTACGAAAAATTTATTTATTTGACATCAGTGCAGGAAACTCATACGTTTAGTTGCCACCGAATGGCAATCTGCTTCAATAGAGATCACAGTTACAAAAAAAGAAGAATTTATTTGACATCAGTGCAGGAAACGCATACGTTTAGTTGCCACCGAATGGCAATCTGTTGCAATAGAGATCACAGTCCAAACAAATGTAAGTAGTTTTCTCTTTCTCTCTCTGTCAGTTGACATTGTAAGGTCAGGAGTAATTTGAAATTGATCCTTCTGTGAGGATATCTTACTTTCTCTACATAACTAGGTTCCTTCCTTCTACCTTTTTGTAGCATCCGCTATCAAGAATACACTACATGAGTTGTTCAATTGTGATTAGATGAGGCTACATTAAAAAAGCTATGAAAAGCGAATAAATTGCATGCCTCTTGGTTAAGAGTAGAGTGAGCAAAGTCAGTTCACATCGGATTTACATTTTTCATGTTACCAGTTATTGTGATTTATTGAGAACTACCACCTTTTGTTACTATTACATAGGTTTAGCCAATCATTATCTATTACAAAAAGTGGGGACTGTATAAACGTTAAAATAAACTACGAGCTTGATTGTAATAAAATCTTCGGTATATGAAGTAATGAAAGGTGCATTTTTTTTATTTGAATAAATGTTTACTACTAATCTACAAGGAAAATTAGTTGTTGATAAGGTTGTGTTTCATGCATTGACTCCCACTGTCCTCCCAATATAAATTAATAAAAGGATGAATAAAAAATGTGTTTATATCACTAGAAAAATCAATTAATAAAACGATAAATAAAAAATAAATTTTATA
Organism: Sepiola atlantica; assembly: GCA_963556195.1. Taxonomy (NCBI): domain Eukaryota; kingdom Metazoa; phylum Mollusca; class Cephalopoda; order Sepiida; family Sepiolidae; genus Sepiola; species Sepiola atlantica. The sequence goes on along the minus strand of OY744549.1, from coordinate 23,349,728 downwards.
TCACTACAAAGATAAATTAATAAAAGGATAAATAAAAAATACATTTTATATCACTAGAATAATAAATTAATAAAAGGATAAATAATAAATAAATTTTATATCACTATAAAGAAAATTAATTAAAGGATATATAAAAAATAAATTTTATATCACTAGAAAGATTAATTAATAAAAGGATAAATAAAAAATAAATTTTATACTACTAAACAGATTAAATTAATAAAAAGAATGAATAAAAAATAAATGATTTTTCACGAGAAAGAGCAATTAATAAAAATATAAATAACAATAACTTTTCTATAACTAGGGAGATAAATTAATAAAAGAATAAATAAAAAATATATTTGATGTCTCTAGTAATATAAATTTATGAAAAGATAAATAAAAAATAAATTTTATATCACGAGTGAAATAAATTAATAAAAGGATAAATAAAAAATTAATTTTATATCACTAGAAATATAAATTAATAAAAGAATAAATAACAAATAAATGTTATACAACTAGAAAGATAACTTAATAAAAGTATGAATAAAAAATAAATGTTATTTCACTAGAAAGATAAATTAATAAAAGGATGAATAAAAAATGTTTTTATGTCACTAAAAACAGAAATTAATAAAAAGATAAATAAAAAATAAATTTGATATCACTACAAAGATAAATTAATAAAAGGATGAATCAAAAATACATTTTATATGACTAGAAAGATAAATTAATAAAAGGATAAATAATAAATAAATTATATATCACTAGAAAGATAAATTAATAAAAGGATAAATAAAAAATAAATTTTATATCACGAGTGAGATAAATTAATAAAAGGATAAATAAAAAATTAATTTTATATCACTAGAAATATAAATTAATAAAAAGATGAATAACAAATAAATGTTATATCAGTAGAAAGATAAATTAATAAAAAGATAAATAATATATAAATTTTATATCACAAGAAAGATAAATTTATAAAAAGATAAATACAAAATTAATTTTATATAACTAGAAAGATAAATTAATAAAAGGATAAATAAACATAAATTTGATATAACTAGAAAGATAAATTAATCAAAAGATGAATAAAAAATAAATTTTATGTCAGTAGAAAGATACATTAATAAAAGGATAAATAAACAATAAATTTTATATCACCAGAAAGATAAATCAATAAAAAGATAAGTTAAAAAAATACATTTTATATGACTATAAAATAAATTAATAAAAGCATAAATAATAAATAAATTTTATATCACTACAACGATAAATTAATAAAAGGATAAATATCAATAAATTTTATCCTTTGATATAAAATTTATGTTAATTTATTTTTCTAGTTATGTCAAATTTATTTTTTATTTATCCGTTCATTAATGTATCTTTCTAGGTACATAAAAAAAATTTTTATTTATCCTTTTATTAATTTATTTTTCTAGTGATATAAAATTTATTTTTTATATATCCTTTTATTAATTTATTTTTCTAGTTATATCAAATTTATTTTTTATTTATCCGTATATTAATTTATTTTTCAAGTAATATAAAATTTATTTTTTATTTATCCGTTTATTAATTTATTTTTCTAGTGATATAACATTTATTTTTTAGTTATCCTTTTATTAATTTATCTTTCTAGTAATATAAAAGTCATTTTGTATTCATCCTTTTATTAATTTATCTTTGCTAGTGATTAAACATTTATTTTTTATTCTTTTATTAATTTATCTTTCTAGTGATATAAAATTTATTTTTTATTTATCCTTTTATTAATTTATCTTTCTCATTATATAAAATTTATTTTTATTCGTCCGTTTATTAATTGCTCTTTCTGGTGAGATTAAATGTATTGTTTATTTATCCGTTCATTAATGTAACTTTCTAGTGACATAAAATTTATTTTTTATTTATCCTTTTATTAATTTATCTTTCTAGTGATATAACATTTATTTTATATTTATCCTTTTATTAATTAATCGTTCAAGTGATATAAAATTTATTTATTATTTATGCGTTTATTAATTTATTTTTATAGTCATATTAAATGTATTTTTTATTCATCCTTTTATTTTTTTATCTTTGTAGTGATATAAAATTTGTTTTTTATTTATCCTTTTATTAATTTCTCTTTCTAGTGATATAAAAATCTTGTTTTATTCATCCTTTTATTAATTTATCTTTCTAGTGATATAACATTTATTTTTTATTTATCCTATTATAAATTTATCTTTCTAGTGATATAAAATTTATTTTTTATTTATCCTTTTATTTATTTCTCTTTCTCGTGATATAAAATGTATTTTTTATTTATCCTTTTATTAATTTATCTTTCTAGTGATATAAAATTTATTTTCTATTCATCATTTTATTAATTTTATTTTCTCGTGATATAAAATTTATTTTTTATTTATCCTGTTATTATTTCTTTTTCTAGTTATATAACATTTATTTGTAATTTAACCTTTTATTAATTTATCTTTCTAGTGATAAAAAATTTAGTTTTATTTATCTTTTTATTAATTCATCTTTCTAGTGATATAAAATTATTTATTTATTTATCCTTTTATTAATTTACTATTCTAGTGAAATCAAATTTATTTTTTATTTATTCTTTCATTAATTTATTTTTCTAGTTATAGAAAATTTATTTTTTATTTATCCTTTTATTAATTGCTCTTTCTAGTGATAGATCATTTATTTTTTATTCATTCTTTTATTAATTTATCTTTCTAGTGATATGAAATTTATTTGTTATTTATCTTTTTATTAATTTATCTTGCTAGTGATATAAAATTTATTATTTCTGCTTTTATTAATTTAATTTTCTTAGTCATGTAAAATGTATTATTATTCATCCTTTTATTAATTTATCTTTGTAGTGATATAAAATTTATTTTTTAATTTTTCTTTTTATAAATTTCTCTTTCTAGTGATATAAAAACATTGTTTTATTCATCATTTTATTAATTTATTTTTCTAGTGATATAACATTTATTTTTTAGTTATCCTTTTATTAATTTATCTTTCTAGTAATATAAAAGTCATTTTGTATTCATCCTTTTATTAATTAATATTTCTAGTGATATAAAATGTATTTTTTATTTATCCTTTTATTAATTTATCTCACTCGTGATATAAAATTCCTTTTTTATTTATCCTTTCATTGATTTATCTTTCTAGTGATATACAATTTATGTTTTATTCATCCTTTTATTAATTTATTTTTCTAGTGATATAAAATTTATTTTTTATTTATCCTTTTATTAATTTCTCTTTCTCGTGATATAAAATGTATTTTTTATTCATCCTTTTATTAATGTATGTTTCTAGTGATATAAAATGTATTTTTTTATTTATCCTTTTATTAATTTATCTCACTCGTGATATAACATTTATTTTTTATTCATCCTTTCATTAATTTATCTTTCTATGATATCAAATTTATTTTTTATTTGTCATTTTATTAATTAATTTTCCTAGTGATATAAAAAAATTTTTTATTTATCCTTTTATTAATTTATCTTTCTAGTGATATAAAATGTAATTTTTATTCTTCCTTTTATTAATTTACTTTACTTGTGATATAAAATTTATTGTTTATTTATCCTGTCATTAATTTATCTTTCTAGTGATATAAAATTATTTTTTTATTTATCCTTTTATTAATTTATCTTTCTAGTGATATAAAATTAATTTTGTATTTATCATTTTATTAATTTTTCTTTCTCGTGATATAAAATTTATTTTTAATTTATCCTGTTATTAGTTTCTTTTTCTAGTTATATAACATTTATTTTTAATTTAACCTTTTATTAATTTATCTTTCTAGTGATATAAAATTTATTTTTTATTTATCCTTTTATTAATTTATCTTTCTAGTGATATACAATTGATGTTTTAGTTATCCTTTTATTAATTTATTATTCTAGTAATATAAAATTTATTTTGTATTCATACTTTTATTAATTTATCTTTGCTAGTGATATAAAATGTATTTTTTATTTATGCTTTTATTAATTTATAATTCTTGTTATAGAAAAAATATTTTTATTTGTCCGTTTATTAATTGCTCTTTTTGGTGATATTAAATTTATTGTTTATTTATCCTTTCATTAATTTATCATTCTAGATTTCTATATTACGAGAAAGATAAATTAATAAAAGGATGAATAAAAAATAAATTTTATATCACTAAATAGATAAATTTATAAAAGAATAAAAAATTAATTTAATATCATAAGAAAAATAAATAAATAAAAGGATACATAAAAATAAATTTCCTATCCATAGAAAGATAAATTAATAAAAGGATAACTAAAAAATAAATTTTATATCACTAGAAAGATAAATTAATAAATGGATAAATAAAAAATAAATTTTATACCACTAGAAAGATAAATTAATAAAAGGATGACCAAAAAATAAATGTTATTTCACTAGAAAGATAAATTAATAAAAAGAAGGAATAAAAATGCTTTTATATCACAAAAATTGAAATTAATAAAAGGATAAATAAAAAATAAATTTTATATCACTAGAAAGATTAATTAATAAAAGAATAAATAATAAATAAATTATATATCACTAGAAAGATAATTTAATAAAAGGATGAATAAAAAATAAATGTTATATCACGAGTGAGATAAATTAATAAAAGGATAAATAATAAATAAATTATATATCACTACAAAGATTAATTAATAAAAAGAAAAATAATAAATAAATTTTATATCACGAGTTAGATAAATTAATAAAAGGATGAATAACAAATAAATGTTATATCACTAGAAAGATAAATTAATAAAAAGATAAATACAAAATTAATTTTATATCACTAGAAAGATAAATTAATAAAAGAATAAAATATTTTTTTATATCATTAGCAAGAATAATTAATAAAAGGATAAATAAAAAATAAATGTTATACCACTAAAAAGATAAATTAATAAAAGGATAAATAAAAAAATAAATTTGATATCACTAGAAAGATAAATTAATAAAAGGATGAATAAAAAAAAAATGTTATTTCACTAGAAAAGTTAATTAATAAAGGATGAATAAAAAATGTTTTTGTATCACTAAAAATAGAAATTAATAAAAGGATACATAAAAAATGAATTTTATATCACTACAAAGATAAATTAATAAAAGGATGAATAAAAAATAAATTTTATAGGACTAGAAAGATAAATTAGTAAAAGGATAAATAATAAATGAAGTATATATCACTAGAAAGATAAATTAATAAAAGGATAAATAAAAAATAAATGTTATATCACGAGTGAGATAAATTAATAAAATGATATATAAAAAATAAATTTTATATTACTACAAAGATAAATTAATAAAAGGATAAATAATAAATAAATTATATATCAGTACAAAGATAAATGAATAAAAAGAAAAATAATAAATAAATTTTATATCACGAGTGAGATAAATTAATAAAAGGATGAATAACAAATAAATGTTATATCACTAGAAAGATAAATTAATAAAATGATGAATAATAAATAAATTTTATATCACTAGAAAGATAAATTAATAAAAAAATAATTACAAAATTTATTTTATATCACTAGAAAGATAAATTAATATAAAGATATATAAAAAATAAATTTTTTATCACGAGAAAGAGAAATTAATGAAACGATTAATCAAAAATAAATGTTATATCACTAGAAAGATAAATTAATAAAAGGATAAATATAAAATAAATTTTATATCACTAGAAAGATAAATTAATAAAAAGATTGAATAAAAATAAATGATCTATCACTAGAAAGAGAAAATAATAAAAAGATAAATAAAAATAAATTTTCTATAACTAGAAAGATAAATTAATGAAAGAATAAATAAAAAATAAATTTGATATCACTAGAAAGATAAATTAATCAAAGGATAAATAATTTTTTTTTTATATCACTAGAAAGATAAATTAATAAAAGGATAAATTAAAATAAATTTTATATTTCTAGAAAAATAAATTAATAAAAGGTAAAATTAAAAATAAATTTTATATAACTAGAAAGAGAAACTAATAACAGGATAAATAACAAATAAATGTTATATCACTTGAAAGAAAAATTAATAAAAGGATAAATAAACATTAAATTTTATATCACTAAAAAGATAATACATGAATTAAATTTTATTTATTATTTATCCTTTTATTAATTTATCTTTCTAGTGAGAAAGATAAATTAATAAAAGTATAAATAATAAATAAATTTTATATCAGAAAGAAAAGTTAATAAAAGGATGAATAAAAAATAAATTTTATATCACGAGAAAGATAAATTAATAAAAGGATAAATAAAAAATAAATTTTTTATCACTAGAAAGAGAAATTTATAAAAGGATAAATAAAAATAAATAATCGCTCAAATGAAATCGATTAGATTTCTAAATCTATGTCCATTGAATACAACATATTTCCTGTTCATGGCTTTTGTTTTAATAATGAGCAATTTTTTTAGGAGTCGGTGATATTAAAGCGTTTAAGTTATTTATATTTCTTATTGCTTTTTTTAAACTTTATTTTTGTTTCATTTTACTTCAGTCGAAGTTATCCTAAATTAAGGGCCTCTTTCTTGGGACTTACACTTGATTTCTAGATAGTATAGATAGATATTCGAATATTATATTAATGTTCTCCTTTACCTGTTTAAGCTTAAGTTAGTTAAGAAAGTATGAAAATTATTTTTTCTCCTCAATTGACCAGTTAACTATGTTACAGTATATCTTTCTTCTGGTCTCTTCGTCCTACCGGATTCCAGACATAATAATTCATCTAGGTTGGTAAATATTTCAGTCATGGTCTGTAATTTGAAATTACGTTATTGGAGAAGGTGTATCCTCATGTTAAGTTGTCCTGCCAAACCCTTGTACAGAGAGACCGAAGACACTCAAGGATTGTGTCTAGTAGGTAATTCGCATATGGTAAGGCATGTTTTTTACATTCTAACAGAAGTGCCACATAATTGACAAAATTGTGGTTTTTCTCCATTATGTGTTGGAATATAGTTTGTGTTATCGTCAGTGTCAAACACTTAACAAGACTATAGTTTCTCCTTAGTATTCTCTTTCATATGCGTTCGTATATGTCGCAGTATATTAGATTTTTGTGTAAAAGAAAACCCACATACTTCACAAAAATATAGTTTTTCTCTGTTTAAAATTTTTCTTTTCATTCATTTGCTAGGGACGGGGCATTCTTCCAAATGCCATACGAGCACCCGCTATTTACAGACTCCAGCAGAGAGCTATTTTCAGGATTCTGGCTGTTCCCTTGAGTGCAGTTGTTTGGATTTCTCTTGCATTTTGTTCACCAGGTATACTTGCTAAATACTTTTTCAAGTTCTTCTTCATGAGTCCAGTGGCTCCTATGATAACTGGAATGATAGAGATCTCTTAAAGGTTCCAGTTTCTTTTCATATCATACATTAGACCCTGATATTTTGTTATTTTCTCCCTCCAGTATGCGTTTGCACATGTAGTAACAAATATTGTTCAGCTGAAAAAGAGGCACATACGTCACAAGAGTATGGTTTCTCTCCAGTATGCATTCGCATATGTCAGTTAATCCTATTTTACTTGTAAAAGTCGACTTACATACTTCATAAAATTATGGTGTCTCTCCAGTATGCGTTCGCACATGTCGCAACATGCTTCGTTTCCATGTAAAAGAAGAGCCACATACTCCACAAGAATATGGCTTCTCACCAGTATGTGTTCGCATATGTTGCAACATATAATCTTTCCGTGTAAAAGAAGAGCCACATACTTCACAAGAATATGGCTTCTCACCAGTATGTGTTCGCATATGTTGCAACATATATTGTTTCCATGTAAAAGAAGAGCCACATACTTCACAAGAATATGGTTTCTCTCCAGTATGCGTTCGCACATGTCGCAGCATAACTTCTTTTTGTGTAAACGAAGAGCCACACACTTCACAAGAATATGGTTTCTCACCAGTATGTGTTTGCATATGTCGCAACATATGATCTTTCCGTGTAAAAGAAGAGCCACATACTTCACAAGAATATGGCTTCTCACCTGTATGTGTTCGCATATGTTGCAACATATATTCTTTCCGTGTAAAAGAAGAGCCACATACTTCACAAGAATATGGTTTCTCACCAGTATGCGTTCGTAGATGTTTCAACATATGTTGTTTCTGAATAAAAGAAGAGCCACATACTTCACAAGAATATGGCTTCTCCCCAGTATGTGTTCGCATATGTTGCAACATATGGTGTTTCTGTGTAAAAGAAGACCCACATACTTCACAAGAATATGGCTTCTCACCAGTATGCTTTCGCATATGTCGCAGCATAGATACTTTTTGTGTAAATGAAGAGCCACATACTTCACAAGAATATAGTTTCTCACCAGTATGTGTTTGCATATGTTGCAACATATGTTGTCTCAGTGTAAAAGAAGAGCCACATACTTCACAAGAATATGGCTTCTCACCAGTATGTGTTTTCATATGTCGCAACATATGTTGTCTCCATGTAAAAGAAGAGCCACATACTTCACAAGAATATGGCTTCTCACCAGTATGTGTTCGCCTATGTTGCAACATATGGTGTTTCTGTGTAAAAGAAGAGCCACATACTTCACAAGGATATGGCTTATCTCCTGTATGTGTTTGCATATGTCGCAGCATAGATTCTTTTCGCGTAAAAGAAGAGCCACATACTTCACAAGAATATGGCTTCTCACCAGTATGCGTTCGCATATGTTGCAACATATGATGTTTCTGCGTAAAAGAAGAGCCACATACTTCACAAGAATATGGTTTCTCACCAGTATGTGTTTGCATATGTCGCAACATATGTTGTCTCTGTGTAAACGAAGATCCACATACTTCACAAGAATATGGTTTATCTCTCATACGTGTTCGCAACATTTTTGGTTTATTTGTAAAAGAAGAGAAACATACTTCACAAGAATATGTTTTCTCACAAGTATATGTTCACACTTGACTCAACATTGTCTGTTTCTGTACAAAAGAGCCATATATTTTACAGGAATATGGTTTCTCTCCAGTATCAGAATTATAGTTCTTTTTTAAGTCGATTTTTAAAAGATTTTAGTACAATTTTTTTCTGTATTTTGTATATTGTGCTCTTGTGATAGAAACGGAATTCATTAGAAATATCAACACTTTTAAAACTTTTATAGATTTGAAATTTAGCAGATCGTTCACTGAAAATTTTTCTCAGGTTTCAGTGAAAATGTTAATTATGTTTAACTGTAATTGATTATATATATATATAATATATATATATATTAATAGAAGAATTGTGTGCTTCTGTGTAGCAGCTCACTATTAGATCTAATCATTTGAGCTTGAGTAGGACTTATCTTTTATGTATGCAGATTAGAAAAAACAGAACTTAACTGATATATTCAGTGAGTGTTTATACATCTTTTCTAAATGATATTTTAAACCCTATGTAAATAACAATGTATACAAATTCTCAGTATTCGGCAAAATATAATTTTCGAAATATTTTAATAGATAATTCTACAAAACTAAAACTTTTGCAACCCATAAGTTTGCTATAATTTCAGTTTTCACCATTAGCAGTATGTGTTTCTTTTCAAGTATTTTTATGCCTGAAATTCTGCTTCTATTAAAGGGACCATGAGTGCATTAGTCATATACACACATAGGACACTACTAATGTGCACCAATGCGTGCATTAATCATACTCATTCCAGCAAGTGTTTCATTAATACAAAGAAAACAAGAAATCCCTATTCAGTTGACAAGAGAATATTTTCCCAATATATAATCATAAAATACTATTGATGAAAGAAAAATATTCGTACAGTTCACAAGTGAATTATTTCTCTCATTTCAGGATATTGACTGTGGGCAATTTACGTGTTTCTTTCTATTGATTGCTGGATATTCTGCAAAATCAAAAACAATTAAAAGATAAATTTCAAGAAAAGGTAATAATTTTATACAAGTTCTTTGCAAACAAAATTATTTTAAGATGTTAAGCAGGTGTAGACACGAATAGTTTGAAATGGATGAACTAGACATAAGTTTCAGCATTGTAGGCTTAAAAGCAAAAGGTATTATGTACAATTTTATTAAAAAGTTCACAAATTCATTATTGAATAAATTCAAAATATAATACGTATCTGTTAATTAAGTAAATGAAGTTCTTTTTTTTCACATATTAGATTAAATTTCTACTAAAACTTTCATTAATGAGATCCGAAATGTATTTTTTTTTTAATTTGCACAATTTAATAGCTTACAAAATAAATACTGTCGAATTTTATTGATGATCTTCAAAATACTGTTATGATAATTTTATTATGTTTGCAATTGTTTATCATTGCTTTTGTGTCAACAAATTAATCAATAAATATTTGAAGATACTGGAGAATATATTTAAATCACCAAAAATTACACATATAGAGTTGATATCCTATAAAACAAGAAGATCATTCATCTTTTTCACATACGTAATTATATATTACGTATATATATATATATATATATATATATATATATATATATATATATAATTGTACCGAATAAAGTTGTATCTTTCAATATGATTTTGAATAAACCAAAAAAAGAATATAACGTTATAAAACATTCCAAATTTGACAGTCAGAAGATGTAACAGTCCTAACTTTCTTCACAAAACACCATTTGAGTAGAAGGTTAAAAAATGTCAGTATAATTAAATATTATCAGAAGAAAATGGAAATATCTAAGTAATTAAAACGATGTTTTTACATCTGCAAGCTAAAAAACAACATTTAAATAAAATTTCATAAAATATGTTTTAAATGACGCGTCATGTTTGATAACAAATATATATTTTTGAGTAGTGTTTTTAATAAAATACAAAAAAAAACATAAAAATTATTTTTCATTTAATTACTTATTTTTTATAAAAATTACATTTAGTGTGAAAAAATAACTTCATGTTCAATAAAATTATATTTCACGTGTATAAATACTTTGACATTTTATGATCGAATGTTGCTTTCTTTTCTCGATATTTTGGGAGATAGGAAATTCCCAAATAAAGCGATGACATTTGTCGAGAGCTATCTAGCTTTAGTTTGCTGCAAGATAATAGTTTTTTTGTTGATAACAACAATTTACAAGAGTATTGTCGCATCGAAAAAAGATTAAAACGAGAATAATTATGTTTCTCAGGTTGGCAAAACAAAGGCGAGTTTTGAAATGTTTTTGCACGAAACGAAAAAACAGAAACTAAAACGTATAAGAAAGAAAGATTTGTTTTTCTTTTTCACTGTTTTGGGGAAATGTAAATTCCTAATGCCAAATATGAGAGCGTATACATATGTCAACGTCTGTTGTGGTGTCAACAGACCGATCTGATGAAGATCATCAATGAGATCTGCGTTATGTGGCTTTTGTATGTTTCAAAAATAAAGATTATTTTCTGATAGCAATGATATCTGAGTATTAACGTTTTTAAAAAGCCAGCTAAAATAAACTACATGCTCGATTGTAATAAAATCTTCAGTATATGAAGTAATGTAAGGTGCATTTTTTATTTAAATAAATGTTTACTGCAAATCTAAAAGGCAAAATGAGTTTTTGATAAGGTTTTACTTCATGCATAGACTCCCACTGTCCTCCCAATGGTTAAAAAGACGTTTTCTTTTTATTGAATTGATATACAAAAATAAATTATCACTAGAAAGAGAAATTAATAAAGGGATATATAAAAAATACATTTTATATCATTAGAAAGAGAAATTAATACAAGGGATATATAAAAAATGAATTTTATATCACTAGAAAGAGAAATTAATAAAGAGATATATAAAAAATAAATTTATATCACTAGAAAGAGAAATTAATCAAAGGATAAATAAAAATAAATAATCGCTCAAATAAAATCGATTAGATTTCTTAACTTACTTCCCCCATTAAATACAAAATATTTGCTGTTCATGGCTTTTGTTTTAATCATGAGCAAATTTTTTTAGGGGGCGGTGATATTAAAGCGTTTAAGTTATTTATATTTCTTATTTCTGTTTTAGCAATGTTTTAAAATTAATTGTAAGTTAAATTAATATAAATCTGTGTAACAGAAAATCATATTTGATTAAGGAATATGTTATGTTAAGAAAATTTAGCTAAAAACATCGACATTGCCTTTGATAGTTCATATGAAAAAAATATTTAAAATAAATTTTTCAGTTAAAATTGTATTTTTTATGAAACCACAAGCAGATATAATCCACTAGTTTCGTTTTTTGTCTTTTGTGAAGATTTTACATTTTTTGCGATGCACACACCACCGAATGCTGCTAATTGTATAAAGAAATTCGACATTTTCTACTAAAATTCTGACGTTTGTTCATAATACTCCACCACCCGTATTTCCAACTTTTTTACATACCACATTATATTTTTTTCTGATCGCTAGAGAAATTTTTCACCACAAGCGAGTAAATAAAACAATAACAAAAACAAAATATTTCAACTTTTTTTACTGGCCAAATTATTTTTTTCCGTGTACATTAACCTATCTGGTTGCTAGAGAAATCCGTGTTATTTTGAAAAAAATTCAATATTTTAGGAGAATCAATTTTTTATAGAAATTAAATGTAAACTTATTACAGAGTTTATGACCACATCGCATGTTGTGCTTGTGAAACTCAACCACCCATTTTTTCACCGTTTTTACGGACCAATTTCTATCTATGTAAAATTACGTATCATGCCGTTTGAGGAATTTATTTTTTCAAATATTTTAGATTTTAGAGTGTGGGGCGGGTCAGTTTCCTAAATTAATTTAACGTAAACTGAGCACACACTTTTTGGCCATCACCATTTTATTTTTAACTATTATTTCACAAACACACTACATGCGATGTGGGCATAAAGTGGGTAATCAGTTTACATTTAATTTATATAGGAAATTGATCCCCGTTTTAAAATATTTGAACATGTTTTCAAAATAACAGATTTCTCTTGCGACCAGATAGGTAAATGTACACCGAAAAAAAGAAAAATAATTTGGCCAGTAAAAAAGTTGAGAAAAACGGATGTGAAGTATTTTTTAATATTTTTTTAACGTAGTTCACCCCAAACAAGGCAGGCCACCACTGTAGACGTAAAGGACTACTGAGAAGAAAGAGAAGGGGAGAAGGTTGGGGGGGGGGGGGGTCAACCTAAACTGGGATCTGCGCAGCGAGATGTCTGTTTACATTAATTTTAAATTTCTGCATGTCAGTACTGTTGGGGAAACAGGGGGCAGGGAGGGAGTTCCAGAGGCCAGCAGTACGAGGAAAGAAACTATTTGAGTAGAAAGCTCTCCGACATCTGGGGATCTCCACAGTGAATGGATGGGACTTAGTTGATTGTCGAGTTGGTCTAGTGAATTTACGCCGAGGGGGCACCAGAGTAGCCAATTCATCGGAGCATAATCCATTGAAGTATTTGTAAAACAAGCACAATGATGCTACATTGTGGCGATGGGAAAGGGACTGGAGCTTGGTTGACAGTGAGGGATCTATTACGAACAAGCGTCAATATTTTTATTTAATTTCAAGTAAATGAATAAGAGAAATTCAAATGACGTCGAAAATCTAATCACTAGATAAAAATATACACTTTAAAAGGTAAAAACAACAAAAAAAAAGCTTCCCAGCTTTTATAATATGTAATTATCATGAAGCGTTTATTTGATATAAAATGTTAAGAGGGTGGAGGAATATCTGATCTGATCAACATTTACTATAAAATCGTTTTAGAATAGTAGAAAATGTTGTATTTCTTTTTCCGACGTAAACTGGGGAAGGGAGGTAATACGGTTTAGGCAAAGTAACAAACTCAACGTAGAAGGGGAAAATTATAAAATCCTTCCTTGCTGTGGCAGTTCCCTCGCGATTATAGTTGGGTTGCTTCTAAGCAAACAGATCGTTCTTGCCAAATAAACGACAAAAAAAAGTGCAGACACATGTCATTTGTTTATAACACGTAAATGCTAAAATAAATCTTTCAAAGATATCAAATTTTACTCTTGAATTCTGCGAAGGAAAAGGGTTTTAATTGGGAACAAATAAACATACATTTCTTAAAACTAATTAAAATAATTTAATCTTTTTGCATATGTAATTTTTAATTAATTCGCTAGATAATAGCATCACTTTATTTCTGTATTAACAATGTTGGCGCTTGTTCATAATACTCCACCACCCGTTTTAAAAAACTTTTTTACTGACCTTTTTTTTTTTATCAGTGTACAATTACCTATATCGCTAGGGAATTCCGTGTTTTTCTTTAATTTTAAAAAAATATTTTAGATTTAGAAAGGGGGACCAGTTTCCTATGTAAATTGAACGTAAGCTGAACACCCACTTTTTGACCGTCACCAAATTATTTTTCTTATTACCCAGTTTATGACCACATCGCATGTTGTGTGTTTGTGAAACTCAACCACCCATTTTTTCACCGTTTTTTACGGACCAATTTTGTCCTATGTACAATTACTAATCATGCCGCTAGAAAATTCCGGAGTTTGGGGAATTGTTTTTTCCAAATAAGATTTTAGACTGATGGGGGGGGGGGGGCAGTTTCCTATATTAATTTAACGTAAACTGAGACACACTTTTTGGCCATCACCATTTTATTTTTAACTGCCATATTTCACAAGTGCCTTTTCATGCACACAAAAAATTGCGACATGCTCGCTAATTGTGCACAGAAGAAAACAATTTGGTGATGCTCAAAAAGTGGGTGCTCAACTTACGTTAAATTTACATAGGAAACTGATCCCCCCTCTAAATCTAAAATTTAGAAAGAATTTTTAAAATACACGGAATTCTCTAGCGAGATAGGTAATTGTACACCGAAGAAAAATAAAATGGTCAGTAAAAAGTTTTTAAAACGAGTGGTGGAGTATTACGAACAAGCGACGAAATTGTTAATACACAAATAAAGTTATGCTATTATCTACCGAATTAATTGAAAATTACATCTGCTAAAAGATTAAATTGTTTTAATTAGTTTTAAGAAGTTTATGATTATCTGTCCCCAATTATCAACCTTTTCCTTCGCAAAATTGGTTCCATCTCAATTCGAAAGTAAAATTTGATATATTTGGAAAATTAGTGATTAAATTCATTTTTACAAAGTTTCAAAAGGTTTATGTTTACTAATCCCAATTACCGACATTTTCCCTCAAAAATGTGTTCTATTTCGATTATAGAATAACATGTCATTTATTTGGAAAATTAATAACAACATATTTATAAAAACGTAAACTAATTGCAATAACATCATACTTACATTTATCCAATCTTCTTTCGTTTGGTTTGTTTTAAATACGAACACGGCTGAAGGATGGCGAGTTTAGTGTTGTGATGAGTCGAACGTGTTCTGTACTTTCAAAATGGCGACGCGAAAAACAACTTCGCAGAAAATTAAAGAAGTAAAAAAGAAAAGAAAAACCATCGACGACAGTGCAATTTTTTTTGGAAAGAAAAAAACTTATTTTAATTTTTTATTTTAATATTTTATTATTTTAATTGAGCGTTTGGGAAGAAATGGGAGGCATAATATGTACTTAATTTATACAGTAAGTTCAGATCACCAATCTCATTCAGGTCAAACTAAGATTGTTAAACTGATTTTGTGCGGAATTGTTTTGTTCATTCTTCTGCAGTTTAATATTTGTAATGTTCGTTTCTTTTTTAAATAAATAAAAAACTGATTTAGTATTATTTATTGATATAATAAAATATTGAAAAGATTGAAAAAAGAAAAAGAAATGAAATACAAAATGAATTAAAGATAAGGATAATACATTAATAGATTTATTTGTTCCCATAGGGAAACAGATTAAAATCGGTAAAAGAGAAACAGTCTACTTGCTGTGGCTTCTGGTTATGAAATCGGAAATTGACAAGCGGTGTTTATCGAAAAATAGCTTCTCATCATTTTCCACCGCTTAGATTTTGGGCGGAATTTTTTTTATTTCACTCGATATAATCTATTTTAAAAATATTTTAAAACTAAAGAAAAAGAATTACATTCCAATTATAAGGAAAATAGTAAATAATCTATTTAAAAAATAATTTTTAAAGAAACTATTTCAAAATGATATTCAACCCTTCAGAAACATTCCAATTATAAAAAATAGTAAATAATATATTTTAAAAATATTTTTTAAGAAACTATTTAAAAATATTAAACCCTACAGAAACATTCCTATTATTAAAAACAGATTGATATAATTATTTATACTAAAAAATATAATTATGAAAAACAGTATTTCTAATGTGTTAATAATTAAAAAATAATTATAAAAAAATAAGGGCTGACTTGCCCTCTATTTTAAAAAAAGAGGTGAGAGAACTACCCCCCCCAAAAAAAAGACTTAAAACAGTCGATATTATGTACTTCAAAAGAGATTAAATCTTATTTTTAAATACTGATTTTAAAATAGTATAACGTGATTGTATGGCACCAAATTTTTAAACGTGTAAATTAGCCTCAGATGCTATTGTTGATTATTGCACTCTCGTCATAAATTGAAATTTAGGAACTGGAGTTATCTCCCCTTATAGTTCCTTTTTTATCCGTTAGGTGTCGCTCGGCCCTGACTTGAAGGAACTCTCCTCTTTTTCTCTCTCTCTCTATCTTGCTTTCGTTTGAAGAAGTCACTCAAAATTCAGTCCATGATTTTTAAGTGTAAGCCTGTTTTATGACTTGTTCTTAAAAGAAAAGCTGCTTGCTTCAACACCACAAGATAGGATCGTTTTCAATTCCCTTTTATTATTGACTAGCGGGACTACCCGGCGTTGCTCGGGGTCATAAAAACATATAATTGAAGTAAAATCGCGTGTATAACATCTTTATATTAAAACTTCTATTTCTCTCCCTCTCTCTATAGCCGTCTCTTTATCGTTCTACTTTTCTCTTCCCTGGTCGCCCCATTTCACCGCTACTTTCTAATTTTGCCTTTTGCGAAACTGTTTCTTCTCCACCATTTCATCCTATGTTCACCAGGGATATAGTATGAAATATTTCTATGTAAAGTACCACCTCTGTCTGCGCCTTCTATATAGGTACTTATCTCCGACCCGGTGTTCATACTATATACGTATCTATCGCCACCCTGGTGCGCATACTATATATGTACCTATCGCCGCCCTAGTGCACATAATATATACACACCTATCGCAACCCCGGGGCAGATACCATATAAGTACCTATCACCGCCTGGGTGCAGATATATATAAGTACCTATCGCCGCACCGATGCGAATGCTAAACACGTACCTATCGCCGCCCCGGTACGAATGCTAAATACTTACCTATTGCCGCCCCGGTGTGCATACTGCATAAGTACCTATCGCTACACCAATGCGAATACTAAATATGTACATATCGCCGCCCCGGTGTGAATGCTAAATATGTACCAATCGCCGCCCCGGTGTGAATACTAAATATGTACATATCGTCGCCCCGGTGTGAATGCTAAATATGTACCAATCGCCGCCCCGGTGCGAATACTAAATATGTACCTATCTCCACCCCAGTGTAAATACTAAATACATACCTATCACTGGCCCGGTGCGCACGCTATATACGTACTTATTGCCGCCCATGTGCACATGCTATATAAGTAATTATCGCCACCCCTAAATGCTAAATACGTACCTATCACCACCCCTGAATGCTAAATACGTGCCTATCGCGTCCCGGTGTGAATGCTAAATACATACCTATCACCACCCCGGTGCGCATGTTATCTATACGTACTTATTGCCGCCTATGTGCACATGCTATATACGTACCTATCACCGCCCGGTGCGCGTGCTATATACGTACTTATTGCCACCCATGTGCACATGCTATATATGTATCTATCGCCACCCAGGTGTGATTGTTAAATACGTACCTATCACCACCCCTATGCACTACTATATACGTAACTATTGCCACCCCTGTATTGCTACTATATATAAACCTATCGCCGGCCTGGTGCGCATACTATATTCGTACCTATCGCTGCCCTGGTGAGCATACTATATACTTACCTATCTCTGCAAGGGTGCACATACTATATATGTACCTATCTCCAAGCTAGTTCGCATACCTAAGAACTCATATTAATGCTCCCCTGTCGTGTTAGAAAAAGAAAATAGTGTTCATTCATGTATTGTCACTATCATACATATAAATATTTTTAGTTAAAAAAAGAAAATTTTTTTGCCCCCCCCAAGAAAAGTTGTTTTTTCATCCTCCCCCATACTTAGAAATATTTTTTAATTTAAAAAGTTTTGACCCCTCCAAATTTCCCCCCCATACATAGAAATATATTTAGTTCAAAAAAGGAAAAGAAAAATTTTTACCTTCGCCCTCGAATATTTTTATTTTAATCCTCCCCCATACATATCAATATTTTTAATGAAAAATAAAAATAAAAGTTTTTGAACCCCCCCCCCCCCCGAAATTTTTTTTTACCCTCCCCCATATAGAAATATTTTTCGTTTAAAAGAGAAAAAAAAAAATGTTGTTACCCCCCCCTCCCAATTTTTTTTTCAACTCCCCCATACATATAAGTATTTTTGATGTAAAAAATAAAAAATAAAAAATTTTACCCCCCGCTAATTTTTACCCTCTCCCGTACATATAAATATTTTTGATGAAAAAGAAAAATATTCCCCCTCCCCCCCCAGAAAATGTTTCTTTCACCCTCCCCATAAATAGAAATATGTTCAGTTATTGAAAGAATTTTCTGCAGAAGCCTCCGGGTCCTATATTGTAGAAGAACACCCGGTGATGGGTCCTATACTGTAGAAGAACCCCTTTTCCCTATACCGTAGAAGAACCCATGGTTCCTATTCTGCAGTAGCCTCCGGGTCGTATATTGTGGAAGCACTCCCGGTGCTAGATCCTATACTGTAGAAGCACACATGGCCCCTATAATGTAGAAGCACCCATGGTTCCTATTCTGCAGAAGCCTCCGGGTCCTATATTGTAGCAGAACCCCCGGTGCTGGGTCCTTTACTGTAGAAGCACCCCTGGTCCCTATACTGCAGAAGCACCCATGGTCGCTATTCTGCAGTAGTTTCTGGGTTCTATATTGTAGAAGAACCCCCGGTGCTGGGTCCTATACTGTAGAAGCACACCTGGTCCCTATACTGTAGAAGCACCCATGGTTCCTATTCTGCAGAAGCCTCAGGGTCCTATATTGTAGAAGCACCACCGGTGCTGGGTCCTATACTGTAGAAGCACCCCTGGTCCCTATACTGTAGAAGCACCCATGATCGCTATTCTGCAGAAGCCTCCAGGTCGTATATTGTAGAAGCACCCCCGGTGCTGGGTCCTATACTGTAGAAGCACCCCTGGTCCATATATTGTAGAAGCACCCATGGTTCCTATTCTGCAGAAGCCTCCAGGTTCTATACTGTAGAAGCACCACCTGTGCTGGATCCTATACTGTAGAAACACCCCTGGCCCTTATACTGCCGAAGCACCCATGGTCGCTATTCTGCAGAAGCCTCTGGGTCCTATATTGAAGAAGCACCACCGGTGCTAGGTCCTATTCTGTAGAAGCACCCCTGGTCCCTATACTGTAGAAGAACCCATGGTCCCTATACTGTAGAAGCACCCATGGTTCCTACGCTGTAGAAGCCTCCGGGTCCTATATTGTAGAAGCACCCCCCCACTGCGTCCTATACTGTAGAAGCACCCCTGGTCCCTATACTGCAGAAGCACATATGGTCGCTATTCTGCAGAAGCCCTCGGTTCCTATATTTTAGAAGCACCTCCGGTGCTGGGTCCTATACTGTATAAACACACCTGGTCCCTATACTGTAGAAGAATGCATTGTTCCTATTCTGCAGACCCCTTCCAGGTCCTATATTGTAGAAGAACCCGCAGGGCTGGGTCCTATACTGTAGAAGCATCCCTGGTCCCTATACTTTTGAAGCACCCTTGGCCCTTATACTGTAGAAGCACCCATGGCCCTTATACTGTAGAAGCACCCATGGTTCCTATTCTGCAGAAGCCTCCGGATCCTATATTGTAGAAGCACCCCAGGTGCTAGGTCCTATACTGTAGAAGCACCCCTGGTCTCTATACTATAAAAGCACCCATGGTTCCTATTCTGCAGAAGCCTCCAGGTCCTATATTGTAGAAGCACCACCGGTGCTGGGTCCTATACTGTAGAAGCACTCCTGGCCTTTATACTGCCGAAACACCCATGGTCGCTATTCTGCAAAAGCCTCCGGGTCCTATATTGAAGAAGCACTACCGGTGCTAGGTCCTATACTGTAGAAGCACCCCTGGTCCTTATACTGTAGAAGCACCCATGGTTCCTATTCTGCAGAAGCCTCCGGATCCTATATTGTAGAAGCACCCCAGGTGCTGGGTCCTATACTGTAGAAGCACCCCTGGTCTCTATACTATAAAAGCACCCATGGTTCCTATTCTGCAGAAGCCTCCAGGTCCTATATTGTAGAAGCACCACCGGTGCTGGGTCCTATACTGTAGAAGCACTCCTGGCCTTTATACTGCCGAAACACCCATGGTCGCTATTCTGCAAAAGCCTCCGGGTCCTATATTGAAGAAGCACTACCGGTGCTAGGTCCTATACTGTAGAAGCACCCCTGGTCCTTATACTGTAGAAGCACCCATGGTTCGTATTCTGCAGAAGCCTCCGGGTCCTATATTGTAGAAGCACCCCTGGTTCTGCGTCCTATACTGTAGAAGCACTCCCTGATGGGAGACCAAACATTGAAAGAGATGCTCCCAAGAGGGGCGCTCCACCAGCCGGGGAGCTGTCTCAAAGGACACAGCTTGCCGGCAGCATAAAAGCGCACCGGGTTTGCCTACTCCAAACAACATTGGGATCCGAGAACCAAGCAGAAGCTGGGTTGCTCCCCCAAAATGGAAGAAGGCGACAGGGCATACCACCCGGATTCCCCTGAGAACAGCGACTCCCCCAATGTGGATTCATTGCAGCTTCTCACCCAGGATCTCATCCCTGAATGGGAGCCAGCTTCCCCCTAAAGAGTAACTCGCCTACCCGGAGTTCCTCCAACTATGGAGGGAAACAAGATTTGAACAGGACTTACGGCCCAGATGCACTAACAGCAGAAGGGGCTGCTCGCTTGAAGAGCAAAAAACTGTCCGACAGCTCCAGACCCAGGGGAAAAAGGGGAGGAGTAAACGCAAAGCCCCAACATCTGGGTGTGCCAGCTCTCCCTTGACCACTCCTGGAGACTGGCCCACTCTGTCGAGAACTGTGGGAACATTCAACTCACAGTCAGTGTGGACGTTGAACGGAGGCACTGTCTTCTCCACCACATCTACCCAACAAACAACAGTTGAAGTCGATGGTGGCGACCTGGATGCCTCCATACCTCCAGCGCAACCACAGATAGTTCCAGCGGCGACAGCCAATTGGGGACCACAGTCACAGCTGTCACCCGAAGGCTACAGAGAGCTCTTCCGCACCAGATATGCAAAATACACAGAGGGCAACAGTCTGAAGCCCGTGCCTGGTGTTTGGGAGAGCATCCAAAAAAGAATAGTGTCCTTCATCACCACGGATGCTAAGTAGAGAGGACTGACTGGGGTTAAAAAGGAAACCATGGTGGAGCTCCTTGCGGATCTGCAAATCCCCATGCAATATCTATGTCACAAGAGCTACGCTATGTGGGACGCTCTGTTCCCCACCCCAGAAGAAGCCGAAAAAGCAGACAGGACTTACCGCAGGTGGAAAAACATAAAACTCCAGCCTGAATACCTGAGCCAGAGAAGGACGACGGTGACCATCTTTGGCGTCCCGCCATACGTCCAAGCGGAACAGCTCGAAGCCTTCATGAGCCAGTATGGGGATGTAATGGCAGTCGCTCCTGTCAGAGGTCTCAAAGGAGTGGTGCTGGGTGACTACATCCTATGTATGAAGCTGAACAGGAATGGCTTCCACAATATACCAGCACTGCTCAGGTATGAAACTTGGACCCTGTCGGTTATAGTGGAGGGCAGACGAACACATTGCTGGCACTGCCAAGAGAGGGGCCACATGTCCAAATTCTGCCCTAAAAGAACAAGGGTCCCCACTGCAGTCACAGCACCAACAACCAGAACAGTAACGAGTGAGGAAACTAAAACCCCGGATGAAGAGGGCTTGACCACGGTAGTGCGGAAAAATACCCAAAAGACTGTAGCCCCAGCCTCTACTCCTGTACCCAAAGTTAACAAACAGAGTATGGCCCCCGAGCAGGAGACTCAACAAGCTGAACAATCAAGCAGAGAACCTGCGACAAAGCGGAAACTGCAGGTTCCCTCCTCAGAATCGGAAGGGGACGAAGCAAAGACAGGCAGAACAGCCCCCGGTCTGGTCGCAGAGGCTAGTACAGACCAACCTAAACTCCCCAAGAAAAAAAGCCGGGAAAAGAAAGAGGCTGCACTCCAACTCCCTCCAGAGGAAGAAATGGAGCAAAGCACCCCTCAGGCCACGGTCCCGATCCCAACTGAACTCTCTACTAACACATCCACCACCAACCCCACCCCAGCCCCAGCTGAACTCGCATTACCCAATACCCCAGCTGAACTCCCACTTCCCAACACCACCACCCCCACCCCAGCCCCAGCTGAACTCTCATTACCCAAAACCCCAGCCCCAGCTGAACTCCCACTTCCCAACACCACCCCCCCCCCCTAACCACAGCCCAAGCAGAACTCTCATTACCCACAACCACTACGTCCACAGCTGAAGTATCATTACCACTCACCTCACCCCAGACTGAACCTACCCCTACTCCCATCCCAATCCCAGCTGAACTCACAACCTCCACCCCCACCCCTACTGCACCCCCCTCAGCTGCACCCCACTCTCAGTCGATAGAGAGAGCACCTGTAACAGAAAGTGAGGGGTCCGGAACCAAACCTATATCCCCCAAACCTGTTAGAACGACATGAAGCAAGAAGCTCCCCTTTTTACCCGGGGAACAGATCTGCAAAGTGGATCCTCTAACCTCCACATCAACATTAAATATGCACCATAAGTCAGCTTTGGGACCGCTACGGAACTTGACGTCAATCGACGGCAAGCCCGTTGACGAGCCCCAGAACTTTCCTGCCGCCCCAATGGTGATGTCCTTCCTGAGGCCCCAGCAGTGCGGTCGGATGAAGGCCCTGTGGCGGATGGTCAACGAGGCAGCATCAGGTTCAGTTCAAGGCATCAAGCTGGCAGAAAAGGAGCATGCATCGCTGAAGAAGTTCGAACAGATGGCAGGCGGGGGTAGGGTCTCCATTTATTTTCACCCTTCATTTTACCGTGCTGTCAAACTCACGTTCCCTCTGGACGTCGGAGGTTGGGCCCGAGGCAGTCAAGTTACGACCGATCTGCTGACAGGCAGTTTGAGACAGACCTGCGGCGTCCTCACTCCTGAGGATTTTAGGCTGGTGATCAACACTGAATAGTGCTCATGTTCACAAGGTTAAACTTGGCAAGTCTCAACACCAGGGGCATGAGATCCCGAAGCAATGCTGGTCGCGTGCTGAGGGAACTCATGGCCCACAACATAGATGTGGCTGCGCTACAGGAAACCCACTATGACTTGATTGACGACAGTCAGGTGCTGTCTGGACATTACAATGTCTTCTCAGCATTCGGCAGCCGTGATGCTAGGGGAGTTTCCTTGTTAGTGAGTCGTAGCCTTGCCGCAAGGGTAAACATTGTGCACACAGATGCGGAAAACAGGCTGGTCGTGGCTGATGTTGCCGTTAGCAACATCAAGTTTCAGATAGTAGCGGTTTATGCGCCCAAAACTCCTGCAGAGAGGGTTTCCTTTTTTCGATAGTTGGAGGTGTTCCTCGCGGGTTCGGAGCGGCTAGTTGTAATGGGTGATTGGAATGCCATCCTTGATCCTAAGATAGATAGAGTGGGCGGGACTAGACCGACAGATAGGTGCGAGAGCAGCCTGTCTAACCTGATGGTCTCATGCGATCTGGTTGATAGGTTCCGTCTTGAGCACCCGGGGCGGAAGATGTCGACTTGGCACTCTAGTGAGCCTTCCCGTGCAAGCACTTACTTGGACAGGATGTTAATTAGAAGAAGCGAAGCAGACTTTCTATCTTGCCCAAAGTTCCACTGGTTAGGATACTCTGACCACAAACTAGTTGTGGCAAGTTTGAACTTAGCGACTAGACCTACATTAGCTGGGTACTGGAAGTTAAATACCTCCTTGCTGGAGATACGTGACTTCCGGGAAAAGCTGATATTACTCATACAGCGAGCTCTAGTGGGGGCGGTTACTGGAACTAAGTTGTGGGTTAACTTAAAAACTAAAATTAGAAGTTTTTCTGTGCAGTATCGCCAGAGCCTCGCCTTAAAGAAGGCTGAAACAGAAGAACTGTTAGAAGTTAAATTTGCCCGGGCGGTGGCTGAGGGGGGTTTCCTAACCATAGCACAACTTTTTTTTACTCTCTATTAACCCTGAGAAATAATTTTAGTTAAAAAAATTAAAATTTGGCCCGACCCATAAAAAGTTTGTCCTGACCCCTACAATTTTCCCCGACCCCTCAATTTCTCCAGCCCCCCATCCCAACTAATTTTTCACTCTTCCCCAACCCTGAGAAATATTTTGAGTTCAAAAAAAAAAAAAATGTGGCCTGACCCCTAAAAAGTTCGGCCTGACCCCTAAAATTTTCCCCGACACCTCAATCTCTCCAGCCCCCTTCCAACTAATTTTTCACTCTCCCACAACCCTGAGAAATATTTTAAGTTCAAACATAAAAAAAAGAAAAAAAATTGGCCTGACCCCTAAAAAGTTCGGCCTGACCCCTAAAATTTTCCCCGACCCCTCAATCTCTCCAGCCCCCATCCCAACTAATTTTTCACTCTCCCCCAACCCTGAGAAATATTTTGAGTTCAAAACAAAAAAAAACAAAAACATTTGGCCTGACCCCTAAAAAGTTCGGCCTGACCCCTAAAATTTTCCCCGACCCCTCAATCTCTCCAGCTCCACTCCCAACTAATTTTTCACTCTCCCCCAACCCTGAGAAATATTTTGAGTTCAAAACAAAAAAAAGATAAAAATTTGGCCTGACCCCTAAAAAGTTCGGCCTGACCCCTAAAATTTTCCCCGACCCTTCAATCCTTCTACCCCCCTCTTCCAACCCTGAGAAGTATTTTAAGTTAAATAAAAAAACACCTTTCCCTTGAATTTGGCCTGAGGCGCCCCACCGGCGAATGCCGACCCTCTCGCTCTCAAATTTGCTTACAATCCCCACCCCCCCCCAAAAAAAAATTTGGTCTGAGGCGCTCACACCGGCGAATGCTGACACTCTCTCCTCTAAATACTACACTATATCCACACCTCTCAAAAAGGAGGAGGTAATGCCTAGGAGGGTGGTATCATGACAACAGAAAGGGCGTAGGAGAGGAAGGAATATTAATTAAGAAAGGGTGGGAGTGAGAGGGAAGGAAGGTTATAGTGTGAGTGATTTTCTTCCCTACACTCTTTTCCTCTGACGTCATTTCCTGTTTAAAGCGTGACTTTGCATATTTCTCAAATTATATATGATAGCATTGTTTTTTCTCAAATTAGTACTAAACAACGTTGAAAATCAAGGAAAAAGGCACCCCTCATTGAAGAAAAGTGCTCAGTCGACCCCCGAAGAGTCAATTTTTTTTCCGGTTCTCGGATATTACACGTCCCAGGGCTGGCCGGTCATGATGATGTAAACCGTGTGACTGTTTGTTGGGTATGCTCGGAGGAAAAGCTTCACATACAAACAGACAGACATACATACATACAGACAACTGCCCTTTATATAAGAGACTAGCGGGGCTACCCGGCATTGCTCGGGGTCATAAAAACATATAATTGAAGTAAAATCGCGTGTGTAACATCTTTATATTCAAACTTCAGTTTCTCTCGCTCTCTCTATAGCCGTCTCTTTATCTTCCTACCTTTCTCTTCCCTGGTCGCCCCATTTCACCGTTACTTTCTAATTTTGCCTTTTGCAAAACTGTTTCTTCTCCACCATTTCATCCTATGTTTACCAGGGCAATAGTATGAAATATTTCTATGAAAAGTACCACCTCTGTCTACGCCTTCTATACAGGTACTTATCTTCGACCCAGTGTTCATACAATATACATATCTATCGCCACCCTGGTGTGCATACTATATACGTACCTATCGCCGCCCCAGTGTGCATACAACATATGTACTTATTGCTGCCCAGAGTGTGAATACTAAATATGTACATATCGCCCACCCGGTGCAAATGCTACATACGTATCTATCACCACTCAGTGTTCATTCATGTATTGCCACTATCATAAATATAAATATTTTTAGTTAAAAAAAGAAAAAAAGAAATTTTTTGCCCCCCCCCCCCAATTTTTTTTTTTCATCCTCCTCCATACTTAGAAATATTTTTAATTTAAAAGGAAAAATAAAAAAGAAAAAGTTTTGACTACCCCCCCCCCCAATTTCCTCCCCATACATAGAAATATATTTAGTTCAAAAAAGGAAAACAAAAAACATTTTACCTTCCCCCCGAAAAGTTTTTTTTTTAATCCTACCCCATACATATAAATATTTTTAATGAAAAAGAAAAAGAAAATTTTTTTTAACCCCCCCCCCCTAATTATTTTTTACCCTCCCCCATATAGAAATTTTTTTAGTTTAAAAAAGAAAATAAAAATGTTTTTTACCCCCCAATTATTTTTTTTCAACCTCCCGCATACATATAAATATTTTTGATGAAAAAAAAAAAATTTTTGACCCTCCCCATAAAATTCTTTTATCCTTCCCTCATACATAGAATTATGTTCAGTTATAGAAAGAAAAAAAAATAATGTAGAAGCACCCATGGTTCCTATACTGTAGAAGCACCTCTGGTCTCTATACTGTAGAAGAACCCATGGTCGCAATTCTGCAGAAGCTTTCGGGTCCTATATTGTAGAAGCACCCCCGGTGCTGGGTCCTATACTGTAGAAGCACCAATGGACCCTATACTGTAGAAGCACCCATGGTCCCTATTCTGCAGAAGCCTCCTGGTCCTATATTGTAGAAGGACCCCCAGTGTTGTGTCCTATACTGTAGAAGCCCTCATGGTCCCTATACTTTAGAAGCACCCATTGTTCCTATTCTGCAGAAGCCTCCGGGTCCTATATTGTAGAAGCACCCACGGTGCTGGGTCCTATACTGTATAAGCACCCCTGGTCCATATACTGTAGATGCACTACTGGTTCCTATTCTGCAGAAGCCTCTCGGTCCTATATTGTAGAAGCACCCCATGTGCTGGGTCCTATACTGTATAAGCACCCCTGATCCCTATACTGCAGAAGCACCCATGGTCGCTATTTTGCAGTAGCCTCCGGGTCCTATATTGTAGAAGCACCCCCGATGCTCGGTCCTATACTATAGAAGCACCCCTGGTCCCTATACTGTAGATCCACCCATGGTTCCTATTCTGCAGAAGCCTCCGGTTCCTATATTGTAGAAGCACCACTGGTGCTGGGTCCTATACTGTAAAAGCACCCCTGGTCCCTATACTGCAGAAGAACCCATGGTCGCTATTCTGCAGGAGCCTCTGGGTCCTATATTGTAGAAGCACCCACGGTGCTGGGTCCTATACTGTAGAAGCACCCCTGGCCTCATTACTGCAGAAGTACCCATGGTTCCAGTTCTTAATAAGCCTCCGGGTCCTATATTGTAGAAGCACCCCTGGTGCTGGGTCCTATATTGTAGAAGCACACCTTGTCTCCATACTGCAGAAGCATCTACAGTTGCTATTCTGCAGAAACCCCCGAGTCCTATATTGTAGAAGCACCCCCGGTGCTGCGTCCTATACAGTAGAAGCACTCCTGGTCCCTATACTGCAGAAGCACCCATGGTCGCTATTCTGCAGAAGTCTCTGGTTCCTATATTGTAGAATCACCCCAGGTGCTGTGTCCTATACTGTAGACGCACCCCTGGTCCCCATACTGTAGGAGCACCCATGGTCGCTATTCTGCAGAAGCCTCGGGTCCTATATTGTAGAAGCACCCCCGGTGCTGGGTCCTATACTGTATAAGAACCCCTGGTCCCTATACTCTAGAAGCACCCATGGTCCCGATTCTGCAGAAGCCTCTGATTCCCATATTGTAGAAGCACCCCCGGTGCTGCGTCCTATACAGTAGAAGCACCCCTGGTCCCTATACTGCAGAAGCACCCATGGTCGCTATTCTGCAGAAGCCTCCGGGTCCTGTATTGTAGAAGCACCCACGCTGCTGGGTCCTATACTGTATAAGCACCCATGGTCCCTATACTGTAGAAGCCCACATGGTTCCTATTCTGCAGAAGTCTCCGGCTCCTATATTGTAGAAGCACTCCCGGTGCTGGGTCCTATACAAATCTATCACTACTGCAGCTCTATCTAGGACATTGTGCACTTTTCACCCGGAAAACGCAGAGTACTTTGAAAATCAAGGAGGCCTCCTGAGCACTACTGAAATCACTCTTACTGGTGGCCAGGTGCAGATGTGATTGAGCAACCCTTGTTTCACTACACACTCTTAACGTAGCCTTCCTATTATGTTATTGATGCATCCGGACAGAAGTTATGGTATGACCTGATACAACCGGACAGAATTTAGGGCAATACCGGGTACATCCGGCAAGGGATTATGGGACATGTTCAGTGAGTCAGCACTTTTATCGGATTAGTACATGACACCATTTTTATTGTTTCATGAACTTAAGGTATTACGTAATTAAATTACAATATGACTCAGTAATTTCCAATTACTATAAAATATAATGAAAAATAACTGAAAAGCCCCCCCCCCCCCCGATGAAATATGGCCCGTGGTCCCCTAAGGGGTGGGTTTTTAGATTCGGGAATACTCTCATCTTACTCTGTTAATTTTACATAAGAATACACTTATATATGTTATGTATAAAAAAATGTTGAAGTAAAATAAAACTTGAACGATACCAGTCTATGGGGTGCAGTATCCATCGGAACAGACTACACTTTGATCTTAGCCAAAAGGCCAAGACAAGGAGTGTTTATTTACCTCCTCTCCAGGAGGTTATGCACAAGGCCAGTTTTATCTTACTCCCACAAGGTAAGATGTGACCCAAGGTCGGGTCGGGAAAGTGGGACTTGAAAAGCCAGCGCCTGAGAAGGTGAGCACTCTGGCCTGTCGGGATTCCCCAGTAGGGGCGCCTAAGCAATAAACTCACTCCTCCCCAAAGAGGGGAGGCAAAGCCCTGTTTTGGCGCCCTGAGAGCATGCCAAAACCGGCTCTATAGTCGACGCTGTCTCCACGCCAGTTGAAATCGTGAACTTTCATCACACTTCTTTCTTTTATTATTATTTTAACTGGCAGAGACATAGAAGAGATTTCTTCATTTACCACCACCAACACCAAGAACGCTGGGGAGCCTGACACATCCCTCAGCCCGGACCCCACCAAGACATTTGCTCCCATAGAGGACGACTCCCCCAATGGGGGAGCCAAAAAGGACAGGGCATACTGCCTGGATATAGACTTTCCTAAAAAGGACTCCCCATGCGGGAATGAACACCAAAAAAGGGAGGCTCCACTGCAGGTTGACTCTCCCAGTGGGGAAGTGGGACCCGCAAAGGTCACCGACGGGGCTTACCGCCCGGATGTCATCGTGCCAGGGGCGGCTACCCCTGAAAATGATTCCCCTTGCGGGAATGCAAACCAAAAAGGGGTTGCTCCCCCAGAGGCTGACTCCCCAAATGAGGGAGCAGACAAACGAAAAGAGGCGGTTTCACCCAATGTGGTGGTGCCCTCTACAGTGGAGGTAAGCATGGCTCCCCAGTGAGTGGCTCCATTGCAAGGAGTCTGGCTTCCCCCAGCGAGGGAGCAGAAAAGGGAAAAGAGCCAGCTTCACTCAATGCGGCGATTCCCTACACTTCCAATACCCTCCGGACTCCCCAGAAGAGGGGCTCCGCTTCCGGGAGCCAAGGCGTCTCTGGGTCCACCATCAGGGACCAGGGGGAGGTCAAAACAGAACCACCAGGGGAGTCCGCTTGGGGGAAGAAGAACCCAGAGAAGAGGTTGTCCCCACAGGATTACAAACAATAGTATCAAAATATATATATAAACAGTACATTGAAGGGAGTGTACTGCAGCCAGTGCCTGGTTGCTGGGAGGCGATTGAGGACAGGGTTTTGTCCCTCGTAACCTCGGACTTGAAGGAAAATCGCCTCCTGGGACTCAAAAAGGAGGATATGGCAGAGCTGCTTAAGAAGCTAAACATTCCGGCAACCAGAGGAGCTATGCCATGTGGGGAATCCTGCTCCCCTCCCGGGAGGAAGCAGAACGTCTCTCCATGAAAGAGATAAGGAGCGGGAGCATAAAATTGCAGCCCGAATACCAGGGCAGAAGGAGAACCTGGGTCCGCATTTATAATGCCCCACCTGAGCTGTGCGCGGATTACCTAGGCGCATACTTTAGCCAGTTTGGGGATGTGGAACAAGTGGACCCGGTAAGGTCCAGGAGTGGACTACACATGGCCGACTACACGATCGCCATGAAGCTGATGCGGGCAGACTTCCTTGCAATTCCGTCGGTGCTGATCCTGTGCCGGTTCTGAAGACAGCTCCAACCACTCTTCCAATTTCTGCTACAATAGCCCCAAGTTAAAAAAAAACCTTGGGAAGAGCAGAATAGGAACGGAGCACAGTGGTGAGGGAAGGGAGGAAGAATGTGACCGCTTCCACCGTGATCTCACCACTCGTCCAACCGCGGGAACAACAGCAACAGGAACAGCAGAAGCAGCAGAAGCAGCAGCAGCAAAATGAATAGATTGCCCCCAGGCCGAAAAACCGGCAGGGGGTAAAAAGAAAACAAAAAATCCTCTGACGAAGAGGAAGAAGTTGGTGAGGAGGAGATGCAAAAAAAATTGCTCCCCTCGGTTCAGAAAAAGATCAAATGAAAGGAAAAAAGAGGATAAGGGAAGAAAAGATTGCCCAATCCCCCATAGAGCAGACACCATCCCCTACACCTCCAAAACCTATATCCACACAACCAACTCCAGTCCCCAGTACAACAATTTTGAAGAAAAAACCTATCCCCACTCTGCAAGCACCGGCCCCCACACCAACACCTTCAATAGCCCCCATAACAACACCAGCAATAACACCAGCCCCACACTGCATTTATCAAAACAGACACCTGCACATACACTACCCAGCTCCGAATCCTCTCAGCTAAAACTAGTCGAACCGGGGAGGAAAAGGAGCCAATCTTCCTCACCGACTCAGAGGAAAATCAAAGAAAGACCCCTCCTCTTTAAATTGGGGAGGGAATTGTGTAAAATTGACCCCCTATCTTTCGGCATGGACGTATCCTTCCGGCAGAAGAGGAATTTAAAACCTCTGTTGGACTTCAGCCATATAGGGGGTAAAGACATAGAAGACCCCACCAATTTCCCGGAGGCCCCCTTCTTAACAACTTTTGTAAGGCTTCCAGCCGGTCGTAACTACTCTGTCTGGCAAATGCTGGAGGCCACGGAGGGAGCCATACGGGGAATAAAATTCACCAAGGACAAAAAACCCTCCCTGGACGAACTTTTACCAGAATGCAATGGAAGGGTCCCAATGTTGGTTCATCCTTCTCTCTATAGGGCCTTAAAACTTACCTTTCCCCTGGACGTCGGCGGCATTGCACGCAGCGGCCAGGACACCAAAGAATTGGCCACATTGAGCATGGCGCATAGCGTCGGCGTCCTTTTGCCGGCAGACTTTGGAACCGGGTGCGACACTGCTTGGTAAGTTCATGACTCTGCGCTTGGCTAGTTTGAATGCAAGGGGCTTGAGGTCTTCAAACTGGGCGGTTCACGTCCGGAGGGATCTCCTGTTCCTGGGAGTGGATGTAGCTGCGATCCATGAGACGCATTTTGTTTCATCCGGGGATTGTCAGGTGCTGACAAGAGACTACGACGTCTTCTCAGCATATGGGAATCCCCGGGGGAAGGGTGTCTCCTTGCTTGTGAAACGCACCCTGTCCGCGACGGTAGACGTTGTTCATAGGGATGTGGGGGGGGGGGGTCAGGCTGGACGTGGCCGATGTGGCCGTGAAGGATTTTGTGTTCCGGGTACTTGCGGTTCATGCACCCAGCACCGCTCGAGAGAGGGTCTCCTTTTTTCGGGATCTGGACGTGTTCGTCGCATGTCCGAAACGCGTAGTTCTAATGGGAGATTGGAATGCCATCTTTGATCCCAAAATAGACATGGTCGGGAGGGGAGCTAGAGGGACGGAGAGATGTGAGACCAGCCTGGTTGACCTGATGGAAAGATGCGATCTGGTCGACAGGTTTCGTGTCGATCTTCCGGGGCAGGAGAATTGGACATGGACAAATAGTGTGACTTCCTACCCGAATACTTATTGGGATAGGATGTTAGTTAGAAGAGGCGATGTAGACTTTATATCGTGTCCTACGTTCAAATGGCCCAGTTGAAGTTAGGAAACAGGCCTAAACTAGCCGGGTACTGGAAGTTGAATACCTCCTTGCTGGAGATACGAGACTTCCGGGAAAAGCTAATGCAGCTTATCCAGAAGGCTTTAGTGGGGGCAGTTACTGGGAGTAAGTTGTGGGTTAGCTAAGAACTAAGATCAGAAACTTTTCCGTCAAATACGCGCAGCGTCCCATATTAGATAAGGCCAAGACGGAAAAGCACTTAGAAGAGAAACTAACCCGGGTGGTGGCTGAAGGGGATACTGTAAGCATAGAACTAACTAAGCAGGACCTACGATGCGAGGCTAGCGAGCGTTATGAAGGCCAAGTAGTTAGGGCTAGGCTAAGGAAAGTTTCCAATGAAGCCGTGAACTGCGATGTAGATGAGCGTAGGGAAGTTTCAAGGCGTGGCTCGGATAGATACATTGGAAAAGTCAAGCACCCAGATGGACGTGCCTTGGAGTCGACTCGGGAGATCTGCGAGGGATTTCGAGAGCATTTTGAGGAACGCTACACCCAACTGCCCAACCACCCGGTCCAGGAGTTTTTGGCAACTATTTGGCTGACTCTCCCCGCCCTGATGTGGCTAGAGCAGCTGGTTGTGAAGGCAGGGTTACGGAGCGTGAGGTCTTAGCTGCGTTGAAGCAAGTCGGCTGTGACAAATCGCCGGGACTTGATTGTCTGCCCTACGAGATGTATTTGAGGCTGTCGCACATGTTTGTGCCGATTCTGACGGATGTGTTCAACCACTGGTTTGACCAGGGTTCTATCCCAGGTCAAGTCACCAAGGGAGTGATCACATTGCTAAAGAAGCGGGACAGGCATGGTGGGGAGGAACAAGACGATTACAGGCCCATAACGTTGCTAAACACAGAGTTAAAGATTTTGGCCAAGATCTTATCGAACCGGTTGCAGGGTGTCATCGGAGAATTGATCGAACTTGAGCAGAACTACGCTGTGAAGGGGAGATCGATTCAGAACAACTTGCACCTGATTCGTACGATCATAGAGGGGATTGAAGACGACACGGAAGCCGCGCTGATCAACTTGGATCAGTCCAAAGCTTTCGACAGGGTCGACCATCGCTTCTTGGCATCTGTTTTAGAGACCGCCGGTTTCGAACCGGATTTCCGCAAATGGATCACCGTTCTGTATCGCTCGCAGACGGCAGTAGTACAGGTAAACGGAAGGCGTTAGAAGTCTTTCGCTGTCTCCCAGTCGGTACGCCAGGGTTGTCCACTGTCGCCCCTGCTCTACATCCTTGCACTGGAGCCGCTACTTAGCCAGCTAAAGAGTGGGGACGCAGGTCTGGTCCTATGCGGAATCGCTTTGCCTGGTGGAGCGCGAGCCAGGGTCTCCGCATTCGCCGATGACATCACCGTCTATGTGTCGTGCTTCCAAGACATTGAGAAGGTGACAGAGGCGCTCACACATTACGAAACGATCACATGGGCCAAAATCAATAGTAGCAAGTTAACTGGCCTGCGGTTGGGTGCCTGGAGCGGTAACACAACCCTTCCAGCTCCGTTCTGCTGGACAGATCGCCCGGTTCGAATCCTTGGCGTGTGGTTCGGACCGGGCTTCCAGCTCGATAAGAATTGATCGGAGGTACAGTCAAAGGTCGAAGCGTCGGTTATCACTTGGCTTCGAAGGAAACTCTCCTTAAAAGGTAGAGCGGAGGCGTGCGCCACTTACGTCTTCCCTCTCATCCTTTACCGATTGGCTGTGCTTCCCCTGCCTGTGAACCGCCTCAAGGTGATCCGGCGCCTTCTGTCCTCACTTCACTGGGACAGGAAGAGGCATTTGGTTTGCAGCCAGGTCTGTATTCAACGTCCGTGTGAGGGAGGCTTGGGGATGCCTGACTTGACGTGTCATCGAGACGCCGAGAGACTGGCTTTCCTTAGTCGAACATTGACAGAGGAATCTGCGTGGAACCCCGCGGTCGATAGTACTTTCCCTGACCTTATCCTCGACCATTCGGTTGAGGGCCATCGTAGGCCGAGGGGTGAATCGGAGTTTTTCAGGGAGTGTCGAGCCGTGCTCAAAAAGCTTCATCGGTCCAGTGACCTTTCGCGGCTTTCTAGAAAAGAACTCCATAGAGGATTAGTGAGGGGGGAGCTGACGATCCGTTAGTCAAGCGGTGCGGGTGGACAGAGGAGGAGATCCGCTCCGAATTGAGTTGGGCACCGGGAACGAGTCATATCAACTTAGAGTTCTCTCTGACCTGGCGATTGGCCCGGAATGCGCTACCCCTTAATGCCATACTGCAGAGATCCGGAATTGAAGACTCACCCGAGTGTCCCCGTTGTGACACACTCTTTGAGGAAACGCCTGATCACGCTTTCTTCTTGTGCCATAAGCTCCAGCAGTACTGGGAGTACGTCAACGAGGTGACGGCTCACATCGATCATGAGCAGCCGCTGCCGCTGCATCTAGCTTACATAATAGACAACGTCTGTCCACCGTGGGATGGGGAGAGACGAATGGTGTTTCTTGTGATCTGGCTGTAGCGTGAATGGTGGTGTGGACGTCGCGTCTAAGAAATAACCAGGGGGTGGAATCTTTTGATGATCAGGATCTCATCGCATTCTTCAAGCACCAGCTGAAAGTCAAGATCAGATGTGATAGGAAAAGATTACACTCCTCGGTTTTTGAAAAAAGGTGGATACAAGTAGCGAGCTTGTGTGTACGAAAAGGAGTCAAGTATGAGTACGTGTTCCCGGCCTGAGCATGGCGTGCACGATTCCTTGTCCAGTCGGACCCCAGCCCTTTGGGTAAGTTTAGCCTCTTATCTAGTTGAATGAATGAGTTACCCACCCTCCTGGTAATAGAAACCCTCCAAGATGCCCACTCCCCACTTTCAATTATTTGTCTTCAGCCCCACCCAAACTTGCACTTATCTTGGAAGGACACCGCCCACTCTCCAAACTCCATCCCCCACTTTCTTTTTCTCCCACTTAGATCCTAATCCCATTTAGAGACGAACCTGCTTGTTTTTGGTGCGAAACAATCCGGAAAACAGTGAGCAGTCTAATATTTAGAAAGGGTTAGGAGGGTCTTACTAACTGTGTTTTGCTTTTCCCCCCTACCCCATTATACTCCAATTAATTTCTGTAAATATAACCATATTTATTTATAAGGAAAATTTTAAGATTGCCAACTTATTTTATAATAGCCTAAGTAGGACGGCCCCTAGAGCAAATGTGGTATTATGGTGACTGAGATGATTCTAGTTAAGAGTAGGATAGACAATTTTATTACTTTAGACAAAGGATGACCAACAACACCCAACCCCACACTTTTGATGGCCTTGTGCCTAATTTGTTTTGAATGTAAATCTTTTATATTTTCTGCAAATAAATTTTTCAAAGTGTAGAATCTGTTCCGATGGATACTGCACCCCATAGCCTGGTATTGTCTTGGCCTTCGGGCTTGATTTACGCCGGTCTATGGGTCTCTCCTGTGCAGTTCAAGGAGGTCCACCCTCCCAGGCTTCGCCTCCCCTCTTTGGGGAGGAGTAAGTTTATTGCTTACTGCCTGGGGCGCCCCTACCGGGGAATGCCGACAGGGTTGCCCAAGCAATTTTTAATGGCCAGAGTGCTCACCTCTTGGGCGCTGGCTTTTCAAACCCCACTTTCCCGACCCGACCTTGGTTCACATCTTATTTGTGGGAGTAAGATAAAAACTGGCATTGTGCCTAACTCCTGGAGATGAGTAAATCAATACTCGGTTGTTGTTCGTTCAATTCATTTCGTGCGATAAATGTAAGAAAGGGACTAACACCCCCTTCAATTACAACTATTCATTTTAATGATAATTTTTCATTTTATAAATCACTGTTAACTATTTTGAGAAAGTTTAAATTCATAATATAAACAAAAAACTGACTATTCATTTTAATGATAAATTTTCATTTTAAAAATCACTGTTAACTATTTTGAGAAAGTTTTAATTCATACAATAAAAAACCACATTTTTATTATTTTTATAAATTATTAAATAAAATATTTTCATATTCAATAACGATATATTGTTCCCTGTTATTATTGCCATTTTGGATAAAAACATCTAATTAGGTTTTAAAATCAAGTCCAAGTGACGGTTGAAATGCAGAAGAGCAAAAAAAAAAAAACATGTTTATCGCCTATACATATTTTTTTTATTGCACCTTAAAATGTAGACAATCGCCAAATGTTTTACAGTTGAAAATAGTTATATTACTTTTATGAAATTAAACAATAATACAAGATAATGTCCTTCATTTGCAAATACACCCCAATAAAAAACGTCTATTTAAATAGTAAAATATTCAAATGATTGAATAATATATCCCCCTAAAATCAAAGAGATAGACACAATTGCGAAATCGCTTTGTTTTATGTCTATTTTAATTTTCTGCGAACTTGCATTTCCGGTCGCCATCTTGCATGAAACACTTACACCCGTTTTAGCTCGAACACTAAATTTTATTTTAGAAATATTATCGTCATTTCTTTAAAGCAACTTATGAAAAAGTAAGTATTACTTAAATTTCTTTGTTTTACGACTTTCTAAAAAGTATTCTATGAATTTAAAAAAAAGAGAGAAAACTACGAGAAAATTAAGTTGACTGGCTTACGTGTTATGGGGTTGCCAGTGGTCGAATGCGGGGGGGGGGGGGGCTTTTGGGTTGATGAAGTCGAAACCCAGAAACGATATAAACTCTGATTTTATTACTGTCGCGAAGTAAGTGATTTGCATATTTGTCAATTACGGATTATTTAAGAGCATTTTCTTTCTTCTGGCGGCAATCTGTTTTTGAAAGTTCTGGTGACGGTAACTTGTCGTAAGAGCTTATTTATTCACTTTTAAAGAGTTCTTCCGAACAAGATCAGACTCCTTTTTTCTTTTGGTGCTTGACTCCAGACAGAGTTGGTGTCGTGATTTAGCAGTATTTCGCAACGTTCTACACCCGACATTTAATACTTTTCTATCATCATATTCGGTTAACATAAACAAACAAACAAACGATGCCGATAATGATAAACTTATTGATAGTAAATCATGTAGGCATTCCAGAAAACCATTAACTGTTTGAAGTGAAATGAAGAACCTGTACTAAGTGGGACGTGTTCCTTCACACTTTAAATAAATATGCTATGGTAATAATACATTTTATTCATAATTTAAATGTTTGGAATAAAAAAAAATTGCTATAATAATAATACATTTGTTTAATTATTTTTTTTATTAACCTAAAAATAAAAAATAAACACTTTCCTACAAAAACAATTTATTACAAAAAAATTCATTCATTAACCTAAAAGAAAACCCTCTTCTTTAAAAAGACTTCCTTTCTATATCCTGAAAACACCACTTAAAAAAGTAAGAAAACTAAATTATACCCTTAACACTAGAAAAGAATCAACACTTTTCATTAAATAAATTCTAAGCGTAAAAAAACTAAGTGTGGATTGTTAGATTAATCTATGCAGTTGTTATCGTCACTTTTACTTAGCCAAATATGAGAATTGTCCATCATGTTTATCGATTTTTTGTTTATTGGCAAGTGGTAGCTAATTTCAAATTGAAAGTAGCCTCTCCTCCCTCCTAGAAAAATGTAAAAATCCCACCCGATTTATATTAAAAACAGAAAGAAGAAAAAAATTAGATAAGTAAAAAATAATGCCTCTTCCTTAATTTTCTTGCCCCAAAATTAACAATCCCAATTGGTTATACGTCTCGATTTACTACAAACTGTGCAGGAAGTGAGTGATCATTCTATGTTGAATTCATATAAGAAAAGTGATCTCCCACTCTAAAACCTAAAATATATAATTTTTTTATATACCTTTTTTGCGGATATTTTTCAGACTATTTAAATGTAATTGCCCCAAAAAATACAATGTAGATTTTTTTTGGGGGGGGGGGTTAAACTACGACGGGTGTGATAAGAAACATTTGCCTCAACATCATTTCATTTGAAAAAATTAAGTTAGATTTCTATGATTTGTAAAAAAGAAATAAAAAATTATTATACGTATGTTACAAAAGATTGCCAGAAAAAAAACTCACCGAGCAAAAGTTTAAAATCAGACAAAAGTCAATCAAAATCCAAATTTGTGTAATTTTAGAAAAATATGAAACAATTATATTTTTACATTAAATTTTAGATAATTAGTATTAAAATGTTTGTTTTTAAGGTATAATACAATGGTTATATTGAAGACGATAACTGTGTTATTCCGGCCAATTGTGACAAATTTACAAATTTCGCCATAACACCGTTATCATCTTCAATACAACCAATTCAGATTTTACAAAATAAAAATAAAAATTGAGTATAATAAATTTGGAGAGACTTTTAATTTTATTTCAATAGAAACATTTTTGCTAAGAGCAAGTGAAAAAGGAAAGATAATCCAATGATCTCTATGCAACAATTGAACGAGTGTTGTTCAATCAGTGTTCTTCTAGAATAGTGGTGCTTTCTTAAATAATCTTTTTCTGAGCTTTACTAAAAGAGGGAGATGATTTGAGCTGAGAAACTTTCATTTTATCCCAAATAACTTTGGAATTTAAATACAGTATGATCATGTTGACACACTTATTCTTGTTCAGTTACCAAAGTTAAGTAACGTTGAGCCTGGCCAGAACCAGTTGTGTGCTCATTTGGGAATAGCAGGCACTATATATGGGAGGACAGCGACATCTTCCAGTGAAATATACTGTCATGAAGATGTCTTTTACATATACTTCAGTATAACCTGCTAATCGATACATGTGGACACAGTAGAACAATCGCCACCAAGTTTTTAATTATGTGGTGATGCTCTCTCTGGAGAGAGTATGGCATCGGTTTTTGTTTGTTAAATAGTAAAATATCAGAGTGAACATGTCTGCATGTAAAGTGAATGCTTTAGTCAAATCATGTGTGGACTGACTTCAGTTACATCAAAGAATGTCCTACCATATAACACGTTCGACATATTACTCTACTTTTTCTTCTGTCTCGGGGCAACAAGATGTTTGGGTTGTGGGCACTTGCCAGGACAATCTTGTGTACCTGCATCCGTGGAGAAATCTTTCTGGGTGGTTGTGGTATTAGCAATACACATGAAAAATTTAAATTGCTTAACATTTCTCAATAATGGCATATATAGAAAGAACTTGATGATCTAAGAAAGAATCTTTTTTTAAATCTGACTAAAAGTAAGGAAGTTATGACTATTTTTGTGCCTCGCACAATGTATATTTTCCCCTCTTTAAGACCAAATACGTTTCGTCACATTTTTCACACTAATTTTTCAGTAAAAATCTTATATCTTTGTTAAAACACAAGATTAAGCTATGAAATTTACCATATAAGTGTATTTTTGTACAAGGAATCAGAATATGCCACTGAAAATCTCCAGAAATTAATGGTTTCCAAGTAATCTCCACTAAGTGCATATAAATATGCTGCAATACCTTAAAAATACCATGTATCCATTAAAAGAAAGAAGTTAGAAAACTCAAAGTTGAATTGTAATACATTTTATGTACAAGAAACTAAAATCTAATACTAAGACTGTTTAAAAATGAATATATTGCAAGATTTCTTTGGCATTATTGTAGATTAACACCTTCCGCTAACTCACCCCCTTGTCTCCCCAAAATATGAGATTCTACTTTTTTTATTTAGGCAATTACATGTAAACACCCTGAAAAACTTGGCAGAAATAAAGAAACAAAAATCATACATAGAATTTAGAGTGGGGATCAGTTTCACATGAATTAAATGTAAAATAATCCCCCATTTCAAGGCCATTCTAGCGTTTTAGGTCAGTTAATTATTTTTTCTATGGGAGATAAAACCTGTGCGTTTTTCTTGTTTCTTTGTTTTTTTTACTTCTTTTTTAACCGATTATGAGGCTCTTTGTGGGAGGAGGGGGGCTTACCACTTGAACTTCAGGTTAGTTGTAGGGCTAGGGGCAGTTAAGTGTGAACTCCCTGAAAACTTAGCAGAAAGAAAAACAAAATAATTTAGAATTTAGAGTGGGGGATTATTTTCACAGAAATTTAATGTAGAATAATTCACCATTTCCGGGCCATTATAGCGTTTTAGGGCATTAGTCAATTTTTTGTCTCTGGGAAATAAATCCTGTGCGTTTTTTTTATGGGCGTCTGCTTTTTTTTTTAGACAATTATGTGTGGTTTCAATGGGCTTTTTGTAAGAATAGGGCTTGCCACTCGGACTTAGATTTAGTGATAAGGTTAAGGAAGGGGTTTTGTTTGGGTTGGAGGTTTCCATTCGGACTTAGTGTTAGGGTTAAGGGAGTTTTTTAGGGGGTGGCTTGCCACTCATATTTACGGTTGATGGTACAATACATTCAAGAAGGTATTTTTAGGAGGTGAGCTTGTTAGTCGTACCTCAAGTTAGTGGTAGAGTAATTATTTATTCCTACAGCGGATGAGGAAATTTTATGCGATACGTCTACTAGGTAAACTCGCCTACTCGTTCCTGACACTCATCGAAGGCCTGTTTTCTCATCTTTGCATGGATTGGCCCACAACGGTGTCTCTGCCTTGGTGAAACTAATTTCGACCAGGTTCTTATGACTTTACATGAGACGTGAAATCACTGATTGGACCCGTTCTTGCCTATCCTGTCAGAAATCAAAGGTACACAAACATGTACGAGCCCCCCCCCCCCCCCCTTTACAGTTTAGTACTGCCAGCACCCCTGATGCTAGATCCAAAAACATACACATTGATTTGCTTGTCAGTTAGGTGCATTATTACTTAATTACGTGTTTTGATCGTTTTTCAGGATAGCATGAAGCTATCCACGAAGCGATATATCTTCTGAAACTGTAGTGAGTTAGTGTCCCAGCAACAATTACCACTGATAATGGCAGACAGTTTGAATCCTGCCTTTTTCAAGAGCGAGCAAAGATACTCGTTGTTAAACGTACTAGGAC
Organism: Sepiola atlantica; assembly: GCA_963556195.1. Taxonomy (NCBI): domain Eukaryota; kingdom Metazoa; phylum Mollusca; class Cephalopoda; order Sepiida; family Sepiolidae; genus Sepiola; species Sepiola atlantica. The sequence continues at coordinate 23,308,300 of OY744549.1, read as the reverse complement.
TACTAGTTATCATCCAGCTTGTAATGAAATGATTTAGCACTTTCATCGGATATTACAAGCCGCATTACGTGCAACGTCTGACCCACACCGTTGGATGGAGTACGTTCCCATCGTTCTTCTTATGTTGTCGCTCTGCTATGAAAGAAGACTTGGGATATTCCTCAGCCGAACTGCTTTACGGTACACCATTGGCATTACCTGGTCATATAGTCACTCCTTCAGAATAACTGGTAATAGATTTGGAACTCTATGTAAATAGATTAGATGCTATTTCAGCAGTTCATCACCCATGAATACTCGTCATCAAAGCATCAGGTCAGCTTTACATGAAGACATTTTATCATGGACACACGTTTTTGTTCGCAGTCACTCGGTTAAACAACCACTTGCACGACCTTATTCCGGTCCTTATAGGGTGCTCGGTCATAACAGAAAGTATTTTACTCTGGATATTGAAGAAACTAAAGAGACAGTGTCGGTTGACAGACTTAAGCGAGCATATACAGACAACGACACCCTGGAACGCCACTGATTTTTGAAGTCTAACTTCGCCCTCACTGGGAGGCAAAAGTGTAGTATCTATTTTGATACTACACTTCATCATTCCTATCTGCGGTCAGTGACTTTTTCTTTTAACATGTTAATATTTTTTTTGGGGGGGGGAGGTATGTATTTTTTAAAATGTAGGGTCCATTTTCTTTTTTCCTTTTATTTACTAAATAAACAAATCAGTTTCCAAACGGAAGCAATTTAAAATTTATGAAGTTTTTCCTTTTTTCTGTAAGCAACAATTATAACCAAATAAATAAAACTTCGCTAGTTACTCGCCTCCCTACGAAAAGAAAAAAAAGTATTCACTTTTTCTTAAAATACACAACATGAAATATAGAATTGCGTTTAAAATTTGTTTTTTATTTAGTAAATAAAAGTAAAACAAAAAAAAAATGATAAATTGTTTTGTTTATTGCAAAACGAAAGATTACAAGTCAGCCGATTTTTAAAAAAGCGTATACATGTTAAAAGAAAAAAAAACCCGAGTTGTTTTGTACATAACGACCACGTGTATTGCGAGGTCAACCGGAAGACGCCGGTGCTTCCAAAAGATGTCCCGCTTGTTTTGTTACTGAACTGGGGTCCTTATTCTTGTCTTGGTCCGCGCATTCTGTACTTAAATCTCAATATAAAGAAGGTGTTCAGTTCCCAGTTCGATAATTAAATCTTTAAATAAGTATTTTACTTAAAAACAACTTCCTATAAATATAACTGTATTTTAAGGAGATTTAAAAACACAATAAAAGTTACGTGGATGATTGGATTTCTTGAAAAACGCAATACTTTTGTAGAAATGTTTATTTTAAGTAATTTATTTTACAAAAGTAAGTAATCAAATAGGTCGTTTAATGTTTTGGTACTTCTGCAGTTTACGGACCGTGGTGAAATAATGACTTATTATCTAGAAATACATTCTTAATATGGGGAGTGGATTTGTTAACTATTCTGTACTTTCACCAAACAATTTAACAAATAAATTAAATACATTTATGAAACCGAAACTCTCGCCGGAATTTATATTATGGAAGACAACATCCGAGCCAACACCGTTTGCTGTTAACTTACTTCTAAACTAAGTCGGTTAATATTCCAGTTTCTCTAATTTTTCATAATTATTAATTGTTTTTGTCATTTAATAAAATGATAATAATTTTACCCGTAATATTCACCAAAGAGATTTAATTTTCTGCGAACCTGCTTTTCAGTTGCCATCTTAAATGTGACCTCCACCCATCATCTCGACTCGTTTTAATTAACCACATTTAATAATCGTTTCTTCCTTGAAAGCAGATTGTAATAATAAAAAAGTAAGTATTACTTGAATTTACTTGCTTTTCGGGGGTATTTGTTTTCACTTCATGGGCCCACCCGAACCGTTTTGAGTCCCTTTGGTGTTGTTATAAGAATGAGTCTACCTTCCAAGTTTGTAAACGGAGAACGACCATTTTATGGATTCGTCTCCAATCGGCTGTTTTTTGTTTCTTTCTTTCTTTAGTGTGTTTATAGTTTGTTTGTTTTTTGTTTCTTTAGTTTTTTTATAGGTTTTTTTTTGTATTCCTTCGAGTGCTCACTCCCAAAATGTAAAAGCATTTTGACCCCCCCTTCACTTAAAAATTCACTAAATTTCAGGAAATCAACCAATTTTAATGAAATTTTCAATATTTATTAATCAACAATCACGAAATATAATGAAACCATGATTTTTTTTAAATCTTAGTGAAAATATATTATTTTCTAAAACAAAATACACCTTTACTAAAATTATATTTTTATATATTAATAAAAAAAATGCATTAATGTAAAAATAACTTGTTTTAAATATTTTGTATATATTACGAAAAGGGCCCCTAAATACCGTATTAACAAAATCACTATAACTCGAAGAAAAATTAATTTTTTGAATTAGCGATATTATTATTGAATAAAGCATTGTTTAATCAATATTTTCACCAAAAAATAATATAATTGCAAAACATATTTCATGTGATTTTAATTATTATAGTTTCTGGGAAAATAAAAAAAGCGACATAATTATATTTCCCTTTCATACATGAACGTGGCATTATCAGCGCAAGAAATCTTTAATCTTGAATATAAACCAAAAATTGACAAATTTAGGAACCAAGAACTTAACGTAAAAAAGAATTTTAAAAATTGGATAATTTCTACTTACGATGAACTTTGATTGATATGGTAGCCCCGATCTGTAATAACCAGGTGGGATTAGCCTTCCAACAACCACTCACTTTTACACCGCCCTCAAAATTTGATCTTTAGAGATTCAACAATTTCGTTAATTTCACAATTCATCGTCAATTATTTCGAAAGATTTGTATTTGTTTTGTCTTTTTTCATTAATAAATATTTAAGAAGTTAAAAACAATTATTTATTAATAAAAAAAGAGAATTCAAACATGACATTTTCTTTCAAAATTGAATTATGTTTATCAATAAATAACTGTTTTAACTTTTTTTTTCAAGTGTAGTCATTGACTTTGATTTACTTTTTCACACTTAAAATAAAAAATACACTTTATTTTAAAAAGAATCAATGTAATTTATCCTTACGACACGTTAAGAATAAATCAAGTAACTAAAGTTTTAAATCATGTAAAAAAATGATAAAATTGACGCAGTTCGTAACGTAAATTAATTTATAACATTTAAAAAAAGTTTTATTTCAAATTCTAAGGAAAAAACATTGATAAACAGACGTCATCAATAATTTCAGAGTATTACTAAATTAAAAACTAATACCAAGTTAAATATGAACCTTTTTAGTTAAAAATAAACTAAGATATTAATCACGTACACTCACAAATATCTTAATTAAATGAGCATTTCCTTTTTTATTACAACAAAATAAGAGTACTTAAATGTGTTTATAACCTTTTTTAAGAATAAAGAAATTAATGGATAATAATTTTTCAACTTCTATAAACTATTGCAAAACCATTTGTATATATAAAGTTAAAAAGGATAAATTATGACATTTTTGTCATCCATATATTTTGCATAGCGATAGTCAATTGGTAAACAAAGTCGTTACCGTTTAAGTTATGCCGGATTTTACTAATTTATGATTTTTAAGGGGATCATTTTGCTAATTTTTAGTAAAACGTAGGAATTTTTTTTTAAATTCAGTATCTTATCACTTTCATTTAATAATTATCTTTGAAATAGTTCCCAAAAACTTATATTTATCTTTCAAGGGATTTTTACAAGTAATCTTTTCAAAGTTCAAAATTCACTGAATTTTTGTTTTTTTAGCCGCCACGATTACATATTTCATTATAATTTATTTTTCACACGTAAATATGCATTTTTTTCATTTAGAGATTAAGTTTAGGGTTTTATCTTTCAAACGCAATCAATGTTTACACGGAAACTAATTAAATAATGAATGATAAGCATAGCCCATACAAGACACATCCATATTTGCACGTACCTAGTTATTACTAACCTTACATGTAACGGCCTAAAATACATAAAAAAAGGTTTGGAGACGGGAGTGATTCAGTTAAAATAACCTCCCCACTACAAAACATCTAAAAACTGAGCATATTTCATGATTTAAAGGAACATTTCAGTATTTATCAATTTTTAAAAAAATAAAGATGCATTAGTAAACCTGGATAAAAAAAACAAAAAAACTTTAAATTCTACAACACAAATTACTTTTCTTTTGTTTGTGTTTAGTTAAAAATATGAATCAGAGAAAAACAGCAAATTATTGACTTCCAATTTATCCTGCAGTAAATTTCAAGTACGGATGATCATAAATGATAAAAAATAACTTTTTTTAACGGAAAATTTAGAATTGTATTTTTATTATATAAAATAAATTGTTAGCAAAACAAAATATGAAATATATGTTGTTTTTAAATTTTAAGAATGTATCTTTTTTCTAACTTATTCGTATATTTAGATGTAAACTAAGCATTAAATTTACTAACTAATCTATGCGATTAACAATAATATAAAAATAATTCTACAAAAGTCTGTCTAAGCTCTTGATTAGGAACATTCCATAATATTTTGATGGATTATGTTCATTGTCAACTTTTTTCTGATTGCAAAACAAAAGAATTTATTAAGCCTTAAAAACGTTTTGCTGTAATTAAAAAAAATAAATATCAGCTTGGTTTCCTTTTTTCGCAGATAAATCACAGAATACATAAAAATGTAAGTATAATCTCCAACTAATCATTTTAACTTAACCGTTCATTTCTTTGTAATTTGGAAAATCAGTTTTTATTTTGATGTCATTCAGTAGTTTTTTACTTCTATGTAAAAATATTAAAGTAAACTTTACTTCAAATTATTTGATTTTAATTATATCATTTTATTTTAAGATTTAGATTTATACTCTAATAACCAGCCGTGAGATTTTATTTTTTAGTATTAAAATATATTTTTAAAAATAAAGTTTTATAAATACATTTTTAACAATGAGAAAGTTATTACTTTCCTGAGTCTTTTTATTATGCAAAATTATGATTGATTTATTATTTTACAGACTCATTACAGAAAATCTGAACTGCATATATTTAAAGCCCAACACCCCAACCGAAGCGTTGTGGCTTTTAAAGAAAAAAGACAGCTGTAATGTTCAAATAATTGTTGAATAACAAGTAATCATCTAAATTTGTAACAAAATGTAAAGTGTTCATTATTCTTTAAATTTAACTTGTTGAAAAGCCTGATATTCATGCAGTGTTTATCTAACAAGAAAATACTGAATTGGAGCGTAACCTATTCTTTTTGGCATAGATGTGCTCGACTTACACTGCTGACGGTCTCTATTAAAATATATTATCCATCAAGTCATCTTATCCTTCTGACTCTGCACGTCCATTTCGCTTAGTATGCTGATGTAAGAGATTTACACTTATTTCTACACTGACCCTTTCTATTAATAAGAATGTTTGGGACATCTTCAAGCTCGTTTCAGAGTAGGAAACCATCCTATCCTCAGACTTCAATGTTAGTTATTTATTTAAACTACGACAAGTGTTCAGAAATATTGGTTTCAGATGTTACACTTTCATTTATATTGTAGCCATATACCGAGATTGCGTTCTTGAGATTGTTGTCTGGTTATAAAGCTATTGCATTATTTGCCTTGGATTTCACTCACTTTAATTACAATCCCTAACAAGGACCTAAATTACAATCACCAATTCACTTACCAATGTATATGTCTGCATTACATTGCCAAGAGTAATAACCTGAACAGTTATTTTTTGTTTATCCAGCATATTGTCTTGCTCACTATTGTTAAGAACCACCTTGAATCAACTAGTGCCTTTTATATGTAGATCGGGCAGTCCACTCTTTTCATCATGCACCGCTGACACATGAACTCTGCTTTCTCAATCTATTCAATAATGGATTTGTTGGAGTCCGCACTTCTAATCAATAGTATCAGTTTTTACTCTAATTTGTCTGTCATCATGCCACTGAGATATGTTTTAATATTGGCAAGTACAGCTCGTTCACTTTTGATCACTTTATGTCTCCCTTCAACCGTAATTGCTGTCAAGTCTTTCCTCTGCTGTCATTGCTGTTAAGTCTTTCTTCAACCAACATTGCTTTCAAGTTTTCTTTCAAACTTCATTGATTCAAATTCTTTCTTTAACCATAATTACATTCAAGTTGTCCTTACCCCGTCAGTGCTTTCAACTCTTCATCCGAACAACAGTGTCTTGAAGTCTTCCTTAAACCCTAATTGCTTTAAAGTCGTCTTTCAACCGTCATTGCTTTCAAGTTATCCTTGAACCCTAATTGCCTAAAAGTTTTTCTCTAACAGTCATTACTTTAAAATTTTACTTCAACCCTCATTGCGTTCAAGGATGTATTCAATGTGAGCAATGCAAAGAACTACTCGTTTTTATAACTGTTATAATAGGCATTATGACTTCCACAGTCGACCTAATGTCGTTTAAATAAGGGAGATAGGCTCTGCCAATTACAATTGGATTTATTGGGGACTTTGTATGTCAATTGTAAAACATATGTGTCACGTGTATATGGAATACCTTGTTTTAATGGCCTGTGACTGACGTTTAAAGAATAAACACTTTCTTCATCAGTTACTAAATAGACTGTTACAACTGTAAAATTTGGGATTACTTTTTTCACCCTAACCATAAACCCTAACCCTAAAAGAAAAAGTAAAAAAATGTTTTTCTTACCTTAACCTTAAGCTAACCCTAAATGTACTCTAACCTAACTTTATACTAACACTAAACTAACACCAATCTAAACGATCTGGATCAAAACCTGAACCATTACAAAAAAAAGTTGATCAAAGGAAAAAGAAAATAATAATCAAAAAAGCTTAATTTTCTCGTAAAAAAACAAAATACATTTTCTTCCTCAAATAAATATTTTATCTTCTCTCTTTAAATGGTGTATTATTATTTCTTGTTTGATATTGTACATTCGTTATGATTCGGCATCTTCTGGCTGTTTACATAAATAGCCTGGAGATTAGTATGAAAGTCGGGTTTAGCATGGGTCAGAAAATTTACCAGTACTGTTATATTTTATGGCATATAAACTCTTTGTGAGTTATTTTAGTGATTTTAAAATATTCTTCATTTTTTAGTATCTTCAAATATTTATAGGTTAAATTATTTAACGAAGAGGAATGGACAAGAATTGTCGGATTTATTGAAAGTGGTGTTGATATTAAGTACAATATTAAAAAAAGAAATTCATTCTTTTTATTAATGGATAAGTATTGCCACAAATACCCTCATTGTATTTTGAATTTAATCAATAATGAATTTTGGGACTTAATAAACTTGTACATAATAAATTCAATGTTGCTTTTAAGTCCACAATGCTTAATACTTTTATTTGTATAAAAGTAATATTTTCTTTAAATTCATCATTTAATTGTTTTTAATTTTTCAGAATATCAAGCATTCATGAGAATAACAAGTGTCATTGGATTTGAATGGATTTGCATTCTTTTGCTTACTTGACATGTGAAAATATTTTATTTAAAGATATTTTGAAATTTAAGAATTTCAGACAAAAAATACTTAAAAAACGCATGCTGCTAATGGTCGCTTGATTATGGCTGAGAAAATGGTCACTTTTATAGAACTATCTAACTATTTACTAACTTATATTGAACAGAATTCTGAGAATATCTATACATTGTTATTTGCGAAAGTTTAAATATCATCTCGATGTGGTGTATAAGAACTCACTGACTATATCATTTATTTTCTGTTTTCACCGATCTGCATAGATAAAAGATCATTCCTTCCTAATGTCAAATCCACAGATCTACTAGTGAGCTGCTACACGGCGGGAAACATCAATTACAGTAAAAACAAGTAATGTTTTCACTGAAACATGAGAAAAATATTAGTCATTACCCCTTCAATGATCTACAAATTTCTAAATCCATAAAAATTGAAAAGATGGAAATATCTCATAATTCAATCTATTTCTCAGACTAAAACACAATATGGAACAATACAGAGAAACAAATTTTACTTAAAACTGTCACATATTTCGACTTTAAAAATAAACAAATCTGATACTGAAGATAAACTATATTCTTGTAAATTATGTGGTTCTACTTTTTCAAATAAACACTGTGGGTATTCAAATGCAATCACTTACCAAAGAGAAAACAAATGCTTGTGAAGTATGTAGCACGTCTTTTACACAAGAAAACAACATATGTTGATACATACGCAAATGCATACTCGAGAGAAACAATATTTTTGTAGATTATGTGGCGCTTTATTTACACAAAAACAAAATATCTGACAGTATAGTTCAGCACACACTTAAGAAAATCCATATTCTTTTAGAGTATGACTTTTACACAAACAAGTACATTGCAATATATGCGAACACATACTGGAAAGAAACTATATTATTGTGAAGTATGTGGCTCTTCTTTTACATGGAACCAAAATATGTTGTAACATATGCAAATGCATACTAAGGAGAAACTATATTCTTGTGTAGTATGTGTAGCTTATTTTACACAGCAACAAAATATGTTGCTACATATGCGAACGCATAGTGGAGAAAAACCATATTCTTGTGCAGTATGTGGCGCCTCTTTTTACATAGAAATCTAGTATATTTCAATATACATACACACATACTGGAGAGAAACCATATTCTTGTGAAGTATGTGGCTATTCTCGTGCACATAAAACAGGTCATTAGCGACATATGCGAACGCATCTTGAAGAGAAAACACATACTTGCGGAGTTTGTGGTTCTTCTTTTACACTGAAAGGACATATGTTGCAACATATGCAACCGAATACTGGAGAGAAACCAAATACTTGTGAAGTATGTGGAGCTTCTTGTACACAGAAACAAAATATGTTGCAACATATGCGAACGCATACTGCAGAGAAACCATATTCTTGTTAAGTATGTGGATCTTCTTTTGTATAAAGTTAAAACAAGCATGTTGAAACATATGTGGACACATACTGCAGATAAACCACATACTTGTGAAGTATGTGGAGTTTCTTTTACACTGAAATCTAATATGGTTAAACATATGCGCACACATACTGGAGAGAAACCATATTCTTGTGCAGTATGTGGCTCTTCTTTTACACATAACACAAGTATGTTGCGACATATGCGAACGCATACTGGAGAGAAGCCATATTCTTGTGAAGTATGTGGCTCTTCTTTTACACAAAAACATCATATGTTGCTACATATGCGAACGCATACTGGAGAGAAACCATATTCTTGTGAAGTATGTGGCTCTTCTTTTCCACATAAAACAAGTATGTTCAGACATATGCGAACACATTTTGGAGAGAAACCACATGCTTGTGAAGTTTGTGGGTCTTCTTTTTCAGTGAAAGGAAGTATGTTGCGACATATGCGAACACATACTGGAGAGAAACCATATTCTTGTGAAGTATGTGGATCTTCTTTTACACATAAAAAAAGCATGTTGCAACATATGTTGACGCATACTGGAGAGAAACCACATACTTGTGAAGTATGTAGCGTTTCTTTTACACAGAAATCTAATATGTTGCAACATACGCGCACACATACTGGAGAGAAACCATATTCTTGTGAAGTATGTGGCTCTGCTTTTACACATAAAACAAGTATGTTGCTACATATGCGAATGCATACTGGAGAAAAACCATATTCTTGTGAAGTATGTGGTTCTTCTTTTAAATATAGAACAAGTATGTTGCGACATACGCGCAAGCATACTTGACAGAAACCATATTCTTTTGAAGTATGTGGCTCTTTTGCACAAAAAAACATATGTTCTTACATATGCGAATGTATACTGAAGAGAAACAATATTTTTGTGACATATATCGAACTTCTTTTACACGAAAAAAAAAATAGGTTGCAACATAAGCGAACGCATACTGGATAGAAACCACATACTTGTCAAGTTAGTGACGCTTCTTTTACCAAGAAACAACATCTGTGTGCAAAAACCTACTGGAGAGAAACCATTTTCTTTTGAATGTTGTGGCTGTTCTATTACACATAAAACAAGTATGTTTACACATATTCGAACGCAAACTGGAGGGAAATAGTAGGTAGATATCTGGCTTCCGTTAGGATGCCCCATTCGTTGCAAAAAGGAGTGAAACCATATCTTTATAATTATGTGGCTGTTCTTTTCCACAAAACATGTATGTTGCAACATAGTCAAACATATACCGGAGAGAAACCATATTCTTGTAAAGTATGTAGCTCTTCTTTTGCACAGAAACAACATATGTTGCAACATATGCAAACGCATACTCGAGAGGAACAATATTCTTGTCAAGTAATCGGTTCTTGTGTCACAAAGAAAGAAAGTATGTTGCGATATCTGCGCACACATACTGGCAAGAAACTATATTCCTATGAAGTATGTCTCTCTTCCTTTACAAATAAATTAAATATGTTACGACATATGCACATGCATACTGGAGATTAACTATATCCTTATAATCTATGTGGCTTTATTTTACTAGGAAATCATATGTTATTAGAGATGCGCATGATTACTGGAGATTAACTATATTTTTATAACTTATGTTGCTTTTATTTTACTACGAAATCCTATATGTTACTAGAGATGCACATGCCTACTGGAGAGTAATTATATTCCTGTGATAAATAATGCTCTTCTCTTACAATTAAACAACATATGTCATGACATATTCGAACGCCTTCTGAAGAGAAACAATATTTTTTCTAAGTATTTGTGTCTTCTTTTGTTAAGAAATAAACTACGTTGCTTGTTAACACATACTTTAAAAGCATATTTTCGACAAAAAATTATCTTACCTGGAAACATATCCGAACACATACTGCATATACACTATATTCCTGTGAAATACGTGGATCTTCCTTTTCAAACAAATCCAATATTCCGATGCTAAAAATAAACCATATTCTATTAAAGTAGTTGGTTAATTTATAATATAACAGCATATGCTGCAACACAGGCGAATACATACACGAGCGAATCTATTATATTTGGCATTGTGAGATTTCATTACACATAAGACACATGCTGTGTTGCATAGACGAACACATAATTGATGGAAATTATATTACTGTGAAGTGTGGCTTATCTTTTACATTCAAACAACTCTTAGAAACTATATTCTTTTTGAATATGCTGCCTGTCTTTGTCAAAGAAATTCAATACGTCGCAGACTACATTCTAGACGAGAAAAAATGTTATTGTGACGTTTATAGCTATTCATTAGCACAGAGATCTAGTATGTTTTAGCTCATAGGGAAGCAGACGATAAAAACACAAATGTTGTGAAGTATGCTACTATTTATCAATAAAAACTCATACTGGAGAAACAACATATTTTTGTTAGTTTTGTGCCTTTTCTCAAACACAGAAACCAAGTTGGTTACTACACATGTGGGTATATACCAGAGATAAATTCCAGTAATCTAAGGCGTCACTAAGATCATGGAAAATTCTTTTAAAATACCTGGCTAATATAATTGGAAAACCAAGTAAAAAGAGGTCCAAATTTCACTAATAAGAACGGATTGAATCCTTAAATCATTTCCCTAAGAGGATTATTTGGATCTTGTTCACACAAATCAAAACTTTTTGATGCTTACGTTTAAATACATTTAGGAGAAAATAGATCTGATCTGATATACAAGACAATTGTAGTTTGACAATATTGATTTAATGCAAATATGGAAAACTATTTTTAAATTAAAGAAACATGTTGAGATTATTTTTAAATAACTTATTTTGAATAACAGGTAAATAAAGTAATTTTTAACATCTAATAAAGTTTGAGTATACCCTTTCGGATATACAATCAGAAATCAAGTTATATTTAATGAGAGTAAAAGAAAACTTCTCATATCTTTGAATACTACTATAATACTTTCTCATCAAATAAAAAAATCTCATCCCAAAATGCATATGAAAAATCGTTTTTCTGTATTCGTAAATTGATATGTCTATTAGTTTCTTTTCATTCATGTATACTGTCGACAAAATGTAACATTTTCTATTTGTACAATATACTTTGAAAAATTGATGATTATTTGTAAAAAAATTGCATATTATTGATATTGGATAGAAAACGAGTATTTTTATTAATTTTTATGAGACATAAATAGTTGATGAAAATGTTATTCTGTGACGAATCGATTTGAAAAGATGGTAAAGTTAAACCCATTGCTTGTAAAATTGAGATAATTAATTTGTTGCTGGTTCCTAATTGGTTTATGAACTATGACTTTTCATTAGTTTATATTACATCAGTTATAGTCAAAAACATTTATTTCTATTCTAACAAATTTTATAAAATTAACTTTTATTTAAAAAGCACAGCATTCGTAGCGTGTTGAGATTCTTTTTGTATGAGGTCAGTTTTGTAAAATATCGAAAATAAATCTGTTTTTTAGTTAATGATGTTTTCAAAATTTATTTGAATAAAAATCTGTATTAATTTTTTTTCTTTTCTATATAAAAAAGTCGATTCAATATTTTTGTGAAATACTCTCACACTAAATGAAACTAAAATCGTTTTAAAGAAAAAGTAATTACCTAAAGCTCATACTGAGATCAAGAAGGTAAAGCGTGGGAAGAGAGAGAAGATTATTTGGTGAAGGGGAAGTTGAATGCGTTGTTAGAATTGGTACTTTTTTAATAAATAATTTATCTGACAGTTTCGTATGCTCTCTGACGTAATAGGAACATTTTTCTCAGTCGTCGCCGTCGAATTTCAGTAGAAGCGATCTTGTTAATGAAAGCATCTCGTATATATTGCTTTTTATTCTCGATTTTTGAGCGCGAAATAGTTGTTGTCTACTTAGCCGTTAACTGAATAGATATAGAGAATGTAAGCTTATAGTGGTTTGATCATTTTTTCACATTATGAGCCGTAGATACGACACATAATATTTCATGGCGTAGTAGTATGTTCATTATGACTTTTATTAAAATTGATTGATAACACATAAAGGGTTCTTCTTCGTTCGTGTGAATCAGATGATTCTGGTGTTGGCATTAGTTTCCCCGATGTTTTTCTAGAAAGACATCGGGTACTTACGGGAAGAGCCACGAGAAGGTTGCCAACATCCCTAAGTGAAAGTGGTACTGTGGAACCGATTGGATTCGAACTTCGAAAACCCAGGTCTTCAGTCCGTGTCGTTATCCACTTAACCACCGTCACCTTACAACGTAAAGGCTGAAATAGATGTACCGTAATGAAGGTTTTACTAACAAACAATTACACACATGAAATCAAGTTAAAGATGGCGGGATTTCTGATTTTCCACCTCACGGGAAGGAGTAGATAACTATGTGCTTTAGTTGATCGCACTATAATACCTAACATAGAACGACTTGTATAATTAATAACAATCAGAATCAAAGATTTTGGCTACGGTACTTATCTATCTTCTTAATACCCCGACTAAGAGTAAAGAATATCAATGTTATTCTTCAAAATTACGAAATTGACTAATATTGATAAGTCTGAAGAATTAAGAAGGATGGGCCATTGATATATGTAGGCTGTTTTTCCTTGGTCGGTTTCGGGCTGCAACTTCGCACCTCGGTTCGTCATTTGTATGCTAACCTCGGTACGTGTTTTGTATGCTAACCTCGGTACGTCTTTTGTATGCTAACCTCGGTGCGTCTTTTGTATGCTAACCTCGGTACGTCTTTTGTATGCTAACCTCGGTACGTGTTTTGTATGCTAACCTCGCTGCGATGTTGGAGGTGAATCGAAGTAAATCTCAGCCTTTTAGATTATTCAAATCTAATTGTCAGCGACATTCGCTTTTATACACGTGTGTTTAAAAATGTGCTTCACATGTTATGGCTGAACTTGATCTTACCCATGATGTCTTCACAGATTGCTTGCCTCAGGTTATAATAATTCCCATATTCCAACTAATTAACAATACTTGTATTGAGCAATTTCGTGATTAGATGGGTAGACTTGGAAATAAGATGTTATGTTATTATGACAGAGGAACATTAACTATGCAAAATATTGGGGATTATTCAATCGTACACAGAAGTGTGTATCGCTGCAAGTACCCTTTAGCATGATAGGCAGCCCTATTGACATATGCAAATTATTATTTTGGTACTTGCAATTAGTGTTGTCGTGATTTTATGGGCATACTTGGAAATAAGGTGTTATGATATTATGACAGATGTTGTGTTATTATGCAAAATGTAAAGAATTATGCAATATTACACATAAGTGTGTATCACAGTACCATTTAGCATTATAGGCAGCCCTTGCAAGGTACTCAGCGTCGACCTTTGTCCGGAACTTAAGCTTAAGAAAAAATATTAGGGTGCAGAAAGTGATCACGGTCACATCTCGATTTGATGTCGAATGAATTTTTCATTTAAAAGATCATAACGGTGGTACATATGTACCCACCAAGCCTATATCGACAAACAATACTTTGTTTTGTTTTCGACTGTACTTTAAGTAATGCGAAGCATATTAAAGTTGTAATGGCTTAAAAAGTTGAATCACTAAATTTGACAAGTCTACAAAGATAAGTAACAAAATATGTTACCTCCATTCACCCGAAAACAATATCGGAATGCTAGGCATTTAGATTCATCAACTTAGTATTCATATCTATTAGCTAGGCATTTAGATTCATCAACTTAGTATTCATATCTATTAGCTAGGCATTTAGATTCATCAACTTAGTATTCATATCTATTAGCTAGGCATTTAGATTCATCAACTTAGTATTCATATCTATTAGCGAGGCATTTAGATTCATCAACTTAGTATTCATATCTATTAGCTAGGCATTTAGATTCATCAACTTAGTATTCATATCTATTAGGCTGAATTTGTAATGGAAATCGTTACTACTGCACTCTTTACAAGAAGTGATCCTCCCCGTTTTTAACAAGAATGCACTTAGTGTAATTATATGGACGTCTATTGCTCCAAAACAAACGCATGTTTTAGTGCAGATGCAGACAAGATTGCAATTGACATGGCGAAAGAGAGAGAGAGAGGGGGTTGATAATAACCAATTGCTTTTCTCTGAACGTCATTTGGAATTATACGATTAACAAGCTATGCTTACTTTTGTTTTGAGCGCTCGGCTAAAATGTTTCACTAAAATTAAGGTACCTTACTAATAATTTGGAACGGCCTCTGTGTCGACAAGAGAATATACTTAATTGCACTTGTAAAGAAGTACAAAAAAACGTGATTTAGGGAGATTCGTTGGGAGGTGAGCGCTAACGGAATAAGAAGAAAAAGAAAAAGAAGAAAGTGCCGCATTTATATTTGTGAAACGTTGCATTGACTCGTTCAGATAGAGATTATTTCCACATACCATTTGTGCCTTTGTGTTAAAGTTTTGTCACACAATTTGGTACCTTCCAACTGAGTTGTATATATCTGTTTGTTTAATTAAATATTACACGGTATTACAGTTCTTATCAAGGTTTTGTTAATGATGGAAGATTCGTGCTTCACTTCGTATTGGTATTCCTGTAAAAAGAGCTGTTAGTAAAATATTTATCTCAAAGTCAGACGAGGTTCAATTTATTGTGCAGTCACACCAGAACTGGATTTTTGTGCAGAATTCAATAACTTAGGAAATGAATGGATTGTGTCATGGAAGTGAGCATAAACGAAAACACTATGCGAGCTATTAAAAGGATTCACATTGTATTGATGCCGGTTACAGTTTGAAGAGTCCTTGAGAAAAAACGTAAAGAAATTGATCAAGAAACATTGCTTGCTTGCTATAATAAAAAATCGTAGATCAGCAGAGGGTTGCTTCAATTGACGGCCGTCATGCAGCAAAATAGAATCAAACGTGCCATCTGAAATCCGTTAAGAGAAGCTCAACTGTCACGTCAATGCTTATATCACAAACGATGATGTGACAGTAAAAATAGAGATGGACACGGCGAGGACTAGACGTTGCGAATCGAAGAGTCTTTGATCTTTATCAGAAAATTGTTTTCTAAAATAAAAGTAAATACTTAATACTGAGATGTAATCTGAACGTAGTTATGCACATAATGAGGGAGCAGCTTTGAGTGTTACAGTCAGTTTACTTTGTCATAATGAGCCAACTTTTTGCAATCGTGCTCTGTCAGGATTACATGTACATGAAATGAGCGGTTTAACAGAGAAAGTGAAGTTTTCCATTTTCACTTGTTCACCAGAAATATAAACTATTGTTATATGTCTATTACTCGCTTTTAAAGAAGCCATGATGATACTTTTCGCATGTAAATGTAAATCCAGAAAAGGTTTCTTCGACTTTATGAAAGCAAATGTTTTTCTTAGAATATCACGAGATAATACGATTTATTGGCTCTTAAAGGCCTGGAATGCATGGCTTACCAAACATTTATTGATGCCATAATCTAAGTTTTGCACATGAACTTGGGAAATGGTTAGTTAATATTCTTAATCCCGTACTTACATTTTGCCCGACTGTATCTCTGATTCCATTCAATTCCTGTTTTATGCACACAACTCATCTCTATTAAAGGAAACCGAGTTCTTGACATTAATAGTTTGTTTACTAATGTGTCATTGGATGAAAACATTGGTATATGTGTAGATTATCCTTACAATCTCCACAATTTACTGATCAAATTTTGTTGAACCGATTAAGCTTGCTACACAATCTGTTTTCTTTAGCGTCAGAAATATATTGTATTGGCAAATAGCATATCCATGTGTAGCCCTATTTGTCTATCGTTAGCAAACATTTTAGTTGGGTTTTTTGAAAAACTAATTATTTTCTCAAATGACCAAATTGAATTTTCTATAGTCATGGATGCATCCTGTTCAGCTGTTGGCACTGTCTTGCAGCAACAGCACCGGCAACAGATTGTCATATTTTTCCTAAAGATGGACTCCCGCAGAAAGTCGTTACAATACTTTCGGACGTGAACTCTTTGCGATTTACTTAGCTATTAAACATTTTTGCCACGCGTTTGAAGATTACCAATTTGCCATTTATAATTATCATCGTCCACTTACGTTCGCGCTCCTTACTAAGCAGAACAAGAATTTTCCATGTGAATCTAAACATTTGGACTTCATTTCCAAGTTCTCCAGCAACAAACGGCATATATCCGATTCACAGAACACTGTTGCAGACACACTATTTCGTCTAGCCATTAGCGCTATCTCTTCGGCAGTAGATATTGACCTCCATCAAATGCTCCTGATCAGACATCTTCAGAGGATCTGAATCTTTCATCTCCACAGTTTGCGAATTGTAAATTTTAATACATGTCCATTCCTACAGCGGATGAGCAAATTTCATGCGATACTTCTACTGATTCAACTTGCGCACTCGTTCCTGACACTCATCGAAAGACTTTTTTCTCATCTTTTGCACGCATTGACCCACACCGGTGTCTCTGACTTGGTGAAACTAATTTTGACCAGGTGCTTATGGCTTAACATGAGATGTGAAATCACTGGTTGGAACCGTTCCGGCCTATCCTGTCAGAAATCAAAGGTACACAAACACGTGCGAGCCCCCCCACACTCTTTGGCACATTCAGCACCCATTATGCTAGATTCAAACACATACACATTGATTTGGTTTGACCGTGGCCTGTCATCCATAGCTATTATTACTTACTGGTGTGTTTTGATCGTTTTTCACGATGGCCTGAAGCTATTCCACGAAGCGATATATCTGCTGAAACTGTAGTGAGTTATGGTGTCCCAGCAACAATTACCACTGATAATGGCAGACAGTTTTAATCTTGCCTTTCTTAAGAGCGAGCAAAGATACTCGGTGTTAAACGTTCTATGACTACTAGTTATCACCCAGCTTGTAATGGAATGATTTAGCGCTTTCATCGGATATTAGAAGCCGCATTACGTGCAACGTCTGACACACAGCGTTGGATGGAGTACGTTCCCATCGTTCTTCTTGGTTGTCGCTCTGCTATGAAAAAAGACTTGAGATATTCCTCAGCCGAACTGCTTTACGGTACACTATTGGAATTACCTGGTCATATATCCACTCCTGCAGACTAACTGGTAATGGATTTGGAACTCTATGTAAATAGACTTAGATGCTATTTCAGCAGTTTATCACCCATGAACACTCGTCATCAAAGCATCAGGTCAGCTTTACACAAATACATTTTATCATGAAAACGTGTTTTTGTTCGCAGTCACTCGGTTTAACAACCACTAGCACCATATTATTCCGGTCTTTATCGGGTGCTTGATCGTAACAGAAAGTATTTTACTCTAGATATTGGAGGAACTAAAGAAACAGTGTCGGTTGACAGACTTAAGATAGTATATACAGACAACGACACCCTGGAATCCCACGTGCCACCCACTATAACATTGCCTGGATTGTCTGATGTAGAATCTTTGGACATTTCCCAGGTATGCCTACCACTCACCTAACCACTACACGTTCTGGTAGACATGTACATTGGCGAATAAATCTATATATCCCTTCAGTTGATGTATCTCCTTTATTCAGTGACCATACAACAGCTAACTAACAATTTGTATTTAGAATGTGCAACTCAATAAAAATTTATAGAAAAGTAAAAAAATATTTTAAAGAATCGTTAATTCTGTCTACAACACATTATTTAAGTAATTTGTTTCTTTTTTGCTCATCCATACATATTTAATATTTCACACAATAATCTGATTTAAAACGGATTCCGTACTTAAATCTCAAGATAAAGACGGTGTTCAGTAGGGACCTCCAATTGGTTGTGAACTATTTATCCCCCCCTATATATAACACGATGTAACTTTAATTTAGATTAAGATTATCAACAAAACTTTTTTATCATTCAAAAGAGGATACATTAAATAAACTGCTGATGATTTTTTAGAATTTTTTCCAGCATACGAAACTCATGAAAATGTGAAGTTAAAATGTTGTGTACTTTTTTTTACGTGATAAACTAACGTTCTTATGTATAAGCATTTATGTGCGCTGTGATAGGCACATTTTTAATAAATCTCGCATAAATCAAGTTATGGCCAGATCTTCACGAAATTTTCAATACTTATTCATTATAGGACTAATTTATCTTTAAAATGCTGTTTTCCTAAAATATATTAGGGAAAATATTTTTTTTACGTGATTCCCCCCCCCCCCCTGTTTCATTTTATGAAATATTGAACGAAATATATTGTCATCCGGCGATTTTTTTTTCTTATATAAAACTAAACTCTTTTAAAAAACACATTGGATTAATTTTATTAAATTTTACGTAAACTGTTTTAGTAAACTGGTCCGTGAATGCACAAATAAAAAGTGGAAATAAAAGCAATATTATTATGTTTTGAATTTTTTTTTACCTTTTCTCAATAAAATATACTGTGATTTATTGAAATGCAAAAAAAAAAAAAGTTTTACGAAATAATTTTTATTTTCAGAGACATTTATTCATTTGATCGTATTGATCGAGTTTATCGGTTTTAAACATCATTTTTGAACATATTCGTGTTCGAAATTTTTCAAAATATTTTAATATAATATAGCCCGAAGTATTATGAATCGTAAAAGACAAAAGTTGTGGCGGATGTCATATTATGTACTTGCAAAAAACTACTTCATTTGCTAGAAGTAAGAAATTTTTTTTGCACTAACTGATTTTGCCGCAACTATGGAACGCAATACTAGCCATAATTAACACGTCAATTTTTAAAGTGAAATTGTCCCACGCGCATGCGCATACATTTTTAGAGTAAAATTGGTGCACGCCGCACGCTAATTTGTAAACACTATATATATATATATATTAATATTTATATATATATTTATATATATATATATATATATATATATATATATATATATATATATATATATTAATATATTAAGTTTCGGAATCGCGGCACTTCCACATTCAGTAAAACAGCGCCAAAGTGAATATGTAAGTTATTCAGGCAATTCTGTTTTTTTTTTCAGTAAAAAAAAAGTAATAATCTGTCTCAAGGAAGAAAAAAATGGTTAAAACAAACCGTTAATTTTGTTTACACCATAGTAGTAAAGTAATTTGTTTCACTTCTGTTCATCCGTACATAGATAATATCTTGCCATGTCTCACGCGATGTTTAGTAAACACTACCCCGTGTGTCGTAAAACAAGAAAATTTCGTAGTTTCATCGGACAATGAAGAAGGGTTTCTTTCAGAATTTGATAATGTAACCTTTAACTAAACTATTTTACTTTAAAACAAGTATAACTTTATTTGAGAGAGTTTTTTTTGCAATCGGTAAAGCAAAACGAATGTATGACTTCTTAACGTACACATGAAATAGTGACGTCACCGTTCTTCACATGCAATTGGAGGTCCCTAGTGTTCAGTTTCCACTTCGATAATTTAATCTTTAAATAAGTGTTTTACTTTAAAACAACTTCCTATGAATATAACTTTATTTTAGAGAGATTTAAAAACACAATAAAAGTTACGAAGATGATTTGATTTTTTAAAGAACGCAAAATCGGTGACGTCAGCGATTCTGTGTTGTGTTTTGGAGGAAAACTTTGTAGAAATTTTTATTTTAAGTAAAATTTTTTTCCGAAAGTAAGTAATCAAATAGGTCGTTTAATGTTTTTGGTACTTCTGCAGTTTACGAACCGTAGTTAAATAATGACTTATTATTTAGAAATACATTCTTAATATGGGGAGTGGATTTGTTAACTATTCTGTACTTTCACCAAACAATTTAACAAATAAATTAAATGCATTTGTGAAACTGAAACTCTCGCCGGAATTTATATTATGGAAGACAACATCCGAACCAACACCGTTTGCTGTTAACATACTTCTAAACTAAGTCGGTTAATATTCCGGTTTCCCTAATTTTTCATAATTATTAATTGTTTTTGTCATTAAATAAAATGATAATAATTTTACGCGTAATATTCACCAAAGAGATTTAATTTTCTGCGAACCTGCTTTTCAGTTGCCATCTTAAATGTGACCTCCACCCATCATCTCGGCTCGTTTTAATTAACACATTTTATAATCGTTTCTTTCTTGAAAGCAGATTGTAATAATAAAAATGTAAGTATTGCTTGATTTTACTTGTTTTGGGGGGTATTTTTTTTTACTTCATGGGCGCATCCGAACAGTTTTCAGCCCATTTGGTTTTGTTATAGAAATGAACCAACCTTCCAAGTTTAAATGTAAACGAAAAACGGCCATTTCTGTTTTTTGTTGTTTTTTTCTTTAGTGTTTTTATAGTTTTTTTGTTTCTTTAGCGTTTTTATATAATTTTTTTTGTTTCTTTAGCGTTTTCATATAATTTTTTTTGTTTCTTTAGCGTTTTCATATAATTTTTTTTGTTTCTTTAGCGTTTTCATATAATTTTTTTTGTTTCTTTAGCGTTTTCATAGTTTTTTTGCTTTTCTTCGAGTGCCGTGAAGAATTTTTTGTTGTTACATTGAAAACCGTTGCAAATACGTAGTTTAGTTATTACTCGGTACGTGCAAAATAAATGGCCGACTCTCAAAATGTAAACACATTTTGACCCCCACTTAAATATTTAGTAAAATTCAGGAAATCAACCAATTTTAATGTAATTTTCAATATTTATTAATCAACAATCACGGAATATATATATATATTTTTATATATTAGTTATGTGCAAAAATAGCCGTCTCTTGTACGGACTATGCTTATTAAAAAACGCTTATCATTAATAATTTAATTAGTTTCCGTGTAAACTTTGATTGTGTTTGAAAGATAAAAACCTATTTTTGCACGTTATAGATATTATTAAGACACGTTAAGAATAAATCGACTAACTAAAGTTTTAATCATGTAAAAAAAAATTGATAAAATTGACGCAGTTCGTAACGTAAAAAATAATTTTTAACATTTTAAATAAGTTTTATTTCAAATTGTAATGAAAAACATTGGTAAACAGACGTCATCAATAATTTCAGAGTATTACTAAATTAAAAACTAATACCAAGTTAAATATGAACTTTTTAGTTAAAAATAAACTGAGATCTTAATTGCGTTCATTCACAAATATTTTAATTAAATAAACATTTCCTTGTTTATTACAACAAAATAAGGGTACATAAAAAGAATAAAGAAATTAATGGATAATAATTTTTCAACTTCTATAAACTATTGCAAACCCATTCTTATATATAGTTAAAATGGTAAATTATGACATTTTGTCTTCTATATATTTTGCATAGCGATAGTCAATTGGTAAACAAAGTCGTTTAACGGTTAAGTTATGCTGCGTTTTACTAATTTATGACTTTTGGAGGGATAATTTCACTAATTTTTCGTAAAACGTGTGCATTTTTTAAATTTTTAATTCCGTATCGGATCAAGAGAACAATAGGGACCCCAGATCATTAACACAAGACGCGGGACATATTTTGAAATCACCGGTTGACCTCGCAATACACGTGGTCTCTATTTACAAAACACTTGTAAATAGATCTTTTATTTATGTTAATAAATGCAATATATTTCGGAATTTTTTTTTCTTTTAACATGTTAATATTTATTTTAAGGCAGAGAGTTCATAAATAAAACAAATAAATATTAACCTGTTTTTTTTTTTAAAACATGTTTTTGTGTCACTATTTACAAAACAACTCGTTTTTTTTTTGTTTTAACATGTATACGCTTTTTTAAAAATCGGCTGACTTGTAATCTGTCGTTTTGCAATAAACAAAACAATTTATCATTTTTTTTTTACTTTTATTTACTAAATAAAAAACAAATTTTAAACGCAATTCTATATTTCGTGTTGTGTATTTTAAGAAAAAGTGGATACTTTTTTTTCTTTTCGTAGGGAGGCGAGTAACTAGCGAAGTTTTATTTATTTGTTTATAATTGTTGCTTACAGAAAAAAAAGGAAAAAACTTCACGAGGGCAGAAATGGGGGGGGGGTATGAAATATTTATCACCGTACTTAAGTAATCTTTCGTTTTGTAGGGAAAAATCAAGCTTCCCAAAAAGGGGCACTCTGGATCTTACCTCAGTTTAGAAGGATTTTTCCATACTACACATTGCTCCTAGCCTGAGGAGGCAAAACGGATGATTACGCAAGTTATTTTAATAAATAAACGAAATATATACGCTTTTTAAAAAATCGGCTGGCTTGTAATCTTTCGTTTTGCCTCCCCACGAGGGCGGAGTTAGACTTCAAAAATCAGTTTCTAAACGGAAGCAATTTAAAATTTATGAAGTTTTTTCCTTTTTTTTCTGTAAGCAACAATTATTCCGAAATATACTGCATTTATTAACATAAATAAAAGATCTATTTACAAGTGTTTTGTAAATAGAGACCACGTGTATTGCGAGGTCAATCGGTGATTTCAAAATATGTCCCGCGTCTTGTGTTAATGATCTGGGGTCCCTATTGTTCTCTTGATCCTCAGTATCTTATGACTTTCATTTAATAATTATTTTTGAAATAGTTCCCAAAAACTTATATTTATCTTTCAAGGGATTTTTACAAGTAATTATTTCAAAGTTCAAAATTCAGTGAATATTTATTTTTTCAGCCGCCATGATTACAAATTTCATCATAATTTATTTTTCACACGTAAATATGCAGTTTTTTTTCGTTTAGAGATTAAGTTTAGGCTTTTATCTTTCAAACACAATCAAAGTTTACACGGAAACTAATTAAATAACTAATGATAAGCGCTTTTTAATAAGCATAGTCCGTACAAGAGACGGTCATTTTAGCATGTACCTAGTTATTACGTACCTAACCTTAAATGTAACGGCCTAAAATGCATTAAAAATGGTTTGGAGACGGCAGTGATTCAGTTTAAATACCACTCCCACTGCATAAAACATATAAAAACTGAACATATGGCATGATTTAAAGGAACATTTCAGTATTCATCAATTTAAAAAAAAATAAAGGATGCATTAGTAAACCTGGATAAAAAAACGAACAACTTTTAATTCTACAACACAACTTACTTTTTCTTTTGTTTGTGTTTAGTTTAAAAATATGAATCAGAGAAAAACAGCAAATTATTGAGCATTCCAGAAGGGTTCACGACCGCTGACTTCCGATTTATCCTGCAGTAAATTTCAAGTACGGATGATCATAAATGATAAAAATAACTTTTTTAACGGAATATTTAGAATTGTATTTTTATTATATAATATATATTATGTTGTTTTTAAATTTAAAGAATGTCAATTTTTTCTAACATATTCGTATATTTAGATGTAAACAAAGCATTACATTTACTAACAGATCTATGCGATTAATAATAATATAAAAATAATTCTACAAAAGTCTGTCTAAGCTCTTGATTAGGAACATTCCATAATATTTTGATGGATTATGTTCTTTGTCGACTTTTTTTCTGATTGCAAAACAAAAGAATTCATGAATTCTTAAAAACATTTTGCTCTAATTTAAATATCAACTTGGTTTACTTTATTCTCAGATAAATCACAAGAATACATAAAAATGTAAGTATAATATCCAACTAATCATTTTAACTTTACTGTTAATTTCTTTGTATTTTTGAAAACCAGTTTTTGTTTTGATGTCATTCAGTAGTTTTTTCATTTCAATGTAGAAATATTAAAGTAAACTTTACTTCAATTTTAAAAAAAAATTAATTAGATTATTTTATTTTAAGATTTAGATTTATACTCTAGTAACCAGTTGGGAGATTTCATTTTTAATTATTAAAATATATTTTTTAAAAATAAAGTTTTATAAATATATTTTTAACAATGAGAAAGTAAACGTCCTGTGTCTTTTTATTGTGAAAAACCACAATTGATTTATTATTTTAAAAACTTATTACAGAAAATCTGAACTGCATATATTTAAAGCTCAACACCTTAACCGAAGCTTTGTGGCTTTTAAAGAAAAAAGACAGCTATAATCTTTAAATAATGTTTGAATAACAGGTAATCATCCAAATTTGTAAAAAAATTTAAAGTGTTCATTATTCTTTTAATTTAACTTGTTGTAGAAAAGCCTGATATTCATGCAGTGTTTATCTAACAAGGAAATACTGAATTGGAGCGTAATCTATTGTCTTTGGCATAGATGTGTTCGACTTACACTGCTGACGGTCGCCATTAAAATATATTAGTTGGGGTTATCCATCAAGACATCTTATCCTGCTGACTCTGAATGTGCCTTTCGCTTAGTATGCTGATGTATACTCGAAGGGAAGAGATCTACACTTATTTCTCACATAGGAGCAAAAACCCTTTCTATTAATAAGAATGTTTGGGACATCTACAAGCTCGTTTCAAAGTAAGATACCATCCAATCCTTAAACCTCAAATTTAGTAATTCATTTAAACTACGACAAGTGTAAAGAAATATTGGTTTCAGATGTGACACATTCATTTATATTGTAGCCATATATCGAGATTGCATTCTTGATATTGTTGTCTGGTTATAAGGCTATTGCATTATTTGCCTTAGATTTCACTCACTTTTAGTATTTCATGATTATGTCAACACTGCATGAATATCAGGCTCTTCACACAGAGAAACTAGCTCATTAATAATTTGCAAGTCTCCTGACTTAGAAGTAGATATTCGGCCAGGAGCTTCTATTTCCATCAGGAGCTAAAACCAAAGCAGGCTTTTACCCATTATCAGGACCTAAATTACAATCACGAATTCACTTACCAATTCATATGTTTGCATTGCATCGCCAAGAGTAATAACCTGAGCAGTTATTTTTTTGTTAATCCAGCATATTGTCTTGCTCACTATGGTTCAGAACTACCTTGAATCAACTAGTGCCGTTTATATGGAGATCAGACAGTCCACTCATTTCATCATGCACCGCTGACACATGAACTCTGCTTTCTCAATCTATTCAATAATGGATTTGTTGGAGTCCGCACTTCTAATCAATAGTATCAGTTTTAGTCTTATTTGTCTGCCATCATGCAACTGAGATATGTTTTAATATTGGCAAGTACAAATCTTTCACCTTTGATCGCATAATGTCTGTCAAGTCTTTACTCGGATTTCATTGCTGTTAAGTCTTTCTTTAACCAACATTGCTTTCAAGTTTGACTTTCCCCGTCAAACTTCATTGATTCAAAGTCTTTCTTTAACCATAATCACATTCAAGTTTTCCTTTCCCCGTCAGTACTTTCAACTCTTGATCCAAAAAACAGTGTTTTTAAGTCTTCCTTAAACCATAATTGCTTTAAAGTCATCTTTCAACCGTCATTGCTTTCAAGTTATCATTGAACCGTAATTGCCTAAAAGACTTCCTCTAACAGTCTTTACTTTAAAATTTTACTTAAACCCTCATTGCGTTCAAGGATGTATTCAATGTGAGCAATGCAAAGAACTACTCGTTTTTATAACTGTTACAATAGCCATTATGCATTTTACAGTCGACCTAATGTTTAAATCAGGGAGATTTGCTCTGCCAATTACAATTTGCTGTATTAAGGACTTTTTATGTCAATTGTAAAACATGTGTCACGTGTATATTGAATACCTTGTTTTAAATGGCCCTTGACTGACGTTTAAAGAATAAACACTTTCTTCATCAGTTACTTGTTGTAAAATTTGTTACTAAATAGACTGTTACGACTGTAAAATTTGTGATGACTTTTTTCACCCTAACCATAAACCCTAACCCTAAAAGGAAAAGTAAAAATTGTTTTTCTAAACTTAACCTTAAGCTAACCCTAAACGTACTCTAACCTAACTTTATCCTAACACTAAACTAACACCAATATAAACGATCTGAACCATTACAAAAAACAATTCATCAAAAGAAAACGAAAATAATAATGAAAAAAGCTTTAATTTCTCGTAACAAACAAAATACATTTTCTTCCTCAAATAAATATTTTATCTTCTCTTTTTCAATGGTTTATTATTATTTCTTGTTTG
Organism: Sepiola atlantica; assembly: GCA_963556195.1. NCBI lineage: Eukaryota > Metazoa > Mollusca > Cephalopoda > Sepiida > Sepiolidae > Sepiola > Sepiola atlantica. The sequence continues at coordinate 23,281,355 of OY744549.1, read as the reverse complement.
ATAGTGTCAATTCGTCATAATTCGGCATCTTCTGACTGTTTACATAAATAGCCTGGAGATTTAAATTAAAGTCGGGTTTAGCATGGGTCAGAAAATGTACCAGTACAGTTATCTTTTATGGCATATCCACCCTTTGTGGGTAATTTTGGTGATTTTTAAATATTCATTTTTTTAGTCTCTTCAAATATTTATAGGTTAAATTTTTTAATGAAGAGCAATGGACAATAATTGTCGGATTTATTGCAAGTTCTGTTGATATTAAGTACAATATAAAAAAAGAAAATCATTGTTTTTATTAATGGATAAGTATTGCCACACATATCTTCATTGTATTTTGAAGTTAATCAACAATTAATTTTTGAACTTAATAAACTTGTACATAATAAATTCAATTTTCCTTTTAAGTCTAATATGCTTAATACTTTTATTTGTATAAAATTAATATCTTCTTTAAATTTATCTTCTAATTGTTTTTAATTTTGCAGAATATCAAGCATTCATGAGAATAACAAGTGTCATTGGATTTAATGGATTTACATTCTTTTGCTTACTTGACATGTGGAAATATCTTATGAAAAGATATTTTGAAATTTCCGAATTTCAGACATCAAAAATACTTTAAAAAACGCATACTGCTAATGTTGAAAACTGAAAGTATCGCTTGATTATGGCTGAGAAAATGGTCAGTTTTGTAGAACTATCTAATTATTTAGTAAATTATATTGAACAGAATTCTGAGAATATCTGTATATTGTTATTAGCGAACGTTTAAATATCATCTGGATGAGGTGTATAAGAACTCACTGAATATATCATTTATTTTCTGTTTTCAGCAATCTGCATAGATAAAAGATCATTGCTACTGAATGACAAATCCACAGATCTACTAGTGAGCTGCTACACGACGGGAAACATCAATTACAGTGAAAAACAAGTAATGTTTTCACTGAAACATGAAAAAAATATTAGTCATTACACCTTGAATGATCTACAAATTTCTAAATCCATAAAAATTGAAAAGATGGAAATATCTTATAATAGAATCCGTTTCTCATACTAAAGCACAATACAGAACAATACAGAGAAACAAATGTTACTAAAAACTGTCACATATTTCGACTTTAAAAATGAACAACAAATAAGATACTAGAGATAAACTATATTCTTGTAAAGTATGTGGTTCTACTTTTACAAATAAACACTGGGTATTCAAATGAAATCACATACTAAAGTGGAAACAAATGCTTGCAAAGTATGTAGCGCTTCTTTTACACAGGAAAACAACATATGTTGATACATACGTGAATGCATACTCGAGAGAAACAATATTCTTGTAGATTATGTGGCGCTTTTTTTACAGAGAAACAAAATATGTTGCAACATATTTAAGCTCATACTGCAAAAAAACATATTCTTGTAGAGTATGTGACTCTTCTTTTACACAAAAAAGTATATTGCAACATATGCGAACACATATGGGAAAGAAAGTATATTCTTCTGAAGTATGTTGCTCTTATTTTACATGGAACCAACATATGCTGTAACATACGCGAACTCATACTAAAGAAGTACTAAATTCTTGTGAAGTATGTGTAGCTTATTTAACACCGGAAGAAAATATGTTGCAACATATGTAAACACATACTGCAGAGAAACCATATTCTTGTGGAGGATGTAGCTCTTATTTTACACATAAAACAAGTATGTTGCGACACAAACGAACGCATCCTGAAGAGAAACCACATACTTGTGACGTTTGTGGCTCTTCTTTTACATGGAAAGGAAATATGTTGAAACATATGCGAACGCATACTGGAGAGAAACCATATACTTGTGAAGTATGTGGAGTTTCTTTTACACAGAAAGAAAATATGTTGCAACATATGCGAACGCATACTGGAGAGAAGCCATATTCTTGTGAAGTATGTTGCGCTTCTTTTACACAGAAATCTGGTATGTTGCGACATATGCGAAGGCATACTGGAGAGAAGCCATATTCTTGTGAATTCTGTGGCGCTTCTTTTACACAGAAACAAAATATGTTGCAACATATGCGAACGCATACTGGAGAGAAGCCATATTCTTGTGAAGTATGTGGATCTTCTTTTACATATAAAACAAATATGCTGAAACATATGCGAACGCATACTGGAGAGAAGCCATATTCTTGTGAAGTATGTGGCGCTTCTTTTACACAGAAATCTAGTATGTTGCAACATATGCGCACACATACAGGAGAAAGACCATATTCTTGTGAAGTATGTGGCTCCTCTTTTTCACATAAAACAAGTATGTTGCGGCATATCAAAACGCATACTTGAGAGAAGCCAAATTCTTGTGAAGTATGTGGCTCTTCTTTTATACGAACACATCATATGTAGTTACATATATGCGAACGCATACTGGAGAAAACCCATATACTTGTGAAGTATGTGGCTCTTTTACGCATAAAACAAGTATGTTGCGAGATACTCGCACGCATACTGGAGTGAAACCATATTCTTGTTAAGAATGTGGCTCTTCTTTTGCACAAAAACAACATATGCTGATACATATGCGAATGCATACTGGAAAGAGAACATATTCTTGTGACATATGCTGAGCTTCTTTTACACAGAAACAAAATAGGTTGCAACATAAGTGAACGCATACTGGAGATAAACAGCATACCTGTCAAGTTAGTTGTGCGTCTTTTACAAAGAAACAACATATGTGTCCACATATGAAAAAATATACTGGAGAGAAACCATTTTCTTGTGAAGTTAGTGGCTCTTCTATTACACATAAAACAAGTATGTTTAAGCATATGCGAACGCATACTGGAGAGAAATAGCCGGTGAATATCTGGGGTCCGGTAGGATTGCCCCATCCTTAGGAAAAAAGGAGTGAAACCATATTTTTATTAGTATGTGACTGTTCTTTTCCACAAAACATGTATGTTGCTACATATGCGAACACATACTGGAGAGAAAGTATATTCTTTTAAAGTATGTAGCTGTTCCTTTACACAGAAACAACATATGTTGCAACATATTCAAACGCATACTGGAGAGAAAGTATGTTGCGACATCTTAACACACATACTCGAGAGAAACTACATTCTTGTGCTTCATTTACAAATAAATTATATATGTTACGCCATATGCGCATGCATACTGGAGATTAATAGTACTCTTATAATCCATATGGCTCTTATTTTACTACGAAATCCTATATGTTACTAGAGATGACTGCATACTGGAGAGTAATTATATTCCTGTGATATAGAATGCTCTTCACTTACAATTAAACAATATATGTTATAACATATTCGAACGCATTCTAGAGAGAAAAAAATATTTTTTGCTCAGTATTTGTGTCCTTTTTTGTTAAGACATCAACTACGTTGCATGTTAACACATACTTTTAAAGCATATTTTCGATAAAAAATTATCTTACCTATTTCTACAGATACACTATGTTAAAGCACATCCGAACACATACTGCATAGACACTATATTCCTGTGAAAACTTTTTTAGGCTTAAGGTTAAATACATTTAAGAGAAAATTGATCTGTTCTGATATACAAGACCATTGTAGTTTGACAATATTGATTTAATGCAAATATGGAGAATTATTTTTAAATTGAATAAAAATGTTGAGATTATTTTTAAATAAATTCTTTTTTAATAACAGGTAAATAAATAATGTTTAACATCTAATAAAATAGAAAAGGATGACCTTTCGGATATACTATCAGAAATCAATTTCTATTCAATTAGAGTAAAAGAAGACTTCTAATATCACATCTGTGAATACTATATGGACACATAACAGATTAAATTCCAAGAAACAAAGGCGTGAATTGTATCATGATTTCTTTTAAATATAATATACTCAGTAATCCATTTAAAAAGAGGTCCAAATTGAACTTATAAGAACGATTTGAATCCTAAAATGATATCGCAGAGAGGAATATTATGATCTTGTTCACACAATTAAAAATGTATGATGCATACGTTAAAACACATTCATGAGAACATAGATCTGATCTGATATACAAGACAATTGTAGTTTGACAAGATTGATTGAATGGAAAAATGAAAAAACAATTTCTAATTAAAATAAAAATGTGGAGATTATTTTAAGATAAATGATTGTTTAATAACAGGGATAAAAAGTAATTTTAAACATCTAATAACATTTGAGTATGTCCTTCCGGAATAACCATCAGAAATCAATTTCTATTTACTGAGAGTAAAAGAAGACTTTTAATATAATATCTTTGAATACTGCTATAATACTTTCTCATCAGATAAAATAATCTCAACCAAAAATGAATGTGAATAATAGTGCAGTTTTTTATTCTGTCTTCATAAAATGATGTCAATTTGTTTCGTTTCATTCGTGTCTGCAAAATGTAACATTTACTATTTGTACAATTTACTTTGAAAACTTGATGAGTATTTGTAAACAAATTTGCATATTATTAATAATAGATAGAAAACCAGTATTTTTATTGTTTTTATTAAATTCTTATTAAAAAGTGATAGTTGTTTAATGAAAATGTTATTCTGTGACGAATCGATTTGAAAAGATTGTGTCAAGTTAAACCCATTCCTAGTAAAATTCAGCTACATGGTAAAGTTAAACCCATTCTTACTAAAATGGAGATACTGAATTTGTTGATGGTTCCTAATTAGTTTATGAAATATGACTTTTCATTAGTTTTTATGAAGATTACATCAGTGATAGTCAAAAATATTTTTTCTATTCTAACAAATTTTGTGAAATTAACTTTCATTTTAAAAGTACAGCATTTTTAGCGTGTTGAGATTATTTTTGTATGAGGTCCGTTTTGTAAAATATAGAAAATAAATCTGGTGTTTAGTTAATGTTATTTTCAAAATTTATTTGAATAAAAATCTGTATTCCTTTTTTATTGCTTTTTTATATAAAAAAGGCGATTCCATATTTTTGCCTAATACTCTCGCACAAAATGAAACTAAAATCGTTTTAAGGAAAAGGTAATTACATCAAGCTCATACTGAGATCAAAAAGGTACAGTGTGGGAGGAGGGAGGAGTTTATTTGGTGAAGGGGAAGTTGAATGCGCTGTTAGAATTGGTTATTTTTTCTAAAGAATTGCAGTTATGAGAAAGCTTTGAAAAGAACAAGGGGGCAAGGAGGAGTAGAACACGACAGAAAAGTTATTAAAACCAGGAAAGTGTTTTACATAGCAAAGACAAAGTTTTATTTGCAATATTAACAAATAAGTCGTATTTCAGTGAGAAGGAATGTTTATCGAAACTGTAAACTCATTTTAAGGAAAATGTAATTACTCTGACCTCATGCTGAAATAGAGAAAGAAAAATGTGGATAGAGACATTTATTTGTTAAAGCGAAAGTAAATTGCATTTTTGGAATTGGTTGATTTATTTAAAAGATCATTTGCAGATCATGAATCTGCTGGCTTTTTTCGCTTGACCGTCTTTTAAATTTTAAATCCGAGTAACCTGTGTAAAAACGTCCCCCTTTGCTACTTTTTAGATTATAAGACGGATTTTTTATAACTTCTTCACAAAAAAGAACAGTTTTTAATTAAGAATATGGTTGTTTACTCACTAACTCAAAAATACCTCATGCGATGAACTACACAATGCAGATTTTCATGTATGTCTTTCATTACATAAGAGATGCAAATGTAATCGCTGATTCAGAACTATAATTGGGACATTGACACGTTGAAGTTAACATTAAGGACATCAAAAGCTAACCATAAAATGTACTTCTTATATTAAACACGATGTAAGTTTAATATTATTATCGTAAATTTCATACCAGTCAAAATGAGAACCATAAAATAAACTGCTAATTATTTTTCAAAATTTTTTCAGCGTACAAAAATAATGAAAATGAGAAACTAAAATCGTTTTTACATTATCGACGCATTAAGACTGTTATTGTGTAGTTGCCATTTTGTAAAAACAAGCCCCCATTTGTTTGATAAATCTATTAAAAATCAACTCATGGTCAGATTTTAACGAAATTTTGTGATATTTATTTAGTTTTAGATAAAATAATTTTCAAAATGTAGTTTTCGTAAAAAAATACCATGAATTATATATTTTGTTATCTTGCATCATATTTCATTTTATAAAATCTGAACAAAATATATTATAATCGATCGGAATTTTAATAGTATCAAAAGCGAAAGAGTCTAAATAAACATATCAGATTTACTTTTGTGTTTTAAAACCATAAAGGCTTAGAGAGATGAACCGTGATGAAGGTTTTAATAACAAACAATTACACATATGAAATCAAGTTAAAGATGGCGGTATTGCTGATTATGTACCTCCCGATAAAGGGGAGATAATTCGGTGTCATTAGATAATCTTATTATAGTACTTAATACAGTACGACTTGTTTAATTTATTACATCTTTCCCTCTCCAAAACAATGAGAAAAGAGGTTGTTTATTTTATAGCCGTTTTCCTTTAAGTTCTACTAAGAAAGAAGGAAGTTTCAAAGTCTCTGCATTTATCAGGAGCCATCTGCACTCTAGAAGACATCGATACAGATTTGGCGGTCTAGCTTTTTGCATCAATTTCACTAGGACAGTCAGTTCTGTGCTCAGATACAAGGATCCTCTCACTTTTAACGATAAATATTTTGTTGTTATATGTGGTCAATTCGGATGTGTGTCCGGGTTTGTAGGGATAATACAAATGCTATTGTCACTAGTTCATTTGGAGGCTACATCTCGCACATTGACTGTTGTTTCGACGCCTCATGTGCAGAGTGAGGATTTATGTCTACAAGAGTGCGAGGGTATAGGTGAGTCGTTCTTACCTGATTTGTTATGGTCTCTGGTGTATACAGGTCCCAGCTTAACCTAAGATAGAATAAATGACCCAGAAGTGGATTTCCAGCTTTATTTGAATTTTCCATCATAGGGTAACATTATTTTATGTGCAGAGTAGTGATCGAGTGGAGTGTATCGGTTAGAACGTTTTCCAGTGAGAGAATAGCATGTTACGAGAATATAAAGTTACCTGAAAAGCTTTCGATAGTGTGACATTTAGCTTCTCTCTTAGTCTGTCACCTTTCGGGTGGTATTTACTTGTTTTCCATGTTGCGATTACCTTTTCCGAAGATTGTTTCTGGTTTCCACTGCGATAGAAATCGATAGCCGATCAGAGTGTTTCAAATCTAACATACCAAAAGTCGAAGATAGTTGATTCAGGAAATGAGTGAAGGTTTTGCTGGTCATATCTTTACAGGGAAATGCAAATGAGAAAGAGGAGAATTCGTCAATTACTGTAAAAGAACATTTTTACTCACGTATAGATGATGGTACAGCTCGTTAAAATTCGATATTCAGTCAGTGGAATGACAGTATTGCTTTTATGAGTCTTTCTTTACTACTGGTCATGAATTTTGGTTTCAAATACGGGAAAGACGTATAGGTATTTGTTACAATGCTGACTTGGTCTAAAGAGATAGGAGGGTTCTTTCTCTAGTAAATAGAAAGAAGCGTGTAACCCCAGGGTGACATCATGAAATATGTAATTCATGAATAAATCGGCGAAAATATTTCAGTTCCAGAGCAATAAGCTGAACATTGATTGGGAGAGTTTGATGCGTAACTGACATATTTTATCGTTTTTTATCTTAGATTTGCTAGGGTTGTTCAGTATTAAACTAATGTCATTTTCATCAGTTCTAACCTGAAAGTATCTGCCGAATATGAAGTGATACCACTTACGCAGAGATTCAACTATAGCAGCAGCTTCCTTTTCGACAGCATGATGTTTAATTTCGTTAGTGTTTAGAGTACGTAAGAAAAATGCAACGGGTTGACCTTTTTGATTTAAAGTTGCTACGATACAATAATGACTGACATCAGTTTCATCTTTAATTCTTGATTAGGGTCAACGGTTATTAGTTTAGCATCTTGTAAATTGTTTTAAAGTGATAGTGGAAATTCTTCATTGTGATTCAATGGAAATATTTTGTCAGAAGTTTTTAATAAATTGCTGTAGTAGGAAATCATTCCAATTATCCGCCTCTGAGATTTCGAATTAGAGGGTGATGACATTTCAAGAGGTGGTTTGAGTTGATTCTAGTCGGGCGCTATTTAGTTATTGTTAATAGTTTATCCAAGTATTGTGATTGATGTAGCTGAAATATTTTTTAATGTGATTATTGCTGCATCATAAAATTTTCGGATGCTGTAGTGTTCTTTAGTTTTCCCACATATGATGACATTATCCACTAAGATGAGTGTGTCCAACAATTTTCCTTGTCGATGATTCTGTCGATATTTCTCTGGAAAACACTCCATTTGTAACGCCAAAAGGGAGACGAGTAAATTGGCACAGTTTACGATTTACCTCAAAGACAGTGTATTTGCGATCTGTTTCGCTAATGAGGATTTGATGATACACACATTGGAGATCAAGTGTAATTAAGATGTCATACTGTGCTATGTCTTCTGCCATTATAGAAATATCGGGCATAGGGTAAGCGTCTAGTTCTGTGAATCTGTTTATGGTGTTACTGTAATCGATTATTAGCATTCTTTTTGTGATTTACATTTGACTTTACGATTACTTGGCCTCACCACGTGGACACGGGGGGGGGGACTCTAGAATACCCTCTTTTAACTTTCTTCGCTTATACATGCTTTAATCGATTATCAGCATTCTTTTTGTGAGTTACATTTGACCTTACGATTACTTGGCCTCAACAGCATACCCTCTTTCAACAGTCTATCTGTTTCTTTGCTTATAAAGCTTTAATAAATAATGGTATTACGACGTGACTTAGTTACGATTGGAGGTGTATTAACAGAGAGGGAAAAGAAGAATGGAGGAAGTGAATCATTTATTGGTGGGAAGTTGTTATTTGCAACAGCTCCAATAACAAGTTGATCCCTAGTTCATTAAAATGTCATTATCATCTTTTTTTTTTGTTTTTCTAGATAATTTTCCTATGCTAATATCTATGAACAGGGATTTTATAACTTTAACTACGATGTCAGAATGTGTCGTATTACCAAGAGAGATATCGACTATTGTTTCACCAACAATTTTCGCGTCTTTATTCGGGTCAGCCAGGGCTATTGTTTTTTTGTTGTTTAGGAATTAAGAATTGTTTTAATTTATTGTTGACGGGTTATTTTTATTTACAAATGTTGCCACACTGTGAGAGTATACCATAGCTGTAACTATGGTTTGATTTATCGTACACTGTTAAAGTCATGTTCTTTTTTAGTCAAGCGAGACTGGAAGAGTTAGGATCAGTGTTACATTGAACGGCAGATATTGAAGATCTACATACTTTGGCTCAATGCCCTTTTTGTTTCATTTTTCACAATCCACATTCCTTGCCGGACATGTATGGCGCAGATGGCATAAGTTTGCACATTTCGTAAGGCTTAGCATTTTTTGTACGGAAGCCGGATTGGTATTTTCCTTATATGAAATTATGGGATCAGTAATTAAGTTATTCCTATGTAGTTTGTTTCCACGCCTGTTCTATCGATCTGGCAATTTCGTATGCCCTGTGACGTAACAGGAACGTTTTTCTCAGTCATCACCGTCGAGTGTCAATAGAAGAGATTCCGTTAATGAATGCATCTCGTGTATATTGCTTTGATTCTCTTCAGAAGTCACCGCTTCGAAAGTTGCCAGTCCTGGCTGAGGTTTCCAATTTTTGTAGAAATGCATCGATGTTTTATCCCAGTTATGGAGTTTGAAGGTTATGTGATTTCGAAAGCTTCCATGGCAGAATTAAAATTGTCAGTGTCGCTAATTATCTTCATGTCTACTCAGCCGTTAACTGAATAGATATATAGAATGTAAGCTATGGAATTCACCTTTCAACAGCAGTCGACAGGCGTTTTTCAACACCCCGCAGAAAACGCCAAAATAGGGATCATATGTTTCCGGTCACTGCCCCTGCTGATTAGGACATATAAAAACGTCGTTTGCGACAGATCCGGTCTCTTGCCTCCAGGATTTCTTCGGACACAGCAGGGAGAATTGTTTCGCTCCATCGGTCAATCGCAAGACGATGCGACGACTACCTATCGCGTCAAATCTTTCTGTCTCCCCTTTTCTGACTGCTGGACACACATAGTAAGCTTGGCATTTTCTTTCTCGCTTATCAATTACACACGCACACACGTACACACACACACGTGCGTCTTTCTTCATACAAAACTTATTTAAAGAGACATTGCTTTAAATAACAAAAAGACACTATTTCTTTCAAGCCGTCAAAGAGACATTTATCCAAAAGACGCTAAAAGACTTTCGTCAAATATGGAATATAATTTTTATATGTAAAAATGCAAAATAAATTGTTGTTGTTAATATAAATGTTTGAGTATTGGATATTTTATTTGCCCTTCATTTGTGTTGAATGTTGACGTTTTCCTGCTCGTTTTTCTTCAATATTAAAGAGGAATAGAATGCGTTAGCATCCCCCACAATTTGGTGACCCCGTTGAACATTTATTTAATAAGATTCCAGTATTCAAACAACAATGGCTTTTAGCGACTCGACAGAATGTACACTGACTGTGAATTTGCCAACACACAACCCTACAAACGTACACACGTGGTTTTCTCAGCTGAATGCAATTTTTACGGCGAAAAAGATTACTTCGCAAAATTCAAAATGCGTGTACGTGGTAGAAAAACTACCAGCAGACGTAGCTACAGAAGTCGTAGACCTTTTAGACCACATGCTGCTGGAAAAACCATACGACATTTTGAAGCGAGCCATAATAAGACGAACAGGCAAATCGAACGAAAGGCGACTCCACTACCTTTTCAACAACCTGAATTTAGGAGACATGAAACCATCTCAACTTTTAAGAAAAATGCGCACATTGTTGGGATCAAATACAATGTCCGACACGGTTCTAAAAAAGTTATGGACAGACAAGCTCTAGGCCCACACTACACACATTTTGGAATCACTACCGGACGACTTGAATTTGGAGAAACTTGCAGAAGTAGTTGACAAAATACACGAAAGTAACAACCAAGAAAAGAACGTGTCTTTTAGTGTTTTGATCATTTTCCCACGTTAGGAGCTGTAAATACGACACAGAATCTTTCATGGCGTGGTAGTATGTCCATTATGACTGTTTGTTATTAAAATTGTTTGATTAAACATAAAGGCTGAGATAGATGAAGGTTTTACTAACAGACAATTACACATATGAAATCATGTTAAAGATGGTGGTATTTCTGATTTTCCACCTTCCGCTAAGGGTGGGGATAATTATCGGCCTTAGGTAATCGCAGTATAATACCTCACCGAGTACAATTTGTTTAATTTATAACAATCAGAGTCAAGGATTTTGGCTATGGTACTTGTCTATCTTCTTAAAAACCCCAAATATAGTAAGGAATATCAATGTTATTCTGTAAAATTACGAAATTGACTAATATGGATAAGTCTGAAGAATTTAGAAGGATGGGCCATTGATATATGTAGGCTGTTTTTCCTTGGTCGGTTTCGGGCTACAACTTCGCTGCTCGGTAAGTCTCTTGTATGCTAACCTCGATGCGATGTTTGAGGTTAATCGAATGAAATCTCAGCCTTTTAGATTATTCAAATCTAATTGTCAGCGACATTCGCTTTCACCGATGCTTTATATACGTGTGTTGAAACTTTGCTTCACATGTTGTGGCTGAACCTGATCTTACCCAAGATGTCTTCACAAAGGACTTGCCTCAAGTTATAATAATTCCCCTATGCCAACTATATAACAATACTTGTAATGAGCATTTTCGTGATTAGATGGGTAGACTTGGAAATAAGATGTTATGTTATTATGACAGAGAAATATTAACTATGGAAAATGTTGGGGATTATGCGATCGTACATAGAAGTGTGTATCGCTGCAAGTACCATTTAGCATTATAGGCAGCACTCGGAAGTTACTCAGCGTCGACCTTGGTCCAGAACTGTAGCTTTAAAAAATAGTGGGGTGCAGAAAGTGATCACGGTCACATCTGGCTTTGATGTCGAATTAATTTTTAATTTAAAGGATCATAACGGTGTTACATATGTACCCACTCAGCCTATATCGAAACACAATACTTTATTTTTGTTTTCCATTGTACTTTAAATAATACGAAGCATATTAATGTTGTTTTGGCTGAAAAAGTTCAATCGCAAAAGTTGACAAGTCTACAAAGATAAGTCACAAAATATGTAATCTCCATTCACCCGAAGACAATCCCGGAATGCTTGGCATTTAGATTTATCAACTTAGTATTCATATCTATTAGCTAGGCATTTAGATTCATCAATTTAGTATTCATATCTATTAGCTAGGCATTTAGATTCATCAACTTAGTATTCATATCTATTAGCTAGACCGAATTTGTAATGGAAATAGTTACTACTGCACTCTTTACAAGAAGTGATCAGCTCCGTTTTTAACATGCACTTGGTGTAAGTATATGTACACCTATTGCTCCAAAACAGACGCATGTTTTAGTGAAGATGCGGACCAGATTTGAATTGGCATGGCAACAGTGAGGGAGAGAGGGAGAGAGCCGCGATAATAACCAACTGTTTTTCTCTATGAATGTCATTTGAAATTATACGATTAACAAGCTATGCTTACTTTTGATTTGAGCGCTCGGTTAAAATGTCTTACTACCAATTAAGGCTCACGTACCTGACTAATAATTTGGAACGGCCCCTGTGTCGACAAGAAAATATACTAACTTGCACTGGTAATAATCCGTAGTTGCATGCGCTGTGTAAATATAATAAGTCAATTTATCACAGTTTTATTTATTTTATTAAGAGGAAACGGCGGCGGGCGGCTTTAACGTGCTCATTTGCATATGTGAGATGTCGCTACTATAAGAAACACGAAAAAACGTGATTTCTAAGGCATCCGTGAAGACAGTAGTTAAAGAGTGTAAAGAGTGTCAGTCGATTGATCCGTCGTCCACGCGCTGGCCGAAGGGCAACTTAGACGTCCGCGACATCTGGTATCGAGTGGGGATAGAGATAACCCACTACCAGGGAAGGCACTGTCTGTCGCATATTGACTGTGGGCCTATGCGGTTTTCTGTTTGGCGTTGTCTAAGATAATGATATTACAGAACGGTACCATGGAAGTGTGAAACGGATTGCCGCAAGAAAACTGTGCTGAGAGATGGAGGCAGTTTACTTGTATTACCTCACCCCGAAGGACAATGTGTTATCACTAACTGCCGCTGCCAACATGATCCATCGTTACAAGGTCAGAATGAAGGGCATTGATGTGCTGATCCCTGATGAGCCCGAACAGCATCACTTGAGGTACAAGGTAGGAAATCGTGTTTGGACAAGAATCCCTAGTTGACGGTTTAATCCCCTTACACAGTTGGATGCGTTACGGGCGTGATTAGCTCACATAATGTCCTCATTGATGGGATACCTCGGCACGTAAGGAACCTACGCCCCGTTATCGGCCTGACTGCGTCAGAAAGTGGAGGTGAGAGTGCGCCATCTAATCAAAGTTCATGAGTGATCACGATGCGCGGAGCGAACAGCCCTATACCCAGCATCAATGTAAGTGATAATTCTTCTGCCGACGAGACATGCGAAGAGGAAGCTGTGGTCGTATAACCGCGAAGAGAGGTGGACCGTCCCAGGCCTGGTACAGATGCATCGGATGTTCCCTCTGCAGACGAGTTATTTGACGAGGAAGTCGCAGCCATATAACTGGGAAGAAAACCTGCACCGGGTTCCCACATTTGTGATCATGAGATCCGAGGGTGTGTAGCGGTAAGTATAAGAGGCAGCCAGCTTCTGTGAACAAAGACACCTGTCCGCGGTTGTCGAAGAGAAGACGTTTGTTTTGCTGCTTGTGCGGGGGTGAACCCGGAAACGCCCATTAACGAAAAGTGTAAGTTAAAAAAACAAATTTTAAGACGAAACGGCGGCTTTGGCGTGATCATTTGCATATGTTGGAAGTTCGCTACTATAAGAAGCACGAAAAAACGTGATTTGGGTAGATTCGTTTGGAAGTGAGTGCTAACGTGAGAAGAAAAAGAAGAAGAAGCAGAAGAAGAAAATGCCGCATTTATTTTTGTGAAACGTGGTGTTAACTCGTTCAAAAAAGCAAACAGAGGAAGAAAGTGCCGCATTTACTTTTGTGAAACGTTGCATTGACTCGTTCAGATAGAGATTATTTCCACATACCATTTGTGCTTTTGTGTTTCATTTTTGTCACAAAATTTAATACCTTCCAACTGAGTTGTATTTATCTCTTTGTTCAATTAAATATTACACGGTATTACAGTTCTTATCAAGGTTTTTTTTGATGATGGAAGACGTGTGCTTCACTTCGTATTGGTATTGGTGTAAAAAGAGCTGTTGGTAAAATATGTATCTCAAAGTCAGACGAGGTTCAATTTATTGTGCAGTCACACTAGAACTGGATTTTTGTGCAGAATTCAATTACTTACGAAATGAATGGATGGTGTCATGGAAGTGAGCATAAACGAAAACACTCTGCGAGCTTTTAAAAGGATTCACATTGTATTAATGCCGGTTACAGTTTTAAAAGTCCTTGGGCAAAACGTAAAGAAATTGTTAAAGTAACATTTCTTGCTTGCTATAATAAAAAATCTTGGATCACCAGAAGGTTGCTTAAATAAACGGCCGTCATGCAGCAAAAAAATCAAACGTGTCATCTGTAATCCGTTAAAATAAGCTCAACTGTCACGTGAATGCTTATATCACAAATGATGATGTGCCAACAAACAATAGAGATGGACACGGTGAGAACTAGACGTTGCGAATCGAATAGTTTTTTTTTTATCCCTATCAGAAAATTGTTTTTTAAAATAAAAGAAAATATTAATAATACTGGGATTTAATCTGAACGTTGTTATGCACATAATGAGGGAGCAGCTTTGAGTGTAACAGTCAACATACTTTGTCTTAAGAATTCAACTTTCTATGGAAAAAAGGCCGTGACATTTTCAATTGAGTTCTGTCAGGATTGCATGTACATGAAATGAGCGGTTTAACCGTAAAACTGAGGTTTTCCATTTTTACTTGTTCACCAGAAATATAAACTATTGTTATATGTCTATTACTCGCTTTTAAAGAAGCCGTGATGATACTTTTCGCATAGAAATGTAAATCCAGAAAAGGTTTCTTCGACTTTATAAAAGCAATTGTTTTTCTAAAGATATTGACGGGATGATACGACCTATGAACTCTACGTAAATATACTTAGATGCTATTTTAGCAGTTCATCACCCATGAACACTCGTCATCAAAGCATCAAATCAACTTTACATGAAGACATTTTATCATGGACACACGTTTTTGTTCGTAGCGACTCGGTTAAACAACCACAATTGTTCCGGTTCTTATCAGGGGCTCGATCGCAACAGAAAGTATTTTATTCTAGATATTGGAGGAACTAAAGAGACAATGTCAGTTGACAGATTTAAGCGAGCATATACAGACAACGACACCCTGGAACCCCACGTGCAACCCACTATAACATTGCCTGAATTGTCTGATGTAGAATCTTTGGATATTTCCCAGTTATGTCTACCCACTCACCTAACCACTACACGTTCTGGTAGACATGTACATTGGCGAATAAATCTATATATTCTATCAGTTGATCTATCTCTTTTATTCAGTGACCATACAACAGCTAACTAACAATTTGTATTAAGAATGTGCGAATCAATAAAAATTTATATAAAGAATCGTTAATTCAGTCTACAACAACATAATGTAAGCAATGTGTTTCCTTTTCGCCCATTAGGGACCTCCAATCGCAGCCACAGAATCGCTGACGTCACCGGTTTCTGCGTTCTTTAAGAAATTCATACATTCGCGTTCCATGTAGTGTTTTTTAAAATCTCCCTAAAATAAAGTTATACTTATAGGAAGTTGTTTTAAAGTAAAATAGTTCATTTAAAGATTAAATTATCTATTTGGGAAAGAAACCCTTCTTTATCTTTCGATACAAGTACGAAATTTTCTTTTTCTACGGCTGGATGTCTTGTTTACACAAAAAATTAGCATTATCATGTGCGACATTGCGAGTTGTTATGTACCTATGGATGTCTTAACATGATAGAATTAATTACGTTCATTATGTTGTAGACAAAATTAACGTTTTTTTTTTACATTTTCCTTGAGTTGCACATTTGTTAGCATTTGACTTAAATTTGGGTTAAATTTTATATAATAAAAATTAAACTGAAAATGGAGAAAGTATTGTGGTTTGTTAATGATTAAAAATATTCGTTTATTGAATAATAAAAATTCAAAGTAAAAATAAGTTTTTATTTCGAAATTTCGAAAGAAAATTCTGAATGGATAAACATTTTAATTTGAAAAAAGAAAAATAATAAAAAGTATTATAAATATATAATAATAATAAAATAATAATAATAATAATAATAATAATAATAATAATAATAATAATAATAATAATAATTAATACTTACTTTTGTCAACTTTTTTTTTTTAGAATGAGCTTAGCTCTACAAATTAATTAGCGTGCGTCAATTTCACTCTAAAAATGAACCGCGTTAATTATGGCTAGTATTGCGTTCCATAGTTGCTGTGAAACTAGCTACGGCAAAAAAGGCTTTCTTACTTCTAGCAAAATGAAGGACTTTTTTTCCAAGTACATATGAGGTCGACGTATACAAAGTTGTATACGACCTCAGGTCCTATACAACTTTGGTCTTTTACGATTCCTAATACTTCGGGCTATATTATATTAAAATATTTTGAAAAATTTAGAACACATATTTTCACAAATGTTTTTAAACATTTTGACTAACCGATAAACTCGATCAAATGAATAAATGTCTCTGAAAATAAAAATTATTTCGTAAAAATTTTTTGTGGGGGAGCATTTCAACAAATCACAGTATATTTTAATGAGAAAAGGTAAAAAAAAATTCAAAACATAATAATATTGCTTTTATTTCCACTTTTTATTTGTGCATTCACGGACCAGTTTACTAAATATGTGGACGTAAAATTTAATAAAATTAATCCAATGTGTATTTTAAAAGACTTTAGTTTTATATAAGAAAAAAAAACCCGCCGGAACTGAATATATTTCGTTCAATATTTCATAAAATTAAATAGGGGGGGGAATCACGTAGAAAAAATATTTTCCCTAATATATTTTAGGAAAACAGCATTTTAAAGATAAATTAGTCCTATAGTGAATAAGTGTTGAAAATTTCGTGAAGATCTGGCCATAATTTGATTTATGCGAGATTTATTAAAAATATGCCTATCAGAGCGCGCAGAAATGCTTATACATAAGAACGTTATTTTATCACGTAAAAAAAGTAAACAACATTTTAACTGCACATTTTCATGAGTTTCGTAACCTGGAAAAAATTCTAAAAAATCATCAGCAGTTTATTTTATGTATCCTCTTTTGAATGGTAAACAAGTTTTGTTGATAATCTTAATCTAAATTAAAGTTACATCGTGTTACATATATGGGGGGGGATAAATAGTTCACAACCAATGGGAGGTCCCAATCGCTCATCCATACATATTTAATATTTCATATAATAATCTCATTTGAAAGCGGATTCCGTACTTAAATCTTAATATAAAGAAGGTGTTCAGTTCCCAGTTCGATAATTTTATCTTTAAATAAATGTTTTACTTTAAAACAACTTCCTATAAATAAAACTTCATGTTAGGGAGATTTAAAAACACAATAAAAGTTAGGCAGATGATTAGATTTTTTAAAGAACGCAAAATCGGTGACGTCACCAATTTTGTGTTGTTTTTGGAGGACAACTTTTGTAGAAATGTTTAATTTAAGCGATTTATTTTACAAAATTAAGTAATCAAATAGGTCGATTAATGTTTTGGTACTTCTGCAGTTTACGGACCGTGGTGAAATAATGACTTATTATTTAGAAATACATTCTTAATATGCGGAGTGGATTTGTTAACTATTCTGTACTTTCAACAAACAATTTAACAAATAAATTAAATACATTTGTGAAACTGAAACTCTTGCCGGAATTTACATTATGGAAGACAACATCCGAGCCAACACCGTTTGCTGTTAATTTACTACGTCGGTTAATATTCCGGTTTTCCTAATTTTTTATAATTATTAATTGTTTTTGTCATTAAATAAAATTATCATAATTTTATCCGTAATATTCACCAAATAGATTTAATTTTCTGCGAACCTGCTTTTCAGTTGCCATCTTAAATGTGACCTCCACCCATCATCTCGGCTCGTTTTAATTAACACATTTAATAATTGTTTCTTTTTTGAAAGCAGATTGTAATAATAAAAAAGTAAGTATTGCTTGCATTTACTTGTCTTGGAGGTTTTTTTTTTTTACTACATGGGCGCATCCGAACCGTTTTGAGTCCCTTTGGTTTTGTTATAGAAATGAGTCAACCTTCCAAGTTTGCATGTAAACGAAGAACGGCCATTTTATAGATTCGTCTCCAATCGGCTGTTTTTTTTTTTTTTTTTTTCTTTAGTGTTTTTATATTTTTTTGTTTTTGTTTCTTTAGTGTTTTTATATTTTATAGTTTTGTGTTTCTTTAACGTTTTTATAGTTGTTTTTGTTTTTTTTCGAGTTAAGTGAAATTTTTTTTTTACATTGAAAACCGTTGCAAATACGTAGTTTAGTTATTACTCGGTACGTGCAAAATCAATGGCCGACTCCCAAAATGTAAAAACATTTAGACCCCCACTTAAAAATTCACTAAAATTCAGGAATTCAACCAATTTTAATGAGATTTTCAATATTTATCAATCAACAATCACGGAATATAATTAAACCATTATTCTTTTTAAAATCTTAGTGAAAATGTATTATATTATTAAAAACAAAATACACCTTTACTAAAATTATATTTTTATATATTAATAAAGAAAATGCATTACTTTTTTTTGTTTTTATGTAAATAATGCATCGTAGATGTTAACAATTAAAAATAATTTTTTAAATATTTTTTATATATTACGAAAAATGCTCCTAAATACCGTGTTAACAAAACTACTATAACTCGAAGAATGATTAATTTTTTGAATCAGCTATATTATTATTGAATACAGCATTGGTTAATCAATATTTTCACCCAAAAATAATATAATTGCAAAAAATATTTCATGTGATTTTAATGATTACAGTTTCTGGGAAAATAAAAAAAATGCGACATAATTATATTTCCCTTTCATACGTGAACGTGGCATTATCAGCGCAAGAAATTTTTTTATATAATCTTTAAAATAAACCAAAAATTGACAAATTTGTGAACCAAGAACTTAACGAAAAAAAGAATTTAAAAAATGGGATAATTTTTACTAACGATGGACTTGGATTGGTATGGTACAGAAGGGGGTTCTGTAATAACCAGGTGGTATTAGCCTTCCAACGACCACTCACTTTTACACCGTCCTCAAAATTGTATTTCTAGAGATTCAACAATTTCGTTCATTTCACTATTCATCGTCAATAATTTCGAAAGATTTTTCATTAAGAAATATTTAAGTTAAACACAATTATCTATTAATAAATAAAGACAATTCAAACATGACATTTTCTTTCAAAATTGAATTCAGTTTATCAATAAATAACTGTTTTAACTTTTTCAATGAATAAATTGTCAGTGTAGTCATTGACTTTAAATTTACTTTTTCACACTTAAAATAAAAAATACATTTTATTTGAAAAAGAATCAATGTAATGTATCGTTACGACGCGTTAAAAATAAATCGAATAACTAAAGTTTTAAATCATGTAAAAAAAATTGATAAAATTGTCGCAGTTTGTAACGTAAACATAATTTTTAACATTTAAAAAAGTGTTATTTTAAATTTTAAGGAAAAAAACATGGTAAACAGACGTCATCAATAATTTCAGAGTATTATTAAATTAAAAACTAATACCAAGTTAAATATGAACTTTTTTAGTTAAAATAAACTTAGATCTTAATTGCGTATGTAGCGCTCAGACATAGGACCTATTTCTTCTTGTCAGCTGTAGGCAGTTTGGTCATACACTGACCAATAGTCTTACAGGGCATATGATTCTCTAGCTGTCCCCAAACGGACTACTTGGACAGTGGAGTCTAGGGACGAGATCGTGAGAGATAAACAAGCAGCAGCAGCCGTCTCCACTGGGAATGTATTTGCTGACGACCTGGCAGCCTCTTTTCTTCGCTGGGACACAGTTCCAACCATCTTTTAAATAAAACCTTTTTGTTGCCTGTTACTCGTTTGTATTTGTTCAATTCATTTTGTGCGATAAATGTAAGGAAGGGACCAACACCCCTTCAATTACACGTACACTCACAAATATTTTAATTAAATAAGCATTTCCTTTTTTATTATAACAAAATAAGGGTACTTAAATTTGTTTATAACCTTAAAAAGAATAAAGAAATTAATGGATAATAATTTTTCAACTTCTATAAACCATTACAAAACCATTTTTATGTATAATGTTAAAAATGATAAATTATGACATTTTTGTCTTCCATATATTTTGCATAGCGATAGTCAATTGGTAAACAAAGTAGTTTACCTGTTAAGTTATGCCAGATTCTACTAATTTTTGACTTTTGGGGGGATAATTTTGCACATTATTAGTAAAACGTTCGAATTTTTAATTCAGTAACTTATGACTTTCATTTAATAATTATCTTTGAAATAGTTCCCAAAAACTTATATTTACATTTGAAGGGCATTTTACAAGTAATTTTTTCAAAGTTCAAAATTCATTGAATATTTGTTTTTTAGCCGTTATGATTACATATTTAATATAATTTCTTTCTGACTCAGATAAATCACAGAATACATAAAAATGTAAGTATAATCTCCAACTAATCATTTTAACTTAACCGTTCATTTCTTTGTATTTAAAAAAATCAGTTTTTGTTTTGATTTAATTCAGTACTTTTTCACTTATATGTAGAAATATTAAAGTAAAGTTTACTTCAAATTATTTATTTTTAATTAAATTATTTATTTTAAGATTTAGATTTATAGTCTAGTAACCAGCTGTGAGATTTGATGTTTTAGTATTAAAATATATTTAAAAATAAAATGTTATGAATACATTTTGAACAATGAGAAAGTAAATGTCCTGAGTCTTTTTATTATGCAAAACCGTAATTGATTTATTATTTTACAAACTTATTACAGAAAATCTGAACTGCATATATTTATAGCCCAACACCTCTGTGGCCTCTTAAAAAACAGACAGCTTTAATGTTTAAATAATGTTTGAAAAACAGGTAATCATCCACATTTGTAAAAATTTAAAGTGTTCATTATTCTTTAACTTAAATTTTTGTCGAACAGCCTTATATACAACAAACTAATGCATAGATCAGCTCAACTTACACTGTTGACGATCTCCATTGTACACTGATTTCTCACAGGGAGAAAACCCTTTCTGATAATAATGTTTGGGACTTCTTCAAGCTTGATTCAAAATAGGAAACCATCCAATCCTAAGACTCACAATTTTAGTAGTTCATTCAAAGTACAAGTGTTCAGAAATATTGGTTTTAGATGTTACATTTTCATTTATATTGTAGCCATATACCGAGATTGCGTTCTTGAGATTGTTGTCTGGTTATAAGGCTATTGCATTATTCGCCTTAGATTTCACTCACTTTAATTTTTTCATTGTTAAGTGAACACTGCATCAATATCAGGCTCTTCAGCAACAAGTACTCATACATCAACACACACAGAAACTGGCTCATCAATAACTAGCAAGTCTCCTGACTTAGAGGTAGATATTCTGACAGGAGCTTCTATTTCCATCAGGAGCTAAAACCAAAGCAGGCTTTTACTCATTATCAGGACCTAAATTACAATCACCAATTCACGTACCAATTTATATGTTTGCATTGCCTAGAGTAATAACCTGAACAGTTATGTTTTTGTTAATCCAGCATATTGTCTTGCTCACTATGGTTCAGAATCACCTTGAATCAACTAGTGCCTTTTATATGGAGATCAGGCAGTTCACTCATTTCATCATGCACCGCTGAATCATGAACTCTGCTTACTCAATCTATTCAATAATAGATTTGTTGGAGTCCGCACTTCTAATCAATAGTATCAGTTTTTAGTCTAATTTGTCTGTCATCATGCGACTGAGATAGGTTTTAATATTGGCAAGTAGAGCTCTTTCACCTTTGATCGCTTTATGCCTTCCTTCAACCGTAATTGCTGTCAAGTCTTTCCTCGGCTGTAATGTCTGTTAAATCTTTCTTCAAACAACATTGCTTTCAAGTATTCTTTCAAACTTAATTGATTCAAAGTCTTTCTCTAACCATAATAACATTCAAGTTGTCTTTCCCCTGTCAGTGCTTTCAACTCTTCATCCAAACAACAGTTTTCAAGTCTTCCTTAAACCATAATTGCTTCATAGTCGTCTTTCAACAGTCATTGCTTTCAAGTTATCCTTGAACCGTAATTGCCTAAAAGTTTTCCTCAAAAAGTCATTACTTAAAAATTTTACTTCAACTCTCATTGCGTTAAATGAGGTATTCAATGTTAGCAATGCAAATAACTACTCGTTTTTATAACTGTTACAATAGCCGTTATGCATTGCACAGTCGACCTAATGTCGTTTTAATCAGGGAAATAGGCTCTGCATATTACAATTGGCTTCATTAAGGACTTTGTATTCTTCATTTTCTTAGTATCTTCAAATATTTATAGGTTAAATTGTTTAACGAAGAGCAATGGACAAGAATTGCCGGATTTATTGCAAGTTCTGTTGATATTAAGTACAGTATTAAATAAGAAATTCATTCTTATTTTTAATGCATAAGTATTGCTACAAATATCCTCATTGTATTTTAAATCTAATCAATAATTAATTTTGGGACTTAATAAACTTGTACAATATAAATGCAATTCTGCTTTTAAGTCCAATATGCTTAATAATTGTGTTTGTATAAAAGTAATATCTTCTTTAAATTTATCTTTTAATTGTTTTTAATTTTGCAGAATATCAAGCATTCATGAGAATAACAAGTGTCATTGGATTTGAATGGATTTACATTCTTTTGCTTACTTGAAATGTGGAAATATCTGACGAAAAGGTATTTTGAAATTTCAGAATTTCAGGCATCAAAAATACTTTTAAAAATGCATACTGCTAATGGTGAAAACTGAAAGTATCGCTTAATTATGGCTGAGAAAATGGTCAGTTTTGTAGAACAATCTAAATATTTATAAAATTATATTGAACCGAATTCTGAGAAATTCTATGATGCGGTGTATAAGAACTCACGGAATATGTAATTTAATTTATGTTTTCACCGATCTGCATGGATAAAGATCATTCCTCCCTAATGTAAATCCACAGATCTACAAGTGAGCTGAGACACGGTGGGAAACATCAATTACAGTAAAAAACACTGAGAAAAATATAGTCATTGCCCTTCAATTATCAACAAATTTCTAAATCCATAAAAATTGAAAAGATAGAAATATCTTATAATTCAATCTGTTTCAAAGACTAAAACACAATATAGAACAATACAGAGAAACACATTTTACTAAAAACTGTCACATGTTTCGAATTAAAATATGAACAACAAATCTGATACTAGAGATAAACTATATTCTTGTAAAGTATGTGGTTCTAGTTTTACAAATAAACACTGTGAGTAGTCAAATGCAATCACATACAAAGAGAAAACAAATGCTTGTGAAGTATGTAGCACTTCTTTTACACAAGAAAACATATGTTGATATATGCACGAATGCATACTCGAGAGAAACAATATTCTTGTAGATCATGTGGCGCTACTTTTACGAGAAAGAAACTATATTCTTGTGAAGTATGTGACTCTTCTTTTACATGGAACCAAAATATGTTGTAACATACGCGAACACATACTAACGAGAAACTATATTCTTGTGAAGTATGTGTAGCTTATTTTACACAGAAACAAAATATGTTGAAACATATGCAAACGGATACTGTAGAGAAACTACACACTTGTGAAGTATGTGGAGCTTCTTTTACACAGAAACAAAATATGGTGCGACATATGCAAATGCATACTGGAGAGAAGCTATATTCTTGTGAAGTATGTGGCTCTTCTTTTACACGGAAAAGACATATGTTGCAACATATGCTAACGCATACTGGAGAGAAACCACATACTTGTGAAGTATGTGGCTCTTCTTTTACACAGAAACAAAATATGTTGCTACATATGCGAACACATACTGCAGAGAAACCATACTCTTGTGATGTATGTGGATCTTCTTTTACATATAAAACAAGCATGTTGCGACATATGCGAACGCATACTGGAGAAATGCCATATTCTTGTGAAGTATGTGGAGCTTCTTTTACACAGAAACAAAATATGTTGCGACATCTGGGAACACATACTGGAGAGAAGCAATATTCTTATGAAGTACGTGACTCTTCTTTTACATGAAAACATCATATGTTACTACATATGCGAACGCCTTCTGGAGAATAATCATATTCTTTTGAAGTATGTGGTGCTTCTATTACACAAAAATCTAGTATGTTGCAACATACGCACACACATACTGGAGAGAAACTATATTCTTGTGGCGTATGTTGCTCTTCTGTGGCACAAAAACAACATATGTTGATACATATATGAATGCATACTGGACAGAAACCATATTCTTGTGACATATGTCAAGTTTCTTTTACACAGAAATAAAATATGTTGCAACAGATGTGAACGCATACTGGAGATAAACCATTTACTTGTGAAGTATGTTTATGCATATGCACACGCATACTGGGGGAAGTAGCCGGTGTATGTCTGGCATCAGTTAGGATGCCTCATTGACAGCAAAAAAGGAGAGAAATCATAATTTTGAAGTATTTGTGTGTTCTTTTTCTAGAAAACAAGCATGTTTCAACATATAAGAACGCATACTGGAGAGAACCATATTCTTGTGAAGTATGTAGCTCTTCTTTTACATAGAAACAACATATTCTGCAACATATGTGAAGGCATACTGGAGGGAAACAATTCTCTAGTGAAGTATGCGATTCTTGTTACACAAGGGAAGAAAGTATGTTGCAACATCTGTGCACACATACCAGAGAAAACTATCTTCTTGTGATGTATGTGCATCTTCCTTTACAAAGAAATGATATATGTTACGGCATATCCGCATGCATACTGGAGATTAACTATATTCTTATCAGCTATATTATCGTGATATATAATGCTCTTATTTTACTACGAAATCATATGTTACTAGAGATGCACATGCATACTGGTGAGTAATTATATTGCTGTGATATAGAATGCTCTTCTCTTACAAGTAAACAACATATCTTATAACATTCATACGCATTCTGGAGAGAAACATTATTTTTTCTAAGTATTTGTGTCTTCTCTTATTAAGAAATCAAGTACGATGCATGTTAACACATACTTTTGAAGCATATTTTTGAGAAAAAATTATCTTACCTTTTTCTACAGATACACTATGTTGAAGCACATCCGAACACATACTGCATAGACACTATATTCCTGTGAAATATGTGGATCTTCCTTTTCAAACAAATCCAATACTCTGATGCTAAAAATGAACCATATTCTATTAAAGTAGTTGGTTAATTTATAATATAACAGCATATGTTGCAACACAGGCGAATGCCTACACGAGCGGATCTATTATATTTTGCATTGTAATATTTTATTACACATAAGACACATGCTGTGCTGCATATGCGAACACATACTAGAGGGAAATTATATTACTGTGAAGTGTGGCTTATTTTTATTTTTTGAAATATGTTGCCTTTCTTTTTCAAAGAAATTCAATACGTCGCAGACTATATTCTAGACAAGAGAAAATATTATTGTGACGTATATAGCTATTCATGTGCACAGAGATTTAGTATGGGAAGCGGACGATAGAAACACAAATTCTGTTAAGTATGTTACTATTTTTCACTAAAAACTTATACTGGAGAAACAACATATTTTTGTTAGTTATGTGCCTTTTCTCTAACACAGAAACCAAGTTGGTTACAACATATGTTGACACATACCAGAGATAATTTCCAGTAATCAAAGGCGTCACTTGGATCATGGTAAAAAATTATTTGTAAATACCTGGCTAATATAACCGGAAAACCAAGTTAAAAGAGGTCCAAATTGCACTAATAAGAACGGATTGAATCCTTAAATCATTTCACTAAGAGAAATATGTATATCTTGTTCACACAAATAAAATCGTTTTGATGCTAACGTTTAAATACATTTAGAAGAAAATAGAGCTGATCTTATATACAATACCATTGTAGTTTAACAATATTTATTTAATGCAAACATGGAAAACTATTTTTACATTAAATAAAAATGTTGAGATTATTTTTAAATAAATGATTGCTTTATAACAGGTAAATAAAGTAATTTTTAACATCCAATAAAATTTGAGTATGACCTTTCGGATATACTATCAAAAATCAATTTCTATTTACTGAGAGTAAAAGAAGACTTCTCATATCATATCTATGAATACTAAAATAATACTTTCTAATCAAATAAAATAATATCATCTCAAAATGCATATGC
The DNA here is from genome assembly GCA_963556195.1 of Sepiola atlantica. Lineage (NCBI taxonomy): Eukaryota > Metazoa > Mollusca > Cephalopoda > Sepiida > Sepiolidae > Sepiola > Sepiola atlantica. The sequence continues at coordinate 23,254,737 of OY744549.1, read as the reverse complement.
AAAATCGTGCATTTTTTTCTGTATTCGTAAATTAATATGTCTATTTCTTTCTTTTCATGCATGTATAATGTCGACAAAATGTAACTACAATAATACTTTGAAAAGTTGATGATTATTGTTAAAATAAATTGCATATTATTGATATTGGATAGAAAACGAGTATTTTTATTATTTATTCATGAGACATAAATAGTTGATGAAAATGTTATGTGACGAATCGATTTGAATAGATGGTAAAGTTAAACCCATTGCTTGGAAAATTGAGATACTGAATCTGTTGTTGGTTCCTAATTGGTTTATGAACTATGACTTTTTATAAGTTTATATTACATCAGTATAGTAATAAAAATTTTGTTCTATTCTAAAAAAAATTGTGGAATTAACTTTTATTTAAAAAGCACAGCATTTTTAGCGTGTTAAGATTATTTTTCTATGAGGTCAGTTTTGTAAAATATCGAAAATAAATGTTTTTTGTTAATGTTTTTTTCAAAATTTATTTGAATAAAAATCTAAATTCATTTTTTTTTTGCTTTTCTATATAAAAAAGTTGATTCCATATTTTTGTAAAATACTCTCACAAAAAATGAAACTAAAATCGTTTTAATGAAAAAGTAATTACCTCAAGCTCATACTGAGATCATAAAGGTAAAGCGTGAGAGGAGGGAGGAGTTTATTTGATGAAGGGGAGGTTTAATGCGCTGGTAGAATTGGTTATTTTTTCTAAAGAATTTCAATTATATGGAAGCTTTGAAAAGAACAAGGGGCAAAGAGGGGTAGAAAACGAAAGAAACAAGTTATTAAAACCAGGAAAATGTTTTACATAGCAACGACAAAGTTGTATTTTCAATATTAAAAAATAAGTCGTATTGCAGTGAGAAGGAATGTTTATCGAAACTAAAATCATTTTAAGGAAAATGTAATTACTCTGACCTCATGCTGAAATAGAGAAGGAAAATTGTGGATGGAGACATTTATTGGTTGAAGCGAAAGTAAAATGCATATTTGGAATTGGTTGGTTTATTTAAAAGATAATTTGCAGATCATATATGTGCTGGTTTTTCTCTCAAGTTCCTTTTCTCGCTCGACCGTCTTTATAATTTAAAATCCGGAAAACCTGTGTAAACACGTCCCCCTTTGCTACTTTTTAGATTATAAGACGAAGTTTTTATAACTTCACAAAAAAACAGTTTTAAATATGGCTGTTCATTCACTAACTCAAAAAAGACCTCATGCGAAGAACTACACCATGCAGTTTTTCATGGATGTATTTCATGACATAAGAGATGCAAATGTAATCGCCGATTCAGAACTATAATTTGGACATTGACACGTAGAAGTTAACAAAATATATGGGAACAAGACCACTTTCTGAACATTAAGGACATCGAAAGCCAACCATAGAATTTACTTCTTATATTAAACACGATGTAACTTTAATATAGATAAATATTAGTATCGTAAATTTCATGTTATTGTGTAGTTGCCATTTTGTACAAACTAGCACCCATGTGTTTGATAAATCTAGCAAAAATCAACTCATGGTCAGATTTTAACGAAATTTTCTGATATTTATTTAGTTTTAGATTAATTAATTTGCAAAATGTGGTTTTCGTAAAAAATATGATGGATAATATTTTTGTTATCTTGCATCATATTTCATTTTATAAAATCTGAACAAAATATATTATAATAGATCGGAATTTTAATAGTATAAGAAGCGAAAGAGTCTAAATAAACATATCAGATTTACTTTTGTGTTTTGAAACGATAAACGCTGAGAGAGATGAACCGTAATGAAGGTTTTAATAAGAAACAATTACACATAGTAAATCAAGTTAAAAATGGCGGTATTCCTGATTATTTACCTAGCGAAAAATGGGAGATAATTTGGTGTCATTAGTTAATCTTATTATATTACTTAATAGAGTACGACTTGTTTAATTTATTACATCTGCACTTTATTAGACATCGATACAGATTTGGCGGAGGTCTCACTTTATGCATCAATTTTACTAGGACAGTCAGTTTCTTGCTCAGATATCAGGGTGTCACCTGAAACGATACATATTTTGTGGTTATATGTGGTCAGTGGTAAGATCGGATATGTGGCCGGGGTTTGTAGGGATAATACAATTGCTATTGTCACCAGTTAATTTGGGGGCTACATCTCGCATATGGAAGCCAGATTGGTATTTTCCTTATATGAAATCATGGGAGCAGTAAATAAGTTATTCTGTTTATATATGTAGTTTGTTGTCCCGCCTGTTCCATCGATCTGGCAGTTTCGTATGCCCTCTGACGTAACAGGAACGTTCTTCTCAGTCGTCGCCGTCGAATTTCAGAAGAAGAGATTCTGTTAATGAAAGCATCTCGTATATATTGATTTTTTATTCTCTTCAGAAGTCACAGCTTAGAATTTGCCAGTCTTGACTTGGGTTTTCAATTTTTGTAGAAATGCATCGATATTTTATGCCGGTTATTAGCTGATGTCTATAATATTGAGTTTAAAAGTTATGCGAGTCCGAGTACTTCCATGGCAGCAGGGGAAAATAATTAGGTGCCCTTAGTTCATCGCAGTATAGTACCTAATAGAGTAAGACTTATATAATTTATGAAATTATGGGAGCAATAATTACGTTATTCTGTTCATCATATGTAGTTTATTTTCCCACCTGTTCCATCGATCTGTCAGTTTCGTATGCCCTCTGACGTAACAGGAACGTTTTTCTCAGTCGTCGCCGTCGAATTTTAGTAGAAGAGATTCAGTAGAGGAAATTATATTTTTATTCTCTTCAGAAGTCACCGCTTGGAAGTTGCCATGTTTCCAATTTTTGTAGAAATGCATCAATATTTTATGTCGGTTATGAGCTGATGTCTATAATATGAAGTGTAAAGGTAATGCGACTTCGAGGGCTTCTATGGCAGAATTGAAATTTTCAGTGTCATTAATTATCTTCAACTCTTTCGATAATACGCGATTTTTGAGCGCGAAATCGTTGTTGTCTACTTAGCCGTTAATAGATATAGAGAATGTAAGCTTCTAGTGTTTTGATTATTTTTCCACGTTTGGAGCCGTAGATACGACACAGAATCTTTAATGACTTAGTAGTATGTCCATTATGACTGTTATTAAAATTGTTTGATAAAACATTATGACTTCTTCTTTCGTGTGAATCCGATGATTCTGGTGTTGGCATTAGGTTCATCGATGTTTTTCTAGTTAGACATCTTTTTGGAAAGACATCGGAAAGGGCCACGAGAAGGTTGCCAACATCCCTAAGTGAAAGTGGTACTGTGGAACCGACTAGATTCGAACTTGGAACATCCAGGTCTTCAGTCCGTGTCGTTATCCACTTAACCACCGTCACATCCCAACATAAAGGCTGAGATACATGTATCGTAATGAAGGTTTTAATAACAAAAAAATTACACAAATAGAAATCAAGTTAAATATGGCGGTATTTCTGATTATCCAACTCGCGGGAAAGGGGAGATAATTATGTGCTTTAGTTAATCGCAGTCTAATACCTAACAGAGTACGACTTGTATAATTTATAACAATCAGAGTCAAAGATTTTGCTACGGTACTTGTCTATCTTCTTAAAACGCCAAATAAGAGTAAAGAATATCAATGTTATTCTTCAAAATTACGAAAGAAGCCGTGTGTTTGTGGAAATTAGACTCCTTTTCTACATAAGAAACTTATACACTTGCGCGTACTAGACATTATCAGTTGTGATATGACCACGCACCAAAAAATATTAAAATAATATTTATATATCTTAAAATGAGAATTCGAGGTGAAACTCTCTGCATTAAAATATGACGGATAAAAGATTTGCGATTGTGTAACATCAACGGTGCTAATTTTCAGTGTTATTTAGTTGTCGACCAAGCAAGAGCATTTGGTGTTTCCAATACGAACCAGTAATCTGATCAGATTATGCTTTTCAAATAACTTCTATGAGTTTTTTCAATTGAAAGATGGCCGTATTTGTTTGAGACATGTATACACCATTAACTAAAATAAACAATATATAATAAGAATAAAAGAAGAAGAGAGGAGTGGAAGCCGACTGTTGTGGACAAAGACGCGACGGTCGAAGAAAATACGTTTGGTTTGCTGCTTGTGCGGAGGAGAGCTGCGAGCGCGAACCCGGAAACGCCCATTCACGAAATTGTAATTCAATTTTTTATTTAAAGAGGAAACGGCGGCCGGCGGCTTTGGCGTGCTCATTTGCATATCCGAGATGTCGTCACTACAAGAAGCACGAAAAAACGTGATTTGGCGAGATTCGTTGGGAAATAAGCGCGAACGGTATAATAATAAGAACGGAAGAAGAAGATGAAGAAAAAGAAGAAGAAAGTGCCGCATTTATTTTTGTGAAACGTTGCATTGACTCGTTCAGATAGAGATTATTTCCACATACAATTTGTGCCTTTGTGTTACATTTTTGTCACACAATTTAGTACCTTCCAACCGAGTTGTATCTATCTGTTTGTTCAATTAAGTAGTACACGGTATTACAGTTATTATCAAGGTTTTGTAAATGATGGAAGACCCTTTCTTCACTTCGTATTGGTATTTGTGTAAAAAGAGCTGTTGGTAAAATATGTATCTCAAAGTCAGACGAGGTTCAATTTATTGGGCAGTCACACTAGAACTGGATTTTTGTGCAGACTTCAATCACTTACGAAATGAATGGATTGTGTCATGGAAGTGAGCATAAACGAAAACACTCTGCGAGCTATTAAAAGGATTCACATTGTATTGATGCCGATTACAGTTTGAAAAGTCCTTGAGCAAAACGTAAAGAAATTGATCAAGAAATATTGCTTGCTTGCTATAATAAAAAATATTGGATCACCAGAGGGTTGCTCTAATTGACGGCCGTCATGCAGCAAACAAATTAAATGTGCCATCTGTAATCCGTTAAAAGAAGCTCAACTGCCATGTCAATGCTTATATCATCACACGATCATGTGCCAGAAAACTATAGAGATGGACACGGTGAGAACTAGACGTTGCGAATCGAAGAGTCTTTGATCCATATCAGAAAATTGTTTTCTAAAATACTTAATTATACTGGGATTTCATCTGAACGTAGTTATGCACATAATGAGGGAGCAGCTAGGAATGTAACCGTCAACATAATTTGTCATCAGGATCCAACTTTCTGTGGAAAAAAGGCCGTTACATTTTAATTGAGTTCTGTCATGAAATGGGCGGTTTAACCGAAAAACTGAAGTTTTCGATTTTAACTTTTTCACCGGAAATATAAACTATTGTTATATTACTCGCTTTTAAAGAAGCCATGATGATACTTTTCACATAGAAATGTAAATTCAGAAATGGTTTCTTCGACTTTATAAAAGCAAATTGTTTTTCTAAAGATATTGACGGGATAATATGACCTATTGGCTCTTAAAAGCCTAGAATGCATGGCTTACCCAAGGTTCACAAGACAAACATTATTGTACGCCATATTCTAGCAATGTTGGGTTTTGCATAACATGAACTTGGAGAATGGTTAGTTTCTATTATTTATCCAGTGCTTACTTTTTCCCCACTGTATCTATGATTCCTGTGATTCAAAATACTGCAATGATTTGAATATGTGTTGGCTTAAATAATTTTTTTAAATGTACGTTTTTGACTGAAGAGCTGAGTTGGGTTTAGAAGAGCAGAGGGTGATATGGGAGAGAGAACTTTGAATATATGAGAGAAAACTTTGAATATTGGTGATTGCGATTGTCGGTGAAGATAAAGAAAAGCCAATTTTATTTTTTCAAGTTTGGATTACAAGCTATTTCGGCGTGAAGAGGAGACTATGGATTCCGAAAAATAAGTTTGAGCAAGGATGTGATATCGCCTTTTAGTGAAGAATGTGATGTAGTCGGGTGGATGAAAAAAGTAAAACACGTGGCGAAACTACAGAGAGTACAAGACTGGCTAGTTTCATTCCACTTTTTCTGCATGGGGATGGGCTTGCTCTCGACCTCGAGATGAGTGATACAGACGAATTAGATACGGAAATGATATAGATGAGATTAGTGACAGCATTCACTGAAGGTCCTTTCGAAGTCTATGAAAAACTGAAACGATTCAGGCTGACTGGAGAATCGGTGGATGTTTATGCCAACAATATCAAAAGATTGGCTGGATTAGCTGGATACCTAGGAATAGGTTTGGATCAGACAGCCAAACTCGCGTTCATCACAGGATTTACAGAGGGCGTATCTGTGGCATTGCAACAATTACATCACTTGGAGAGATTTGATGTTAATCGACTGATACCGACTGCACAGCTATTGGTTAGCAAGAGAATGCGAGATACTGGGACAGTGTCAGCGAGTACACAAAGACCTACACTGAAAAATGAGATTCAAAGAGAATCTTCAAGCATTCGGTGCTTTAGGTGTCGAGGACTACATCTTATTCAAGATTGCACGGAGCCAGCTAGAGTCAGAGTAAGATGCTATGAGTGTGGAAGAATTGGGCACATTGTGAGATATTGTTCTCTGGCTCAGGGAAACGAGCAAAGGGGAGCTTCTGCGCCAGTAGCTACTCCAGAAACAGAATGAAGGCGCAGTACGGAACTCTACCCATGATAGAAGTGGCGGTAAATGATGCTGTAATGACGACACTTGTTGATACTGGATGCACCAGCACTCTACTTAACTTAAAACTTGTGTGTGGGTGTGGTAGAAGTGGTACGATAAAACAATTGACATTCGGGACGTAAATTGTAAGGGAGCCCGGCAAGTGGAAATTAAAGTATGTGGGGTACGAGTGAAGGTTGAAGTGATTCTGATTGATCACATGATTGACGGAATCGATGTCATAATTGAAATGGACGTGATCAATGAGATGGGAGGTGTGAGTATCAACAAAACTGAGGTCAAGTTTGGAGATGTATACTGTGTCGTAGCTGCCTATCAGCCGAACGTTTGCAAAATTGAGGATAAAGATTTCGAAGCGGATTTTGATTTAAGTAGAGAGATGGACAGTGAAATGGAAATGGATGGGAGAGCATCCAGTGTTGCAGAACAAAGTAAAATATTATAAGAATTCCCTGGACAGTGAGAAAAATTCAGAGTTCGAGAAGGAAGTAGACATATGGATAGCAGATTGTATTCTCTTACCATGAAAGGTTGAGGAAAAATGTGTGTTACCGTTGATGGCAGTGGTCCAGGCCACACAAGGTAAACTGAAGCCAGTGTTAGATTTTCGGGAATTGAACAGTTTCGTAGCATGTCATATGGGGAGCGACTTAATAGATGTGTGTGATGAAAAAATGAGAAAATGGAGGTTGTTGGCAGGAGGAACTGCGATTGTGGACCTTAAGTCTGCCTACTTGCAACTACTCGTGGCAAAGGAGCTATGGCAGTACCAGCTAGTCTGCTATAAAGAAAGAAGCTACCGTCTGACACGCTTAGGATTTGGGCTTAATGTTGCACCAAAAATTATGGCAGCCGTTCTAAAAACTGTGTTAATGAAAGGAAATAAGAAAAACGAGGCCACTGATTCGTACATTGATGACATAATCGTAGATGTGACAAAAGTATCGACAGAGGAAGAGGTGGAACATCTTAAGGGCTAACAGCAAAGCCATCTGAATCCTTGGACGGTGGAGCAGATGTGGGACTTAAGTTGATGAAAGGAAAGACGAGTCAGCTGATATTCCAAAGGGGCAACGAAGTCTCGGAGATGACGTAAGAAATGAATAGGCGGCAGTTATTCTCTATCTGCGGCAAATTGTTGAGGCACTATCCAATTTCGGCATGGGTGCGACTGGCATGCAGTTATGTTAAAAGAAGAGCAAGTGGAGTAGACTGGGGGGAAAAAGTTGATGGAAAAATTGTCAAAGTAATACAGGAGATTCTAACTGATTTAGAGAAGGAGGACCCAGTTAGTGGAACTTGATACATACCTGAACCAAAAATAGGAGTGATGTGGCGTGATGCAAGCAGTATTGCAACAGGCATGGTTGTAGAGATTGGTGGTTTGGTGGCGTAAGATGCAGCATGACTGAGAAAAAAGATGACTGCAATCACATTCACGTGGCCCGATTAGATGCTGTTTTGAAAGGCGTCAATTTCGCTATAAAATGGGGATTGAGAGAGATTGAAATAAGGACTGATTCAGCAACGGTACTAAGTTGGGTGAACTCTACAGTGGAGGAGAGTGGAAGAATACGAACCAAGGTTGCTGGAGAAATGATCGTAAAGCGTAGATTGGGAATACTTGGAGAGTTAATATCCGAATTTGGACTGCGAATAAAGGCAGTGTTTGTGCCTTCACAGAGAAACAAAGCAGATGCGCTGACCCGAATAAAGAAACGGTGGTTAGTTGAGAAAAAAGAGGTCCCGGTATGCTGTTAAGGAACCGGAGAACAAGAAGAGTTGCATTGCATGCACCACATGGGAGTGGATAGAACATTATATTTGGTGCGGAAAGTTGATCCACTTATAAGACGGGAGGAAGTTCAGAGAGTGGTCAGGAACTGTGTTCGATGTCAATTAATCGATCCTGCCCCGAATGTATACGATCCCGGTGAAATTGTAACTTCAAATAATTGGACAAGATTAGCTATGGACATAACAATATTGTGGGGGCGCACACTAGTCAATGATTGACTGTGGGCCTGGGAGACTAGCAATATGTAGGGAGTTACATGCGGAGACGACAACTGCGGTTGCAGAGGAATTAGAAAACGTGATGCCTGAACGGGGTCCGGTAATGGAGGTGATAATGGACAATGACACTGTTTTTCGCTCACAACGTCTCTAGACAATGCTAGAAAAATGAAAACTAAAAAGATAGCTGAGAGAGGAGGGATATCACACGAAGAGGTTACCTTATTGTACAACATGGCACACAAGGTCAGACAGAAGGACGAGACAGTTCCACATAGATCCATTTTTAAATATGAATGGCGACATCCAAGAGATATATCCTCAGTTGAAGAGCGAGGACCAGCCAGAATCCAAATTGGAGAAGAGGTTTGGGTGAAGCCACCAAATGCTCGATGTACAACGCAATGGGGAAGAGGAGTGATTACTGGAGTGCAATCCCCTAACAACTTGAGCGTCGATGGGATACCGCGGTATATTTTAGATTTTAGCCGTGTGGTCCAAGTAAATGATGGATATGTAAGCACCGGACATGAAGGTGAGGCGGTCGCGATGCAAAAACCGCGGAGAGAACGTAATGCGCCGATTTGGGCACAGGATTATGTGCTGGAAAATGATCTTTGATGATCATGGGGGCATGTGATTAAGGATACTGCAATAATTTGCATATGTTGTGGGTTAAAGAATATAAAAACTGTACTTTTTTGACTCAAGTGCTGAGTTGCGTTTGGAAGAGAAGAGAGTGAATATTGGAGAGAGAACTGTGAATATTGGAGAGAGAACTTTGAATATTGGTAATTGCGATTGTCAGTGAAGCCAATTTAATTTTTTCAAGTTTGGATTACACATATGAAAGGCCTTCAAGTCGATTACGTCCATTTTCGGAGAATCAGAGTTTTCTGCCGCTTCTTACACCATTGCCACTCTTCTAAAATAAATTTCGGCACGTGTACCGCAACTGTACATGTGCTTCATTATTTTCTAACTTAATTAATTCTAATATTAACTTTTTAAATAATTGTAACTCCTTTTTTATATTCAAAATGAGAATTTCTGGACTACAGACTTCCAATAAAAACAAACCCTCGATGACTTTATTCATTTACCTTTCTGATAAACGAATATTAAATTCAATAAATGTTTTACATCTTTTAGTCCTTCCGACTAAATAATAAATATTATCGATCTTGTGTCGATATTTTTGAATCAATCCTTAAAAACAATTAGTCCTTTTTTAGACTAAAAAATCATCAACGATCCTTTTGTCGAGATATTTTCAATCAAATATCAGGCAAAACTGGCCTTCGCGTAACCCTTTTAAAATAGTGACATATTGTCACAAATTTATTTTCACAAACTTTCAAATAATAACTTATCGTCATAGGTTTTCTTCATAAATAATGGTTTGTATTTGAGATTTTCAAATACAATCTTTGTATACATCTAGGATCTCTTCTTCGAATTATGTTTAACATAGTCATTAAATCAAAATGTCTGAAGTCCAAATTAAAATTCAGGTGAGACAATTGACCCATACATTACGGTATTATGCAACTGAGCGAAATCGTGCAACTTTTGTGAAAGTCTACATGACTTTCTGCTACCTGACAATATCGTATTAGGGGTGAGAGATAAGCATATCCGTAAAAGACTGCTGCAAAATACGGCACTAACATTTCAACAAAGTTTAGACATATGAATTAGCTGAGAAGCAACGAATACATGGCTGGAAATAATTAATCCTGAGCAACAAGTACGGATTAATGAAGTCCAAGGCCCAGCTTATCACAAATAGAACCAATGGTACGGGCAAATAGACTGTCATTTCTGTGTCAGGAGGCATGACAATAGAAAAGAAGCATGTCCTGCATGTGGCCAGAAATTAAACCTTTGCAGTTAAAAACACTTTGTGCTGAAATGCCCGCAGAAGTGGCACGATGAGAGATCAAGACCATCTAAACCAAATCAAATAGTGTCCGACTCAGACTCTTCTAGCGAATACAAACAACGTGCGAACCGTCAACCATGAGAGAAAACGAGAAAAAAAACAACATAACTAGTTTTTGCAAGAATGACGCTAGACCAAAAACAAGTTAAGTTTCAAGTCAACTGTCGTGCTACTGTTAATGTAATTACACTGAAATACGTACGCGATGTAAGTCTGCAACCACATCTAAGAAATTACAGATGTGGGATACAACCGATCTGGTACCGCTCTGCAGATGCAGGATTACATTGCGGAACCCCCAAAACACAAAAAAAGTACTCTGTTGAGTTCACGGTGGTTAAAGTGAACCTAATCCCATTGCTAGGAAAACGGGCGAGTGAACAGATGAACTTAATAACAGCACATTATGACAACATCGCTAATGTTCACTCAGATCAAGTCTGTCAGCGACTGATGACAGAGTGCTCGGACGTTTTTAACGGCGAACCGGGGTCACTGCTAGGTCAAGTGCACTTACAAGTAGACCCCACCATAATACTCCATACTGTCTCAGCCGGACGTATACCAGTATCGATGATTCCTCGAGTGAACGAGGAATTAAAAAGTTAGAAAACCTCGGAGTTATCATTCCTGTCGACGAACCAACCGACTGGAATAGTCGAATGATTATCACTACAAAGAAGTCAGGGGATATCCTAATCTGCATCAATCCAAGACCGTTAACCAAATAGACGGGTCAATATACTGCCAGAGCACCCCTACTCCCAAGAAAGTGTAACATTTTGATTTTGGTGGGTTTATTTTAGGTTGGACCTAGTCTACAACATACAAAAATTGAACAAGATCCGAGTATGGGAAAGTATCACATTTCGAATATGACTTGTTTTCGTTTACAAGTCATTTTCCATTTACATGTGAAGCACTAAGTCGGTCAGTTTTCATGATAAATCAATAAATCTTGGATTTTACTTGTTTTCAGGGTCAATCTTTCACAGGAAAAGGGTTATCAGTAATCCCAAATATTTATACCATATCTAGGGGTACCCGACCCCTAAACCCCTCACTACATCCACATTGGTACCCGTACCCCTGAAGATCTTATTGCACTAACCGAGGTTCACAAACAGGCATATGAGTGATTATTTGTATATGTGTGCCTATGCTGAATTATTACTTTCCTCAATTAATCGGGAATCTTATCTCCGTATAGAAATGAAATTGTTTTATATGGTATTGGATTCTTGAGAAAACAACTGAAAAACCCAGAGAGACCACGTTTTACCCTATCAAAAACTTCCCTCACAAACAATGCACTAACTCCATATACTAATACACATATATGTTCGTATATTGTCAGGGGGAAAACATGAGTTCAACCGCCAGTAGAGAAACTTGTCCTTTATGCGAACATGATTTGGACTGTGATGAGACCCGAGTGCTTCGAGAAAAGGGTGATGTAGCTGTCAACTGAACAAGTAACGAAAGAGGTGTCAAAGTCATTGTTGAAGCCGGAACTAATGTACACATGAACAGAAATTGCATTGCTTTAGCCTAAAAAGGATGATTCTGCTCGGCCAGTAAAAAGGTGCGCTCGTGTTTCTCTGAGACGATATGACAGTAAAACGCATTGTTTTTTTCTGTGGAACTGATACTACGAAAAAAGATTATAAACGAAAAAGTGAGGGAAAGATTTGCTATGTGAAGACTTATGCATTTGCTTGAACTATTCTGGTTCATTGCAAAACAAGAGGGAATAACTGGGCCTCTGCTGTTTAAGGTCGGATCAAATATTTTGCTAATGATCTTCATGCTGCAGACTGTGTACCAACAGTTATGTAACGTACATTTCAATATAATGCGAAGCATTCTAAGACAGTTAACGTCAGTTGAATTAACAAAACGACGAAAAAGTGGAGGACCAAAAGACAGCGATCAGGATGAAGCATTCGAAAGGTGTGTATTCTTAGAGAAAAACGATGATGAACAGATAACGATATAAGACCTTGTCGCTTAAATGGGAGAATACTTACGAGGTAGTAAATCAACGGAATATGGAAATCAGTACTTCAGGGAAAAGCTGATAAGTCGATATGGAATCTCTTTATTTTAACGAGGATGTCTATGCTGACACAAACCGTTTCAGTCACAGAGCACAATGTACTAGATGGAGGATCTCTTCTTCACCGTTTGAAATTGAAGGAGGAGAGTACCCACAGCTCGATTGCAAATGATTATGCGTCATTTACTGTTGAACACTATGGGAGAGAAACTGTCGTGTTTGATGGTTATGACGTTTTACCAAGTATAAAGGACTGTACTTATCAACAACGAAGTCAGATGCAAGAAAGGTGAATATTACCAAAATTTGCTGGGAAAAAGGAGGACTTCTTGTCAAATGTATGAAACAAGCAGGCATTATCCAGATGATTATGGAACGAATACGGCAGAAAGGCTGTGACATTATTCAAGTATAAGGAGATGGCAAAGACAGTCATCAATATGTCTGCTTTCAAATCAACCACCCTCATTGGAGAAGACACGAACCTTCTCTTGCTCGTCCGTGAATGTTTCTAAATGTACTGCACTTATTTTTTGCTCTGACAAGCTGAAATCCTACATCTACAATATCAAGGTCCTCAAGCAGGTGCTTTACGACGCAGTTTGTAATGATCTGTTGTTCCTGCCTTTACGGGATTCGATTCGATGTCCAGGCTATTCGGAATAGAAAAGACGTTGAGGTACAAACGAGTCGGCAAGAGAGAAAAGACATTGACAGACTGTTTAAAAGCATTTTTTCCAAAGGAAAGCAAGGATGTTGTGGAAACCAATGGTTGTAAGGCACTGGTAGCTTTGTTAAATGCGGATAGAAAAAGCTCCCTGGCATCTATTAGATAAAATATTCTCTGAAAAATATTTTCATATTTATAACTCATTTCACGCCTTTTCCACATTCTCTTCGCCCCTTGTTCCTTTCAATTATTTTTTTCTGGCTACTTTCTCTCTCAGAATCTTAATACTTTTATGCTCAATATTTGATTTCTCCTACAAAATTACATTTTTACTCAATAAATTCCCTCTTGTCTTTCCTAGGTTTTTAGCATGAGGACGGGTGATTTCTTTTTCTTTAAAACTTTTTTTACACTTTGATTTTGTCTGATAGTCTTTTTAAAAATAAAGCATCGACGTTTTTTAGACAAGTCAAACATATTTTTAATACGATGTTTTTTATTTACATAATTTTGAAAAGAACATTAAAAAGCAGATTTATTTTTATTTGTTTCTATATTTAACAAAATGGATCTCATAAGTATAAAATGTAATTCCACAAAAATGTCATCATAAAATAGATGTAAAATAATTAAAAGTCATATTTCATTAAGCACTTTGTATACAATAATTAAAAAACATATTTCATTAGACAATTAGAGACGAGCTGTAAGTTCAGTATTTCAATGGTACAAGGAGGTAAGGGTTTTACATGGCAGTATTTTCATATCGATTTCGTCTCCGAATAAAACTTTGTTTGATTACAGACGATCAAACAATACTTATTTTTTTCATACACATTAAATAAAGAGGAATGACTAATACTCGGGTTCTATCTAATATATATACAAAATGATTTGCAACTAATTATTCACTTTTCCTAGTATTATGTACATATAGAAAAATTTCTAAAAAGTATGGCAATAAATTTTCGTAACAGTAAAAATCTTTAGAAAAGAAGGTAAAAAGAAAAATTTAATATTCGGAGATATGATTTTCGAAGTCATATTTTGATTTCATTAATTAAAAAAATATTTCTGATGATATGTCCGAAAGGGCGTACTCATATTTTTTAAGGTATTAAAAGTTACTTTATTTTCCAGTTATTCAAGAAATATTTTATCTGTAAACTTTCTCCAAACTTTTATTTAATTTAAAATAGTTTTTAGGTTTGCATTGAGTTAATATTGTCAAGACTCCAATTGGTTTTGTATGTAAGCTATTCCTCATATTAACTAACAAAGACTTATTTCTTTGGAAAAAGATCAAAATATTTTCTTAAAATATAATTTACATCCGGTATGTATTCACACGTGTCAACAGCGTATTTAAATGTAAAGGTAGAGACACATACTACACAAAAATATTATTTCTTTTTTAAAATGTTATGTTCTCTTTGTCTTTACTACCAAATGCCAGACATTAACCAGCTTTTGTAGAGACTATGAGACACTACTTTTCAGCAGCTTTTGAGTCATCATTTTACGATTACAGCGTTTTGATGCAATGTTTTGGACATTTTTTGTAATTGGTGCAGCAGGTATATTGCCGGGTAAGTTCCCAATCCTAAATGGCTCGCTTCATTACTAGAATTTATCAATAGTATGTGTCCTCATGTGTTTTAAACAACGTGGTTTCTGTGGAAGAGATAAGAAACATACTTCACGAAAAAGTGGGGGTTCTTCAGTATTATGTTTTAGTGAAAAAGAGCAACATATTCATATTTATGTTTCTATCAAGTACACTTGCATATGAGCTAAAAGATATTAGTTACAACATATGTTGTTTCATTATAAATGAACTAAATACTTTGAGAATATTATAACTCTTAAGAATCAGCATATTGGATTTGTCTAAATAACGAGCCATATTCTTTACAGGAATATAGTTTATATTTAGTATGTATACAGCTGTGATTAAATATACTATATATGTGTAATAGGTACAAGCAATGTATTAACACAAATATTGTTTTGTTTACAGTCGTTTTCATGCTATCTATTGGATTTCCTTTTAAAAAGACACAAATATTAAGAATAGTATGGTTTATCTCCAGTATGCGTACGCATGTGTCGTAACTTATGTTGTTTTTTTGTAAAAGAAGAGCCACACAATTCACAAGAATATGGTTTCTCTCCGGTATGTGTTCGCATATGTTTCAACATATTCTATTTATGTGTAAAAGAAGAACCACATACTTCACAAGAATATGGTTTCTCTCCAGTATGTGTTCGCATATGTTGCAACATATTCGGTTTAGTTGTAAAAGAAGAGCCACATACTTCACAAGAATATGGTTTCTCTCCAGTATGTGTTCGCATATGTTCCAACATATGTGTTTTCCTTGTAAAAGAAGAGCCACTGACTTCACAAGAATATGGTTTCTCTCCAGTATGTGTTCGCATATGATGCAACATATTTTGTTTATGTGTAAAAAAAGAACCACATACTTCACAAGAATATGGATTATCTCCAGTATGCGTTCGCATGTGTGGCACCATACTTTGTTTATGTGTAAAAGAAAAACCACACACTTCACAAGAATACGGTTTCTCTCCAGTATGCGTTCGCATATGATGCAACATACTTTGTTTAGTTGTAAACAAAGAGCCACATACTTCACAAGAATATGGTTTCTCTCCAGTATGTGTTCGCATATGTTGCAACATATGTGTTTTCTGTGTAAAAGAAAAGCCACACACTTCACAAGAATATGGTTTCTCTCCAGTATGTGTTCGCATATGTAACAACCTATTCTCTTTACGTGTAAAAGAAGAACCACATACTTCACAAAAATATGGTTTCTCTTTAATATGTGTTCGCATATGTTGCAACATTTTTAGTTTAATTGTAAAATAAGAAACACCAAGCTATAATTAAGGTGTTTTCCAGTAGCAGAGTCTGTGTCGTTTTTTGAATTTTAAGTGCATGAAATTTGACTTTGCAACAAGTATTTAATTATTTCATAATAGTAGGAAGAAGAGAAATACATATACACGTGACAAGAAAGTGTTTCCAATATGTTATCACAAAGTTCCATTTAATGAAAGAATAAACATTGGTATAGTTCACAAGTATATTATAGGTATCGTTTTCTGCTTTTAACTCTGGGGAATTTACATCGAGAAATTCCAGAATATATTTCCACAAGACATTTCTATATTTCAAGTCACCAAATCAATTAAATTCTAATAACACTGGTGTTTCACATGACTGCTGGATATTCTGAAAATATGAAAAGAAAATTAAAAGATGAATTTCAAGAAAAGATAAAGGAACGTAAATCTATTAAAATCTCATAAGACATTATTTTATTTGATTGTTTCTGCAAATGTAAAAACATTAAATACACATTTCAATAAAATATATCTATTTTTATACATGTTCTTTACAAACAAAATTTATTTAAGATGTTGAGCAGATGACGAAACGGTTATTATAAAATGACTAAATTAGTAATATGTAAATCAATGCAAATCTAAGTCCACATTTGATTTTTACTTGATTATTTGAGTTTCAGCAAATATAAAATATTTAGAAGACACATTTGATACAAATATATTAATTTTTATACATGTTCTGTGCAAAGAAAATTATTTTTTAAATGTTGAGCAGATGACGTAATGGTTAGTATTAAATGACCAAATTAGTAATAGGTTTCAGAATTGTGGGGTAAAAGTTATGTACAATTTTATGAAGAAGTTCTCAAATTAATTATTGATTAAATTTAAAATATAAGCCGAACATTTGTTGCAATACTTATACATTAATAACGTGGATAGCTTTACCTTTTTTTTTACATAATATGGCACTAAAAATCCACAAAACTTTATTAATATGATCCGAAATTTGATAATTGTGTTTTTATAATTTACACTATTTTCATATTTAAAACAGAAAAAGAATTTGCTTGAATAATACCTAAGAAACATCTTTTCTTTATTAAGAGCGTTAAAAAGCTATAATCCCATTTTGTTTGCAACTGTTGTTTGACTGATATTTCTAAATGCACGTAATAAATCCGGAAATTTTTTGTAATTGCTCTTTTATTATTTTAACTCAGCAAACCTATATGAATGGCCAAATTATTCTGGGAATCAGTATCTGACTTACCAGATTAAGTCAGAGAATTTACAAATATATCTGATGTGCGAGAATTCGTTCAGCAAATTAGTCTACAAATATTTGAAAATACTAAGAAATTGGAGAATATATTAAAACTACGAAAATTACCCACAAAGTGTTGATATGCCATAAAACATAACGACAGAAAACATTCATCGTTTTCACATATCGCATAAAATATTTAATTATTTTATATACTAATTGTACCGAATAAGGTTATATGTTTGAATATTATTTTGAATAAATCAAAATAGAATAAAATGTTATTTGAAGCAACAATAGATATCAAGTCGGAAGATGTAACAGTCATATCTTATTCAGTAAACAACATTCAGTGGAAGATAAAAAATATGTAAGATCAAATATCGTCAGAAAAAAAAGAAATATACAAGCAGTTAAAAAATTTCTTCCATATACACTAGATAAAAAAGAAAATGTAACCATATATACGAAATATGATTAATGTCTTTGAATTAATTAAATTTAGCCATTCAAACTGCATCAATTCTTGTGAAACAGCATTTAAATAAAATTTGCAAAAATATTTTCTTTTAAATGCACTGTTATTTTTTATAAGAAATAAACCTTTTTGTACTACGGTTTTAATGAAAAGTTAAAAAAACATAAGCCATTACATTTTAAATTGCTCATACCATATTTGTTTCATCAACACTGAACCAAAAACGAGATGAAGAAGAGGAACGAAAAAAGGTATTGTTTTGAAATTCAGAAATTCTGATGATGAAGTATATCTTCGAAAATTAAATTTGAAAAAAAAAGTTAATAACACTAACATGCATTCTATGGCATTCTAATAGCTCATTATTATTTTAATAATTAATATTACCATATGAACAATGCTTTTTAAAACAAGGACAACATTTCTTATTTTTAATTTAATTTGAAAAAATATTAAATTGATTTACGAAAATGTGTTTTCGCATGACAAAATATTTAGTATTTAATAAGACTGGTTTTTTATATTTCCAGTCTGTATGAATTGTTTGGCATTTGGTGATTAACTGATTGTGTAAGGAAAGCTTTAGCACTTCAGTTATACATGTATACAAAATGCTGGCATTACTTCATTGGTTTCATATCATTTTGTAACTGATGAAGAAAGTAGCCATGCTTTACATGCCAGTCACGTGTCATTGAAAACAAGTTATTAACAATACAAGTGATTGCGATGTTTGATGACGCACATACAAAGTCTCCACTATGACCAATTGTAATACACAAAGTAAATCCTCCTGATGTAAACGACATAGGATCGAATGTGACATGATTAACGGTGATAGGAACTGTAATAAAACGGTCAATTGTTTTCACTGGCTAATTTTGAATACGGCATTGGAAGTAATAAATATGTAAGTAAGATGTAATAGACATGACTGTTAAAGGAAGAATTGAAAGAAATGACGGTTAAATGAGGATTTGAAATATATTCGGTAATAAAGACTTAAAAGAAATTACAGTTGAAGGAAGACTTGAAAGCAGTTACGGTTGTTGGAAGATGTAAAACGATCAAAGTTTAAATAGTTATACTTGCAAATATTACAAACAATCTCATTAGCATGAAAACAGACAACATTGACTGAAAGCTGAAACCATAGACTCGTATTTTGGACCTCAACCAATTCATCATTTAATGGATTGAGAAAGCTGAGCTCGAGTGTCAGGCGCTATTGATGAAGAGAGTGTAGTTTCTGATATACATGCATTTAACAGGTTCTGCGCTCAGGGTCTGCCAGCAGTGAAGTGACGAAAAAGGGAGAATTATCCTCTATATTAACATCATTCTCCCTCGAGTAACACATGCCATCCAATGGTATGTCAGAGGGAAGTGTTGCAGTCTAATTTCTTTGGTAAATACATGCGTGCAGGAAAAGGAGAAATGCACTAGTTGAATCTGAGTGCTTCTGTGCCATATTGAGCGAGAGACAATGCTGGACTTAGCAACAGAAAACTGTTCAGGTGATTACTCTTGGTATTGGACTGCAGAGATATAGGGCTGGGGAATGTAGGGACAATTGTAATTTAGATCCTGATAATGGTGGAAGACCGCTGAGGTTTGAGCTCTTGGTGAAAAAAGATACAATAAATACTCCTGCCAAAGTATCTACCTTTAAGTCAGGAGTGGTTGAATTTTTTGATTAGCACGTTATTGTGTGGTTGTGGCTGTATGAGCACTTGTCGTCATAGTGTCTGGTTTACATGCGGAGCTCAACTGGCCACAATATAATGAAAGTGAGTGGAAGGAAGGTACCCAGCAAGGTGAGAAAATATGTATAATGCCGGGAACAGTCAAGAGACAGTTAAATAAAGAGTGAAAGCAATGGATAAATAATTGTTGGTTTGGTCTCTATGACAAACAAAACTCTAGCTCCCGAAATTGCTACTCTCGCTGAAGGATGTTGTCAAGCAGAACAAATAAAAAGTGTGCAGTGCTATGGACTACTAGAAGCTCAACCTTCATTTTGATGGATACGGTGCTAGCACTGATTTTATGCCAGCAAACTAAGAAAAAATCGACAATGATGATAAAAGATTGTGCTGCCTATCTTCAAGTGCAAGTCAAAAAGTCACTTTGGATCTGTCAGACCATAACTTACCACGGTAGAAGATACTGCTTATCAAGAGTGAGATTTTCTCTGAACGTGACTCTGCAAATAATGAGGTCTATTATAGTCCTAGCCTTATAATAGAACATATAAAACATGGCAATCTCGGAATATGTCGACAACATATATGAAAGTGTCACATCTGAAACTTGTCGCACTTAGTTGCTCAAATTCGTGGATTTGATGTTATTTTATTTTTTAACGAGCTTCCATACGTGACAAACATTATTACCAGGAGGAAGGTTGTTTCTATCTGTGAGAACCTAGTGTGCATCTTCTCACCTTCGAGTATCTATCGGCATACTCTGCAAAAAGCAAGCACATTGTAAAAAGTATCGGATGACTTGATGGATAATCCTTCACTGATGTATACTAATGGGGACCATCAATAGGGTAAAACAAGCCTATGTATGCAAAAGAAAATAGTGAGTAAACTCCTGCAATGGTTGTTGGAGGCAATTAGAAGGGAGGCAGGACCTGTGTTGCAGATAAGTGTCGCTACCAGTGACGCCATTAGCTGAGACAAATATGATTAATCCATGAGAAAAATTGAATTTGAATCTGCAATTCCATTCTGTTGATAGTGTATATCCATTTATCCAGCGCGAATTTGTAGTGAAAAGAGAGAAAACTACTCAAATTCATAACAAAGTTTGGTATTGGTTTTACCTCCTATCAGGGTACTCACTACATCACCTTCATCAATTGTGCGAACACAATGTTTGTAGTCTGCTTACTCTTATGGCGAGAGAATTCTGCTGCCTTAGTAAAGTTGCTCAATTCAATTTTATTGGAGAGTGACTTGCCCAAACAATGATAACTGATAACAGCACAAACATGTAACAGCAATATCTTCAGAAAGTTTATTGAGAGCTGAGATGATTGACTGAATTTCCGGTGTGCATACAAACTGTTGTGGAAGGCACTGTTGAACGATCGACAGTTTAATCAATAGCTAATTGTGGCTACGAAGGAATGCACTGTACGAGAGGTTGTTTATTGGCACATGGTCACACTTAAGGATGGTGTTTGCAGTGTCACTGCTCCAGCTAATGTATTTAAAGTGATTACAGTCCATTTATTTATTTACTCACACTATGTGTTGATAAAAACAAAGATCTCTTCTCAGAAACAAATTCTAGACTAATGAACTATTCAGTAATTTAATAAAATATTTACGAAACTGGAAGCCGAATAAAAATAGAAAGATAGAGAAAAATATAAAATTCTGGAAGTGTTTCAAATTTTCTTTTAATGGAATAAACAATGGATATTACATGATTTTATATTATGCAATAAACAATGGAGATTCCATGATTTTATATTTTGGAATGAATACTTAATATGTTATGATTTTAAATTATGGAATAAACTGCAGATTTATCGATTTCATGTAAAGAAATAAAAAATATACATTAATTTTATATTATTAAATAAACTAAATGTAGATTAACTGATCTGATATCATGGAATAAACAATGGATATTTCATGACTTTATGTCATCAAATAAACAATGGATATTTACTGATTTCATGTCATGGAATAAATGCTGGTGACTTAATGATTTTATGTCATAAGATAAACAATAAATATCTACTGATTTCATGTCATGGAATAAATTCTGGTGATTTACTGATTTTATGTCATGGAATAAACAATGGGTATTTACTGATTTTATTTCATAGAATAAACAATAAATAATGTCTGATTTATGTCATCGAATAAACAATAGATATTTACTGCTTTTATGTAATAGAATAAACAATGGATATTTACTGATGTTATGTCATAGAATAAACAAGTGATATTTACAGATTTAATGTCATAGAATAAACAATGGATATTTACTGATTTTATGTCATAGAATACACACTGGAGGTTTAATTGATTTTATATCATGGAATAAACAATAAACAATTGATATTTAATGATTTTATGTCATGGAATAAACGCTGGAGGTTTAATTGATTTCATGTCATGGAATAAACAGTGGAGATATAATGATTGTATATTTTGGGGACAAAAGTAAAGATTGTCAATGGTATTATATTTCAGCATGTTCAGAAAAATACAAGATTCAATTTTTTAAATTTGAAATTTTCAAATGGCGATGCTGGGTGAAAAAATAACAACATTTTAGTTAGTTTCTACCTGCAAAATGCAAAAACTGATTATATTATGTTAAGTTTTAGTTCAAGAATACTGACATAATACTCGTCAGTAGCTGAACCCTGTCCCCTCCAAACTCTACAATAAATGCTTTGGATAATCTTGCTTCCCTGATATCTGAATAATTGCTTCTGTATTAGTGTTTAAGAATTATGGTGAAAGAACTGACTGGCATAATTATAGCTCTACAAGTCTCGTCCCAATCTTTGCTAAAATATTTGAATCTTCAATCGATCTAGTGATAGTTCACTACCTTGTTAATGCTAAACTTCATTATGACCAAGAGTATTGATTAAGGCAAGTCCGTTCTACTGCATATATCCTATTGGTCTTCTTAGAATACATATAAGATTCAGTTGACAAGGCAGATGAAGCAAGGTCGGTAGTGCTTGATATATCCAAAGCGTTTGACAATGTCTGGCATGGAGGTCTTTTCATAAAACGTATTTGTACAGTATTAGTAAGGAAAGATTTCATATAATCAGATCATTATTAGACAAAAAAGATCTAGGTTGTCTTTACGGGCCATACATTTAAACAATATGACATTAAATTAGGTGAGCCGCAGGAGTCGATCATATGACCTTTATTATTCCTGATTTTTATTAACGAACACCCTGATGCAATTGTGTCTGAGATGGGTATGTTTGCTGATTAGACCATGCTCTATTCTCGATATGTAGTCAAAACGAATGCAGACATATACAAGACAATGGCTGAATCCTTAGAAAATGACCTCTGTTATGTAGTAGAATGTGACCACAAATGGTTGGTTAGATTTATTGGTGCTAAGGCAAAACTCTTTTCCATTAACAGTTATAAGAAACCTTTCCAACCACAGATTGTGATGGCTAAGAGAACCCTACCTAAGAGTCCATCATTGAACCTCCTAGGCCTAACAGTTAACATGAATTTCAACAAATAGAAAATGTTGCCAAAGCTTCTACAAGAAAGGTGGGCTCCCTCTAGCATGCAAGAAAACTTCTCACACCTGCTAGTGTCCTAGATCTACAAAGCTACCACTCACTCATGCAGAATGTATTGTTGCCAAATATGCAGTGGTAAATCAACACCTAGTTTCTCCCTCTGCAGCCGGGTTCTAAAAAGCCTCTAATCTAATAGGTCACACACTATCAACAAGCTTCAGCCCTTGTCTCATCAACGTTTTCTTTTACATCCCTTTGGTTGTTTTACAATCATTCTTACAACTCGCTTCACTTATAATATATTAGAAACACTTAATTTCATTAGTGATCTGGCAAACGATTATATAAATGAAAGAGGCTAAAATTCAAATAAGTCTTTAGCGTTTAAAAAAAAATACATTTGTATTCAAAAGACATTACTCAGCAAATGTCGAATATATTCTTGAACCCAAAACTCTTCTTCATTACCTCAACATGTCACTTACAATGCAAATATGTCGTCATTTTCTTACAAACTTACAAAATCATTGTATCGAGAGTATTTTAGTTTTATTTTATACTTTCAAGAGGAAAGTAAACTAATATGGTTTTTAAATGTACAAATGGAATATTCTTTTTTAATAATTTGCTATTTTTGTTTCTAAACTAGATAATTCTAAAATATTCTCTTTTTACTTATCTGGTTGTCTTTGACATTTCTTTTCTAAAGCCCTTAAATTCTTTAAAATATTTTCTATTTTCATAAAGGATGTCCTGTTGTCATGTTTACTTACATTATCTCATTTTTTTATTTTTTATTTCTTTTTTTAATTCGTTTCATGGCAATTTTTATTTTATTACTTTCTAAATTCACACCTGTGTTTTTTTTAACTCTAAATTATTTCTATTTAGTAATTGTAGTTTAGTTTTTTTAATTTGTATAAATCATCTTATTTTGTCAAATTTAGTTGTAGTTTAATTTTAGTACTCCGCCTCTTTTCTAAAACTTAAATTGGGTATTTTTCCTTGCTTCATTTTAAAATTTTATTTTCACTCATTTTTATAGCTTTTCTTCTTATTTTGTTAAATTTAATCTTTATTATTTCATTTTTTATAATTTAATTTTTCTATTTTCATTAAATTCAATTTTTTCATTATTTCAATTGAAATTCTCGAACCCCATGACATATGTTTTGTATTTTTATCTCAACCAATATGTGACTAAAAATATCGTAGAATCTACTTTATTAAATCTTATATATTTGGTTTGTATAATATTCTTTATCTATGTAATACTAGATTTTGATGTATCAATTCATGAAAAATATTAATCTTATTATTGTTTTATTATTCATTATCAAATTTATAAAATTAAAGAGATGCTATATAAGTAGCAAATATATTTGATCATAATTTTTACATAATTTAAAAGATTATTGTGTTTTAAATAAAAATCCATGCATAAAAATCTCTTCAAATTATCTAACCAACTGTTAATGTTTCCATTTTAGTTAATACTTAGTTGAACTCCTGTAAAACTATTTTTTTCATTTTATCTCATTCAAAATTTCAGATGTTCATCTTTTTATTAAGAAACATCATGAACGGTATTAATTTTGGAGTGGAATGTTGATAAAGTTGCGATGTTCGAATTAATTGACCTTACAAAAATCTCATTTTAAAAAAATTAAATAAACTCATGCAATTGCAATCATTAAAGAAATAATAAACACTAAACATTTTGACAAATTCAAATAATTACCTGTTATTCAAAAAATATTTAAAAATTAAAGCTGTCTGTTTTCCTTAAATGTCATGAAGTTACGGTTGAAGTATTTCGATATAGATATATGTAGTTCAGATTTTCTGGAATAAGTCTGTAAAATAATACATAATTAAATTAAGTTTTACATAATTTTGGTTTTACGCAATGTAAAGACGTGAGGATTTTTAATTTCTCAATGTTAAAAATATATTTATAAAAGTTTAATTTTTTATATATTTTACCACTAAAATCAAATATTACGTTTTTTACTAGAATATAAATATTAAACTGAAGGTAAAATAATCAAATTAAAAATCCAATACTTTGAAGTCAGATTAAATTAATTATTCTACAAAAAGTAAAAAAAATACTAAATGACATAAAAAACTGTTTTTTTCAAAAATACAAATAATGAGCATGGAATAAAAAGTATTAGTTTGAGAGTATACTTACGTTTTTATGCATTCTTGTTATTTTTCTGAGAAAAATAGAAACAAAATTCATATTTAATAAATAAAGATTTTACAGAAAAATATTGTTACGGTTCCAAAAATAAATTGGACAGTCATCAAATCTGAAGTTATCTGATATTTCAAGAGCTATGATATCTTATGTATTTTCAATAATTTGAAATGTTAATCAATGCAGAACAAATAGAATTTTATTTCATGTCACTCAACTAGATCCATTGTTACACATCAACTCTTGGTCGGCACAAATTATTCCATCACTGCAGACACTGAAGACGTGTTCCATTGTATGTCTTGGATTTCTACAATGGCAGTTGCTTGTTGTTGTTGGTTTCCATATTGTCTCCAACATTTGCACTTGCTCGGTTCCTGATCACTTAGTCATTCCTTGGGAGATCCATTCTATGTGGAACATGTTCTCTGGGTTCTTGGTTAGCTTCGTTCAAGTAGTCATTCCAGTCATTTCATCTGCACATTTCCTGATGAGTAAGGACCGTAAAACATAAATGATGTATCTAATGAGTCGGTTTCATTTTTGCAAAACATGAAAAAAAGAACACAGAAAATGTCAGGGTGCTTTCTCCCTAGAAACAATAGCACAACTCCGAACAATATAATCATTTGTATTTATTTCCCCTCCAGACAAAGGACAAGCTAGATACGAGTTCTGTTTTTATTGTGAGAGATATCCAGCTAACTTAAAATCCACTCAGTGGAAAAGCATTTCTCCTCCTCTGACTGAGATACCACACTTTTATCCTAGTCAAAATTACTGGCTTCAAACACACCACAAATAATATTTTGAAAAACAATTATTTTAATTTATTATCAAAAAGGTATCGAAAACAGCAGCACTCTATAACAAAGTGTTTAGGAAATAATCATCAAATTCACTTAATAAAATGTTTGCAAATTACGTTTTCAAACAAGAAAATCAAATTAAACTGAAAAAGGACAATTGGAGTTACTGTCACTTTTTCAGTTTACCTGTCTGCACATTGTAATGGGATTTTGGGGGTACTTGTACAGCTTTTAAACCAGACAGAACCGACTTTTTATTTGGCATCTTCCCGACATTTACGTAAACAGTTAGAAGATGTTGAAGCACTTCGCTAATCAGAAAGCTTGAGAAGCAGACTGAAACTTTACTTGTAAATTGATTAATTGTTAAAATTTCTTGCAGACAGGCTATATTTAAAGAAACATGATTAAACCGAACTGGTACAGCTTTTGAACTGTTCTCTTTACTTTTTAACCCAAACTTTTACAGATCCTGAAGCTTTACCAGTACCAAAAAATAAAATATCTGTAAAAAGCGTTCTCATATTATGTACTGTACAATCTTTGGTTTATTCATTAAAAAACATAATTTATCGAAAAAAATATAATTTTTAACTTTCCTGTAAAAAAATATTTCATTGATTTTCTCCATCAAATAATAAATAAATTTCCATAAAAATAAACATACAGTGAGTATTTTTCTTTCATTATCATTCATGTCAAATAATAAATGAATTTCCATAAAAATAAACATACAGAGAGTGTTTTCCTTTCATTATTATTAATGTTAAAAAAAATGTCTCGTTTTGATTTTGACGCTCATTTGCTTTCATTCGGCTTTTTTCATCGATTTACGTATTTCTAGCGTCGGTTCCGTTTTGGTCAAAATTTATTTTACTGCTAACAAATAATTTGTGGCAGGTTTGAAAACCAAATTAAATAACTTTTTAAGTTAGAAAAAATAAATAATTAACTGTTATTTTGTGATTTTTGTTTTTAATCAAACGCAAAGAAAAAGTACATTGTGTTGTAGAATTAGAAGTAACAAAAAATACATGTTTACAAATACATTATTTATATATATATATATATATATATATATATATATATATATATATATATATATATATATATATATACACATATACATGTATATATTCTTCGACAAATACTGAAATTTCCTGAAAATCCCATAATATGTTCATTTTTTATTAGTTTTTTAAATAGCAGGGGGTAATTCAACTTAATTTAGGTAAAAGTAGCACCGATAAAAGGGCAAAAGTAAATAAATAGGTGAAAATGGCACAACGGAAAAATATAGATAAATATCTCACAATGAGTTTATTAAAATCTTAGTTATGATACATAAAGGGAATACATGAGAAGTTTATCAGATTAAAAGAAAATCTAGTTAAATAACCCACCCCCTCTCAATGAGATTTTACTATTAAAGAAATTACTTCTGAACACACTGAAAAACTTGGGAAACACAATTATAAGTAAAAGAGAAACACTCTACTTTATGATGGCTTCCAACCTTTAAATTGGAAACTGACAAGTGATGTTCATCAGAAAACAGTCCATCGTCATTTACGTCGGATTTAAGTGGGGGATTTTAATTTCACTTGTTTGAACACTTGGGAATCAGTTATGCAGTCGAATAAAACAAAATTATCGGGAATATTCTGTATTGGATACGTTATTACTATGATGTTTAATATTTTAATTTTGTTACATTTTTATTTATTAAGAAAACGATAGGTACGTATATAGTATGTGCACTGTTCCTGTGATACATACATATATAGTATGAGCACTGGGGCGGCAAATAGTACCTGTATAGAAGGTGAAGACAGAGGTGGTACTTTTTATAGAAATATGTCATACTTTTGCCCTGGACAACGGAAGAGGAATGGTGGGGAAGAAACAGCTTTCGCAGAAGGCAAAATGAGAATATATCGGTGAAATCGGGCGACCAGAGAAGATAAAAGTAGAAAGATAAAGAGATGGCTATAGTGCGAGGAAGAGAAATAGAAGTTTGAATATAAAGATGTTACACACGCGATTTTTCTTCTCTTTTATGTTTTTATGACCCAAGCAATGCCGGGTAGCCCTGCTAGTCTATTATATAAATCCCAGTTGTCTGTCTGTCTGCCTGTCTGTCTGTCTGTCTGTATGTATGTATGTATGTATGTATGTATGTATGTATGTATGTATGTAATGCTACTGCTCCGAGAGTACCCAACAAGCAGTCACATGGTTGACATCATTCGAACTGACCACCCTCCGGATGTATATTTCAGAATCGGAAAAAAAAATTGACTCTTTGGGGGTCAACTGAGCACTTTTCTCCAATTGGGGGTGGTTTTTTCCTCCATTTTCCAACGTTATTTAGTACTAATTTGAAAAGAAATCAATAATATCATGTATAATTTGAGAAATAATGCAAGTCACGATTTTAACAGGAAATGACATCAGAGGAAACGAGTGTCCGAAATAAATAAACTCACACTCCATCCTTCTTTCTTTTCTTCTTTCTCTCTCACTCCCAAGCTTACTGCCTTTTTTTTCTTGAACTTAAAATATTTCTTAGAAGGATAGTAAACATTTTGAGGGGTGGGTGGGGGTGGAGGGTAAACATATTTTTTTGGGGGGGTGAGCAATTTTTTTTTTAACTTAAAATAGTTCACAGGGTTTGGGAAAAGTAAATATTTTTTTACATTGGAGTGGGGGTGGAGGTGGACGGAAAAAATACGGGTGGCGTCCGAGGTGGAGGGTAAAAAAAAAATGTTATGGGGGGGTCGGGAAATTTTTTTGGGGAAGAGTAAATTTTTTTTTTTAACTTAAAATATTTCTCAAGGTTGGGTAAAATGCTTTTTGGGGGGTAGAGATAAACATTTTTTTGTGGGGGTCTGTGAAAATTTTTTGGGGGTTGGGGCCAATTTTTTTTTTTTTTGAACTTCAAATATTTCTTAGGGTAGGGGGAGAGTAAAAAAAGTTTTTTTAAGGGTGGGAAAGGATGGTAAAAAATTTTGGGGGGGGCGGAAAAACTTTTTTGAGGGGTGAAGCAAAATTTTTTTTTTTAGCTTAAAATATTTCTTAGGGTAAAGGGAAAGTAAAAAAAAAATTGAGGGTGGGGTGGGAGGATAAAACATGTTTGGGATCGGGGAAAACTTTTTTTTTAACTTAAATATGTCTTAGGGTAGGGAAGCGTAAACATGTTGGGGGTGGGTGGGGTGGAGGGTAAACAATTTTTGGGGTGGGGCAAAAAAATTTTTTTTTTACTTGAACTTAAACAGGGCTCATTAATATGAATTTTTTATGATAGTGAAACTACATGAATGAACTTGATTTTTGTTCTTAGATACGACAGGGGCGCATTAATATGAGTTATTTTTTATGACTTACAAAACATGAACAAACACAATTTTTGTTCTTTGATATGACAGGGGCGCATTAATATAGGTTTTTAGGTATGCGAACTGGGCTGGAGATAGGTAGATATATAGTATGCACACCCTTGCAGAGATAAGTAATATGTAGTATGCACACCGGGGCAAAGATAAGTACAAATATAATATGCGCACCAGGGCAGCAATAGATACGTAGATGAATACGTATATAGTATTCGTACTGGGGCGGCGATAGGCATGTATATAGCATGCACACCGGGCGGCGATAAGTACGTATATAGCATGCATACCTGGGCAATGATAGGTACTTATGTAGTATGCGCACCGGGGCGACGATTTGGTGGATTTTTTTTGGGGGGGGGGTTAAAAAAATGTTTAACTAAACATATTTCTTTGGGTGGGGGAGAGTAAAAAAAAATTTTTTTTGGGGGGGGGGTGAACATTGTTTTTAACTAAAAATATTTGTTTGGGTGGGGGAGGGTAAAAAAAAAATTTTTAAGGGGTGAAAATATAATTATGGATGGAGCGTGAGCCAGTTTCTGTTTCATGAGCAAACGATTGCAATCTGGGTTCATTTGGGCTTCTTTTCTAGTGGAGGTAGAGGCATGCCCAGAGGATGAGGAGGAAAAGCATAGCCAGAACATAAAACGAACACCGACTTTTGAGCCAGTTTTGTTTTCCTTTTAGGTTAATCAAATATTATTTTTCGGCAAGCATGTAGAGGCGATAGAATTAAGGTGGAAGCAGTTTCTGTTTTGTGGGCAAATGAGTGCGATCTGGGGTCATTTGGGTATCTTTTCCGACAGTGCTCAAAAGTGAGGTGGGCACAGAGGGATTCTTAGAGGATGAGAAGCAAACGCATGACCAGAACAAAAGCATTCAGAAAGAAACAAAGGTTTCCTATTCATTTATTTATTTTGTTGGGGTTTGTATCTGTCCGTAGAAGGTGTTTATCATTCTGCAACTTTCTAAGGAATGTAAGATAATTGCATGTAATCTATGGATGCATATTCAGAATTATTGTTTCCACATGTTATTTTCTGTGGGAAAAACAATTCCTCCCCAACACACACACATTGTTTCTGGCACCCTAAAAATATATGCTAAAACATTAAATATTATTATTTTTCTGCACTATATTTTATTTAGAAAAAATGCCCCCCTCCTTCCCACAATTTTTGGGGGCAGCGACTACAGAAAGAAACACAAAAACTTAGTTAACCCACACATCCCTTCACTCTGCACAAATTCGGATTTCTCTCCAAAATATTGGAAAACATTTTATTACACATCTATTTATTGTTAAATGACCAGGATGGGGGGGGGGGTGCTCATTTTTCGTAAATTTTTATAGGAAAGTGATTCCCCAATCTAAGATATTTAAAAAAAATCATTCCTATCTTGCGGATATTTTGTTTCAGGCTGTTTACATGTAATCACCCCAAAAAGTTGAATCTGATTTGGGGGAGGGGGGGGGGGATAAACTACGATGGGTGTGAAAAAAACACCAAATTTTATTTGATAATCTTGTAAATCAGTATTTCATTAGTAATAAAATAAAATGTTTACATAAAATGGCGATATTTTAAGAGACACAACAGTCGATACACCTTAATTATTTTTTTTGTTTACTTGAATAAAAACTATATTTTCATTGACTTTTTTCTTGATGGAACAGTACAAAAAGATGCTCATGAATCAATTTCTATTTTTGTCGCGATCTAAAGAAAAGATAAATAAAAACAATTAATGTTGCGACTATTGTGATTCTTGAAATTTATTTTCATTGCAAAACGTTATTTACGTTGGCCCTTCAAACACAAGTGGCGTGGATT
Source organism: Sepiola atlantica (assembly GCA_963556195.1). Lineage (NCBI taxonomy): Eukaryota > Metazoa > Mollusca > Cephalopoda > Sepiida > Sepiolidae > Sepiola > Sepiola atlantica. The sequence continues at coordinate 23,223,299 of OY744549.1, read as the reverse complement.
GGTAAAAACTAGGTACGTGCAAAATCCATGGCCGATTCCCAAAATGAAAATTTTTTTTGACCCCCCCTTTACTTAAAAATACACTAAAAATCAGGAAATCAACCAATTTTACTGAAATTTTCAATATTTATTAATCAACAATCACGGAATATAATGAAACCATTATTTTTTTTTTAATTTTAGTGAAAATGTATTATTTTTTAAAAAGAAAATACACCTTTACTAAAGTTATATTTTTATATATTAATAAAAAAAAATGCATGATTTTTTAACTGTTACTTATGTAAATAAAGGATCGTAGATGTTAACAATTAAATTTTTTTTTCAAAATATTTCGTATATATTACGAAAAAGGCCAGTAAATACCGTGGTTATAAAATCACTATAACTCGAAGAAAAATTAATTTTTTGAATTAGCGATATTATTATTGAATAAAGAATTGTTTAATCAATATTTTCACCCAAAAAATAATATAATTGCAAAAAATATTTCATGTGATTTTAATGATTAGAGTTTTTGGAAAAATAAAAAATGCGACATAATTATATTTCTCTTTCATAGAGGAACGTGACATCATCAGCGCAAGAAATTTTTTTTATAATCTTAAAAATAAACCAAACATTGACAAATTTGAGATCCAGGAACCTTACGAAAAAAAGAATTTAAAAAATTGAATAATTTCTACTAACGATGAACTTTCATTAGTATGGTAGGCCCGTTCTGTAATAACCAGGTGGGATTAGCAATCACTCACTTTTACAGCGCAATTTTTTATTTTTTTATTAGAGATTCAACAATTTCGTTCATTTCACAATTTATCGTCAATTATTTGGAAAGATTTGTATTTGTTTTGTCTTTTTTTTCATTAATAAATATTTCAGTTAAAAACAATTATTTATTAATAAAGAGAATTCAAACATGACATTTTCTTTCAAAATTGAATTCTGTTTATCAATAAATAACTGTTTTAACTTTTTTTTCAATGAATAAATTGTCAGTGTAGTCATTGACTTTAATTTACTTTTTCACACTTAAAATAAAAAATAAAAACCACTTTATTTTTAAAAGAATCAATGTAATTTATCGTTACGACACGTTAAGAATAAATCGAGTAACTAAAGTTTTAAATCATGTAAAAAAAATGATAAAATTGACGCAGTTCGTAACGTAAATAAATTTTTTAACATTAAGAAATAGTTTTATTTCAAATTCTAAGGAAAAACATTGGTAAACAGACTTCATCAATAATTTCAGAGTATTACGAAATTAAAAACTGAACCTTTTCAGTTAAAAATAATTGCGTACACTCACAAATAATTAAATAAGCATTTCCTTGTTTATTATAACAAAATAAGGGTACTTAAATTTGTTTATAACCTTAAAAAGAATAAAGAAATTAATGGATAATAATTTTTCAACTTCTATAAACTATTATTACATTTTTATATATAAAGTTAAAATTGATAAATTATGACATTTTTTGTCTTCCATATATTTTGCATGCTATGTCATTTTGTAAACAACGTCCTTTTCCGATGAACTTATGGCGGATTATACTCATTTATCACATTTGAAGGGCTAATTTTGCTAATTTTTAGTCAAACATGGGATTTATTTTTTTTTTAATTCAGTGTCTTATGACTTTAATTTAATAATTATCTTTGAAATAGTTCCCAAAAACTTATATTTATCTTTTAAGGGATTTTTACAATTAATTTTTTCAAAGTTCAAAATTCATTGAATTTTTGGGGTTTTTGACCGTCGTAATTACATATTTCATTATAATTTATTTTTCACACGTAAATATGCAGTTTTTTTCGTTTAGAGATTAAGTTTAGGCTTTTATCTTTCAAACACAATCAAAGTTTACACGGAAACTAATTAAATAATTAATGATAAGCGCTTTTTAATAAGCATAGTCCGTACAAGAAGCCGCCATGTTTGCACGTACCTAGTAAAAACAAAGAAAGGTTATTTAATTCCGATTCAAATCTTATCAAAGATTTCTTTTTAAAAATAAAATTGGTTTAATACAAGATTTTTATGTTTTTTGTGATTACTTGTTTAATCGTGCGCGTCATCTGACGTACGGATGACCAAAAATGACAGATAAAACCTTTTTGTTAGCATTTCTGAATTTATTTTTTTATAAAAGAAAAACTTAAATGCACCGAAAAAAAATTAATCGAGAATTTGGGAATAAACTGGAAATCGAAAAATATTAGGAAGTTTAATAATCGACTAAATTTAATTAAATGATAAATATAATTAAGGATGTTTTTTTTTTATATAAACTAGAAATATGGAATATACTGTCAATATCGTATCCATGTAGACGAACATATTAGACATTAGCATTGATTTAATTTCTTTTATTTGTCAAAATGATAAAATCAAGATTTAAAAAAAAAACAATCGATTTTTTTCGCCAACGTTGATAGTTTTATCGACTATCTTGAAAATCGACATCTTTAATTATTTTGGTATTTTATAATTTCCTTTGTTTGCTAAAAATGACAAGATTACAAAAATAAATTCATTTTTTTTTTAAATTTTTTTTTTTAACATAGTTCACCCCAAACAAGGCAGGCCGCCACTGTAGACGTAAGGGGCTACTGAGAAAAAGAAAAGGGGAGAAGGTAGGGGGTGGTCAATCTAGATTGGGATCAGCGCAGCGAGGTGTCTGTTTACATTAGATTTAAACTTCTGCATGTCTGTACTGTCGGGGAAACAGGGGGCAGGGAGGGAGTTCCAGAGGCTAGCAGTACGAGGAAAGAAGTTATTTGAGTAGAAGGCTCTCCGACATCTGGGGACCTCCACAGTGAATGAATGAGATTTAGTTGATTGTCGGGTTAGTCTAGTGAATTTCCGTCGAGGGGGCACCAGAGTAGCCAATTCATCGGAGCATAATCCATTGAAGTATTTGTAAAACAAGCACAAGGATGCTACATTGCGGCGATGGGACAGAGGCTGGAGCTTGGCTGACAGTGAGGGACCTATTAGGTTGGCGATTCTTTTTTGGACTTTGTCAAGGAGGGAGAGACTAGTAGATGATGCACCAGCCCAGATGTGACAACAATACTCCATGCATGGGCGGATGGTGGCTTTGTAGAGATACAGGATAATGTCAGGTGTGAGGAGTTTACTAGCACGGTAGAGGGAGCCAACCTTCTTTGCGGCAGCCTTGGCAATGCCTTCAATGTATTTGTTCCAATTCATGTTACCTGTGAAGGTTAGGCCGAGGAGTTTGAATGATGAACTCTCAGGTAGGGTGTTATTTGCCATGACAATCGGTGGTTGAAAAGGTTCCTTGTAGTTATTGAAGGAAAGGAGTTTTGTCTTTGCGGCATTAAAAGTTACCAACCATTTATGACCCCAATCCACTACAGCCTGAAGGTCATTTTCTAAAGATTCAGCCATTGCATCGGATATAATTGCGTCGGTTTTGCCAACATGGCGAGAGTAAAGGGTGGTGTCATCATCAAATAAACCAATCTCAGACTCTATGCCATCAGGGAGATCGTTTATATAGATCAGGAACAACAAGGGTCCAAGGATAGAGCCCTGGGGTACACCAGCATTTATGTCATGTTGCTTAGATGAACGGCCATCGAGGACAACCTGGATTTTTCTTTTGGCGAGGAAGGATCTAATTATATTAAATAATTACCCAGTAATACCGTATGATCGTATTTTCAGGAGGAGCCCTTTATGCCATACCTTGTCAAAGGCCTTGGATATATCAAGCGCTACTGCCCTAGCTTCACCTGCCTTGTCGAGTGTGTGATACATGCGTTCAGAGATGACCGTTAGAATGTCTGCAGTAGATCGTGATTGTCTAAATCCATACTGGCGGTCAGAAAGAAGTTTACTATTAACTAAGTGTCGTACTATTGCTAGATTGATTAAGGATTCAAAGATTTTAGCAAAGATCGGAAGCAGACTGATTGGGCGATAGTTCTGGGGATCGGTTCTATTTCCAGAATTCTTGTACTTCGTATTATGAGGAGGAGGATTCTCTCGGCATGAAAAAGCTAAGATTTAACTTCATGGTACCCAAGTGAAATCGCACCGTGATAAATCTAGTGGTCAATAGGACCCAATATTTATTAGTAGTTTTCCGCTTGCCCCTTGTTCTTCAACGTTATAATAATGAAAAGAAAATGGTTAACGCAAGCATCACATACGAGATAAGATGATGATGATGATCATCATCATCATCATCATAATAATAGTAATAGTAATAGTAATAATAATAATAATAATAATAATAACAATAATAATAATAATAATAATAATAATAATAATAATAATAATAATAATAATAATAATAATAATAAAGTACATGACGTCCATTCACATCAAACAGACTTTCATTATTTGCCTTATTGCTGAGATCAAAGTGTTGTATCTGTTTTGTCCTTAGCCAGAAGAGAAATCCTTCTTGACTGGGCAATTTATATATTTGTCCCATTCAGAGTGACCCCTTTTTGGGGATTTAGATATCCTCCACATAAAAAAACAACAACCTTGGTCTAACCTTTCCCTCGTGGAGAGACAAGTAAACAGGAACTCCAAAACTAACCCAAAATCTCGGGTAGTAGTGACTCATGTTAAGCCCTGAGTGGCGATAAGGATGAAAGCATGTCATTTATTAACCCCAACACTGGATAAATTAACCTAAGTAAATCCATTTGTTGGAAATTTCCATGTGAAATACTATTTTTAAAAGAATTGTTTGTAATGGTCGGTATTGGCCTGGATAAAAAAACAAACGGCGGTGGGGGGGGGTAATTTATTTGTTTAAACCTTTTAATCCCTATTCACATCTTATTCACGTTTGTCCGTCAAATACAACATATTTTATTACAATAAAATCATCATTTATCGACTTTTTTAAACATTTAAAAAATACAACAATAATTGATACGTATTTTTCAGGCAATATTTACCTTATTGTAATGGCTTGACTTCCGGATAAATCGCCTTCTCAAAAGTGCGACAATCAAGGGGGGTAATTTCGTCCTCAAAATCCTTTGTTTTTATTTCAGAGATTGTCTATTTACAATTTAATCATTTCATTATTTATTTATAAGAAACTGATTAAGCATAAAAATATTTTTTAATTTACAAATCGAAAAGTAATTTATTTCTTTAAAGCAGGTACATCAAATTATTTTGTAAAGTATGTTGGGATTAAAATAATCCTGAAAATAAAGTTACATTCTCCCACATGAGAATGGGGTAACAAGTGCAGATAAATCATCAAAAGAGAGATATAGGACGAAAGTCTGAGAGAAGGAAGACAAAACACCTGAATGTAATTTCATAGCAATTTTAGTAAGAAAGAGATAGATGGAGTCATAGAATATTTACAGAGTTTTAAAAGTTCAGTTAGGCATTGGTGAATTTGAGAGAGGGTTTGCGAAAACGTGGTTCGTATGAACTTATCTGTATAGAGTTCTGGTAACGGCAGGGGGTCATTCTCTGTGACTGCCGTCTTGGGCTGTTGTCACAAAGTAAACCAGCCGATGTATTGCTGACTTGAGCAGAGTCATCGAAAAAGAGGCCTGAATGCCGTGTGCAAGGGTTTTTAAAGGCTGGCGCACGTGACACCGAAGGAAAAAGGGGTTGCAATGCCTGACAGCCAATCCGTGAGGCCCTTAAGGGACATGACAACAGCCAATCAGTGAGGGGGGGGCTTTAATACATTCCAACACTTATGCATTCAATCTTTACTTCATGGAATATATGTCTTCGATATTACTGAATTCATGTACATTTGTATTATTTATTTTAATACTAGCGGTGTTGCCCGGGAAAGTATAATTTATCAAAAAATGTTAGGCCCTACTACGGGAGTGAAGCAAAGTACGGGTATGGTTAATATTTATATATTAATGTATTATTGAATACTTAGTGATATAACAAACAAAAAATATGTTCAGTTAAAGTTCTATACGAAACTTATCCGCAATCATAAATTCTAAAACGATTGTGTTTGTTTGTTTCCGCACGATTTGATTGAAATCTAGAATAATTGTGTGTAAAAAGAAAAACCCGCCACAAATTACGTTAGTTTTTTTTTTCAGCAGAAGTTAATAGGTTTTTGTTTTGTCGGCGATGTAGAATAGTCGCCTATTTGTTCTTTGTTTAATCTGTTAGGATCGAGGGTCGTGTTCCCCCGATTATAAATGTGTTCAGTTGAATCAAGCAATGTTGCATGCAAAAGACAGAGTAATAATTAATAAACAAAAATGAAGTAGTTCAAATAACGTTTATTGAACGTGTGTGTACGTGGAATGATGAAGTGTGTGATGTATGCATGTGTGTCGATGGAAAAACAGTTCTTGAAAAAGGTATAAGAAGAAATGAATCCGGCGTGAGGAAAGTCTTGGAAAGCCGTACACAAAGAAAATGAGTTAAGAACTCTTACCGTTGTTTGACCACGTGCTGACGGAAGAAACGTGTGTTGGTAGTTGCTATGCCAAGACCAGTTGGAGAGAAAAGCGTGAGACGAAACGCTAGTGGCCAATCAACCAGAAGAGAAAAGTGAAACGGAACGCTAGTGTCAGCGTCCTTCTGTCGAGGCCGGTCGGTGAAGAAGAGATGGATTTACCGTTTGCAACGGTTTTTATAGTCAGAAAGGCAGATAACTCTGGTGTCGTTTTACAGTGCCACCTGTCGGTGAAAAAGCGACACCTACCGGCAAACCGATGTAGTTATGTTTTGAAAGGAGGAGGTAACTGCTACAAGGACTCCCCCTCAGATTGAAAAATATTGAAAATATTATTCAATATGTACAGTTGTAGATGAGAAGCATTCTTTGTGGGTATGTCTGTTTTGCTGTTGAAGATTAGAAAAAGTAGTGTGCACGCTACTTATTTCTGTTTCTGCATCTGTATTGAATGATTGATCGCAAGTGCGTCTGCGGAATTGAGTGTTTGTAACGCATGTGGATCTGCGTGTTGTTTGGGTCTGCATCAAGTTTGAGTGCAAGTGAGTTTGCGGTCGAAAAATGTTGAGTGCAAGTGAATTTGCACTTGTTGGTGGCGTTGTTCATGTTGATTAGTCTGCGTGATGCGGAGCTGATGAACGAACGTTGAATTGTCAGTGAATGTTTGGTGCTTGGGTCTGCGCGGTTGTTGATGAGTGAGCACAAGTGGGTCTGTGCGGTGTTGATGAGTGAGCACAAGTGGGTCTGTGCAGTTGTTGATGAATGAGCACAAGTGAGTCTGTGCAATTGTTGATGAATGAGCACAAGTGAGTCTGTGCAATTGTTGATGAATGAGCACAAGTGAGTCTGTGCAGTTGTTGATGAATGAGCACAAGTGAATCTGTGCAGTTGTTGATGAATAAGCACAAGTGGGGCTGTGCAGTTGTTGACGAATGAGCACAAGTGAGTCTGTGCAGGTGTTGATGAATAAGCACAAGAGAGTCTGCGCAGTTGTTGATGAATGAGCACAAGTGAGTCTGTGCAGTTATTGTTCATGTTAATTAGTCCGTGTTTTGAAACTGATGAACAAACATCTAGTTGTTGAGATTTGTGGTACACTATGGTCAAAATCAGATGCGCAAATGTCTGCAAGTGAGTTAGCAGGTCCAGATACAAGTGGGTCTGTACTGGTGTTGGTGCGTGTCGTTCGAGTTGATGCGCCCTCCAGTTGCTCAACGAACGTCCAGTTGTTGAGTATTTAGTCGTGCTTGTGCAGTTGTACTCATTTTGAACTGGCGTGATTTCTTCCATAGTGTCGTCAGTGATGTCCGGAAATGTTTGATGAATGTCCGGGAAGAGTTGGTTGTTCAAGTTGATGGGTCCTCCTGTTGATCAATGAACGTCCAGTTGTTGAAGAGGGTTGGTAGCCCTTGAAGTGTGATGTTGGTGCTTGCTGAGCCTGACTTTTTACAACCAGTATTAAGTCTTGAGACTTGGTGATGTTCGACATCGTGTGTTGTCTGTTTTGTAGTTTTCTTTTCTTTTATATATATGTTTCCAACACGTGGGTAGAAGGGAAAAAGAAGAGAAAAAAAATAGAGCCGTAATTTGTTTCACACACGGAATGACGTTTTTTTGTTTTCGTTTGTTTGAATGTTAGTTTCCACGTAGAGAAAGAATGGCGGCTTCTCTTTTCTTTGTTGTCGAAAAGAAAGAAAGAAAACAATATTCGTATTTTCTTTTTTGGTTGTTTGAATTTTCATTTCCACGTGATTAGGGAAAAAGATGGCGGCTTCCTTCTTTTTGCTTGTTGTTGAAACAGAGAAAATAAATTCGTATTTTCTTTTTTTGTTTGAATTTTCATTTCCACGTGAAAAAGATGGCGGCATTATTTTGAATTTTTTTATCAACACGTGGTCACGAAAAAGATGGGCAGCGTGAGCGTTTGTTTTCTTTTGTTTTCTTTTTATCTCCACGTGTTCAAAACAAAGGAAGTGGCGTCTTGTAAGGTCCTTTTGTTCGTCAAAAAAAAGGAAAAAAAAAAGGATTGGCAAAAGTTTGTCTTTTTCCTTGTATATAATTTTCCGACACGTGGGTAGAGAAAGAGAAGAAGAAAAAAAAATGAAATTGTAATTTGTTTTATACTCGGAGAGAGCCGAGAAATGTTTGTTTTTCTCTGTTTGGGTATTTCCGCGTGGCCAGGAAAAATGGAGACGGTGGCTTCTTTTTTTTGTTTGTTTGTATATTTCTACCACGTGGGTAGAAAAAAAAGGAAAAAGATGGATGTGTAATTCGTTTCACCACGAAAGAAAAAACGAGAAATGATATATATATATTTTTTTTGTTCTTGTACGAAATTAATTACTCTGCCCCATACAACAAAGCTTGCACATCGGGTCACCAATTGTTAGCATCGAGAGGGTGATGTTCCCGGACTATAAACGTGCAAAGTTGAATCAGGCAATGTTGCATGCAAAAGACAGAGTAATAATTAATAAACAAAAATGAAGTAGTTCAAATAACGTTTATTGAACGTGTGTGTACGTGGAATGATGAAGTGTGTGATGTATGCATGTGTCTCGATGGAAAAACAGTTCTTGAAAAAGGTATAAGAAGAAATGAATCCGGCGTGAGGAAAGTCTTGGAAAGCCGTACATAAAGAAAATGAGTTGAGAACTCTTACCGTTGTTTGACCACGTGCTGACGGAAGAAACGTGTGTTGGTAGTTGTTATGCCAAGACCAGTTGGAGAGAAAAGCGTGAGACGAAACGCTAGTGGCCATTCAACCAGAAGAGAAAAGTGAAACGGAACGCTAGTGTCAGCGTCCTTCTGTCGAGGCCGGTCGGTGAAGAAGAGATGGATTTTCCGTTTGCAACGGTTTTTTAGTCAGAAAGGCAGATAACTCTGGTGTCGTTTTACAGTGCCACCTGTCGGTGAAAAAGCGACACCTACCGGCAAACCGATGTAGTTATGTTTTGAAAGGAGGAGGTAACTGCTACCAATCAATAAATAACGGGATAAAAAATTCAACCACAGGAGTGAAACTATATTTGTTTAACGGAAAAGAAGGAAACAAAACCAGCACAGAAATGATCAGTAATTCCGGCTAAGATATACGATGCACAGTGTTTTTTCTTCCTAGTTATTCATCGAAATTATCATTAGTTGCTTGCATTTCACCATTATTGTAGCAACTTTTTACAAATGTTTGTTTTTGCAATCAGTAATCGATAGATTTATCTATTCTGGGATACTTTTTAAGTAAGGCAACTAAAAAAAATTGTTTTACTCAAACGGCATTAACGAACTAATTAAGACTTTCTGTACTCTGTTGAAAATAGAACGGAAGCGATTCTTTAGTCAATAATTGTTTCATTTTATCTAAAACAACTGAGAAAGTGATCAAGAACAGGAGTTGTAAACAAGATGAATTACTTCTTCTCGACGGACAATAGAAATTGAATTTTCAATTGTAAACATTTAATTAACATAAGATTTGTGACATGTAATATTAATCAGTTAATATGTTATTTTAAACTGTCTGTGTGCTTTTGAGTTTGGTCACCATAGGAAGGTACTTTGCTTACCCCTACCCCACCCGTTGGTCCACCACTTAGAAAAGGCCAGAAGAGATCATTTGGCTTCTTGGTCCCACAGCTTTTATAGTTCGATGGTGTTCTTCTATGATTCCATTGTCGCTTGGGCGGTACGCTGTTCTAAAATATTGCTTTACACCCCACTTCTCACATAGTTCACTAAAGACCTCCGAGCGAAAGGACATCCCGTTGGCCATTAGGATCTCTTCTATTGGTCCCCTCTTCATAAACACCACATCAACAACTCTCTTTATCTCTTCTACTGGTCCCCTCTTCATAAACACCACATCAACAACTCTCTTTATCTCTTCTACTGGTCCCCTCTTCATAAACACCACATCAACAACTCTCTTTATCTCTTCTACTGGTCCCCTCTTCATAAACACCACATCAACAACTCTCTTTATCTCTTCTACTGGTCCCCTCTTCATAAACACCACATCAACAACTCTCTTTATCTCTTCTGCTGTTTCTGTTCTCCTTTTACTTACCTGGATAGTGCAAGGTCAATAGACTGACACTCCCTACAGTGTTTAACTACATCCTCAACTTCTTCCATTGCGATTTTTGGATTAACTTTTCTTGCCAGATATAACGTCCTTTCCTTACCAAAATGATGCATATTATGCAGGTGCTTTATTTTATCTACTATACAGCACACCGGAGCCATACCTTTCTTCTCTCGTAGCCAAGCCTGGTTCACTCTAGTCAACCCGTCTGCCTTGTTTTTCTGTGATGGAATCAATGTGACGGTTACTCTCAGTTTGAATTCTCTGATCAAGTCTCCAAGTGCCTCAAGTCGACGCCTGATAAGCATCTCAGCTGCTCCTTTGGTCCTGATGCGTTTATCTCCCGACACTTTTGACTTAATCCACGATGCCACTGTTGCCGAGTCCGTTCTAATGTCCACTGCCGCATTTCAAAGCCAGGTAAATGTCCTTCATTGTGGTTCGAGCTTGGTAACATTGATGTGAGCGCTATCATTCTTCTTTCGTAGCCAGGCAGCATCTTCAACAGTTACACCTTCTATTTCCAACAATGCTCCTAATGCCAGGCTGCTAGCATCGCTCCATATCACTCCTTCCAGGCCCTTTTTTACGTGTCATTCTCCCTTTAAAGGCTCAACTTTTTTACTTCCACGATCACTTCTTTTATCATGTGCAACACCTCGGGTCGATTTCATTCTCCCATCAGTCTATACCGGTCTGCCATTTAATAAAGCTGCATGCAGTCCTCCGCAGCCATTCGACTATAGGATAATGACCAATCTACTTCCCGCACACAGACAAAAGTTCTCGCTTGGTTAGGCCGTCCCTGACTTCGGGGATTTCATTCCCTCTTCCAAACATCAACTTTCTTGCCTTATTCCGCTGTAATTTTAATCCAAGAGCCATTCCATTTTCTAACGATTCCGATGGCTTAGCTGTCAGTCTATATATTTTGACATGGTCTCTCACCTTTGCCGCAGTCACCTCTGTCTCGTCAACCAGTATATCATCGATATAAGAACAGCTAGCTCGGTTCACTGCATCGTCTTTGGACAACACGGTCTTACGCACCACCGTCATAATTTTCGATGCAGAATTCAGTCCAAATCCAAGTCTGGCGAAGTAATCAATATGACCTTTATATTCGACCAATTGATATCGCCATAGCTTCTTGTCCACATGAATTTGAAGGTAGACCGAGTTTAAGTCCACGATTTTGGTTGCTCGCTCTCTTTTCCTCCACTCCCTTATGATTCTTCACATCCGTCGATTCCATCTTTAGTGTGGCAGGCCACGTGCTTGTTCAACTTTCGGAAGTCCAATACTGACCTGACTTTCTTCTTGGTAGGCGGAACCACTGCCATGAGTGGCAGAATTCCTTCAACCTTCCCTGACCATGGTATTAAAATTCCTTCGTCGATCCACCTCTCAACTTCCTTCTCAAACTGCGGTCTTATCTCTCCTTTTAGCGTGCTTTCATAGAAGCTAACCCGATTTGTCAACACAGGCAGTCCTGCGGTCCATTGCCACTCTACTGTCCACTTGTCACAATCAAAATAGGCTCGGAAGTCCTCATCCTCAATCTGACATGGCCTGGGTTTTGTCGGCTGGATGGCATTATTACTGTTCGCGCTTCTTGATATTCTAGTGTCATACTGCTTGCCGGACTTCACCTCACCCTTAGCAATTGTAGCTCCCCCCAGTCGGTCGATAACATCCAAGCCCAGTATCACAGCAATTACCCCAACGAGCGTATCATGCACAATTACTCGGAGTCGTAGCGGTATATTTCTTACTATAATCTCAGCATCAGTCTCTCCACAACACTTCACCTCTCTGCCATCTACTGCTCTAATATTGCTGGCTCCATTCCAAAAGTGGACGACACTTGTCGTAACAAGTGTAGTTGTACAGCCGGTATCAACAAGCGCTCTTGCTCTTTTTCCGTTGACAGTAACCACTATCTGTGGCAGTACACTCTCACACGCCTTTTCAGAAGTAAAGGGGCGACTACTCGCGTAATAGCACCCCTTTACCCGTTTCCCTGAAGTGAAAGGCAATTCCTACTAATGTGCCCAACCTGGCCACACCGGAAACAGATAACACCCGGCCTTGGTTCACTACAGTCTCTCATCAGGTGGGACCCCTGACATCTAAAACATTTTCCAACAAATTTAGGTCTCCTCACTATCTGCACTTCTTCACCAGACTTGTTTGCGGTAGAGGTTGCAATTGCCCCCAGTTGACTAGGACGTTTCGCCATCACCCTGGCATGCCTCAAGATCTCCTCTACTTCCATGGTTTCAATGTCGGTCATCCTTTGTAGGTCTATTGAGATGCGGTCAGGAAAACCACACACGAGAGACATTTTAACTGTCTTTTCAAGACTTCGTCTCGTGTATCCGGCCAATCCCGCTAGTCGCCTTATATCTGCCGCATATACGTCCACCGATTCTCCGGTTCAGGTTAATCTCCTGAGCTTGTTATAAGCCTCAAAAGCACTCTCCGAAAATTGAGAGCGGACGTCGAGGAGATTGGCAGCTCACCCAGCTGTCATATCGAACAATTTATCCCCGCACACAAAATCAACAACAGGAAAAGTGGAATTCGAAAATTAACGGTTAAGAAATACAGCGACGTTTAATACTGTTGTCTCCCGAACACCAAAAGAAAAGACCTGGTCTAACAAAATTGACTACGACAGACCAGTCAATCATATTACCTCTCCGAAGTCGAGATTACGTATATCTCGGGACCCTAAAAACAGCTCGTTAAGAACGGACAACAGAATCTAAACTTCTCTTAAATTCTCCTTCCCTCCGCCGTCAATCAAAAAAGGTATGTGTTTACGATATAAGGACAACAAATACCATATTAATTCGTCCTAAAATTAAACTTTCATATTGTTATATATTATCGTGTTAAATGATCTCATTCAATCGTTCCTCGCGATTGAAACACATTTACCTTCATATCTCGATCTTCCGTGGGAGGAGAAGGATTTCTCATTTCTTTTCCTCGAATTACGTAAGGAAAAAGACTTTCCTATTTTCCTTTTCCATAAATGCTATGAGCCTTCTTAATTGCTATATTTGGACCTTTAATTCTTATCCTGACTGATCAACTTTCTCGGAATAAATAAACCAGCCTCTTATAAAGAACTCCGTTTGTGCGGAAAGAATATTAGTTGATCTTTTGAAAAACAAAATACTAGTTATGTATTGTTAATTTGTCTTGGTTGTTTTATACAAATATATGATTATAATTTGTGGTACGGTGTGTTATGCATTTTTATGGAGTACGGGTTGTTTTCCTTTCATCGGGTTTTCAACCATTTCACATTTTTACAGTCGTGTCTGAATTACGTATATGTAACGTTCAGTGTCCTAGTACCACAATTATAACATTGGTGTCAGAAGTAACGGTCTCTTTACAAAAGAGCAACGTACCCGCGCAGGAACGCGTGAAAATAAATTTAGCACGTATATCCTTGGTGTCATTAAGCTGGTTTCCCAGAATAAACAAAAATGTTAAAAAAATAATAATAAATAAATAAAAAATGTACATTACTGTTCTCCCTTTTATTGTTTTAATGAAAAGCTGTTTTACTACTGCGAGTCTTAACATGTGACCCACAGGCTCGATTTAAAAAAATAACGGATAGCAGTCGCCTTGTGAGGGGAGCGAGGGTTTCCAACCTTACACATAAATAACATCTGATGCTAATTTACACGTTTAAAAATTTGGTGCCATACAATCACGTTATAATATTTTAAAATCAGTATTTTAAAATAAGCATTTAATCTGTTTTGAAGTACATAATATCGATTGTTCTAAGTCTTTTTTTTTGGGGGGGGGGCTACGTTCTCTCACCTCTTGTTTAAAATAGAGGGCAAGTCAGCCCCTATATTTTTATAATTATTTTTTTAACTATTAACACATAAGAAATACTGTTTTTCATAATTATATTTTTTAGTATAAATGATTAAATCAATCTGTTTTTAATAATTGGAATGTTTCTGTATGGTTTAATATTTTGAAATAGTTTCTTTAAGAAATATTTTTAAATAGATTATTTACTATTGTTATAATTGGAATGTGTCTGAAGGGTTGAATATCATTTTGAAATAGTTTCTTTAAAAACTATTTTTAAATAGATTATTTACTGTTTTCTTTATAATTGGAATGTAATTCTTTTTCTTTAGTTTTAAAATATTTTTAAATAGATTATATCGAGTGAAATAAACAAATTCCGCCCCAAATCTAAGCGGTGGAAAATGATGAGAGGCTATTTTTCGATAAACACCCATTGTCAATTTCCGATTTCATAACCGGAAGCCACATCAAGTAGACTGTTTCTCTTTTACCGATTTTAATCTGTTTTCTCATGGGAACACATAAATCTATTAATGTATTATCCTTATCTTTAATTCATTTTGTATTTCATTTCTTTTTCTTTTTTCAATCTATTCAATATTTTATTATATCAATAAATAATACTAAATCAGCTTTTTATTTATTTAAAAAAGAAACGAACATTACAAATATTAAACTGCAGAAGAATAAACAAAACAATTCCGCACAAAATCAGTTTAACAGTCTTATTTTGACCTGAATGAGATTGGCATTGGTGACCTGAACTTACTGTATAAATTAAGTACATGTACTTAATTTATGCCTCCCATTTCTTCCCAAATGCTCAATTAAAATAATAAAATATTAAAATCAATAAAATTAAAATGAGTTTTTTTCTTTTCAAAAAATTTGCACTGTCTTCGATGGTGTTTTCTTTTATTTTTTACTTCTTTAATTTTCTGCGAAGTTGTTTTTCACGTCGCCATTTTGAAAGTACAAAACACGTTCGGCTCATCACAACATTAAATTCGCCATCCTTCAGCCGTGTTCGTATTTAAAACAAACCAAACGAAAGAAGATTAAATAAATGTGAGTATGATGTTATTGCAATAACAACATATTTATAAAAAACTTAAGTTTTTTATAAATATGTTGTTATTAATTTTTCAAAAGAAATGGCATGTTATTCTCTAATCGAAATAGAACACATTTTTGGAGGGAAAATGTCGGTAATTGAAAGCTGTGATTAAAAATGAATTTAATCACTAATTTTATAAAGATATCACAGTTTAATATCGAATTGAGATGGAACCAAATTTGCGAAGGAAAAGGTTGATAATTGGGGACAGATAATCATAAACTTCTTAAAACTAATTAAAACAATTTAATCGTTTAGCAGATGTAATTTTAAATTAATTCGGTAGATAATAGCATAACTTTATTTCTATATTAACAATTTCGTCGCTTGTTCGTAATACTCCACCACCCGTTTTTAAAAACTTTTTTACTGACCATTTTTTCTTTCATTTATCGGTGTACAATTACCTATCTCGCTAGAGAATTCCGTGTTTTTTAAAAAATTCTTTCTAAATTTTAGATTTAGAGTGGGGATCAGTTTCCTATGTAAATTTAACGTAAGTTGAGTACCCACTTTTTTAGCCTCACCAAATTATTTTTTCTTCTGTGTACAATTAGCGAGCATGTTGCTTTTTTGTGTGCATGAAAAGGCACTTGTGAAATATGGCAGTTAAAAATAAAATGGTGATGGCCAAAAAGTGTGTCTCAGTTTACGTTAAATTAATATAGGAAACTGCCCCCCCCCCCCCATCAGTCTAAAATCTTATTTGGAAAAAAAAATTCCCCAAACTCCGGAATTTTCTAGCAGCATGATAAGTAATTGTACATAGAACAAAATTGGTCCGTAAAAAACGGTGAAAAAATGGGTGGTTGAGTTTCACAAACACACGACATGCGATGTGGTCATAAACTGGGTAATAAGAAAAATAATTTGGTGACGGTCAAAAAGTGGGTGTTCAGCTTACGTTCAATTTACATAGTGTGATAGACAAGCGTATGGTTGCAAGGAAACACGGACAACTTGAATAGGATTAATCAAATATATTATTTACCCCAAAGCAACGATCGTTCTTTTTATTCTTAATTCCTTGATGACGGCGGCGACGGCGACGGTTAAGTTGTTATCTTAATTCTTGATGACGGCGGCGACGGTTAAGTTGTTTATCTTAATTCTTGATGACGGCGGCGGAGTGACCTTTTCTTCTACGTGTTCACTCGTTGGTCGCTAGCTGGGAAAGACAAGAAAAAAAATGGCGGCTACCTCCAACTAGCGCCAAACCCCTTTCTTCCTGTTTTTCTTTTTGTAGCTCTCCGGAAACGGTGAACGCTCAGCATGTCGCTGTCCAACATTAGTTCCGGATAGAGTGAGATCTGTTATATAACAAATGCCCCCTCAGATCTCAATCAGGTTTGTGAACTAGTCCGTGGGATATCCTCAGTTCATGACAAAGTCCTTGAAGCGTGCAGGTAGTCGTCCTCTCGTCATTCTTGCTGGTAGCGGAGTACTGTCTGTATTGCCCTCTTGTAATGTTGTAGGGTGTATGTCGTGAGTTGGCTCTGGGTCCCTTGGTGACTGCGGTTCGACGTGATTTTTGTGGTTGGTACATGGTGAGAGGGGTAAGGGTGTGTTGCATAGGTGTGGTGGTCGAGGGGCCAGTTGTCTGATATGTGCGCGGTGGATCCAGGCTGTATCACCCTTTTCATCTTGCACCTGGCACATCACATCATTTGACTTTGTGACCGTGAAATTCCCCACCCAAGGTAGATGAGATGCTCGGGCCGGTCCTGATTGTGGCCGATGAAGTAAGACCCTGTCACCCACTTGTATTGAGTCTTTGCAAGTAGGATTATGCGCATTCCTCTCAAGTTTGTGGTCAGCCTCGTCGTTGGCCAGAGTGACATGGTGGTGAACCTGCCTCAGCAGGGCATTGATCTCCATGCCATATGCCCCTGGATCGTCGCTTCTGATTTGTTTATTGTGAAGCATAGGCAAACCAATGTTGGGATGACGACCAGTGATTGTGTAATGGGGGGAGACGGTCAAAAAGTGGGTGTTCAGCTTACGTTCAATTTACATAGGAAACTGATCCCCCTTTCTAAATCTAAAATATTTTTTTTAAATTAAAGAAAAACACGGAATTCCCTAGCGAGATAGGTAATTGTACACTGATAAAAAAAATGGTCAGTAAAAAAAGGTTTTTAAAACGGGTGGTGGAGTATTATGAACAAGCGCCAAAATTGTTAATACAGAAATAAAGTGATGCTATTATCTAGCGAATTAATTAAAAATTACATATGCAAAAAGATGAAATTATTTTAATTAGTTTTAAGAAATTTATGTTTATTTGTTCCCAATTAAAACCCTTTTCCTTTGCAAAATTGGTTCCGTCTCAATTCAAGAGTAAAATTTGATATCTTTGAAAGATTTATTTTAGCATTTACGTCTTATAAACAAATGACATGTGTCTGCACTTTTTTTCGTCGTTTATTTGGCAAGAACGATCTGTTTGCTTAGAAGCAACCAAACTATAATCGCAAGGGAACTGCCACAGCAAGGAAGAATTTTATTATTTTCCCCTTCTACGTTGAGTTCGTTACTTTGCCTAAACCGTATTACCTCCCTTCCCCAGTTTACGTCGGAAAAAGAAATACGACATTTTCTACTATTGTACAACGATTTTATAGTAAATGTTGATCAGATCAGATATTCCTCCACCCTCTTAACATACTATATCAAATAAACACTTTAATAATAATTACATATTATAAAAGCTGGGAAGCTTTTTTTTGTTGTTTTTACCTTTTAAAGTGTATATTTTTATCTAGTGATTAGATTTTCGACGTCATTTGAATTTCTCTTATTCATTTACTTGAAATTAAATAAAAATATTGACGCTTGTTCGTAATAGATCCCTCACTGTCAACCAAGCTCCAGTCCCTGTCCCATCGCCACAATGTAGCATCCTTGTGCTTGTTTTACAAATACTTCAATTGATTATGCTCCGATGAATTGGCTACTCTGGTGCCCCCTCGACATAAATTCACTAGACCAACTCGACAATCAACTAAGTCCCATCCATTCACTGTGGAGATCCCCAGATGCCGGAGAGCTTTCTACCCAAATAGTTTCTTTCCTCGTACTGCTGGCCTCTGGAACTCCCTCCCTGCCCTTTGTTTCCCCGACAGTACTGACATGCAGAAATTTAAAATTAATGTAAACAGACATCTCGCTGCGCAGATCCCAGTTTAGGTTAACCCCCCCCCCCAACCTTATCCCCTTTTCTTACTTCTCAGTAGCCCCTTACGTCTACAGTGGCGGCCTGCCTTGTTTGGGGTGAACTATGTTAAAAAAATATTTAAAAAATACTCCACCATCCGTTTTTCTTAACTTTTTTACTGGCCAAATTATTTTTCTTTTTTTCGATGTACATTTACCTATCTGGTCGCAAGAGTAATCTGTGTTATTTTGAAAACATGTTCAAATATTTTAGAACGGGGATCAATTTCCTATATAAATTTAATGTAAACTGATTACCCACTTTATGCCCACATCGCATGTAGTGTGTTTGTGAAATAATAGTTAAAAATAAAATGGTGATGGCCAAAAAGTGTGTGCTCAGTTTACGTTAAATTAATTTAAGAAAATTTCCCGCCCCACACTCTAAAATCTAAGATATTTGAAAAAATAAATTCCTCAAACGTAATTTTACATAGATAAAAATTGGTCCGTAAAAACGGTGGAAAAATGGGTGGGTGAGTTTCACAAACACAACATGTGATGTGGTCAGAAACTGGGTAATAAGTTTACATTTAATTTCTATAAAAAATTGATCCTCCTAAAATATTAGATTTTTTTTCAAAATAACATAGATTTCTTTAGCGACCAGATAGGTAAATGTACACCCCAAAAAATAATTTGGCCAGTAAAAAAGTTGAAATATTTTGTTTTTGTTATTGTTTTATTTACTCGTTTGTGGTGAAAAATTTCTCTAGCGATCAGAAAAAAAATATAATGTGGTATGTAAAAAAGTTGGAAATACGGGTGATGGAGTATTATGAACAAACGTCAGAATTTTAGTAGAAAATGTCGAATTTCTTTATACAGCATTTATTAGCAGCATTCGGTGGTGTGTGCATCGCAAAAAATGTAAAATCTTCACAAAAGACACAAAAAACGAAACTAGTGGATTATATCTGCTTGTGGTTTCATAAAAAATACAATTTTAACTGAAAAATTTATTTAAAATATTTTTTTAATGAATTATCAAAGGCAATGTCGATCCCTTTAGCTAAATTTTCTTTAACATAACATATTCCTTGATCAAATTTGATTTTCTGTTACACTGATTTATATTAATTTAACTTACAATTAATTTTAAAACATCGCTAAAACAGAAATAAAAAATATAAATGACTTAAATGCTTTAATATCACCGACCCCTAAAAGAATTTGTTCATGATTAAAACAAAAGCCATGAACAGCAAATATTTTGTATTTAATGGGGGACGTAAGTTAAGAAATCTAATCGATTTTATTTGAGCAATTATTTATTTCTATTTATCCTTTTATTAATTTCTCTTTCTAGTGATATAAAATTTATTGTTTATATATCCCTTTTATTAATTTCTCTTTCAAGTGATATCAAATTTATTTTTTATATATCCCTTTTATTAATTTCTCTTTCTAGTGATATCAAATTTATTTTTTATACATCCCTTTATTAATTTCTCTTACTAGCGATATAAAATTTATTTTAGTATACCAATTCAATTAAAAGAAAACGTCTTTTCAACCATTGGGAGGACAGTGGGAGTCTATGCATGAAACTAAATCTTATCAAAAACTTTTTTTGCCTTTTAGATTTGCAGTAAACATTTATTTAAATAAAAAATGCACCTTACATTACTTTATATATCGAAGATTTTATTACAATCGAGCTCGTAGTTTATTTTAGCTGGCTTTTTAAAAACGTTAATACTCAGATATCATTGCTATCAGAAAATAATCTTTATTTTTGCAACATACAAAAGCCACATAACGCAGATCTCATTGATGATCTTCATCAGATCGGTCTGTTGACACCACAACAGACGTTGACAAATGTATACGCTCTCATATTTGGCATTAGGAATTTACTTGAAAATTGTTGTTATCGACAAAAAACTATTATCTTGCAGCATACTAAAGCTCTCGACAAATGTCATCGCTTTATGTAGGAATTTCCTATCTCCCAAAATATCGAGAAAAGAAGACAACTCTTTCTTTCTTTCATCAAATTCGTTTTTCTCTGCTGCAAAATAAGATGAAAGGCTTCTTAGGAAGAAACAGGGTTTGGTTTCACATCAACCCTTTCACTTTCGAAAATATTGTCACAATACGTGTATATAAAAAATTCTCAAACTTTCAGTAAATATCCATTCGATCATAAAATGTCAAAACATTTATACACGTGAAATATAATTTTATTGAACATGAAGATATTTTTTCACACTAAAAGTCATTTTTATTAAAAAAATAAGTAATTAAATGAAAAATGTTTTATGTTTTTTTTGTATTTTATTAAAAACACTACTCAAAAATATATATTTCTTATCAAACATGACGCGTCATTTAAAACATATTTTATGAAATTTTATTTAAATGTTTTTTAGCTTGCAGATGTAGAAACATCGTTTTAACTCCTTGGATATTTCCATTTTATTCTGATAATATTTAATTATACTTACATTTTTTAACCTTCCACTCAATGGTGTTTTGTGAAGAAAGTTATGACTGTTATCTCTTCTGACTGTCAAATTTGGAATGTTTTTATTGTATCTTCAAATAACGTTATATTCTTTTTTTGGTTTAATCAAAATCATATTGAAAGATACAACTTTATTCGGTACAATTATATCTATATATATATATATATATATATATGTAATATATAATTACGTATTTGAAAAAGATGAATGATTTTCTTTGGTTATGTTTTATAGGATATCAACTCTATATGTGTAATTTTTGGTGATTTAAATATATTCTCCAGTATCTTCAAATATTTATTGATTAATTTGTTGACACAAAAGCAATGAAAAACAATTTCAAATATAATAAAATTATCATAACAGTATTTTGAAGATCATCAATAAAATTCGACAGTATTTATTTTGTAAGCTATTAAATTGTGCAAATTAAAAAAAATTACATTTCGGATCTCATTAATGAAAGTTTTAGTAGAAATTTAATCTAATATGTGAAAAAAAGAACTTCCTTTACTTAATTAACAGATACGTATTATATTTTGAATTCATTCAATAATGAATTTGTGAACTTTTTAATAAAATTGTACATAATACCTTTTGCTTTTAAGCCTACAATGCTGAAACTTATGTCTAGTTCATCCATTTCAAACTATTCGTGTCTACACTTGCTTAACATCTTAAAATAATTTTGTTTGCAAAGAACTTGTATAAAATTATTACTTTTTCTTGAAATTTATCTTTTAATTGTTTTTCATTTTGCAGAATATCCAGCAATCAATAGAAAGAAAAACGTAAATTGCCCACAGTTAATATCCTGAAATGAGAGAAATAATACACTTGTGAACTGTACGAATATTTTTCTTTCATCAATAGCATTTTATGATTATATATTGGGAAAATATTCACTTGTCAACTGAATACGGATTTCTTGTTTTCTTTTATTAATACAACACTTGCTGGAATGAATATGATTAATGCACTCATTGGTGCACATTAGTAGTGTCCTATGTGTGTATATGACTAATGCACTCATGGTCCCTTTAATAGAAGTAGAATTTCAGGCATAAAAATACTTGAAAAGAAACACATACTGCTAATGGGAAAAAACTGAAATTATAGCAAACTTATGGGTTGCAAAAGGTTTAGTTTTGTAGAATTATCTATTAAAATATTTCGAAAATTATATTTTGCTGAATACTGAGAATTTGTATACATTCTTATTTACATAGGGTTTAAAATATCATTTAGATAAGATGTATAAAAACTCACTGAATATATCAGTTATGTTCTGTTTTTACTAATCTGCATACATAAAAGATAAGTCCTACTCAAGCTCAAATGATTAGATCTAATAGTGAGCTGCTACACAGAGAAGCACACAATTATATTAATATATATATAATCAATTACAGTTAAACACTATTAACATTTCCACTGAAACCTAAGAAAAAAATTTCAGTGAACGATCCGCTAAATTTCAAATCTATAAAAGTTTTGAAAGTGTTAATATTTCTTAATTAATTCCGTTTCTGTCACAAGAGCACAATATAAAAAATACAGAGAAAAAAAGTGTACTAAAAATTAAAAAAATTCGACTTAAAAAATGAACTATAAATCTGATACTGGAGATAAACCATATTCTGGTGAAGTATGTGGATCTTCGTTTACACATAAAGAACATATGCGAAGAGATACAGGAGATAAGCCATATCCTTGTGAACTATATGGCTCTTCTTATCTGCGGAAACAACATATGTTGCAACATATGCGAACACATACAGGGGAGAAGCCATATTCTTGTGAAGTATGTGGCTCTTCTTTTACACGGAAAGAAAATATACTGAGACATATGCGAACACATACAGGTGATAAGCCATATTCTTGTAAAGTATGTGGCTCTTCTTTTACACAGAAACAACATATGTTGCAACATATTCGAACACATACTGGTGAGAAGCCATATTCTTGTGAAGTATGTGGCTCTTCTTTTACACAGAAACAACATATGTTGGAACATATGCGAACACATACTGGTGAGAAGCCATATTCTTGTGAAGTATGTGGCTCTTCTTTTACACAGAAACCACATATGTTGCAACATATTCGAACACATACTGGTGAGAAGCCATATTCTTGTGAAGTATGTGACTCTTCTTTTACACAGAAAGAATATATGTTGCAACATATGCGAACACATACTGGTGAGAAGCCATATTCTTGTGAAGTATGTAGCTCTTCTTTTCTGCAGAAACAACATATGTTACAACATATGCGAACGCATACTGGTGAGAAGCCATATTCTTGTGAAGTATGTGGCTATTCTTTTACACGGAAAGAAAATATACTGCGACATATGCGAACACATACAGGTGATAAGCCATATTCTTGTGAAGTATGTGGCTCTTCTTTTACACAGAAACAACATATGTTGCAACATATTCGAACACATACTGGTGAGAAGCCATATTCTTGTGAAGTATGTGGCTCTTCTTTTACACAGAAACAACATATGTTGCAACATATGCGAACACATACTGGTGAGAAGCCATATTCTTGTGAAGTATGTGGCTCTTCTTTTACACAGAAACAACATATGTTGCAACATATGCGAACACATACTGGTGAGAAGCCATATTCTTGTGAAGTATGTGGCTCTTCTTTTACACAGAAACAACATATGTTGCAACATATTCGAACGCATACTGGTGAGAAGCCATATTCTTGTGAAGTATGTAGCTCTTCTTTTCTGAAGAAAGAATATATGTTGCAACATATGCGAACACATACAGGAGACAAGCCATATTCTTGTGAACTATGTGACTCTTCTTTTACACAGAAAGAATATATGTTGCAACATATGCGAACACATACTGGTGAGAAGCCATATTCTTGTGAAGTATGTAGCTCTTCTTTTCTGCAGAAACAACATATGTTACAACATATGCGAACGCATACTGGTGAGAAATGCTGGTACTCCATATGGTAAGCCATATTCTTGTGAAGTATGTGGCTCTTCTTTTACACAGAAACAACATATGTTGCAACATATTCGAACACATACTGGTGAGAAGCCATATTCTTGTGAAGTATGTGGCCTTTCTTTTACATGGAAACAAAGTATGTTGCGACATGTGCGAACGCATACTGGAGAGACACCATAATTTTATGAAGTATGTAAATCGACTTTTACATGTAAAACAGGATGAACTGACGTATCGGAATGCATACTGGAGAGAAACCATACTCTTGTGACGTATGTGGCTCTTTTTCAGCTAAACAATATTTGTTACTACATGTGCAAACGCATACTGGAGAGAAACTATATTTTCGTGAAGTATGTGGCTTTTCTTTTACACAAAAATCTAATATGTTGCGACATATACGAACGCCTACTAAAGAGAAACTATAGTCTTGTTAAGTGTTTGGCACTGACGATAACACAAACTATATTCCAACTCATAATGGAGAAAAAACACAATTTTGTCAATTATTTGGCACTTCTGTTACAATGTAAAAAAACATGCCTTACCATATGCGAATTACCTACTAGACACAATCCTTGAGTGTATTTGGTGTCTCTGTACAAGGGTTTGTCAGGACAACTTGACATGAGGATACACCTTCTCCAATAACGTAATTTCAAATTACAGACCATGGCTGAATTATTTACCAACCTAGATGAATTATTATGTCTGGAATCCGGTAGGACGAAGAGACCAGAAGAAAGATATACTGTAACATAGTTAACTGGTCAATTTAGGAGAAAAAATAATTTTCATACTTTCTTAACTAACTTAAGCTTAAACAGGTAAAGGAGAACATTAATGTAATATTCGAATATCTATCTATACTATCTAGTAATATAGTGTAAGTCCCAGGAAAGAGGCCCTTAATTTCAGAGAACTTCGACTGAAGTAAAATTAAACAAAAATTAATTTTAAAACAGAAATAAGAAATATAAATAACTTAAACCCTATAATATCACCGACCCCTAAAAAAAATTGCTCATGATTAAAACAAAAGCTATTAACAGGCAATATGTTGTATTCAATGGACGTAAGTTAAGAAATCATATCGATTTCATTTGAGCGATTATCTATTTTTATTTATCCTTTTATTAATTTATCTTTCAAGCGATATAAAATTTATTTTTATTCATCGTTTTAATAATTTATCTTTCTAGTGGTATAAAATTTATTTTTTATTTATCCTTTTATTAATTTATCTTTCTAGTGATATAAAATTTATTTTTATTCATCCTTTTATTAATTTATCTTTCTAGTAACATCAAATTTATTTTTTATTCATCCTTTAATTAATTTATCTTTCTAGTGATATGAAATTTATTATTTATTTATCCGTTCATTAATTTCTCTTTCTCGTGATATAACATTTATTTGTATTCATCCTTTTATTAATTTATCTTTCTAGTGATATAAAATTTATTTTTTATTTATCCTTTTATTAATTTATCTTTCTAGTGATATAAAATTTATTTCTATTCATCCTTTTATTAATTTATCTTTCTAGTGATATAAAAAAATTTTTTTATCCTTTTATTAATTTATCTTTCTAGTAACATCAAATTTATTTTTTATTCATCCTTTAATTAATTTATCTTTCTAGTGATATGAAATTTATTATTTATTTATCCGTTCATTAATTTCTCTTTCTCGTGATATAAAATTTATTTTTATTCATCCTTTTATTTATTTATCTTTCTAGTGATATAAAATTTATTTTTTGTTTATCCTGTTATTAATTGATCTTAGTAATATAACATTTATTTTTTAGTTATCCTTTTATTAATTTATCTTTCGAGTTATATAAAATTTATTTTTTATTTATCCTTTTATTAATTTCTGTTTCTCGTGATATAAAAAATATTTTTATTAATCCTTTTATTAATTTATTATTCTAGTGATATAAAGTTTATTTTTATTTATCCTTTTATTAATTTATCTTTCTAGTGATATAAAATTTATTTTTATTTATCATTTTATTAATTTATCTTTCTAGTGATAAAAAATTTATTGTTTATTTATCCTTTTATTAATTTATCTTTCTAGTGATATAAATTTTTATTTATTTATCCTTTTATTAATTTTTCTTTCTAGTGATATAACATTTATTTTTTATTCATCAATTTATTAATTTATCTTTCTAGTAACATAAAATTTATTTTTTTATTCATCCTTTTATTAATTTCTCTTTCTAGTGATATAAAATTTATTTTTATTTATCCGTTTATTTATTTATCTTTCTAGTGATATAAAATTTATTTTTTGTTTATCCTATTATTAATTTATCTTTCTAGTGATATAAAATGTATTTTTTATTTTTCCTTTTATTAATTTATATTACTAGTTATATAAAATTTATTTTTTATTTATCCTTTTATTAATTTATCTTTCGAGTTATATAAAATTTATTTTTTATTTATTCTTTTATTAATTTATCTTTCTAGTGATATAAAGTTTATTTTTATTCATCCGTTTATTAATTTATCTTTCTAGTGATATAAAATTTATTTTTTATTTATCCTTTCATTAATTTATCTTTCGAGTTATATAAAATTTATTTTTTATTTATCCTTTTATTAATTTCTCTTTCTAGTGATATAAAGTTTATTTTTATTCATCCGTTTATTAATTTATCTTTCTAGTGATATAAAATTTATTTTTTATTTATCCTTTCATTAATTTATCTTTCGAGTTATATAAAATTTATTTTTTATTTATCCTTTTATTAATTTCTCTTTCTAGTGATATAAAGTTTATTTTTATTCATCCGTTTATTAATTTATCTTTCTAGTGATATAAAATTTATTTTTTATTTATCCTTTTATTAATTTATCTTTCTAGTGATATAAAATTTATTTTTTATTCATCTTTTAATTATTTCATCTGTCTAGAAATATAAAATTTATTTTTTATTTATCCTTTTATTAATTTATCTTTCTAGTTATATAACATTTATTTTTTATATATCCTTTTATTAATTCATCTTTCTAGTTATATAAAATTTATTTTTATTAATCGTTTTATTAATTTATGTTTCTAGTGATATAAAATTTATTTTTATTTATCCTTTTATTAATTTATCTTTCTAGTGATATAAAGTTTATTTTTATTTATCCTTTTATTAATTTATCTTTCTAGTGATATGAAATTTATTTTTTATTTATTCTTTTATTAAATTAACTTTGCTAGTGGTATAAAATTTATATTTTATTTATCCTTTTATTAATTTATCTTTCTAGTGATATAAAGTTTATTTTTATTTATCCTTTTATTAATTTATATTTCTCGTGATATAAAAAAAATTTTTTATTCATTCTTTTATTAATTCATATTTCTTGTGATATAATTTTTTTTTTATCCCTTTATTAATTTCTTTTTCTCGTGATATAAAAGTTATTTTAGTATATCAATTCAATTAAAAGAAAACGTCTTTTCAACCATTGGGAGGACAGTGGGAGTCTATGCTTGACACACAACCTTATCAAAAACTCATTTTGCCTTTTAGATTTGCAGTAAACATTTATTTAAATAAAAAATGTACCTTTCATTACTTCATATACAGAAGATTGTATTTATATTTAATTTCATATAAATGAATAAGAGAAATTAAAATGACGTCAAAAATCTTATCACCAGAAAAAAATATACACCTGAAAAAAGAAAAAAAGCTTTCCAGCTTTTATAATATGTAATTATCGTCAAATCTTTTATTTGATATAGCATGTTTAGAGGGCGGAGGAATATCTGATCTGATCAACATTTACTGTAAAATCGTTTTACAATAGTAGAAAATGTGGAATTTCTTAATACAATCAGCAGCATTCGGTGGTGTGTGCATCGTAACAAATACAAAATCGTCAGAAAAGACAAAAAAAACGAAACTAGTGGATTATATCTGATTGTGGTTTCATAAAAAATACAATTTTAACTGAAAAATTTATTTTAAATATTTTTTCATATGAAGTTATCAAAGTCAATGTCGATGTTTTTAGCTAAATTTTCTTAATATAACATTTTCCTTAATCAAATATGATTTTCTGTTACACTGATTTATATTAATTTAACTTACAATTATCAATTTAAAAACATCGCTAAAACAGAAATAAGAAATATAAATAACATAAACGCTTTAATATCACCATTGGAAGGACAGTGCGAGTCTATGCATGAAACAAAACCTCATCAAAAACTAATTTTCCTTTTAGATTTGCAGTAAACATTTATATAAATAAAAAAAATGCACCTTTCATTACTTCATATACTGAATATTTTATTACAATCGAGCTCGTAGTTTATTTTACGGTTCATACGGTCCCCACTTTTTGTCATAGACAATAATTGGCTAAACTTATGTAATAGTACCAAAAGGTGGTAGTTCTCAATTAATCACAATAACTGGTAACATGCAAAATGTAAATCCGGTGTGAACCAACTTTGATCTCTTAACCAAGAAGCATGCAATTTATGCGCTTTTCATAGCTTTTCTAATGTAGCCTCATCTAATCAAAATTGAACAACTCATGTAGTGTATTCTTGATAGCGGATGCTACAAAAAGGTAGAAGAAAGGTACCTAGTTATGTAGGGAAAGTAAGATATTCTCAGAGAAGGATTAATTTCAAATTACTCCTGACCTAACAATGTCAAGTAAATTCATTTTTTTGAACTGTGATCTCTATTGAAGCAGATTGCCATTCGGTGGCAACTAAACGTATGAGTTTCCTGCACTGATGTCAAATAAATTCTTTTTTTTTAACTGTGATTTCTATTTAAACAGATTGTTGTTCGATGGGAACTAAACGTATGAGTTTCCTGCACTGATGTCAAATAAATAAATTTTTCGTAAAGATTGTGAAACTAGCGTGACAGTAAAAATCAAGTAGAAGGAAAAGACTCGCGAAAACAAGCCGCCTTAATAATACAATCAATGACATGTGATTCCACTAGGGTCACATGATTACCCCATATTATCATGAAGACAATCACATGGGAAGAATATACTTTGACATATGTCTCCCTAAACCATAATCAGTTGAAGGTAAATATTGTAAATTTTCTGACACATAATTGCATAGTAATCATTCAATCAACTTTTTACATCTCTGTCAACTGTAGTATGTATTGATTTGTTTATATAACAAAAAATGATCGAAATGAAATAATATTTTTGTTTTGAGGTTAGTTTCAATAAAGTTTCTTGTAGCTGTTCACAGACTTGTGTCGCTAGTTTTTGTGTGAGTTCCCTAATTTGACGTGGATTCACAAACTCGTTATCATCATATTCAATTTAACGTTTATTTCACATGACAGCTGTCAGAATTTTACGTCCGAACTACCTATCTCTAACTAGGAATTTATTTATCTCTTTTTCTCTAAAATCAATACTTTTCACTTTCTCTCATGTTTTCCTTTACCTGCCCCTGCTACTGTACCGGTTAACTCTCAAGCAGCAACCAAATAATGTAGCCCTCACGCTTATTCATTTCCATGCATGTCACAGGCAAATACCTTCAGCTTTGGTTAATTTTGTCTGACCAACTATTGACTGTCTTCACAAGATGCCAGTGCTGACATAATTTTATATTCCTTGCAGAAGATAGGTGTGGTCAAAACATCTCGTGTGACTGGGCCGTACATCTCCTATGTTGTGTGATTTATTAAGTGATACTCTCTAGATTCACTCTGGGAATGCATCGTTAACTGAGGAATGAAAAGTACATTTAAAAAAAACATCCAATCAAGTAGATACAACTCAACAAATATTCTTAATTTTAAATAAATATAAAAATATATATTTCTGTGAAACTTGCAAAAAACAGTAACAAAAAGTATTTTGCTTGTAAGGGTGATTATACATTTGCTTCTTGATGTTTTTTAGGGTTCCAATTTTTACTCACTAAGTTACTGGATAATCAGTATAGAAGGTGTTTCTTCTTGAAAGAGGCAAGTGGTGTGAACATATAAGTATGCATGTTTGCTCATGCGTTCACTGCACTGGCCATAATTTTCCTACGCGTGTCAGTCTAAAGATGTTCAATCTCGTTTCAATGCTGTTACAAAGACTCTTATGTCAAGTAAAAACCATGAGTCCAATTTATCAACAAGTAACGCATTTATTTGCTGAATCTTATAAAAGATACTCATGTTTCCAAGTTGAAGGGCAGAGTTGTAAATGAGATCTCTATATCCCTACATAATGTAAACGAACTCTCCGCAGTCATTTGGCTAAGAAACCCAGATAGGCCACTCTGTCTTGAAGGGCACTCAGTTTAAACCTCTCGCCAGCAATCCCATCAAACCTAAAATTTCACGTGATGCCCAGTGGGCCAGCTCTCGCCCCCATCTATTTCCTGTGGACTGGGTCTTTTCAGTTGTCATCGGTGGATCAACCAAGACTTAATCACTTAAGATTAAACTGTGAATTAACATGTCAGACAGTCTACCCAGGGCGGCATTACCATGGGGATGATCCAGACATCTCTTTTGTGTTTCAACATCATTGTCTGTTTTTATGAGATACTTTATTCACCTCAAAGGGTAACAAGCTTCTGGGGTTGCCCCCCAAAAAATGAGATATTTTCATGTTTGTGTCTACTTCCTCTGGTCCATCATCTAATACTTCCAACGTCCGTCATTCATATACATCACTAAAGATAATGAAGCTTACTGCATTTTTTACATTGGCAGTTTTACCAAACTTCACTTCAACTCTTTTCAGCTTCAACTCAACTGTAAACTCCAACTTGACAAATTTGCAATTGGTTCACCATATATATATAGGCAACTTGGTGTCTGACCAAATTCTACTTACCTAATCTAGTAAGCAATTTAATTGGCTGCTTATTCAAAGAAATCTACAACACATTGCATGATTTTCTCTGTCACTTATTTACCTATATCTCTCAATGGGTTGGCTTCAACTGAGGCAATGCTTTGTCAGCAGCATACATTCCCATGGTATTACCATTGCTTTGACCCAGATGAGCTTTGTATGAATACACCCTGGTTAGACATCTTTCAAATTATGAAATCTTGCTAGCTTGGTTAACCTTTGACCTTACATTCACCCATCACAGCTGTGAAATTCGACAACCTTATCTCAAAATGCTAAATTAGACAACCTTATCTAAAAACAATATTTTCAATAGTCTTAATTTCGACTTAGAAATACAAAATAATTTGATGTGAAAAAGAATCTGATTGTTTTTCTCCTCACCTCTCCCCAAATAGTACATTAATCTCTCAGAATTCTCTGTGAGGTTCAATCACTTCATTATACAACCACAACTGTTTTCCATCTACTTAGCCAAGAACTCCCATTCTTTCAATATGATCATATCAACAAAGTATCCTGTTTTGCAGACATTGACCATTATATACTTGCCCTTTTATTTATCTTTGTTTTAAATTTATGAACTCGAAAGGTATTTTTGATTTAAATTTCAACATTTCATAAGATGTCTGATCAATTTTCTTGCAAAACCTATTGAAAATTTTAAATTTTCCTTTTAATTATTAGTTTAAAGACATCTCTCCAATCAAGTTTTAAACTATCTCTCCAATCATTAGTTTTAAAATATGTGTTCAAAAGGTTGTCAATCTTTCTTTTCTCGATCATTATGTTCATTGTAAATCCTCGACTGAGCTCCAATCTCTGGTTCCTCTTGTAAAACTTTCCCAGCAAAACTAATCTACATAGAATCACTGTAAAGAATATTCCTTTCTTCTTAAGCAATTTCAATCCATGGAATACAATTCCAGGGGCTGCTTCCCAGCTGATTACAACATGATCGTTTTAAAGTTTAATGTAAACAAGTTGTTGTGCAGCCGTCAACTTAGATGATCGAATTTTTACCATTTAACCAATCGTTTCCAATAATTTCCAGGTGTAGTTTATAGCAACTGAGAATCTCAGTAACCCTCATCCTTGAATGGCTTTTAAGCCTTGATAAGCCGTGACTCGTCCATATGTAATCTTCTACTTGAGTCATCAGATCTAAACCTGTCTATAAACCCACGTTACACATCCATTGTATCATTCTAATATAAATTCTCTCAATATAACACATGTCGCCAATCCTCACTGCCCAGCTTTCACTTCCATGTGCCAGCAACTGCATACATATGCTTGATAATCTCTCCCTTTGGGCTACAGTAGAAACACTCTGCTGATAGTAGTTCCCTGAACTTTAGCTACCCACCCCCAACTCTTTAAATCACCCTAGCACCTCAGCTCTTCCCTGTGCTCTAAATGTATCACCAACATAACAAAACTTCTGAACAACCTTAATAGCTCCGCAATCCAAGAGGGAAAAGGGAAAAAAATTTACAGTCATAGTTAGACTACTTTTTGTTTTAAATGGTTTCAGCGAAAACTGTAGATAAGAGATCAGTCAATCACTTAGCATTAAACTAACATTAAAGTAGATAAAGACTAGCAATCTCTCTTCTGTGAGAAAGAGGCAGAAGAGAAGAGGACATTTCCCACTAGATTTTGAAGTCAGTTTTGTACTCTGTCAAGGCAGGAAAAAGTACTCTGAGTGGCACCTCCCTAGATGTGGCCACATTATTCTATCTCAGGACGTATTTGTACTCTTGTGCAGGTAGAGGATTGTGTCCGGAGAGTGATACCTTCTGGAGTAAGAGAATGACCAACCTATTTTTCCAGGGACTTTTGCAACAGATTTGATGCATGTCTATTATTTGATGTCTTTAGTGAAGGTCAGTCCTAAAAGAAGAGACCCATTCATTACAATTTGAGCAAAGTTAAGATAAGAGCATTGGTGGTGAAAGAAGAAAAGCTATGTTTTAGATGTATTGAAAGTAACCAGCCACATTTTTCTCCATTGCACTATGTGCTCCAGGTAGGAAGAAAAAAAACAGATATTGATCATTAATACTCTTCAAAGTGTTGCAATAGATGGTTGTGTCATCTGCATAAATGTCAAAAAATGAACTTAAAATGTGATTTGGGAGATCATTGATAAAGATAAGGAAGAGAGTTCGGCCCAGAATAGATGCTATGGGTACACCGGCATTGATACTATGTGTATCATACTTCTGCTCATCAATAACTACTATAAACCTATCAAAGAGAAGGGATTTCATGTTTGAAAACACATTTTCATATATTCCATAGCTAGTGAGGTTGTGAAGCAATTTTTTCTGTCAAAGGCCTCTGATATTTCAAGAGCTGTTTTAGACATGAAGCCTTCATCAAGAGATTCACTGATGCTGTGTGATATTACAGTCAGTAAATCAGCAGTTTATCTTGCAGGACGAAATCCATATTGCTTGTCAGTAGATTTGTGTTTGTTATTGTGGTTGAAAACTTCTTGATGTATTACATTAAAACAACATACTCATGACGCACAGGTGACTGATTGGTGTGTTCTCAGATGTAGGAAACCGATCTCTAGTATTTCTGAATACTGGGCAGATTGACACAGTTTTCCAAGGTGATGGGAAGCATTTCTCTTTTAAGACACGAATGAAAAACTAGAATAGGAGCTAGTTATGGTTTTAACTTAAGCATTATGAATGAAATGTTGTCAGGGCCAGTTGCCTTGCTGGCATCTCGGTTTCTTGAGTTTTAACTGTAACTGACTTCTCGTCTCTATTGTCTTTAACTTCTTGCAGACAAACTGCTTATGATATCCTAAAGT
Organism: Sepiola atlantica; assembly: GCA_963556195.1. NCBI lineage: Eukaryota > Metazoa > Mollusca > Cephalopoda > Sepiida > Sepiolidae > Sepiola > Sepiola atlantica. Next base: position 23,189,412 of record OY744549.1, on the reverse strand, counting down.
ACCTGTCATATAAGTAAACTTTTAGATTACCCATTGCTTACATGTACTTAACCCCTCTTTTCCACAAATCGAGCAGGGAACATTTATCTTTCTGGGGGCTTTCTAACACTACAAACACTAATCATCACTTTGCTCCTAGTAACATTCACTCTCAAAACCTGACTTTCTGTAGCGTTTCTCCAAGTATTTCACTTAACAAATTGACCTTCCATTGTTTGACCATTGTTAGCATACAGCATCTCTCTAAGACAAATTCTCTGAAACTGTGGATGACGCTTCTAAGACACAAATGAAAAGCAATGAACTCAGTACAGAACCGTGATGTAATCCTACTTTAGTTTATATTAAGGCTGTCACTAAATGTGTTGTTTTGATTTACATGATTTTTAGCATTCTGTACATTGTTATTTGCAGGACGAATTTCATTTTCATTTTACCAATGTATTCACTGTTGCATCAAATATCGACATTTTGATATTTTCTTTTCGAAATCTTTTTCTTACTAATTATGAAGCATTTTTAAGATTATAAAACAAGATTGATGAAAACAATATCATGAAATGTCTTGTAAAATGAATACAAAACAAGTTTTTCTAAAACTTTTCAGCACATAAACGATACAGAAAAAGACGAAAGAAATTACATGTGTATATTATAGTAGCAGGTATCCCAGACAACACTAGTGAAATTAGCCTCAATTTCTACTTGTGATAAATCGTTTAGTTTTTTAGTTTTTTTCATCAAATTTGAATGTAAACAAAACTCTGACCGTTACTGTTTATAAATGTGTAATTATTTTTCAGGTGCCATAAATAGTTTTTTTAAAGCGATTTCAAATTAAGTCACTATTTTCAGTGACAAGTCATTCATTATTTATCTAAAAACATGTTTTTCTAATTAGTTGGGCGATATGTTGCGCATATCTATACATATAAAACAGTCTTATCTTAGAGAAAAAGGGTCACTCATCAATGTGATGGGCTTAATAAATGGTTATAAGTTGTATTTCCCAAAGACAATCCAAGTTGAAAATTTAAATAAATTAAAAGCTGAAGAACATCAATTTGAAACATTAAAAAATTGTACTCTTCTATAGAAAAATAACCATCTTTAATAATTTGATAGTGTCCTATTACTACAGTAATAAATCACATCGTTGTGCCGCATGAAAATAGAGGCCCCTTTATATTTATGAATTATTTCAAAAGAGAGAAGCGATTTTAAATGGGTAAAAGTCGTGTTGATTGTTGACGTTGCAATAGAAGTAGTATTAATAGCATTTTAACACGGCTGTTAAAATAGCTTCTCTCTTCTGTTTATCGTTTTCTTTTTCTTTCTTTTTCTTTATTTCTCACTCTTCCTCTTTATTTCTCACTCTTCTTTTTCTTTCTCACTCTTCTTTTTCTTTCTCGTTTTTTCATTCCTTCTCTTTTATACTTCTTTTCTTCTCCTCTCTTTGCCTTTTTACATAAATTTATAATTTTCTTAAAACTAAAAAAAATCTCTAGTGCGGATTCAAATTATCTAATTGTCCAAAACAGTAGAATTTAATTTATTTTTTATGAAATTATTTAATCAATAAATTAAAAAATGTTTATTCTCTTTAAAAAAAGACTCACACTACCAGTAACCCTAAGTCTGGCATGCTTTGTAGTCGGATTAGAGTAAGCTTTTTTATCTTTTAATGTTGAAATTAGTTACCAGATCTCCATTCAGTGTAGTGATCACAATTTGTAACTCAAACCAAAGTTAAAAATGATTATTTCCGATGGCTTTTTCAGATTGTATTGCACAGGTAGTGTAAACATTTGTATATAGATGGGATTTTAATGTAATTCCAATTTCAAGTGATAGTAGGATTTGGAATGTTCCAAGTGTGTTTCTAATAGCAGAAGTCTATTAAAAGCTTCTCACTACAAATCAGTAAGCAGAAGAAATGGGAGACAATTAAATGTGCATAGATTTTCCATCAGTTAAAATAAAAATATTTCTACTCATGTCAAATTTTTTAAGTTCAAAGCTTTACAATAAGTATTTGCTGAAAAATGACTTGCGATTTTATTTTTGTATAACAAATCTCTAAATAGTAGATGAATTGCTAGTGTCTTTAAAAGAGAAGTACCTTGTGGAATTGGCAATTAATCCCACATATAAAAGGAAACCTGTTTTCTATTTGTGAGAAGTCTGTGAGACATTATCTCATAAAGTCTGGAGTTGTTGCATCAGAAAATAAGAAAAGAATAATAGTGATAGAGATGCAATCGACAAACACTATTTCAATTGATGGGATACCAAAACAGAAAGAAAACAGGAAAAAGAAAGAGCAGACACTAATTACCTGAAAAGAACAGGCAATATGCTGCTCGTGTGACTATTATTATTAGGAAAAATCTATTTAATTTGTATTTGTGCTTAACAGTAATTTGCAATTTACTCACCAAATTACTAGTCTCAGTTATTGTCTATTACCTTATCGTCTCTCGTTGTATGTTGTTTAACTTTCTTATTTCTATTTCATACCGTCTTTACAAATATCGTCTAATCCTTCTTTCTATCTCTCTCTGTCTGTTCATTAACACTCAAAGATAAAACTAGCTATGAAATAAAAGATTGGAATGATCTATTATAATCGAAAAACGACTTTAACGTTTAACCACCTTTTTATTTGTTTGTCATACGTTAAAAGGTTCTATATATTAAAGATTTAAAACATGCAAAGTTTAATGATTAATTTGAAACCTTTAACAGTTTAATTGAATTTTTCCAAGTCTCGAAAGAAAATGATAATTTTCATTTAATTAATTCATTCATTGTTTTATTTACATAGTTGAAAATGTTTGTATCTTCATAGATTTTGTGTAGCAATTTCAAACTACTTATGTTTGCTTTATTATTATAACCCCCGTTTTTTACCTGTAATGATGTGCTTTTTAACGATTTGATTCAACTTTAAATAGCAGTAGTATTAATAGCATCTTAACACGGCTGCTAAAATATCTTCTCTCTTCTTTTTATCTTTTTTCTTTTTCTTTTTCTCCTTTTTTTCTTTATTTCTCTCTTTTTCTTTATTTCTCACTCTTTTTCTTTATTTCTCACTCTTTTTCTTTATTTCTCTCTTTTTCTTTATTTCTCACTCTTCTTTTTCTTTCTGTCTCTCTTTCCTTCTTTCTCTTTTTACTTTCTTTCTCTCCTCTGTTTACCTTTTTAAATAAATCTATAAGTTTCTGATAACTAAAAAAATGCTCTAGTGTGGATTCCAATTATCTTATCGTCTAAAACAGTAGGATTTAATTAACTTTTATTTATTTATTTTAATTATTTAATCAATAAATAAAAATGTTTATTCTCTTAAAAAAGTAGACTTATGGTACCACTAACCCTAAGTCAAGGATGGTTTCCAGTCGGATTAGGGTAAGCTTTTTTTCAATCTTTTAAGCTTGAAATTAGCAAGCAGATCTCCATCTAGTGTAGTAATCACATTTTTAACTCAAACTAAAGGCATAAATGATTATTTCCACTAGCTTTTGTCAGATGATATTGCACAGGTAGTGTCAACATTTGTATATAAATGGGATTTTAATGTAATGCCAATTTCAAGTGAGTGTAAGATTTCGAATGTTTCAAGTGTGTTTATAATAGCAGAAGTCTATTAAAAGCTTCTCACTGCAAATCAATAAGCAGAAGAACTGTAGGAGGACAATTAAATGTGCATAGATTTTCCATCAGTTAAAATAAAAATATTTCTACTCATGTCAATTTTTTTAAGTTCAAAGCTTTATAATAATATTTTGCTGTAAAATTGACTTGAGATTCCTTTTGTATAAATTTCTAAATTTTGTTGTTGGCTCACCTTTTTTCGTGAATAAATTCTACCCAGGTAAAAATATATAACAAAAACCACTTTTAATACAGAGAATTTGAATTTCTCATCCCAAAAATTTGTAAAATGGTAAAGTTACAAGATTGAACCTCCAGTGGATAGTGTTTTACAGCAATTTCAGTAACGTCTTCTTTTGACCTATTTTTTAATCAGTTGTTGCCATATTATCAAATTCGGTGGATAATATAGTAGATGAATTGCTTGTGTCTTAAGAGTAATTCATGAATATTTTTTTAAATAGACTTTTTACAAACCAACACCCTTGGAAGTGAAGAGAGTATTCTTCCTTAACTTTAAAAGTGAAGTATCTTGTGGAATTGGCAATTATTAATCCCACATATAAAAGGAAACCTGTTTTCTATTTGTGAGAAGTTTGTGAGACATTGCCTCATAAAGTCTGTGGAGCTTGTTGCTTCAAAAAATAGGAAAGCATAATAGAGATAGAGATGCAGTCGACACACACAATTTCAATTGATGGGATGCTTAAACAGGAGGAAGCAATGAAAAGCAGACACTGATGATCTGAAAAGAACAGGAAATATGCTGCTCGTGTGACTATTATTATTAGACAAAATTTATTTTATTTGTATTTGTTCTTAACAGTAACTTGCAATTTATTCACCAAATTACTAGTCTCAGTTATTGTCTCTCGTTGTATGTTGTTTCACTTTCTTATTTCTATTTTATACCGTCTTTACAAATATCGTCTAATCCTCTCTATCCCCTTTTGTCTCTTCATTAACACTCAAAGATAAAACTAGCTATGTAATAAAAGATTGGAATAATCTATTATAATCGAAAAACAAGTTTAACGTTTAACCACCTTTTTATTTGTTTTGCCATACGTTTAAAAGTTTTATATATTTGAAGATTCTAAACATGCAAATTTTTATGATAAATTAGGAACCTTAAACAGTTTAATTGAATTTTTGAAAGTTTAGAAAGAAAATAATAATTTCATTTAATTAATGAATTCGTTGTTTTATTTACATAATGGAAAATGTTTGTATCTTCATAGATTTTGTGTAGCAATTTCAAACTACTTATGTTTGCTTTATTGTAATAACTCGATTTACATGTGAGAAATAGTTCGCGCTTTTTTGACCTGTAATGATGTGCTAACATCTCTTATTTATTCACAGTGCAACAGATTAAAACCAATGGAATTTGTAACATATACGAAACAGAAAGGCTGTTTTTCCTATTATAGAAAATACAATTTAAATTTCAAATAAATTTCATTAAAAAAAAGCAAATACTCTCAACTTACGGTTGTGAGTTGTTTCATGAATTATTTTCAGGTTCAGCACAATAAAGATTCACCTGCACACAAACACTGGTGGAAAACCTTATGCTTCTTAAGTGTGCGGCTGAGATTTCAGGAAAAACGACGATTTATAAAGACCCAAGTATACACACTCTAGGACAGTATGAAGAAACTCTTGGAGAGTTTGCATTACCTTCGAGACACCATATTGTCTTTGGTCCTTTTTAAAAAATGTTTGCCAGGACGACCCGACATACGGATACTTCACCATACAAGTAAACACTTACCAAATATTCAAAGTAACATAGAATACTATGTTACTTTGAAGCCCAAATATAATCCCCTCAACACAGCTATACACTAGCTCATACAAGGAATGGTGCAGACTTTCCTAGTGATGTTCTCTTAAGTAACAGCACTTAGCTGGATGATAAACCAGACCGCATGAATTCTCTGTCCTGGAATCTTATAAGACCCCCCAAAAAACAATAGAAAAATATACTGTAACATAGTAAACTGATCAATTTAGGAGACAAAAATAAATGTTCTTCACTTCTATATACACTGCAATCTTGATCGGTATAGGAGAAATCAAGTGTTAGCACCAGAAAAGAGGTCCCTTGACTTCTGAGGCCTTATTAAAGTAAAATGAAAAGAAAATGTGAGAAACTTTATCCTTGTGAAGTTTGTGGCACATCATTTACAAGAAACTATCATTTAAAAATCCATTTGCGCGCACACACTGGTGAAAAACCTTATGCTTGTGAGGTGTGTGGTGCAACATTTTCACAGAACTCTGATTTAAAAAGCCACCTGCGCACACACACTGGTTTGAATTACCTACTGGACACTATCCTCGAGTGTCTTCGGTCTCTCTGTACAAGGGTTTGTCAGGACAACCTGACATGAGGATACTTACCCCTACAAGTAAACCCTGACCAAATATTCAAATTACATAGTATCTGCAGCACAAATAAGATCCCCTCGTACGAGGAATAGTGCATCTTCTCCTAGTGATGTTACCTCAAGTAACACCACGTGCTGGATTCTCCACCAGACTAGATGAATTCTTGTCCTGGAATCTGGTAATACTAACAGACCAAAAGAAAGATATACTATGACATACTTGACTGGTCAGTTGGGGAGGGAAGAAATTATTCTTAACTTTTTTACTAACTCAATGTGTGAGAAATAAAGGAGAATTTTAATAGAATATTCGGGTATCTATGTATCTCATATAGAGATCAAGTGTTAGCCCCAGGAAGGGGCCGCTTGATTTCTGAGAACTTCGACTGAAGTAAAATTAAACAGTGAAAAACCTTATGCTTCTTAAGTTTGATGCATTATTTTCAGGTTCAGCACAATAAAAATCCACCTGCACACACACACTGGTGAAAAACCTTATCCTTCTTAAGTTTGATGCATTATTTTCAGGTTCAGCACAATAAAAATCCACCTGCACACACACACTGGTGAAAAACCTTATCCTTCTTAAGTTTGATGCATTATTTTCAGGTTCAGCACAATAAAAATCCACCTGCACACACACACTGGTTAAAAACCTTATCCTTCTTAAGTTTGATGCATTATTTTCAGGTTCAGAACAATAAAAATCCACCTGCACACACACACTGGTGGAAAAGCTTATGCTCCTTAAGTTTGATAAATTATTTTCAGGTTCAGCACAATAAAAATCCACCTGCACACACACACTGGTGAAAAACCTTATCCTTCTTAAGTTTGATGCATTATTTTCAGGTTCAGCACAATAAAAATCCACCTGCACACACACACTGGTTAAAAACCTTATCCTTCTTAAGTTTGATGCATTATTTTCAGGTTCAGAACAATAAAACTCCACCTGCACACACACACTGGTGGAAAACCTTATGCTCCTTAAGTTTGATGCATTATTTTCAGGTTCAGCACAATAAAAATCCACCTGCACACACACACTGGTGAAAAACCTTATCCTTCTTAAGTTTGATGCATTATTTTCAGGTTCAGCACAATAAAAGTCCACCTGCACACACACACTGGTGAAAAACCTTATCCTTCTTAAGTTTGATGCATTATTTTCAGGTTCAGCACAATAAAAATCCACCTGCACACACACACTGGTGAAAAACCTTATCCTTCTTAAGTTTGATGCATTATTTTCAGGTTCAGCACAATAAAAATCCACCTGCACACACACACTGGTGAAAAACCTTATGCTTCTTAAGTTTGATGCATTATTTTCAGGTTCAGCACAATAAAAATCCACCTGCACACACACACTGGTGGAAAACCTTATGCTTCTTAAGTGTGCTGCTCAGCTTTTAGAAAAACGATGATTTATAAAGACCCAAGCATACACTCTAGGACAGTATGAATAAACTCTTGTAGAGTTTGAATTACTTTCTAGACACCATATTTTCGTTTGTCCTTTTTTAAAAATGTGTGTCAGGACGACCTTACATATGAATACTTTACCATACAAGTAAACATTGACCAAATATTCAAAATAAGATGGAATACTATGTTACTTTGAAGCCAAAATATAATCCCCTCAACACAGCTATACACTAGCTCATACAAGGAATGGTGCAGACTTTCCTAGTGATGTTTTCTTAAGTAACAGCACTTAGCTGGATGATCAACTAGACCAGATGAATTCTTTGTCCTGGAATCCTGTAAGACCCCAAAAAAACCAATAGAAACATATACTATAACATAGTAAACTGGTCAATTTAGGAGACAAAAATTAATGTTCTTCTCTTCTATACCAACTGCACTCTTGATAAGTGTAGGAGAAATCAAGTGTTAGCACCAGAAAAGAGGTCCCTTAACTTCCGAGACCTTATTCAAGTAAAATGAAAAGAAAATGTGAAAAACTCTATGCTTGTGAAGTTTGTGGCACATCCTTTACAAGAAACTATCATTTAAAAATCCATTTGCGCACACACACTGGTGAAAAACCTTATACCTGTGAGGTGTGTGGATCAGCATTTTCACAGAACTCTGATTTAAAAATCCACTTGCGCACACACACTGGAGAGTTTGAATTACCTACTAGACACTATCCTCGAGTGTCTTCGGTCTCTCTGTACAAGGGTTTGTCAGGACAACCTGACATGAGGATACTTACCCCTACAAGTAAACCCTGACCAAATATTCAAATTACATAGTATCCGCAGCACAAATAAGATCCCCTCGTACGAGGAATAGTGCATCTTCTCCTTGTGATGTTACCTCAAGTAACACCACGTGCTGGATACTCCACCAGACTAGATGAATTCTTGTCCTGGAATCCGGTAAGACCAACAGACTATAAGAAAGATATACTATGACATATTGACTGGTCAGTTGGGGAGAGAAGAAATTATTCTTAAGTTTTTTACTATCTCAATGCTTGAGAAATAAAAGAATTTTAATAGAATACTCGGGTATCTATGTATCTCATATAGAGATCAAGTGTTAGCCCCAGGAAGGGGCCCCTTGATTTCTGAGAACTTCGACTGAAGTAAAATTAAACATTAAGTGAAAAACCTTATGCTTGTGATGTGTGTGGTGCAGCATTTTCACAAAACTGTCATTTAAAAATGCACCTGTGCACACACACTGGGGAGTTTGAATTACCTACTAGACACTATCCTCGAGTGTCTTCGGTCTCTCTGTACAAGGGTTTGTCAGGACAATCTGACATGAGGATACTTACCCTACAAGTAAACCCTGACCAAATATTCAAATTACATAGTACCTGCAGCACAAATAAGATCCCCTCGTACGAGGAATAGTGCATCTGCTCCTTGTGATGTTACCTCAAGTAACACCACGTGCTGGATACTCCACCAGACTAGATGAATTCTTGTCCTGGAATCCGGTAAGACCAACAGACCACAAGAAAGATATACTATGACATATTGACTGGTCAGTTGGGGAGAGAAAAATTATTCTAAACTTTTTTACTAACTCAATGCTTGAGAAATAAAGGAGAATTTTAATAGAATACTCGGGTATCTATGTATCTCATATAGAGATCAAGTGTTAGCCCCAGGAAGGGGCCCCTTGATTTCTGAGAACTTCGACTGAAGTAAAATTAAACATTAAGTGAAAAACCTTATGCTTGTAAAGAGTGTGGCTCAGCATTTTAAAAAAAATCGCATTTAAAAAACCACTTGCTCACACACATTGGTGTAAAACCTTATGCTTGTGAGGTGTGTGGTGCAGCATTTTCACAAAACTTTAATCTAAAAATCCACTTGCGCAAACACACTGGTGAAAAACCTTATGCTTGTAAGGTATGTGGTGCAGCATTTTCACAAAACTCAAATTTAAAAATCCACTTGCTCACACACACTGGTGTAAAACCTTATGCTTGTGAGGTGTGTGGCGCATCATTTTCACAAAACTCTAATTTAAAAATTCACTTGCGCACACACACTGGTGAAAAACCTTATGCTTGTGACGTGTGTGGTTCAGCATTTTCACAAAACTGTCATTTAAAAATCCACTTGCTCACACACACTGGTGTGAAACCTTATGCTTGTGAAGTGTGTGGCTCAGCATTTACGAAAAACTCTGATTTAAAAATCCATCTGCGCACACACACTGGTGACAAACTTTCTGCATGTAGAGTGTGTGGCACAGAATTTTCACTAAACTCTCAATTAAAAGTTCATCTGCGCACGCACACTGGTGAAAAACCTTATGCTTGTGACGTGTGTGGCAATGCATTTTCACAAATCTCTCATTTAAGAATCCACCAGCGCAAACACACTGGTGAAAAACCTTATGCTTGTAAAATATGTGGCTCAGCATTTTCACAAAATACTCATTTAAAAATCCATCTGCGCACACACTATGGTGAAAACCTCATGTTTGTGAAGTGTGTGGCTCATCATTTTCACAAAACGCTCATTTAATTAAACACATGCATAAACACTACTAATTCTACGTTTGACAGGTAAGGGAAAACTTTAATGGAGTATATATATATGTATCTTATATAGATACCAAGTGTTAGCCTCAGGAAGGGGCACCTTCATTTCTGGGAACTTCGACTGAAGTAAAATGAAACCAAAGTTAAAAATCCTATTCTTGTGACATGTGTGGCTCAGCATGTTCACCCCCTTTACAACCCCGAACGCAAATGACCCCTCAGTAACCAGGCATAATGTTAGCAAGAAAAGAAAAAGACAAGAATAAAAAAATTTTTAACAGTCAAGAAATCAAAAAAATATGGAAAAAAGGATTATTTAACTAGATACTCATCACAGTGTTAATACATAGATTTTTTTCAGAAAGGGAATATTAAAGAATAAAATAATTAGGACACTTAGCTTTTTTTTTAATTCCACCCATAAACTTAGGTTGAAACTTCGGTCTATTCACTGTCGGGGCAGATATAAATATGTCTTTAACTGCTAACTGGCGTGGTTGGTTTGGATAGTAATTTATTTTTCTATCTGCCTTTGCTAGTGGACTCACCCCCCCCTTTTACAACCCCGAACGCAAATGACCCCTCAATAACCAGGCAGAATGTTAGAAAAAAAGAAAAAGACAAGAATAAAGATTTTTTTAACAGTAAAAAAACCAAGAAAAAAAGATTATTTACCTAGATACTCATCACAATGTTAATAGATGGATTTTTTCAGAAAAAAAATAATATAAATCCACCCAGTAATTCCTTTCTTCTCTCTCTCTCTCTCTCTCTCTCTCTCTCTCTCTCTCTCTCTCTCTCTCTCTCTCTCTTTCGTACAAATTCTTCAGTCTGGCCTTTATTTTTGGTTAAATAAAACTATGAAAACCAGATAAGCATCCGTGTGGGTGTTCTATGAACGCCGAGATTAACACTGCGAGCATTAACAACAACTACGAAACACGTGATACACCAGCAAGCAAAAACGGAACCCGGGTGCACCCAACCCAATGGTAAGAGGGTATATAACAGAGTGATGTACGCGGCATATATAGACAACACATAGAAGTCAGTTAAATTAATGTCCGTTTTTTTCCAGATTTGCATTAATAAACGACAGCACGATACAAAATAAAGAAATGAAACAATTAGCAAATGTCACAAAACAATTGAACGAAGATAATTGCTACTCAAATAAGGAAGTAGTGTGAAACAATTAACACATGTCACAAAACTATTGAACGAAGATAATTGCTACTCAAATAAGGAAGTAGTGTGAAACAATTAACAAATGTCACAAAACAATTGAACGAAGATAATTGCTACTCAAATAAGGAAGTAGTGTGAAACAATTAACACATGTCACAAAACAATTGAACGAAGATAATTGCTACTCAAATAAGGAAGTAGTGTGAAACAATTAACACATGTCACAAAACTATTGAACGAAGATAATTGATACTCAAATAAGGAAGTAGTGTGAAACAATTAACACGTGTCACAAAACAATTGAACAAAGATAATTGCTATTCTAATAGGGAAGTAGTCTGAAATACACAGGGTTAACTAACAGTTGACACATTTGGGAATCCTGGTTAAGCTGTGTATCGGACACGAATAAAATGGGTCAACCTAACTCTCAGAATTAGCCGTAGAAATAGAGAGAAAATCAGTGGGATTTCTCAAATCTTGCGAGCACTGGCACCAGGTCACGTGGCTTCCGGGATCTCGAAACCTGGGCAATTTTCTCAAGGGGCATGGCTCTGAATATTCAAAAGGGGATTAAAATTGAAGGGAGGTAACTGTCGTCCTTACAAAGAAAGTGAGTTACCAAGTTTGTTTAAGATGACAAAATTTCCCCATCTACAATTAAAATTTATCCGCAAACATACCTGTACTATATATCCTGTTCAAAGTCGTGTATCCTTTTTGTCGTGTCTGTTTGTGTAATGTATATTTCCGTGTTTTCTTTTTCGTTGGGGCAAACTTTTTTCCCCAATGATTTTTCGTTAAAATACTGTACATGTGATCCTCGAACAGAACAGGTTTATGACACGGCACTCCAAACAAACCGAGTGTTTGACACTTGAACACTTTAGCCGTTGTTGAGTCTACACTTATTTACGACTTAGTATTCCTAGCAACAAACGGATGTTTACCTCTTAACAACTGTAACAGAAATAGCCACATATTCTTTCTGCACGGTTCATCATTCCAAACAACAAATCAGATTTCATCAAAGCGTCGTATCAGGAGCAGGTTACAAAACAATAAAAAAAATGTGTTTATTCAATTATCTGATCAGTAAGGGTCGTGCCCCTTCGCCTCAACACCGTCTCCTTCGTCTCTGCCAACGCAATTTGTTCCACGGACCTTTGTCAGATATATCGGCCATTTTTCTTCCACTACGAAGACGAGAATCAAGCAGCAAAAGCCTCGTGTGCCTCCTCCTACAGCTTATCAACAATGACTGCCTATCCTTAACATCATCATCGTTTCAGTTACTACAGCTATAGACCGATCCATACATCATCAACATCTACAGCTGATGTACTCCTGCAGCTTTCGACGTCCTACTGAAGCTCGTATTCCTGACGATGTCATCCTGCAGCTCAAGGCATTCTATTGCTGCACTTGCTGGCGCCATCCTGCTTCTTTTTTCTTTTCAACGACCCCTCTGTTCATGCACCTGCTAACGTTCTGCTGCAGCTCCCGTTCTTGCAAACGTTAGGCCTTTTTGCAGTACCCGTCGACGTCTTGCATTCGGTGACGATCACTTACTGATCCAGTTTTTAGTCACGTTTATACGGACTATACCTACTTGAGGCACTTCATTATTCCTCAGATACGTCACCATTAACTCGGTGTGATGTCATTCTTGCTATCTACTTTCCTGTGACCTTATGCCTGTACTAGCCATCCAGTTTCTCAGTGCTGTTCACCAGAACTACCAGCCTGTCCAGTTATCTTTCTTTTAATTATTCGGTTCAATAAAACGATTTATATTTCTACATTATTCGCCTGCGTTTGTCGTTTTCTCTTTGAGATTCCCTTTATATTTTCTCTTTCTTAGTTGTAAGATCAGTCATGCGTGATCGGTCCCTGAAGCATGGTATACCACAGCGAACATTTTCCGTTTTGCTGGGAATGACTGCAGCTGTATCGTTTGTAGGTGTTGTATCTGATGATATCTACTCTCTGGTTCTTTCCCGGTTGCATTTCTGTTGGTTCCTTCACGTGGTTTATAGAAGCTTTGTTTAGCCTATCACTATTCAGAGCTTCATCGAATATCAGTCATTCGCCTTTTGCTAAAATATGCTTCTCTTATTCCAGGTTGCTCTATTAAACTTTATTCGTCTGCAACTGGCATCTAGACAGAAAGTCATCTATGTTGTCGATCTCCATTCGCATGTACACATGCAGATAAAAACGCGCCATACTATAGTGGAATTGGGGTCCTAGCCGGTCCTCGAAATTTCATCAAATAATTCTTAGGTCATTTTGGTCGGCTTCGTTTTCGAACGTCCATGCGTTGAACATCCTAAGGTCGTCTTCTTTAGCGGCAATAAAAATATTTTTTTAACCTGTTTGTGTACAGGTATATTTCTGACCGAAAAATAGAGGTGGCAAAACTGTTAAAAATTGTTAAAAATTCATCAGGTTCATCGACATCCAACACATAACAGGTTCCTACGTATTTATAGCCAGTGTAAAAAGTCTTGCTACGAAATACAGTAACAATGCATATACAATATTGCTTTTATATTATGTGCAATGACAACATGTGTCGAAAAATTCTTTCAACTGGTAGAAAGGGATGAATAGAAGAAGTGCAGTAATAATTAGCCAAGATTGTAGTCTTGCGAAATACTGCCGATTCGCGACTTCCTACCGCAATCGGGGAGTCAATTAGCAGTTGTAACTAATGACGGATAATCCTTGGGGCGGGGGTTAGCTTGGTAACAAAATGAAGAGATAGTATCGGGACCGGTTAACAGAGGTGTGGCTGAGAGCAAGTCCCAATGTTAATGCCGCTCTCTAGTAGTGAGGAAGATTTCATAACAATCGACTGCCTTCTCTACTCGTATAAAAGGTTCGAAGTCATCAGGTTTCACCTTCCGGTCCACCCCTTCTGTTCGTGTGAGTATCGTCACCTCTTTCTCACAAGTGACAAAGTTAACAATAAGAATCAACTCAGAAACGTGTGTACACTTCAATGACTTTATTCAGATTGCTTGTTAGTAGGTGGGAGAATATTAACCTCTGCTATTATGAGCTGATTAGTATGGTGGTAAGAGGTTGCAGTAAAGGTAATGGTATTAGGGGGAAACAACCCTTATCTAACATATTCCATCAAGTCTTTTTAAAAATTCTATTTATTCTTTGTATCTGGCTAGAAACCTAACTTTCCTTTCTCTTTTTGTTCAGTTTTGTTAATATTGCGTTGCATTTGACTGTTTTGTTCGTTAAATGTTTTTACCTCTGATGTTTGATTGTTTTTTATTCGTTTTTAACAAGTGATGTTTGTATGTTTTTTATTTTTTATAATAAGTGATGTTTGTTTGTTTTTTATTTGTTTTTAATAAGTGGCGTCTATTACGTCATTAATAGTTTTCTTTCCTCTGTTTACATTAGATATGAACAATAACCTTCCCTTGCTGTTCCAATTTCCTTGCTGTATTTCTTAGTAAATGTTGTGAAGGTTTGTTTCAAGTGTTTTTCTTATTAAATGTTGTGAAGGTTTGTTTCAAGTGTATTTCTTATTAAATGTTGTGAAGGTTCGTTTGAAGTGTATTTCTTATTAAATGTTGTGAAGGTTTGTTTCAAGTGTTTTTCTCATTAAATGTTGTGAAGGTTCGTTTCAAGTGTATTTCTTATTAAATGTTGTGAAGGTTTGTTTCAAGTGTTTTTCTTATTAAATGTTGTGAAGGTTTGTTTCAAGTGTTTTTCTTATTAAATGTTGTGACGGTTTGTTTCAAGTGTATTTCTTATTAAATGTTGTGAAGGTTCGTTTGAAGTGTATTTCTTATTAAATGTTGTGAACGTTTGTTTGAACTGTATTTCTTATTAAATGTTGTGAACGTTTGTTAGAAGTGTATTTCTTATTAAATGTTGTGAAGGTTCGTTTAAAGTGTATTTCTTATTAAATGTTGTGAAGGTTTGTTTCAAGTGTATTTCTTATTAAAGGTTGTGAAGGTTTGTTTCAAGTGTTTTTCTTATTAAATGTTGTGAAGGTTTGTTTCAAGGGGTTTTCTTATTAAATGTTGTGAAGGTTTGTTTCAAGGGTTTTTCTTATTAAATGTTGTGAAGGTTCGTTTAAAGTGTATTTCTTATTAAATGTTGTGAAGGTTTATTTGAAGTGTTTTTCTTATTAAATGTTGTGAAGATTTGTTTGAAATGTTTTTCTTATTAAATGTTGTGAAGGTTTGTTTCAAGTGTTTTTCTTATTAAATGTTGTGAAGGTTTGTTTGAACTGTATTTCTTATTAAATGTTGTGGAGATTTGTTTGAAGTGTTTTTCTTATTAAATGTTGTGAAAGTTTGTTTGAAGTGTTTTCTCATTAAATGGTGTGACTGTTTGTTTGAAGTGTTTTTGTTATAAAATGTTGTGAAATGTTGTCTGTTTGAAGTTTTCTCTTCATTAAATGTTGAGCTTGTGATTTATCTTTTAGGGGAGTGGTTCTTAATGTCATCATTGCTTAGAATGGGTTTTGTTTTTTTAAGTGTTTTAGTATATTTTTTATAGTTTGTATATTTCTTTCTACAAGCCCATTTGCTTGTGACCCATTCAGACTCGTCGTGATGTTTGAAATCCCAATCTTTAGCAATCGGTCTGAATATTGATGATCTATATTCCGGACCATTATTGCTAATTACTATCTGCGGAATATCCAGCCTAGTGAAAGTATGATTTATTTTGTTCATCACCGTGTGATTCACAATTATCTAGTTTGTAGATATCAAAATTTCTTGCTGTGTAGTCTATAATTGCTACGTATGCCTTGTTATATAGATGTAATATATCTTTAGCTACTTTAGTCCATGTTGTTCTGGGCATTTTATAATGTATTATCAGTTCCGATAGTTTTCGGTTCTGATAGTCGATGCAATATGTGCATGCGTTTATGATTTCTTTGATCTGATTGTTAATATTGGGTCAATATATGACTTCCTTCGCTCTTGTGATGCATTCTTTTATCCCTAAATATCCGGTGTGGATTTTTTGTACGGCCTCTTGACTGGAAAAGTTTTTGACGATTATTCGTGTGCCTTTAAGTACTAGTCATTTCACAACTGAGATCTCATTATGAACATGCACGTATGGCGCAGTTGAGGGTGACACGTTGTTATTGTTTTCCGGCGAACTTTATGTTGCATATTGCATAATGTAGACGAGTGAAAGAATTATGACTGAGAAAAAATTAATTGAATGTTCATAATTTTAAACCTTTTTCGTCAATTGAAATATTCCAATATCTGTTTGATGCGTCTAATTTAGTAAATTATTTCATGTTGTTCATTTCTGCGAATATTTATTCAGCAGCAGAAAGCTTAAAATGCCTCCTTTTTATCGCTTTGTTCAAGTCTATTGAGTCTAAAAATAGTCTTAATCTACCATTTCGCTTCTCTACTACTATGAGGGGATTTTTCCAATCCGTCAGTTACTGGATTGGCTTTATTATACACATTCTGTTATTTTTTCTGTTTTCTTTAATTTTGGTTTTAGACCAAATGGAATAATCCTTTGAGTATTTAAGACCTGTTTTACATCTGTATTTACTGTAATATGATGTGAATATGATGTAGCTTAAACAATCCTTGTATTTTTCTATCAAGCCTTGTATATCCATCTTGTTTTTTGGTGTATTTTAAAAAAAATTATTCTAGTTTTTTATGTTTCCGCATCAATGATGAATTTGCATTGGTTTCTGCTACTATAAGGTACAAATTTATTTTTGCATTTTTACTTTGTTACTTATTATCGGAAGTTTTGTATTGTTATACGCAATTAATTTTTACTTTGTAAGATTACTGACAAGTTACTTATTATCGTAAGTTTCGTATTGTTATATGCGATTATTTTTTACTTTGTAAGATTACTGATCAGTTACTTATTATCGGAAGTTTCGTATTGTTATATACGATTAATTTTTACTTTGTAAGATTACTGATCAGTTACTTATTATCGGAAGTTTCGTATTGTTATATGCGATTTATTTTTTCTTTGTAAGATTATGGTTCAGTTATTTATTATTGGAAGTTTCGTATTGTTATATACGATTAATTTTTACTTTGTAAGATTACTGATCAGTTACTTATTATCGGAAGTTTTGTATTGTTATATGCGATTAATTTTTACTTTGTAAGATTACTGATCAGTTACTTATTATCGGAAGTTTCGTATTGTTAAATGCGATTAATTTTTACTTTGTAAGATTACTGATCAGTTACTTATTATTGGAAGTTTCGTATTGTTATATGCGATCAATTTTTACTTTGTAAGATTACTGATCAGTTACTTATTATCGGAAGTTTTGTATTGTTATATGCGATTATTTTTTACTTTGTAAGATTACTGATCAGTTACTTATTATCGGAAGTTTCGTATTGTTATATACGATTAATTTTTACTTTGTAAGATTACTGATCAGTTACTTATTATTGGAAGTTTCGTATTGTTATATGCGATCAATTTTTACTTTGTAAGATTATTGATCAGTTTCTTATTATCGGAAGTTTCGTATTGTTATATATGATTATTTTTTACTTTGTAAGATTACTGATCAGTTACTTATTATCGGAAGTTTCGTATTGTTATATGCGATTAATTTTTACTTTGTAAGATTACTGATCAGTTACTTATTATCCGAATGTCCGTATTGTTATATACGATTAATTTTTACTTTGTAAGATTACTGATCAGTTACTTATTATCGGAAGTTTCGTATTGTTATATGCGATTAATTTTTACTTTGTAAGATTATTGATGAGTTACTTATTATCAGAAGTTTCGTATTGTTATATACGATTAATTTTTACTTTGTAAGATTACTGATCAGTTAATATTATTATTGATAGTTTCGTATTGTTATATGCGATTAATTTTTACTTTGTAAGATTACTGATCAGTTACTTATTATCGGAATGTTCGTATTGTTATATGCGATTAATTTTTACTTTGTAAGATTACTAATCAGTTACTTATTATCGGAAGTTTCGTATTGTTATATGCGATTAATTTTTATTTTGTAAGATTACTGATCAGTTACTTATTATCGGAAGTTTCGTATTGTTATATGGGATTTATTTTTTCTTTGTAAGATTATGGATCAGTTATTTATTATTGGAAGTTTCGTATTGTTATATACGATTAATTTTTACTTTGTAAGATTACTGATCAGTTACTTATTATCGGAAGTTTTGTATTCTTATATGCGATTTATTTTTTCTTTGTAAGATTATGGTTCAGTTATTTATTATTGAAAGTTTCGTATTGTTATATACGATTAATTTTTACTTTGTAAGATTACTGATCAGTTACTTATTATCGGAAGTTTCGTATTGCTATATGCGATTAATTATTACTTTGTAAGATTACTGATCAGTTACTTATTATCGGAAGTTTCGTATTGTTAAATGCGATTAATTTTTACTTTGTAAGATTACTGATCAGTTACTTATTATTGGAAGTTTCGTATTGTTATATGCGATCAATTTTTACTTTGTAAGATTACTGATCAGTTACTTATTATCGGAAGTTTTGTATTGTTATATGCGATTATTTTTTACTTTGTAAGATTACTGATCAGTTACTTATTATCGGAAGTTTCGTATTGTTATATACCATTAATTTTTACTTTGTAAGATTACTGATCAGTTACTTATTATTGGAAGTTTCGTATTGTTATATGCGATCAATTTTTACTTTGTAAGATTACTGATCAGTTTCTTATTATCGGAAGTTTCGTATTGTTATATACGATTATTTTTTACTTTGTAAGATTACTGATCAGTTACTTATTATCGGAAGTTTCGTATTGTTATATGCGATTAATTTTTACTTTGTAAGATTACTGATCAGTTACTTATTATCCGAATGTCCGTATTGTTATATACGATTAATTTTTACTTTATAAGATTACTGATCAGTTACTTATTATCGGAAGTTTCGTATTGTTATATGCGATTAATTTTTACTTTGTAAGATTATTGATGAGTTACTTATTATCAGAAGTTTCGTATTGTTATATACGATTAATTTTTACTTTGTAAGATTACTGATCAGTTAATATTATTATTGATAGTTTCGTATTGTTATATGCGATTAATTTTTACTTTGTAAGATTACTGATCAGTTACTTATTATCAGAATGTTCGTATTGTTATATGCGATTAATTTTTACTTTGTAAGATTACTGATCAGTTACTTATTATCGGAAGTTTCGTATTGTTATATGCGATTAATTTTTACTTTGTAAGATTACTGATCAGTTACTTATTATCGGAAGTTTCGTATTGTTATATGGGATTTATTTTTTCTTTGTAAGATTATGGATCAGTTATTTATTATTGGAAGTTTCGTATTGTTATATACGATTAATTTTTACTTTGTAAGATTACTGATCAGTTACTTATTATCGGCAGTTTTGTATTCTTATATGCGATTTATTTTTTCTTTGTAAGATTATGGTTCAGTTATTTATTATTGGAAGTTTCGTATTGTTATATACGATTAATTTTTACTTTGTAAGATTACTGATCAGTTACTTATTATCGGAAGTTTTGTATTGTTATATGCGATTTATTTTTACTTTGTAAGATTACTGATCAGTTACTTATTATCGGAAGTTTCGTATTGTTAAATGCGATTAATTTTTACTTTGTAAGATTACTGATCAGTTACTTATTATTGGAAGTTTCGTATTGTTATATGCGATCAATTTTTACTTTGTAAGATTACTGATCAGTTACTTATTATCGGAAGTTTCGTATTGTTATATGCGATTAATTTTTACTTTGTAAGATTACTGATCAGTTACTTATTATCGGAAAGTCCGTATTGTTATATACAATTAATTTTTACTTTGTAAGATTACGGATCAGTTACTTATTATCGGAAGTTTTGTATTGTTATATGCGATTATTTTTTACTTTGTAAGATTACTGATCAGTTACTTATTATCGGAAGTTTCGTATTGTTATATACCATTAATTTTTACTTTGTAAGATTACTGATCAGTTACTTATTATTGGAAGTTTCGTATTGTTATATGCGATCAATTTTTACTTTGTAAGATTACTGATCAGTTTCTTATTATCGGAAGTTTCGTATTGTTATATACGATTATTTTTTACTTTGTAAGATTACTGATCAGTTACTTATTATCGGAAGTTTCGTATTGTTATATGCGATTAATTTTTACTTTGTAAGATTACTGATCAGTTACTTATTATCCGAATGTCCGTATTGTTATATACGATTAATTTTTACTTTATAAGATTACTGATCAGTTACTTATTATCGGAAGTTTCGTATTGTTATATGCGATTAATTTTTACTTTGTAAGATTATTGATGAGTTACTTATTATCAGAAGTTTCGTATTGTTATATACGATTAATTTTTACTTTGTAAGATTACTGATCAGTTAATATTATTATTGATAGTTTCGTATTGTTATATGCGATTAATTTTTACTTTGTAAGATTACTGATCAGTTACTTATTATCAGAATGTTCGTATTGTTATATGCGATTAATTTTTACTTTGTAAGATTACTGATCAGTTACTTATTATCGGAAGTTTCGTATTGTTATATGCGATTAATTTTTACTTTGTAAGATTACTGATCAGTTACTTATTATCGGAAGTTTCGTATTGTTATATGGGATTTATTTTTTCTTTGTAAGATTATGGATCAGTTATTTATTATTGGAAGTTTCGTATTGTTATATACGATTAATTTTTACTTTGTAAGATTACTGATCAGTTACTTATTATCGGCAGTTTTGTATTCTTATATGCGATTTATTTTTTCTTTGTAAGATTATGGTTCAGTTATTTATTATTGGAAGTTTCGTATTGTTATATACGATTAATTTTTACTTTGTAAGATTACTGATCAGTTACTTATTATCGGAAGTTTTGTATTGTTATATGCGATTAATTTTTACTTTGTAAGATTACTGATCAGTTACTTATTATCGGAAGTTTCGTATTGTTAAATGCGATTAATTTTTACTTTGTAAGATTACTGATCAGTTACTTATTATTGGAAGTTTCGTATTGTTATATGCGATCAATTTTTACTTTGTAAGATTACTGATCAGTTACTTATTATCGGAAGTTTCGTATTGTTATATGCGATTAATTTTTACTTTGTAAGATTACTGATCAGTTACTTATTATCGGAATGTCCGTATTGTTATATACGATTAATTTTTACTTTGTAAGATTACGGATCAGTTACTTATTATCGGAAGTTTCGTATTGTTATATGCGATTAATTTTTACTTTGTAAGATTATTGATGAGTTACTTATTATCAGAAGTTTCGTATTGTTATATACGATTAATTTTTACTTTGTAAGATTACTGATCAGTTAATATTATTATTGATAGTTTCGTATTGTTATATGCGATTAATTTTTACTTTGTAAGATTACTGATCAGTTACTTATTATCGGAATGTTCGTGTTGTTATATGCGATTAATTTTTACTTTGTAAGATTACTGATCAGTTTCTTATTATCGGAAGTTTCGTATTGTTATATACGATTATTTTTTACTTTGTAAGATTACTGATCAGTTACTTATTATCGGAAGTTTTGTATTGTTATATGCGATTAATTTTTACTTTGTAAGATTACTGATCAGTTACTTATTATCCGAATGTCCGTATTGTTATATACGATTAATTTTTACTTTGTAAGATTACTGATCAGTTACTTATTATCGGAAGTTTCGTATTGCTATATGCGATTAATTATTACTTTGTAAGATTACTGATCAGTTACTTATTATCGGAAGTTTCGTATTGTTAAATGCGATTAATTTTTACTTTGTAAGATTACTGATCAGTTACTTATTATTGGAAGTTTCGTATTGTTATATGCGATCAATTTTTACTTTGTAAGATTACTGATCAGTTACTTATTATCGGAAGTTTTGTATTGTTATATGCGATTATTTTTTACTTTGTAAGATTACTGATCAGTTACTTATTATCGGAAGTTTCGTATTGTTATATACCATTAATTTTTACTTTGTAAGATTACTGATCAGTTACTTATTATTGGAAGTTTCGTATTGTTATATGCGATCAATTTTTACTTTGTAAGATTACTGATCAGTTTCTTATTATCGGAAGTTTCGTATTGTTATATACGAGTATTTTTTACTTTGTAAGATTACTGATCAGTTACTTATTATCGGAAGTTTTGTATTGTTATATGCGATTAATTTTTACTTTGTAAGATTACTGATCAGTTACTTATTATCCGAATGTCCGTATTGTTATATACGATTAATTTTTACTTTATAAGATTACTGATCAGTTACTTATTATCGGAAGTTTCGTATTGTTATATGCGATTAATTTTTACTTTGTAAGATTATTGATGAGTTACTTATTATCAGAAGTTTCGTATTGTTATATACGATTAATTTTTACTTTGTAAGATTACTGATCAGTTAATATTATTATTGATAGTTTCGTATTGTTATATGCGATTAATTTTTACTTTGTAAGATTACTGATCAGTTACTTATTATCAGAATGTTCGTATTGTTATATGCGATTAATTTTTACTTTGTAAGATTACTGATCAGTTACTTATTATCGGAAGTTTCGTATTGTTATATGCGATTAATTTTTACTTTGTAAGATTACTGATCAGTTACTTATTATCGGAAGTTTCGTATTGTTATATGGGATTTATTTTTTCTTTGTAAGATTATGGATCAGTTATTTATTATTGGAAGTTTCGTATTGTTATATACGATTAATTTTTACTTTGTAAGATTACTGATCAGTTACTTATTATCGGCAGTTTTGTATTCTTATATGCGATTTATTTTTTCTTTGTAAGATTATGGTTCAGTTATTTATTATTGGAAGTTTCGTATTGTTATATACCATTAATTTTTACTTTGTAAGATTACTGATCAGTTACTTATTATTGGAAGTTTCGTATTGTTATATGCGATCAATTTTTACTTTGTAAGATTACTGATCAGTTTCTTATTATCGGAAGTTTCGTATTGTTATATACGATTATTTTTTACTTTGTAAGATTACTGATCAGTTACTTATTATCGGAAGTTTCGTATTGTTATATGCGATTAATTTTTACTTTGTAAGATTACTGATCAGTTACTTATTATCCGAATGTCCGTATTGTTATATACGATTAATTTTTACTTTATAAGATTACTGATCAGTTACTTATTATCGGAAGTTTCGTATTGTTATATGCGATTAATTTTTACTTTGTAAGATTATTGATGAGTTACTTATTATCAGAAGTTTCGTATTGTTATATACGATTAATTTTTACTTTGTAAGATTACTGATCAGTTAATATTATTATTGATAGTTTCGTATTGTTATATGCGATTAATTTTTACTTTGTAAGATTACTGATCAGTTACTTATTATCAGAATGTTCGTATTGTTATATGCGATTAATTTTTACTTTGTAAGATTACTGATCAGTTACTTATTATCGGAAGTTTCGTATTGTTATATGCGATTAATTTTTACTTTGTAAGATTACTGATCAGTTACTTATTATCGGAAGTTTCGTATTGTTATATGGGATTTATTTTTTCTTTGTAAGATTATGGATCAGTTATTTATTATTGGAAGTTTCGTATTGTTATATACGATTAATTTTTACTTTGTAAGATTACTGATCAGTTACTTATTATCGGCAGTTTTGTATTCTTATATGCGATTTATTTTTTCTTTGTAAGATTATGGTTCAGTTATTTATTATTGGAAGTTTCGTATTGTTATATACGATTAATTTTTACTTTGTAAGATTACTGATCAGTTACTTATTATCGGAAGTTTTGTATTGTTATATGCGATTAATTTTTACTTTGTAAGATTACTGATCAGTTACTTATTATCGGAAGTTTCGTATTGTTAAATGCGATTAATTTTTACTTTGTAAGATTACTGATCAGTTACTTATTATTGGAAGTTTCGTATTGTTATATGCGATCAATTTTTACTTTGTAAGATTACTGATCAGTTACTTATCGGAAGTTTCGTATTGTTATATGCGATTAATTTTTACTTTGTAAGATTACTGATCAGTTACTTATTATCCGAATGTCCGTATTGTTATATACGATTAATTTTTACTTTGTAAGATTACTGATCAGTTACTTATTATCGGCAGTTTTGTATTCTTATATGCGATTTATTTTTTCTTTGTAAGATTATGGTTCAGTTATTTATTATTGGAAGTTTCGTATTGTTATATACGATTAATTTTTACTTTGTAAGATTACTGATCAGTTACTTATTATCGGAAGTTTTGTATTGTTATATGCGATTAATTTTTACTTTGTAAGATTACTGATCAGTTACTTATTATCGGAAGTTTCGTATTGTTAAATGCGATTAATTTTTACTTTGTAAGATTACTGATCAGTTACTTATTATTGGAAGTTTCGTATTGTTATATGCGATCAATTTTTACTTTGTAAGATTACTGATCAGTTACTTATTATCGGAAGTTTCGTATTGTTATATGCGATTAATTTTTACTTTGTAAGATTACTGATCAGTTACTTATTATCGGAATGTCCGTATTGTTATATACGATTAATTTTTACTTTGTAAGATTACGGATCAGTTACTTATTATCGGAAGTTTCGTATTGTTATATGCGATTAATTTTTACTTTGTAAGATTATTGATGAGTTACTTATTATCAGAAGTTTCGTATTGTTATATACGATTAATTTTTACTTTGTAAGATTACTGATCAGTTAATATTATTATTGATAGTTTCGTATTGTTATATGCGATTAATTTTTACTTTGTAAGATTACTGATCAGTTACTTATTATCGGAATGTTCGTGTTGTTATATGCGATTAATTTTTACTTTGTAAGATTACTGATCAGTTTCTTATTATCGGAAGTTTCGTATTGTTATATACGATTATTTTTTACTTTGTAAGATTACTGATCAGTTACTTATTATCGGAAGTTTTGTATTGTTATATGCGATTAATTTTTACTTTGTAAGATTACTGATCAGTTACTTATTATCCGAATGTCCGTATTGTTATATACGATTAATTTTTACTTTGTAAGATTACTGATCAGTTACTTATTATCGGAAGTTTCGTATTGCTATATGCGATTAATTATTACTTTGTAAGATTACTGATCAGTTACTTATTATCGGAAGTTTCGTATTGTTAAATGCGATTAATTTTTACTTTGTAAGATTACTGATCAGTTACTTATTATTGGAAGTTTCGTATTGTTATATGCGATCAATTTTTACTTTGTAAGATTACTGATCAGTTACTTATTATCGGAAGTTTTGTATTGTTATATGCGATTATTTTTTACTTTGTAAGATTACTGATCAGTTACTTATTATCGGAAGTTTCGTATTGTTATATACCATTAATTTTTACTTTGTAAGATTACTGATCAGTTACTTATTATTGGAAGTTTCGTATTGTTATATGCGATCAATTTTTACTTTGTAAGATTACTGATCAGTTTCTTATTATCGGAAGTTTCGTATTGTTATATACGATTATTTTTTACTTTGTAAGATTACTGATCAGTTACTTATTATCGGAAGTTTCGTATTGTTATATGCGATTAATTTTTACTTTGTAAGATTACTGATCAGTTACTTATTATCCGAATGTCCGTATTGTTATATACGATTAATTTTTACTTTATAAGATTACTGATCAGTTACTTATTATCGGAAGTTTCGTATTGTTATATGCGATTAATTTTTACTTTGTAAGATTATTGATGAGTTACTTATTATCAGAAGTTTCGTATTGTTATATACGATTAATTTTTACTTTGTAAGATTACTGATCAGTTAATATTATTATTGATAGTTTCGTATTGTTATATGCGATTAATTTTTACTTTGTAAGATTACTGATCAGTTACTTATTATCAGAATGTTCGTATTGTTATATGCGATTAATTTTTACTTTGTAAGATTACTGATCAGTTACTTATTATCGGAAGTTTCGTATTGTTATATGCGATTAATTTTTACTTTGTAAGATTACTGATCAGTTACTTATTATCGGAAGTTTCGTATTGTTATATGGGATTTATTTTTTCTTTGTAAGATTATGGATCAGTTATTTATTATTGGAAGTTTCGTATTGTTATATACGATTAATTTTTACTTTGTAAGATTACTGATCAGTTACTTATTATCGGCAGTTTTGTATTCTTATATGCGATTTATTTTTTCTTTGTAAGATTATGGTTCAGTTATTTATTATTGGAAGTTTCGTATTGTTATATACCATTAATTTTTACTTTGTAAGATTACTGATCAGTTACTTATTATTGGAAGTTTCGTATTGTTATATGCGATCAATTTTTACTTTGTAAGATTACTGATCAGTTTCTTATTATCGGAAGTTTCGTATTGTTATATACGATTATTTTTTACTTTGTAAGATTACTGATCAGTTACTTATTATCGGAAGTTTCGTATTGTTATATGCGATTAATTTTTACTTTGTAAGATTACTGATCAGTTACTTATTATCCGAATGTCCGTATTGTTATATACGATTAATTTTTACTTTATAAGATTACTGATCAGTTACTTATTATCGGAAGTTTCGTATTGTTATATGCGATTAATTTTTACTTTGTAAGATTATTGATGAGTTACTTATTATCAGAAGTTTCGTATTGTTATATACGATTAATTTTTACTTTGTAAGATTACTGATCAGTTAATATTATTATTGATAGTTTCGTATTGTTATATGCGATTAATTTTTACTTTGTAAGATTACTGATCAGTTACTTATTATCAGAATGTTCGTATTGTTATATGCGATTAATTTTTACTTTGTAAGATTACTGATCAGTTACTTATTATCGGAAGTTTCGTATTGTTATATGCGATTAATTTTTACTTTGTAAGATTACTGATCAGTTACTTATTATCGGAAGTTTCGTATTGTTATATGGGATTTATTTTTTCTTTGTAAGATTATGGATCAGTTATTTATTATTGGAAGTTTCGTATTGTTATATACGATTAATTTTTACTTTGTAAGATTACTGATCAGTTACTTATTATCGGCAGTTTTGTATTCTTATATGCGATTTAATTTTTCTTTGTAAGATTATGGTTCAGTTATTTATTATTGGAAGTTTCGTATTGTTATATACGATTAATTTTTACTTTGTAAGATTACTGATCAGTTACTTATTATCGGAAGTTTTGTATTGTTATATGCGATTAATTTTTACTTTGTAAGATTACTGATCAGTTACTTATTATCGGAAGTTTCGTATTGTTAAATGCGATTAATTTTTACTTTGTAAGATTACTGATCAGTTACTTATTATTGGAAGTTTCGTATTGTTATATGCGATCAATTTTTACTTTGTAAGATTACTGATCAGTTACTTATTATCGGAAGTTTCGTATTGTTATATGCGATTAATTTTTACTTTGTAAGATTACTGATCAGTTACTTATTATCGGAATGTCCGTATTGTTATATACGATTAATTTTTACTTTGTAAGATTACGGATCAGTTACTTATTATCGGAAGTTTCGTATTGTTATATGCGATTAATTTTTACTTTGTAAGATTATTGATGAGTTACTTATTATCAGAAGTTTCGTATTGTTATATACGATTAATTTTTACTTTGTAAGATTACTGATCAGTTAATATTATTATTGATAGTTTCGTATTGTTATATGCGATTAATTTTTACTTTGTAAGATTACTGATCAGTTACTTATTATCGGAATGTTCGTGTTGTTATATGCGATTAATTTTTACTTTGTAAGATTACTGATCAGTTTCTTATTATCGGAAGTTTCGTATTGTTATATACGATTATTTTTTACTTTGTAAGATTACTGATCAGTTACTTATTATCGGAAGTTTTGTATTGTTATATGCGATTAATTTTTACTTTGTAAGATTACTGATCAGTTACTTATTATCCGAATGTCCGTATTGTTATATACGATTAATTTTTACTTTGTAAGATTACTGATCAGTTACTTATTATCGGAAGTTTCGTATTGTTATATGCGATTAATTTTTACTTTGTAAGATTATTGATGAGTTACTTATTATCAGAAGTTTCGTATTGTTATATACGATTAATTTTTACTTTGTAAGATTACTGATCAGTTAATATTATTATTGATAGTTTCGTATTGTTATATGCGATTAATTTTTACTTTGTAAGATTACTGATCAGTTACTTATTATCAGAATGTTCGTATTGTTATATGCGATTAATTTTTACTTTGTAAGATTACTGATCAGTAACTTATTATCGGAAGTTTCGTATTGTTATATGCGATTAATTTTTACTTTGTAAGATTACTGATCAGTTACTTATTATCGGAAGTTTCGTATTGTTATATGGGATTTATTTTTTCTTTGTAAGATTATGGATCAGTTATTTATTATTGGAAGTTTCGTATTGTTATATACGATTAATTTTTACTTTGTAAGATTACTGATCAGTTACTTATTATCGGAAGTTTTGTATTCTTATATGCGATTTATTTTTTCTTTGTAAGATTATGGTTCAGTTATTTATTATTGGAAGTTTCGTATTGTTATATACGATTAATTTTTACTTTGTAAGATTACTGATCAGTTACTTATTATCGGAAGTTTTGTATTGTTATATGCGATTAATTTTTACTTTGTAAGATTACTGATCAGTTACTTATTATCGGAAGTTTCGTATTGTTAAATGCGATTAATTTTTACTTTGTAAGATTACTGATCAGTTACTTATTATTGGAAGTTTCGTATTGTTATATGCGATCAATTTTTACTTTGTAAGATTACTGATCAGTTACTTATTATCGGAAGTTTCGTATTGTTATATGCGATTAATTTTTACTTTGTAAGATTACTGATCAGTTACTTATTATCGGAATGTCCGTATTGTTATATACGATTAATTTTTACTTTGTAAGATTACGGATCAGTTACTTATTATCGGAAGTTTCGTATTGTTATATGCGATTAATTTTTACTTTGTAAGATTATTGATGAGTTACTTATTATCAGAAGTTTCGTATTGTTATATACGATTAATTTTTACTTTGTAAGATTACTGATCAGTTAATATTATTATTGATAGTTTCGTATTGTTATATGCGATTAATTTTTACTTTGTAAGATTACTGATCAGTTACTTATTATCGGAATGTTCGTATTGTTATATGCGATTAATTTTTACTTTGTAAGATTACTGATCAGTTACTTATTATCGGAAGTTTCGTATTGTTATATGCGATTAATTTTTACTTTGTAAGATTACTGATCAGTTACTTATTATCGGAAGTTTCGTATTGTTATATGCGATTTATTTTTTCTTTGTAAGATTATGGATCAGTTATTTATTATTGGAAGTTTCGTATTGTTATATACGATTAATTTTTACTTTGTAAGATTACTGATCAGTTACTTATTATCGGAAGTTTTGTATTGTTATATGCGATTAATTTTTACTTTGTAAGATTACTGATCAGTTACTTATTATCGGAAGTTTCGTATTGTTATATGCGATTAATTTTTACTTTGTAAGATTACTGATCAGTTACTTATTATCGGAAGTTTTGTATTCTTATATGCGATTAATTTTTACTTTGTAAGATTACTGATCAGTTACTTATTATCGGAAGTTTCGTATTGTTATATGCGATTAATTTTTACTTTGTAAGATTACTGATCAGTTACTTATTATCGAAAGTTTCGTATTGTTAAATGCGATTAATTTTTACTTTGTAAGATTACTGATCAGTTACTTATTATCGGAAGTTTCGTATTGTTATATACGATTAATTTTTACTGATATTTTGTTTAGTTTCAGTTTAGACTTTATATAATTCTATATTTTTAGTCATAGTAGATTTACTTCTACACCTGTGTCAATGTTAATGTCTATCGTTGTTTTGTGAACTTTAAGAATTATTTTCAATTTATCCATCCGTAGTGGATTTATGTTCTTTTTTAGTGTGACGTTTATTTCATACTCCCCGTGGTCTGAATATTCAGTGCTTCTAAATTTCCCAACGTTCTACAGCTTTTTCTTTTTAGTTTGCATGTGAGAAATTTGTGTGTTAAAAAAAGTTGTTTTTCTTGGTTGGCAGTGTGTATTAAACTTTTTAATCACCGTTTAGTTTGCATGTGAGAAATTGGTGTGTTAAAAACGTTATTTTTTCTTTGTTGGCAGTGTGTTTTAAACTTTTCAATCACCGTTTAGTTTGCATGTGAGAAATTGGTGTGTTAAAAAAGTTTTTTTCTTGGTTGGCAGTGTGTATTAAACTTTTCAATCACCGTTTAGTTTGTATGTGAGAAATTGGTGTGTTAAAAAAGTTTTTTTCTTAGTTGGCAGTGTGTATTAAACTTTTCAATCACCGTTTAGTTTGCATGTTAGAAATTGGTGCGTTAGAAAATATATTTTTTCTTGGTTGGCAGTGTGTATTAAACTTTTCAATCACCGTTTCCAGGTCATGTTTCTGTTCTTCGTTCTCGAAATTAAATGTGGAATAAACTTTTCTTTTTGGTCTTATTTACAGGTAAATGCAATTAAGGTTTTTATCTTCTGTTTTTATATCTGACTCTGTAGCTTGAAAAAATATTTGTAATTTTTTTTGCCATGTTTATCATTCTTGTCCGAGATTGTCTGAAGCAATATTCAATTCCTTTGAATGTGGTAAAACATCCATGATTCCTTTTATTTGTAGTTGACTTCTGATAACGTTGTTGGTTTTTTACTGTTCTGAAACGATTTTATATTAGGTGTCAAGGCAATGAGAAAGAATTATTTTCTCTCCTCAATTGACCAGTTAACTATGTTACAGTATATCTTTCTTCTGGTCTCTTGGTCCTACCGGATTCCAGACACAATACTTCATCTAGGTTAGTAAATAATTCACCCATGGTCTGTAACTTAAGATTACGTTATTGGAGAAGCTGTATCCTCATGTCAAGAGTTCCTGACAAACCTTTGTACAGAGAAACCGAAGACACTCAAGGATTGTGTCTAGTAGGTAATTCGCATATGGTAAGGCATGTTTTTTTCATTGTAATAGAAGTGCCACATAATTGACAAAATTGTGGTTTCTCTCAATCCTGTGTTGGAATATAGTTTGTGTTATCGTCAGTGCCAAACACTTAACAATACTATAGTTTCTCTTAAGTATGCGTTCGTATATGTTGCAACATATTAGATGCATGTCTAAAAGAAAAGCCACATACTTCACAAGAATATGGTTTCTCTCCAGTATGCGTTTGCACGTGTAGTAACAAATATAGTTTAGCTAGAAAAAGGAGAGCCACATACGTCACAAGAGTATGGTTTCTCTCCAGTATGCATTCGCATACGACAGTTAATCCTTTTTTACTTGTAAAAGTAAATTTACATATTTCACAAAATTATGATTTCTCTCCAGTATGCGTTCGCATATGTCGCAGCATAGATACTTTTTGTGTAAACGAAAAGCCACATACAACACAAGAGTATGGTTTCTAACCAATATGTGTTTGCATATGTCGCAACATATAATCTTTCCGTGTAAATGCAGAGTCACATACTACACAAGAATATGGCTTCTCAGCAGTATGCTTTCGCATATGTTGCAACATGTGTTCTTTTTGTGTAAAAGAGGAGCCACATTCTTCACAAGAATATGGTTTCTCACCAGTATGTGTTCGCATATGTTGCAACATATCTTTCCGTGTAAAAAAAAAGCCACATACTTCACAAGAATATGGCTTCTCTCTAGTATGTGTTCGCATATGTTGCAACGTATGTTGTTTCCATGTAAAAGAAGAGCCACATACTTCACAATGATATGGCTTATCTCCCGTATGTGTTCGCATATGTCGCAGCATATGTCCCTTCTGTGTAAAAGAAGAGCCACACTCTTCACAAGAATATGGCTTCTCACCAGTATGTGTTCGCATATGTCGCAACATCTCTTGTTTCCGTGTAAAAGAAGAGCCACATACTTCACAAGAATATGGCTTCTCTCCAGTATGTGTTCGCATATGTTGCAACATATGCTGTTTCTGTGTAAAAGAAGTACCACATACTTCACAAGAATATGGCTTATCACCAGTATGCGTTTGCATATGTTGCAGCATAGATACTTTTTCTGTAAACGAAGTGCCACATACTTCACAAGAATATGGTTTTTAACCAGTATGTGTTCGCATATGTCGCAACATCTGTTGTTTCCGTGTAAAAGAAGAGCCACATACTTCACAAGAATATGGCTTCTCCCCAGTATGCTTTCGCATATGTTGCAACATATGTTGTTTCCGTGTAAAAGAAGAGCCACATACTTCACAAGGATATGGCTTATCTCCTGTATGTGTTCGCATATGTCGCCGCACAAGTCCCTTCTGTGTAAAAGAAGAACCACATACTTCACAAGAATATGGCTTCTCACCAGTATGTGTTCGCATATGTTGCAA
Source organism: Sepiola atlantica (assembly GCA_963556195.1). NCBI lineage: Eukaryota > Metazoa > Mollusca > Cephalopoda > Sepiida > Sepiolidae > Sepiola > Sepiola atlantica. The sequence continues at coordinate 23,156,633 of OY744549.1, read as the reverse complement.
CATATGTTGTTTCCGTATAAAAGAAGAGCCACACTCTTCACAAGAATATGGCTTCTCACCAGTATGTGCTCGCATATGTTGCAACATATGATCTTTCCGTGTAAAAGAAGAGCCACATACTTCACAAGAATATGGCTTCTCTCCAGTATGTGTTCGCATATGTTGCAACATATTTTGTTTCCGTGTAAAAGAAGAGCCACATACTTCACAAGGATATGGCTTATCTCCCGTATGTGTTCGCATATGTCGCAGCATAAATTCCTTCCGTGTAAAAGAAGAGCCACACTCTTCACAACAATATGGCTTCTCACCAGTATGTGTTCGCATATGTTGCAACATATACTGTTTCTGTGTAAAAGAAGAACCGCATACTTCACAAGAATATGGCTTCTCACCAGTATGCGTTCGCATATGTTGCAACATATGTTGTTTCTGTATAAAAGAAGAGCCACATACTTCACAAGAATATGGCTTCTCACCAGTATGCGTTCGCATATGTTGCAACATATGTTGTTTCTGTGTAAAAGAAGAGCCACATACTTCACAAGAATATGGCTTATCTCCCGTATGTATTCGCATATGTCGCAGCATATGTTCTTTTTTTGTAAATGAAGATCCACATACTTCACAAGAATATGGCTTCTCACCAGTATGTGTTCGTATATGTTGCAACATATGTTGTTTCTGTGTAAAAGAAGATCCACATACTTCAGAAGAATATGGTTTATCTTTCATAAGTGTTCGCAACATTTTGGGCTTATTTGTAAAGGAAGAGCAACATACTTCACAAGAATATGTTTTCTCACAAGTATATGTTTACACATGACTCAACATCGTCTGTGTCTGTACAAAAGAAGAGCCATATATTTCACAAGAATATGGTTTCTCTCCATTATTAGATTTATAGAACAGTTTTGTAAGTCGAAATTTTAAAAGATTTGTAATACAATTTGTTTCTGTATTTTTATATTGTGCTTCTGTCATAGAAACGGAATTAATTTAGAAATATTCACACTTTTTAATACTTTTATAGATTTGAAATTTAGCAGATAATTGACTGAAATTTTTTCTCATGTTTCAGTGAAAATGTTAATTGTGTTTAACTGTAATTGATTATATATATTAATATGAGAATTATGTGCTTCTCTGCTTTGAGCAGGACTTACTTTTTATGTATGCAGATTAGTGAAAACAGAACATGACTGATATATTCAGTGAGTTTTTATACATCTTATCTAAATGATATTTCAAACCCTATGTAAATAACATAATGTATACAGATTCTCAGTATTCGGAATAATATAATTTTCGAAATATTTTAATAGATAATTCCACAAAACTAAACATTTTTGAAACATATAAGTTTGCTATAATTTCGGTTTTTCCCATTAGCAGTATGTGTTTATTTTCAAGTATGTTTATGCCTGAAATTCTACTTCTATTAAAGGGACCATGAGTGCATTAGTCATATACACACATAGGACACTACTAATGTGCACCAATTAGTGCATTAATCATATTCATTTACAACCACAATTACAGCAAGTGTTGTATTAATACGAAGAAAACAAGAAATCCATATTCCGTTGACAAGAGATATTTTCCCAATATATAATCATAAAATGTTATTGATGAAAGAAAAATATTCGTACAGTTCACAAGTGTATTATTGCTCTCATTTTAGGAGATTAACTGTAAGCAATTTACATTTCTTTTTCTTTCTATTGATTGCTGGATATTCTGCAAAATGAAAAATAATTAAAAGATAAATTTCAAGAAACGATAATAATTTTATACAAGTTCTTTGCAAACAAAATTATTTTTAGATGTTAAGCAGGTGTAGACTCGGATATTTTTTAATGGATGAACTAGAATATGTGTCAGCATTTTAAGCTTAAAAGCAAAAGGTATTATGTACAATTTTATTAAAAAGTTCACAAATTCATTATTGAATAAATTCAAAATATAATAATGATATGTGTTGAAATACTGATCCATTAATTAAATAAATGAATTTCTTTCGAATGATATTTGAGAAGCACCAACAATTTATTGATGATCTTCAAAATACTGTTATGATAATCTTATTTTATTTGCAATTCTTTTCCATTGCTTTTGTGTCAACAAATTAATCAATATGTATTTGAAGATACTGGTGAATATATTCAAATCACCCAAAATTACCCATATGATGTTGATACGCTATAAAACATAACCAAAGAAAATCATTCACCTTTTTAACATATGTAATTATATATTACATTATATATATATATGTAATTGTCCCGAATAAAGTTGTATCTTTCAATAGGATTTTGAATAAACGAAAAAAGAATAAAACGTTATTTGAAGAAACAATAAAACATTTCAAATTTAACAGTCAAAATATGTAACCGTCATAACTTTCTTCCCAAAACAACATTCAGTGGAAGGTTTAAAAATGTAAGTATAATTAAATATTATCAGAAGAAAATGGAAATATTCAAGAAGTTAAAACGATGTTTCTACATCTGCAAGCTAAAAAGCAACATTTAAATAAAATTTCATAAAATATGTTTTAAATGACGCGTCATGTTTGATAAAAACTATATATTTTTGAGTAGTGTTTTTAATAAATACAAAAAAAACATAAAACATATTTTTCATTTCATGAAAATGACTTTTAGTGTGAAAAATATATTTATTTCCAATAAAATTATATTTTACGTGTATAAATGCTTTGACATTTTATGATCGAATGAATATTTACTGAAAGTTTGAGAATTTTTTATATACACGTATTGTGACAATATTTTCGGAAGTAAAAGGGTTGATGTGAAACCGGACCCTGGTTTTTCCTAAGGAGCCTTTCATCTTATTTTGCAGCAGAGAAAAACGAAGTTTATAATAGAAAAAAGAGTTGTTTTCTTTTCTCGATATTTTGAGAGATAGGAAATTCCCAAATAAAGCGATGACATTTGTCGAGAGCTGTCTAGCTTTAGTATGCTGCAAGATAATAGTTTTTTGTTGATAACAACAATTTGCAAGAGTATTGTCGCATCGAAAACAGATTAAAACGAGAATGGTTATGTTTCTCAGGTTGGCAAAACAAAGGCGAGGTTGGAAATGTTTTTGCACGAAAAGAAAAAAAGAAACTAAAATTTATACGAAAGAAAGATAAGTTTTTGATTTTTCACTGTTTTGGGGACATGTTAATTCCTAATGGCAAATATGAAGGTGTATAATTTGTAAACGTCAGTTGTGGTGTCAACAGACCGATCTGATGAAAACCATGAATGAGATCCGTGTCATGTTGCTTTTGTATGTTGGAAAAATAAGGATTATTTTCTGATAGCAATGATATCTGAGTGTTATTGTCGGATCGAAAAAGATAAACACAAGAATGATCATGTTTTATTAGCTGGGAAAACAAAGGATAGTTTTTAAATGGTTTTGTAAAACCAAAGGCCATGTGGATTGGTGGAGTATCTGCTGAAATATATTTTCATGAAAGATATTGAAGAAAAACGTAATCGTTAAAATAAATAGTGAAAATACATTTTTTACTACTAAAATAAGTTTTGAGGGTGAGGAATTCCCCCGCCACAAAGGTAACAGTAGGAGATAGAAACAGATGAAGAAGACAGAAAAGAGGGTTGGAATAAAAATGCAATCGCCCATTCCAGAATTAGAATGGTGGATTGAAAATACCAAATATTGTAAGAAACTAAATGAGAATACATTTTTATTACTAGATTAATTCTATTGAAACAGATACGGGGTCGTACCTGTCTAATTCTCAATATAAGGCAAAGCCTAACAAATGTTGGTGACTCCATTTTGTCATCACCAGAATCCACGCCGTTAAGAGATGAACCCCAAGATTTAGGGTTGATACGGTCAAATCAAGATCGCCCACAACGTGTTAATATTTTTCTGTCCAAAACATAGAGTGTGAGTTTGGAAGTTTAAAATTACCCAGCCTTGTAATGAAAGAAGCTTTTTTCATTACCAAAACATTATTCTCCTGAAGTAAAATCCAACACACACAGTTGTTGAATTATGTTTTTCATTGTTCTGCTTGAAATGACACGTCGTACCAAGTTGCTGATCAGCACCAGACAATTACCCTCTGATCTTTTAATCACAACATGGGAGAGTGATGATTGTCGGACAGTTCAACAGCTTCTCTCGAGCAATGCAAGGTTACAAACCGAATTCAAGAACGTACCAATTGGTGACGTCACTGGTTGAGTAGTGGGGGGAGATTTAAGTGGTGCCGTGAATCTCAGGATATATTTTTGTGATATCGCTCGAGCGGAATGTATATGACAATGTCTTTCTCAACAGAAACTTTCTTTTCTGTGTGTTTTTTGTATTGCATGTGGAAAGAAAGCATAGACTAACAGTTACGCAAACACGTTTTGAAAAATAAGAAAGAAAAAGATAAACAAAGAGCTTTGCGAGCATAACCAGACCACAGACTTTAGTAAATAAACTATAAGGTCTAGGCAAGCTCGTTATAACGCTACATGACAGCAGAAACCGACAGAAGGAGCAGTTCACAGAAGAGGTAAGTCACTTTTTGGTTCCCTTGTCATTTTGTTTTGCTCAGCTCATACTTTGTCAGTGGATAGTTTGTTTTTTTTGTCTTGTTTCAACTTTGCCTGAAGTTGAGTATTGGTTCTGTCAAATGGGTGGTAGATGGAAAATTAGAAAGAATATGATCTGATGAAGATATTGTTGGCAGTTTAGCCGAGGAGGGGCAGAAAACAGCACCTTTGAGATATCAAGGAAAATAGAAAGGCCCATAGAGGGGATTCAGATACCTCTGTATAAGCAAAGAATCTGCCAGACTACAAGATTGGCTGGCGGTAATCCAAAAGAAGAGGGAGGTGTATGGTTTGGCAGATTATGAGATGTTACTGCTGGTCTTTGATGGAGCAGAAGGTCCAGTTTTAAAGTCCATTGGGAGAATTTATGGGGAGAACCTGGATATAGCTTTGATGTAGCTCTGCAAGTGGCTGTTGAAGCAATACACAAGTGAGCAAACCGTGATTGAGGCCATACGTAAGCTAACCTGGCTGAAGGATAGGGTGTCAACGAACTTGTCGAGCAAATCAAGGGTCTAGCTGTCCTTGCATCTTTTGATGGGTCCATCCAGAATACAGGTCCGGTACAGGCGATCCTGGAGGATGCACTCGTAGACAGGTTGAGCAATAAAGAGACCCAGAGAAAAGTTCTGTGGGGTCGCCCACTTATATTGCTGGGGGCTTGGAACGTAGCAAAAGACAGCATATGGCTGGCTGAACGTGTGGAGAGGGGTGAAAATGAAATGATGGCCAAAACTAAATAGACGCAGAAGGATTCTGAAGGCTCAACCTCAGTTAGGGGAAGTAGAAGATTCTGAGGCAGAGCTCGATCCCAGTAGAGATGTATGTTATATTCAGGATGAATTATACAGGCCTATTCCTGGAAGGTACAGGTTGATTCGCTAGACTTGTAAGTACGAGGAACATCGATCAAAATACTGTTGTACAAACTATTGAGCCTCACTAGTTGGGTCCGAATTGCACAAAATGTAATCAGTTCGGACATGAGAAGCAGTGGTGCAGAGTAGCAGGGGACCGGGCGGTGGGAATTAAAATGGCAAAAGATAATAGTAAGAAGGAATGCATGTCGGACGTGTGGAGATAGGCCTTATTTTCTGTCAATTACCGGTTAGAAAAAGGGTGAGAAAGAAAGAAAAAATGAGGGAGAGAAATAAAAAGAAAGAAACCGAGAGAAAAAGAGTAGAGAGAAGAGCAAAAATGAAAAAGAGAGAAAAAGAAGAGAGAGAAGCGATTTTAACAGCCGTGTTTTTATGCTATTAATACTACTGCTACGTCAACAATCAGTGCGATGTTTACCCTGTTTAAACCAATTCCCTCTTTAAATAAGTCGTAAATATAGAGAAGGGTTATCTACTTTCATGCGGTGCAGCGATGTGATTTATTAGAACAATAATATGACACTAACAGATTATTATAAAATGTTAATTTCCTATAGAAGGGGTTAAATTTTCGGAATGTTTTAAATTTATGTTATTCAGCTTTTTATTTATTTAAATTTTCAACTTTGATTTTCTTTGGGGAAAACAACTTAAAACCATTTATTAAAACCATCACATTGACGAGTAACTTTTTTTCTGTAAGATAAGACTCTTTTTATATGTATAGATATGTGAAAAATAATATGAAAAACAACATTTTCTTTGCATAAAAAATAAATCGCTTGTCATGGAAAATAGTGATCTAATTTCAAATCGCTTAAAAAAATATTAATGGTACCAGAAAAATAATTACAGATTTATAAAGAGAAAAGGTAAAATTTTGTTTACATTCAAATTTTATCAAAAAACTAAAACAAATAAATATAAAGTTGTAATTGAGGTTAACGTCATTATATTTGCTTTTTGTCACACACAAAACTAACATGGTTTGTAATACCTATGACTATTATATACAAATTTAATTCCTGGGCTTATCATATTTTGCCTTTTGCTGTATCATTTTGTGGCTTAAAAGTTTTTAGAAAAACTTGTTTTGTATTCATTTTACAAGACATTTACATGTCATTTTTTTTTTCATGAATTTTGTTTTATAACCTTGGAAGTACTTCACGGTTCTGTACTGAGTTCCACAGAGTTTCAGACAATTTGTCTCTAACAAATGCTGTATGCTTATGATTTATTGCTCGCCTGTCAAACAATGGAAGGTTAATTTGTTAAGTTAAATACTTGGAAAAATTCTACAGAAAGTAAAGTTTTTAGAGTGAATGTTACTAGGAGCAAAGTGATGGTTAGTGTTTGTAGTGTTAGAAACCCCCAGAAAGATAAATGTTCCCTGCTCGATTTGTGGAAAAGAGGGTTATGTACATGTAAGCATTTGGTAACTTAAAAGTTCACTAAAGTGACAGGTACCTAGATATATCATGAGCAGTTTGTCTGCAAGAAGTTAAAGACAATAAAGACGGATGAGAAGTCAAATACAGATAAAACTCATAAAGAACTGAGAATGCCAGCAAGCCAACTGGACCCGACAACATTTCAGTCATAATGCTTAAGCTGAAACCATAACTAGTTCCTATTCCAGTTTTTCATTTGTGTCTTAAAAGAAAAATGCTTCCCATCATCTTGGAAAACTTTGTCAGTCTGCCCAGTATTCAGAAATACTAGAGATCGGTTCTCTGCATCTCAGTACAGACCAATCAGTCACCTGTGCATCATGCGTAATTATTTTAATGTGATAAATCAAGACATTTTCAACAACCACAGCAAAAACAATCTCCTGACAAGCAATATTAATTTAGTCTAGCAAGTTCAACTGCTGATGTACTGACTGTAATATCACACAGCGTCAGTGAATCTATTGATGAAGTCCTTATCTCTAAAACAATAGCTATTGAAATATCAGAGGCCTTTAATAGTGTTTGCAAGAAAAAAATTGATTTGCAAGCTCACTTGCTATGGAATATATGAAAATGTGTTTTCAACCATAAAATCCTTTTCTCTTTGATAGGTTTATAGTTGTCATTGATGAGCAGAAGTCTGATACACATAGTATCAATGCCGGTGTAACCCTAGCATCTATTCTGGGCCAAACTCTCTTCCTTATCTTTATCAATGATCTCCCAAATCACATTTTAAGTTCATTTTTTGTCATTTATGCAGATGACACAACCATCTATGGCAACACTTTGAAGAGTATTAATGATCAATATCTCCCTGTTTTTTTCTTCCTACCTGGAGCACATAGTGCAATGGAGAAACATGTGGCTGGTTACTTTCAATACATCTAAAACATAGCTTTTCTCCTTTCACCACCAATGCTCGGATCTTAACTTTGCTCAAATTGTAATGAATGGGTCTCTCCTTGAAGAAGCCTCTTGCTTTGATACGCTTTTAGGATTGACCTTCACTAAAGACATCAAGTGGTAGACATGGATCAAATTTGTTGCTGAAGTTGCTGGAAAAATAGTTCGGTCATTCTACTACACAAGAAGGCATCACTCTCCTGACACAATCCTCTACCTGCATAAGTTTACAAATACGTCCTAAGATAGAATAATGTGGCCACATCTGGAGAGGTGCCGCTCAGAGCACTTTTTCCTGCATTAACAGAGTACAAAATTGACTGCGAAATCTAGTGGGCAATGTCCTCTTCTCTTCTGCCTCTTTCTCACAGATGAGACATTGCTAGTTTTTATCTACTCTATTGTTATTTTAATTGTAAGTGCTCGACTGATCTCTAATCTACCATTCCCCCCTGTAAACATTTACAACAAAAACTCATCTACCTACAACGACTGTAAATTATTTTCCTTTTTTCCTCTTGGATGACGAATCTATTAAGGTTGTTCAGAATTTTGTTATGTTGGTTATACATTTAGAGCACAATAAAGAGCTGGTGCTAGGGTGATTGCAAGAGTTAGGGGTGGGTAGCTAAAGTTCATGGAACTACTATCAGCAGAGTGTATCTACTGTAGCCCAAAGGAAGAGACTATCAGGCATATGTACACAGTTGCTGGCATATGGAAGTGAAAGCTGGGCAGTGAGGATTAGCCACATGTCTTACATAGAGAGAATTTATATTAGAATGATACAATTGATGTGTAACGTTTTGTTTTATAGACAGGCTTAGATCTGATGACTCCAGAAGAAGATTAAATATGCACGAATCACGGCTTATCAAGGCTCAAAAGCCATTCAAGGATGAGGGTTAATGAGATTCTCAGTTGGCAATGAACTACACCTGGAAATGATTGGAAACAATTGTTGAAATGGTAAAAAATTAGATAATCTAAGTTGACGTCTACACAAGAATTTGTTAACATTAAACTTTAAATGATCATGTCGCAATCAGATTGAAAGTACTTATGAAAAAAACATTGTTCCTGAATGGTTCATTTAGTTTTATGCACACAAAAGAAAAAAAGGAAGATTATTTACAGTGATTCTAAGTAGATGAGTTTTGCTGGAATAGTTTTACAAGAAGAAGCAGAGATTGGAGCTCAGTCGAGGATCTACAATGAAAATAGTGATAGAGAAAAGAAAGATTGACAACCTTTTGGAGATATCTTATAAAACTAATGATTAAGAGATGATTTAAAACTTGATTCGAGAGATGTCTATAAGCTAATAATTAGAGAGAAAATTCAAAATTTTAAATAGGTTTTGCAAGAAAATTGATCAGACATCTTATGAAATGTAGAAATTTAAATCAAAAATACTTTCGAGTTTATAAATTAAAGATTAAAAACAAAGATAAATAAAAAGGCAAGTATATAATGGTCAATGTGTGCAAAACAGGATACTTTGTTGATATGATCATATTGAAAGAATTAATGAAAGTTCTTGGCTAAGTAGATGGAGAACAGTTGTTATTGTATAATGAAGTGATTGAACCTTACAGATAATTCTGAGAGATTAATGTACTATTTGGGGAGAGGCGAGGAGAAAAACAATCAGATTCTTTTTCACACCAAATTATTTTGTATTTCTAAGTCAAAATTAAGTCTATTTAAAATATTGTTTTGAGATAAGGTTGTCGAATTTCACAGCTGTGATGGGTGAATGTAAGGTCAAAGGTTAACCCAGTTCGCAAGCTTTCATAATTTGAAAGATGTCTAACTGGAGTGAATACATATGAAGCTGATCTGGGTCAAAGATATGGTAATAACATGGGAAGATATGCCGCTGACAAAGCATTGCCTGAGTTGTAGCCAACCCATTGAGAGAAATAGGCGACAGAGAAAATCATGAAATGTATTGTAGATTTCTTTGAATAAGCTGCCAATTAAATTGCTTACAGAAGTTTGTTACTCTTTGATGTGAATTAAGTATCTCATAAAAACAGACAATGATGTTGAAACACAAAAGTGATGTCTGGATCATCTCCATGGTAAAGCTGCCCTGAGTAGACTGTCTGACAGGTTTATTCTCAGTTAAATCTTAAGTGGTTAAGTCTTGGTTTACCCACCGATGACCACTGAAAAGACCCAGTAAACAGGAAGGTGATGGGGGGTGAGAGCTGGCCCACTAGGCATCATGCAGAGTTTTAGGTTTGATGGGATTGCTGGCGAGAAGTTTAAACTGAGTGCCCTTTAAGGCAGGATGGCCTATCGGGATCTCTTAGCCAAGGGATTATGGAGGACTTGTTTACATTTTGCAGGGATATAGAGATCTCATTGGCAACTCTGCCCTTCAACTTGGAAACATGAGTATCTTTTATAAGATTCAGCAAATAAATGCGTTACTTGTTGATAAATTGGATTCATGGTTTTTAATTGACATAAGAGTCTTTGTAACAGCACTGAAACGAGATCGAACATCTTTAGACTGACACGTGTGGGACGATTATGGCCAGTGCAGTGAACATATGAGCAACTACGCATACTTATATGTTCACACCATTTGCCTCTTTCAGTAAGAAAAACCTTCTATACTGATTGTCTAGTAACTTAGTGAGTAAAAATTGGAACCCTAAATAACATCAAGAAGCAAATGTATAATCAACCTTACAAGCAAAATATATTTGTTACTGTGATTGTAAGTTTCACAGAAATACATATTTTTATATTTATTTTGAATAAAGAATATTTGTTGAGTTATATATACCTTGATTGGCTGTTTTTTTTTAATGTACTTTTCATTCCTCAGTTAACGATGCATTCTAAGAGTGACTCTAAAGAGTATCACTTGATTAATCACACAACATAGGAGATGTATGGCCCAGTCACGTGAGATGTTTTGACCACACTGGTCTTCTGCAAGGAATATACAATTTTGTCAGCACTTGTGAAGACGATCAATAGTTGATGATACAAAATCAACCAAAATTGAAGGTATTTGCCTGTGACATGCATGGAAATGAATAAGCATGAGGGCTACATTATTTGGTTGGAGCTAGGGAGTTAGCTGGTACAATAGCAGGGGAGGTAAAGGAAAACATGAGAGGAAGTGAAAATTATTAATTTTAGAGAAAAAGAGATAAATAAATGTCTAGTTAGAGATAGGTAGTTCGGATGTAAAATTCTGAAAGCTGTCATGCAGACATGTGAAACGGATGTTCAATTGAATATGATTATAATGAGTTTGTGAATCCATCTCAGATTAAGGAACCCACACATAAACTAGCGACACAAGTCTGTGAACACCCACAAGAAACTTTATTGAAACTAACCTCAAAACAAAAATATTATTTCATTTCGATCATTTTTTGTTATATAAACAAATTAATACATACTACAGTTGACAGAAATGTAAAAAGTTGATTGAATGATTACTATGCAATTATGTGTCAGAAAATGTTACAATATTTACCTTCAACTGCTTATGGTTTAGGGAGACAGATGTTAAATTATCTTCTTCCCTTGTGATTGTTTTCATGCTTATATGAGGTGATCATGTGATCCTAGTGGAATCACGTCATTGATTGTATTATTAAGGCGGCTTATTTTGGCGAGTCTTTTCCTTCTACTCTGTTACACTTGATTCTTACTGTCACACTAGTTTCACAATCTTTACAAAAATTTAATTTGTTATCAGTGCAGGGGACTCCTAGTCTTAGTCGCCACCAAATGGCAATCTGTTGCAATAGAGATTACAGTCCAAAAAAATTAAAGTAGTTTCTGCTTTCTCTCTCTGCCAGTTGCTATTGTTAGTTCAGGAATAATTTCAAAGTGATCCTTCTCTGAGGATATCTTACTTTCATTACATAACTAGGTCCCTTCCTTCTACCCTTTTGTAGCATTTGCTATCAAGAATACACTACAGGAGTTGGCCAATTGTGATTAGATGAGGCTACATTAGGAAAGCTATGAAAAGCGAATAAATTGCATGCCTCTTGGTTAAGAGTTGAGTGAACAAAGTCAGTTTACACCGGATTTACATTTTGAATCTGACCAGTTATTGTGATTTATTGACAACTTCCACCTTTTGTTACTATTACATAGGTTTAGCCAATTATTGTCTATGACAAAAAGTGGGGGGCCGTATGAACGTTAAAATAAACTACGAGCTCGATTGTAATAAAATCTTTAGTATATGAAGTAATGAAAGGTACATTTTTTATTTAAATAAATGTTTACTTCAAATCTAAAAGGAAAATGTAGTATCTGTTCCGATGGATACTGTACCCCATACTGGTATTGTCTTGGCCTTCGGGGCTTGACTTACACCGGTCAATGGGTCTGTCCTGTGCAGTTCTAGGAGGTCCACCCTCTCAGACTTTGCCTCCCCTCTTTGGGGAGGAGTAAGTTTATTTCTTACTGTCCGGGGCGCCCCTACTGGGGAATGCTGACAGGGCTACCCAGGCAATTTTTAAATGGCCAGAGTGCTCACCTCTCGGGCGCTGGCTTTTCAAACCCCACTTTCCCGACCCGACCTTGGGTCACATCTTACTTCTGAGAGTAGGATAAGAACTGGCCTTGTGCCTAACTCCTGGAGAGGAGTAAATCAACACTCATTTATTTGAATTTAAATAAAAATTGTGACGCTTGTTCGTAATACTCCACCAGTCGTCTTTCTTAACTTTTTTACATACCAAATTAGATTTTTCTTTTTTCGGTGTACAATTACCTATAAGGTCACTAAAGAATTTCGTGTTTTTTGTTCAATTATTTTAGAAGAGGGATCAATTTCCTATAGACATTTAATGTAAACTTTATGACCACATCGCATGTAATGTGTTTGTGAAACTCAACCACCCATTTTTCGCCCTTTTTACGGACCAATTTTTTTCTATGTACAATTACGTATCATGTCGTTTGAGGTATTTATTTTTCCAATAATTTACATTTTAGAGTGTGCGTGTGGGGGGGGGTTCTAAATTAATTTAACGTAAACTGAGCACAAACTTTTTGACTATCATCGTTTTCTTTTTAACTGTCATAGTTCACAAGTGCCTTTTCATGCAGAAAAAATGCGACATGCTCGCTAATTTGTACACAGAAAAAAACATTTGGTGATGGTCAAAAAGTGGGTGCTCAGTTTACCTTAAATTCACATAGGAAACTGATCCTATCTCCCTAATCTAAAATATTTTAAATACATTTCTGAAAAACACGGAATTCTCTAGCGAGATAGGTAATTGTACACCGATAAAAGAAAAAAAAATGGTCAGTAAAAAAGTTTTTAAAAACGGGTGGTTGAGTATTACGAACTATCGCCGAAATTGTTAATACGGTAATAAAGTAGGTACGCTACAGTGACCTATATTCTAGTTCGATTGTTTCTGTTCAGTGAGTCGAGCAAACTCTGCGCTCGTAGTTGTTTGTTATTGTATTTTTCTGAAGTACGTAATCGGTTTTTGAGGGCTTTTCAGGCTGTGCAGCTTATGATGCCGTTTTACACATGTTTTCCTCTCCATGCTGTTTTTTTAAATTTTCGAATACGCCCACGACAAACGGGAGAAAAAATTGAGTGAAGTTTACGCTCATTTTTCTAACACTACAGTTTATAAAGTTGAGTAAGTTGTATTTTTATAACATATAGAAGTGGTAGAATATTTATTTTTCTCCATAACTGCCAAGTTTCATGCAAAAATAAGCATTAGCACATATATTTCTAGACCTCGCAAATTCCCCCCCCCCCCCGAGTATACAGTGACAGCCATTTTTGATTTCTGACGAAAATCCACCTGCATTCGATCGTTGATATTTGCTAATCTGTCTCTTATATTTTGCTTTAGACACTAAATACTCAAGAATACAGATATATGAAATATTCAACTAAATGATCGCTGAAGACTATGAAAACCATGTTTTATATTCTATCAATCGTATGGTTAATGTTTATTGTCAGTTTTTACATTGTGATTTTGAGACAACCAGGAAGAGTGTGGTTTCAAGGATCAGTAATACTCTCACTGATAGGGTGGTTGTCAATTTCGCTACAATTTCCCGTCTAGAGGAGACATGGAATGTATCTTTAAATAAACTGAATTGGCATTTACATCCATTGGAAAGTATTGCCAGTGGGACACGTTCTGCACTTAAAGCTGTTGAAACTGATAAGGGCCATTTGTTAGGAAATGATTGTATTGTATTGGCCATCAATAAATTCAGATATAAGGACAGTAAGGGAGGTCCAAAGGGATTTATCTCATTTTTAGAGAAGTCTGGCTTACCAAAGGGGTTTCTGCCAAGATATAGAGGAAACAGATTACATATATTATTTGACATTTCTCAAAAATTAGTAGTTCATTATGAAACATTCTCAGAATTTTTCTCTACAGGCACAGTTTCATGTGGTGGATTACAGTCTGCCATCCTCAAAGACTTCACCTCTCCAGTATTCGTATTATAATAAAAATCAGTCAATTACTTTGAATCTTTGTTTGTGTTTTCTGTTCTTATTAAGAATTTCAAAAGCTTTCTAGTGGTACCTTACTTTTTAAGATCTGCCAAAAATTAAGAAAGTTATGATAGTTTAAACTGGACGAATATAGAACTAGGTCACAGATCTCCATTGACTTAACTGTGTAATTAGAGACAGAAAATCTCCTCATATTTCCGTAATTAAAAATTCCATTATTTCCTTTTTATTTGTCATAGAACAATAATTTATACATCATTTGAAAGCTTTTTAAATGCACTTTAATGTGGTATTAGAAAATATGTGATGAATTATTTTTGAAAATTTTTGTCACATCCCTAAATAAAGTTATGCTATTATCTACCGAATTTATTTAAAATTACATCTGCAAAAAGTTTATGTTTATCTGTTCCCAATTACAACCCTTTTCACTCGCAAAATTGGTTCCATCTCAATTCGATATTAAACTGTGATATCTTTATAAAATTAGTGATTAAATTCACTTTTAATCACAGCTTTCAATTACCGACATTTTACCTCCAAAAATGTGTTCTATTTCGATTAGAGAATAACATGTCATTTCTTTTGAAAAATTAATAACAACATATTTATAAAAACGTAAACTAATTGCAATAACATCATACTTACATTTATCCAATCTTCTTTCGTTTGGTTTGTTTTAAATAAGAACACGGCTGAAGGATGGCGAATTTAGTGTTGTGATGAGTCGAACGTGTTCTGTACTTTCAAAATGGCGACGCAAAAAAACAACTTCGCAGAAAATTAAAGAAGTAAAAAATAAAAGAAAACACCATCGACGACAGTGCAAATTTTTTTGGAAAGAAAAAAAACTTATTTTAATTTTATTCATTTTAATATTTTATGATTTAAATTGAGCGTTTGGGAAGAAATGGGATAATATGTACTTAATTTATACAGTAAGTTCAGGTCACCAATCTCATTCAGGTCAAAATAAGATTGTTAAATTTATTTTGTGCGGAATTGTTTTGTTCATTGTTCTGCAGTTTAATATTTGTAATGTTCGTTTCTTTTTTAAATAAATAAAAAGCTGATTTAGTATTATTTATTCATACAATAAAATATTGAATAGATTGAAAAAAAAAAAAAGAAATGAAATACAAAATGAATAAAAGATAAGGACAATACATTAATAGAATTGTTTGCTCCTGTCGGGGTTCTAGGGGGAGTTACGGTTATGTGATATACGCGACACTGCTGGCCGTACTTCCGCTTTCTATCCACTCCGAAAACGAATTTCTGCAACGTTTTTCTTCACTCTCTACGGATCCGACTTTTCTCCTATGATCAAACTTCTCTGTTCGCAATCTAACTTCACTCTGCCTCCTCCCCCAATCACTCCTCTTTTATCTCTTCCATTTCCAATCAGGAGCATCTCATTTGCATACCTCGTAGTCACCCTGTAGGCATTTAAAGAAACAAGTCGGCCATTCTTGTTTCCTTCTTCTTCACACGAGGTAAGCCACGCAAAAACGCGGTCGGTCGTTCTTGTTTTCTCTTCTTTTTCCTCATTTACACCACACGCCCCCCTTGATCTTCGAGATCAATAGGATACTTCGTAATCCTCCATCCAAGCAGGCCGCCTCCTCTCACGTCGAGGCCTCTGGGGAACAACTTCTTGGGGGTTAACATTTTCAGGTTCACTACAACGTGGGTCTAAGTCAGGTAGAGTCGCATCATTTGCTTCTCGGTGGCCCTCGATTTCCCCTTCTTTACTGCCCTCACTGCGTACCGGCAGTGTCATGCGACGCAGGTCTAGGATATGCCGGGGAACGCCGTTCACCATCACATTGTTCTTCGACCGCAATCCCGTTACGACCCCTTTTTTCCAACGAGTGGTACACTGTGCATTAGGGGGTTTCACCCATACCTCTTCACCTACTTTGATAGTGGCTTCCTCACTCTCGATTCCTGCTGTTTTGTTGCACGGGTGCCGCCACTTATATGTGAAAACGGCCCTATGAGGGACAGTTGTCTCGTCTTGTTTGGTTTTTGGCGAGATGTTGTACCAAAACACCGCCTCTATGGGTGATACGTTGCTTTTTTCCGCAGCGGCTTTAATGGTGCGATGATTCCTCTCGACTATTCCGTTGCCACTCGGCCGATACGCTGCTCTAAAAAATTGCCTTACTCCCCACTTATCGCATACCCCTTTAAAGGCTTCAGATCGGAAAGCGGGCCCATTGTCCATCAAGAGTTCCTCAACCGGCCCTCTCTCCAAAAATATCTCCTCGATGACCCCTCCGATCGCCCATGCCGCTTCTGCCCTGATTTCTCTCCAGATGGCAAACCTTCCCGGTCCACAGTCGACCATCGAGAGATACAATTTGTGGCGATAGTGCGTCACATCAATAGCCAATCGCTTCCAGTCCTCCGCAACGTGCAACTGTCCTGTTTCGTGTCTGGACGGTCTAGGGTCAATTGATTGGCACTCTCGACAGTTCTCCACCACTTCCCTAACCTCCTCCTCGGTGGTCTCCGGGTAAACCTCTCTGGCTAGGAATAACGTTCGTTCCCGACCAAAGTGGTGCATTTCGTGTGACTCCTTGACTTCTTCCCCTGCATAGCATACCGAGGAGACCTCCTTTCCCTCCTGCAGCCAGGCCTTCTTCACGCGTGTCATCGAATCCGCCTTGTTTTTTTCTGATGGGACCAACACGACAGATACTCTTAACTGGAACTCCGCTATTAGATCGGCGAGCGCTCCGAGTCTGCGCTTGATCAGCATTTCCGCAGCACCTTTGGTCTTAACTCTCTTATCGCCAGTTACTGCCGACCGAATCCACGATGCTGCCGTTGCCGAATCGGTTTTAATTTCAATTATTTTCAATCCCCACTTCAGGGCCAGATTGAGTCCTTTCATAACGGCATCTAGTTCTGCTACGTTGATATGGGAGAAGTCGTTGGTTTTTCTTAGCCATGCCGCATCCTCCACAGTTACGCCTCCCATCTCTAGTACGACGCCCAACGCCAGGTTACTGGCATCGCACCAAATCACACCCGCATCTCCGCTGCTGACATACCAGTCCCCTTTCACTGGGTCCTCATTCCTCACCCTCGCAATGATTTCTTGCAGCATGTTCATAACCTCCTTCGTTACACGGCCCTCCCAGCCAGCAGTGCCTGCTAGTCGTTTAATAAAACTACATGCTATCCTGAGCCAGCCAGCGATAGGATACTGCCCGACCAGCCTCCCGCAGACTGAGAAGAGTTCTCGCTTCGTCAGCTCAGATCCGACTTCGGGTATTACACTCCCTCGTTCGAAGACAAGGCTTTCTTTTCCATCTCGCCTTAGTTTCAACCCCAGCACCCGTCCTCCATCCAGGGCCTCCGCCGGTTTTGCAGTTAACCCATACTTCTCGACATGGCTTCTTACTTTCTCCGCTGTCACTTCTGCCTCCTCCACCAGAATGTCGTCAATGTACGAACTAGTGGCCTCCTCCACTGAACGGTCTTTGCTCAGCACTGTCTTCAGCACGGCAGTCATAATTTTGGGGGCTGAACTCAGCCCAAAGCCTAACCTCGTCAGACAATACACTCGCCCCTTGTACCGGACCAGCTGGTACTGCCAGAGTTTTTCATCTACATGGATCTGCAGATATGCCGATTTCAGATCGACAATTTTTGTGGCCCGTCCCATTCTTCTCCATTTCCTCATGACCTCCTCACATACGTCGATCCCCGTTCCAGTGTGGCAGGCTACGTGTCTGTTCAATTCTCTGAAGTCCAGTACGGGCCTAATCTTGTTTTTTGTAGGCTGAACAACCGCCAGTAGTGGCAACACTCCTTTTTCTTCCCCTGTCCACGGTTTCAGAATTCCTTCTTTTATCCACCTCTCCACTTCTTCCTCAAATCCTTTTCTTATTTCTCCTCGCAGGGTGTTTTCGTAGCAGCCCACTTTATTCTGTAGTTCCTGGGGTCCGGAGATCCATTTCCATTCCACCGTCCACCTCACGCCATCAAATTTTGCAAGGAAATCTTTGTCCTCAATGCAGCAAACCTCCGGTTTTGGTATTCTGATGGTTCTATCACCTTCCACTCCTGCCATCCCCACTGCGCCGAGACGTCCGAACGTCACTTGGCTCCCTCGTAACGTGGCGCCCCCCAGTCGGTTAATTGCACTCATACCTATAATCACGTCAACACCACCGACCAGATGATTCAACACTAAGGCTCGCAGTCCAATGGACACCCCTTGCACCATTACTTCCGCTGTCGTCTCACCTAGGCACTTCACATCCCTGCCATCCACGGTCCTAATAGTCCTGGTTCCGCTCCATGACCTAGCGACATTCCTCGCTAACAACGTTGTAGTACAGCCTGTGTCGACAAGGGCTATGGCTTTCTTCCCATTGACTACTACCGGTAACCGAGGCAACGTTCCATCATGCGCCATCTCCGCACAGAAGGGGTAACCACTGGCGCAATAGCTCCCCTTCACTCGTTTCCCTGGTCTCGGCTCTTTGCAGTCCTTGATCAGATGAGGGCCCTGGCACCGGAAACACTTGATTGCAGGTCTCCCCTCCTGTCGCCTCGCCGGCTGCCTCTCATTCAAGTGAGGCCTCATGCACATATTTCCACCCACAGCTGCAGCCACGATTGGGCTTTTAACATTTTTCACTAGGACTCTGGCGTGAACCAAGAGATCGTCCACTCCCATAGTATGGATCCCAGTGATTCTCTGCATGTTCGTAGAGATTTCCTCTGGGAAGCCGTTAACTAGGTACAGCTTTACGGTCATCTCCAGGCTCCTCCCCACGTAACCAGCCAACCCTGCCAGTCTCCTGATCTCTGCCGCAAAGACGTCAACCGACTCGCCGGTCCACCTCAAACTGGAAAGCTTACCAAGTGCTTCGAATGGGCCCTCAGCGAAGGCCAATTTCAGCCTTTGCTCCACTGAGGCAAGGTCTTCCTTGTCTTCATCTCGCATCTGCTGGTAAATCGTGAGGGCTTCCCCCTCTAAGTATAGCGGCAGCAGGGTGACCACATCTTCTATCTTTTGCAGCTTCGCCACCATCTTTAATTTCTCCAGCCACTTAATCAGGTCACCCTCCCCAGTAAAGGGTCTCAGCATGTGAGTGCTCAGTCTCCACTCAGCCATGGTAATTTGCTCGATTCGCCGAAATAGCTTGTGATATACGCGACACTGCTGGCTGTACTTCCGCTTTCTATCCACTCCGAAAACGAATTTCTGCAACGTTTTTCTTCACTCTCTACGGATCCGACTTTTCTCCTATGATCAAACTTCTCTGTTCGCAATCTAACTTCACTCTGCCTCCTCCCCCAATCACTCCTCTTTTATCTCTTCCATTTCCAATCAGGAGCATCTCATTTGCATACCTCGTAGTCACCCTGTAGGCATTTAAAGAAACAAGTCGGCCATTCTTGTTTCCTTCTTCTTCACACGAGGTAAGCCACGCAAAAACGCGGTCGGTCGTTCTTGTTTTCTCTTCTTTTTCCTCATTTACACCACAGGTTACATGTTCATATTATTGTTATATAGTTACGTGCAAAAATGGCGGTCTCTTGCACGGACTATGCTTATTAAAAAGCGCTTATCATTAATTATTTAATTAGTTTCCGTGTAAACTTTTATTGTGTTTGAAAGATAAAAGCCTAAACTTAATCTCTAAACGAAAATAACTTCATATTTACGTGTGAAAAATTAATTATAATAAAATATGTAATCACGGCGGCCAAAAATTCATGAATTTTGAACTTTGAAAAAATTACTTGTAAAAATCCCTTGAAAGATAAATATAAGTTTTTGGAAACTATTTCAAAGATAATTATTAAATTAAAGTCATAAGACACTGAATTAAAAAGAAAATTCCCAGGTTTTACTAAAAATTAGCTAAATTATCCCCTGAAAAGTTATAAATGAGTAAAATCCGCCATAACTTAATCGGAAAATTGACTAATGGTATGCAACATATATGGAAGACAAAAATGTCATAATTTATCAATTTTAACTTTATATATAAAATGGTTTTGAAATAGTTTATAGAAGTTGAAAAAGTATTATCCATTAATTTCTTTATTCTTGTTAAGGTTATAAACAAATTTAATTACCCTTATTTTGTTATAATAAAACAGGAAATGCTTATTTAATTAAATTAAAATATTTGTGAGTGTACGCAATTAAGATCTTATTTTATTTTTAAGTAAAAATGTACATATTTAACTTGGTATTAGTTTTTAATTTAGTAATACTCTGAAATTAGTGATGACGTCTGTTTAACAATGTTTTTCCTTAGAATTTGAAATAAAACTTTTTTAAATGTTAACAATTATTACGTTACGAACTGCGTCAATTTTATCAATTTTTTTTACATGATTTAAAACTTTAGTTACTTGATTTATTCTTAACGTGTCGTAACGATAAATTACATTGATTCTTTTAAAAATAAAGTGTTGTTTTTTTTTAATTTTAAATCTGAAAAAGTAAATTAAAGTCAATGACTACACTGACAATTTATTCATTGAAAAAAGAGTTAAAACAGTTATTTATTGATAAACAGAATTCAATTTTGAAAGAAAATGTCATGTTTGAATTCTCTTTATTTATTAATAAATAATTGTTTTTAACTTAAATATTTATTAATGAAAAAAAGACAAAACAAATACAAATCTTTCCAAATAATTGACGATGAATTGTGAAATGAACGAAATTGTTGAATCTCTAAAAAAAATCTGAGTGTGGTGTAAAAGTGAGTAGTTGTTGGAAGGTTAATCCCACCTGGTTATTACAGAACGGGGCTACCATATCAATGAAAGTTCATCGTTAGTTGAAATTATTCAATTTTTTTAATTCGTTAAGTTACTGGGTCTCAAATTTGTCAATTTTTGGTTTATTTTTGAAAAATATAAAAATTATTAAAAAAATATTCTTGCGCTGATTATGCCACGTTCATGTATGAAAGGGAAATATAATTATGTCGCATTTTTTTTATTTTTCCAGAAACTCTAATCATTAAAATCACATGAAATATTTTTTGCAATTATATTTTATTTTGTGAAAATATTGATTAAACAATGCTTTATTCAATAATAATATCGCTAATTCAAATAATTAATTTTTCTTCGAGTTATAGTGATTTTGTTAACACACTATTTAGGGGTCTTTTTCGTAATATATATAAAAACTATTTAAAAATCTTTTTTTAATTGTTAACATCTACAATGCTTTATTTTTCATAAAAAACAAAAAATAATTAATGCATTTTCTTTATTAATATATAAAAATATAACTTTAGTAAAGGTGTATTTTGTTTTTAAAAAATATTACATTTTCACTAAGATTTAAAAAAAAATAATGGTTTCATTATATTCGGTGATTGTTAGTTAATAAATATTGAAAATTTCATTAAAATTGGTTGATTTCCTGAATTTAAGTGAATTTCTAATTGAAGGGGGGGGGGTCAAAATGTTTTTACATTTTGGGAATCGGCCATTGATTTTGCACGTACCTACTGTAATAATATGTTTTAACCAAACATAATTATCCCCCTTACCACAAGATTAACGTTCTGCTTTGAACCTGAACGTGAGTTGACTAAAGAGGTCAGCCATCTTGGATCTGAACGATACACACGTGCTTTTGCTTCGGTGTTTATTTAATAACATAACATGGTGTCAGAAGTGGGGTTTTCATAAAACCGAAAGCAGAATGGTATAGGATAAGGTAAGGAGTACAGGCGGACGTCAGACAAACAAAACTATCCGAGCCAGAAACCGGAATTTAAAACAAAACAAAATGAACAGCAACGTGTCGATGCCACAGCCGTTCTGATTCGACCAGCCAGGACAATGGCCAAAGTGGATAAGGAGATTTAATAGCTACAAAACTGTGTCCGGCCTCGAAGAGAAACCCGAACCCTTATATATAGTATGGGTGACAAAGCCGAGGACGTCCTAGTTACATTCAAGTTATCACAGGAGGACTCGGAAAAGTTTGACAGTCAAACAAAAGTTTGATAAGCACTTCACGACCAGCACAAACGTTATATATGAACAAGCCATGTTCAACAATCGCTGTCAACAAGAAGGTGAGTCCATTGATGCCTTTATTACTGACTTATACGTGTTAGCGAAGACATGTGACCTAAGGAGACTAGAAGACCAGTTCATAAGAGACATAATCGTTGTGGGTTCAGAGATGTACACTTATACGATAATCTTATAATAATACCTGACCTCAGTCTGGAAGGTGCAGTAAAAAGGGCGCGCCAGAAGGAAATCATTAAGTCCCAACATAAATTATTACAGCCTACTGAAAAAAAACAAAATCGAGCAACTAGAAGAGAACACCGTCGTTCACGCAGTTGACAAACATTACCAAAGGAAAAGAAATCACGACAAAAGAGGAGATAACTCTTTAAGTAATCGTCAAAACTATAAGCCAAAAGGGTATAGACAGCAGCGTGAGCCAGAAACAGGATGTCAACGTTGCGGCAACAGAGAAAACCACCCGAGACGTACATGCCCTGCCATTCTAGCAGAATGCCACAACTGTAAAATAGTCGGCCATTACGCACAGTGTTTCAGGTTAAAGAAAGTCTATGAAGTACACAACGACGAGGACTACTCTTATAGCAGCGATGAAAAAATCACCCTGGGTCTATTGACGGTAGCTGAAATTAAACACAGCAAACTATGGAGAATTGATCTGGCAATAAATAACACGCCAGTGAAATTCAAAATCGACTCTGGAGCTGATGTCACCGCAATATCAGAACACATTTATAGAAGAATGCATTTACCAGCACTAGCCGCAGCAAGGGAGAGGCTACATGGTCCACGTCATAGCCCCCTACAAGTGATGGGGAAACTAAAGGCAACCATCCAATGGAATGAAGGGCGACGAACAACACAAAATAGATATGTCATTCCAAACTTGGAGGAACCACTATTAAGAAGACCGGCCATTGAAGCATTTGAAATAGTGAATATATCCTCCTCTGCTGTACACTGCATCAGAGATACTGATGTACGACCGTTTGACCCAAGGAAGGAGATGAGAGACCTGTTTCAGGGCATCGGCACATTCGGGAAAACTACATCATACCCCATATGTGAGGATGCTAAACCCTACTCCATCTCAACACCACGTGGCATACCCTTACCATTAATGAAGGAGACACAGAGAGAACTCAAGCGGATGGAATAGATAGGGGTAATAATCAGGATTGAAGATCCCACAGAATGGTGGCCACGATAGTAGTGGGGCCAAAGGACAACGGAAAGGTCAGAATATGTGTTGACCTGACGAAACTAAACACATCTCAAAAGAGAACTGCATATGTTACCAACAGTCGACTATGTGCTAGCCCGATTGGATGGAGCCAAAGTCATGAGCAAGTTAAACGCAAACAGTGGATACTGGCAAATACCATTGTCACAAGGGTCCCGCAGACTGACAACCTTCATTACCCCATTTGGCAGATTCCAATTCAATCGACTACCATTTAGAATCACGTCAGCCAGCGAGATCTGCCAGAGGCAGATGTCAGCCGTACTAGAACAGCAAGAAGGGGCGATAAGTATGCTGGACGATATACTGGTATATGGGAGGAGCCAAAGTGAGCATAGCAGACGGTTAAAAGCCACATTAAAGAGAATTCGAGCAGCTCGAGTAACCCTTAATCCACAAAAATGTGAGATATCGAAAACATCAGTAAAGTTCTTAGGACATATCCTCAGCATTGACGGCCAAATATCCGACCCAGACAGATTTTCCGGAGTCTACAACTTCCCAGCGCCAAACAATATAACAGAAACTCGCAGATTTCTGGGAATGGTGAACCAAATGGGGAAGTTCATCCCAAACCTAGCAGAAATGACAAAGCCGCTACAGGACTTAGTGAGCCAGAAAAACATGTTTGTATGGGAAAGCAAACAAAACAGAGCCTTTAACTCCATAAAAGAAGTGTTGTGTTTAGCACCAGTTCTGTAATTGTACAATCCAACAAAAAGAACAGTAGTATCCACAGATGCTTCATCTTATGGCCTTGGATCAGTACTCCTACAGCAGCATGAAGATACAAGATTGCACCCGGTAGCATATGCATCAAAAGCCATGTCGGAAACAGAAACACCATCCTCTCAGATAGAAAAGGAAGCGCTAGTCATAATCTGGGAATTTGAACGATTCTCCGACTACCTCATAGGGTTGGGGTTCACAATCGAGAAAGACCATAAACCGCTCGTACCCCTACTAGGCAGTAAGGATATCAGTGAATTACCAGCCAGAATACAGAGATTCTGCATCCGCCTCATGAGATTCAGTTATAAAATTCATAATATACCCGGCAAGGAACTATACACTGCCGATGCTCTATCAAGAGTTACGCACAGCAACATGCCGATTAAACAAGATAAATACTGGAGGAAAGTTCAGCAATATTTGTCCAGACCATCATGCAGTCCCTGCCTGCAATGCATAGACGGTTGGCAGATATAATGGAAGCCACCAGCAATGATGACATATGTACAGGCATCACAAACTTTGTTAAAAATAGATGGATTTAAAGGAGCAAGTTCCTATGCTACGCAAGCAATATTGGGCTCATCGAGGATACATTACATGGGAGGAAGGCCTACTAATGTATGGAACACGGATTGTGGTCCCCCAGTCGATGAGACTAGAGATAATCGGCAAGATCCACTCAGGTCACCAAGGAATTACCAGGTGCCGACAAGCAATCTAGTGGTCAGGGTTATCTAACCAGATAAAGAACACAGTGGAGAACTGTGAAACATGCGCCAGACTTAGACACCAACCGGCCGAACAACTGTTAACAACCAAACCCCCACCAAGACCCTGCCACACCCTA
The DNA here is from genome assembly GCA_963556195.1 of Sepiola atlantica. Lineage (NCBI taxonomy): Eukaryota > Metazoa > Mollusca > Cephalopoda > Sepiida > Sepiolidae > Sepiola > Sepiola atlantica. The sequence continues at coordinate 23,131,424 of OY744549.1, read as the reverse complement.
GCTTCTGACTTATTAGAGCTAAACAGACAGACCTACATTGTGGTAGTCGACTATTTTTCGAAATACGTCGAGTTCACTCAACTGAGATCAATTACCTCCAGAACAGTGACAGTAAGCCTGAAATCCATATTTGCAAGGTATGGAGTACCAGTGATCCTGAGAACAGACTCTGGAAGCCAGTATATGTCAAAAGAATTTGTTTTTTTCGGCCCAAATTGTACTTTTGAAAAACAAAATCGATAAATCTATTTGTTTGAAAGTACTTGCGCGTTTCTCTGTTATAAATAATAATATACATTATACAATATAGTTATGTTTGTAAAGCAAACATATATTAAACATCAACACGACGATTAATGTTGCCCTGGCTGTCTCTCCTTTTCCAGAGAAATGTTTTATTTAAAAAGAAAAAAATCACTAATAATGTTTAAAAGTAAAACTTTATTTACTTAAAACAAATCTAAATTCTCTTCCAAAATATATAGAAAAATATTGGGTCAAATTTTTCTACCCTGAAAAAATAGGTTGTTAATGTAATGAAAATCAAAATTGTTTAAAAATACTTCAGTGATTTTTCTATTTCTATTTTATTCCTCTGGAAACAGAAATTTACATATAATCCTCTCCTTCGTCCAACATGTTCTCCTTTAACCCGTAGCACATCTAAAATTATTAGCGAGATTTTGTCAAATATTATCTTGCGGTCGTACACTTAAAGTAGCATCCCCACCCATATTGACGAGGTCCTTTGACGCCAACCCCTATCCTTCGACAACTCATTGGCAGAATATAACGTTTATAAAAAAAGGTACATTTTTATTATGGAGCGCTGAAAAAGAGCCGCTACTTTTTTATAGGAGTTTGAGCTGGAGCGGTTTCTTTTTTAAAATAAAGAGCGTGAGAGGAGTCATCTCTAATTTAGGGTGTTGGAGCAGGTGCTGGAGCACCTCCAACAGTAGTGGAGCGCGATAAACCATGCTAATGAGTATCGTGTTTTAAATGCATAAAATAGGGAAATGCTTAAATATCATTAATGTGTACATAAACCTTAAGTGACAACACTGATATTGCATAAAATGATAGCCATAACCAACATTGCATTCACTCAAAAATGTACACAAAATACGTACATAACATAGTATGAATGTGGATTACAATTCCCAAAAATTCTGAGTACAATTATATTTATTGCCACAATTTCATTACATTGTATGAATGTGAATTACAATTTCCAAACATTCTGATTAAGTACAATTACATTTATAAGCACAAACTTATTAGATTGTGAAGATACGTCAAAATTTAGAGAATTAAAATAATTTAGGAAAATTTGGAACTATTTCTGTGGAAATATTCTCTTGTATGCTCATTAATCTTAATTATTAATCAACAGACACGTGAATACTGACACAGAAATAATTTTGACACGTGAAAATTTCATAAAAGATAAAGGATTCACCACTTTTCTTAATGACATCATACATATATATTTCTTTTTCATGCAAAAATCTGAAAAATGCTGAAGTAATTTGGGAAATACACATATGTTGAACCAACATAAAATTAATAACTTGCTCAATAGTTATAATGTTCATTTCACAAAAATTATATACCTATTTCTGGTATTCCAACTTCGCTTAATATATTAAATTACTTAACAAAACAATAACAAATACACTTGGGGATGAAAATGTCATAATGATCACTGCTATTCGAAGCTCATTGTTTGATATTAAGTGCACTATATCATTAGAATATGGAGCTGATGCTGCTTCATTTTTGTGACGGGTGTTATAATGAGTTTCAATATTATAGATCCATGCATACAAATCACATATAGGATACACGATTACTTTATTAGTACATGGATTCTTTTTATTACCTTGATAAGAAAACATTTGCATAGATAAAAGTATCGGCAGTGACTTTGGGGTGAAAAAGATTCTTACGACTTTTGTGGGACGTTTGTCTACACCACCTTCCTGCACAAAATCAACATATCCGTTCTCTTACAACATTTATTTCTCCACGAACATTGTAGAATGCAATATGAAGCAGCGTTTGAGAAAGTAGTATCTTTCTCTTTTAGACTTTAAATACCAAGACATGTTTTCGGGGGGGGGGGGCATGTGTATTTGAGGTTCTATAGTAGGACAATTGATGCTTGCCACCTTAACAGGAGATCACATGGAAGTTCCATCACAAAATAAACAGTCATCACATTCTTTTACTTGAAGAATCAAAGCATTGATTGTTACGTGTTGTTTCTATAATTCCTCTTGTAGCAGGAATTCTTTTTTATTTTCGTCGCTATTTATTTAACAGATATTTCCTACTTGTAGTGCGTCATTGTGATTAATAACAATCGGATCAGAAACAGACAAAATATTGCTCAATACACTATCCTGGTGTTGATATCTTGTTAGACCATGAATCCGTCAAAGTCGATAGAAAGATAGAGGATTTAAAGCTGTCTACTTTTTAAAGTACAGCTGCTTTGATTGGGAAGTGGTTTCCCCAATCAATCTTAACCATACACTTACATGGTGAGGCTCTTGGGGTTATTAGCTAAGCTAGCGAATCGAGCTCATCTTGAACAATTATATGGTGAGCCTCTTGGGGTTATTAGTTAAGAATAAATCGAATAACTAGTTTTTAATCATCATGTAAAAATTTGACGCAGTTTGTAAAGTAAAAATAATTTTTAACATTTAAAAAAAGTTTTATTTCAAATTCTAAGGCAAACGTTGGTAAACAGACGTCATCAATAATTTCAAAGTATTACTGAATTACAAACTAATACCAAGTTAAATATGAACCTTTTTAATTAAAAATAAAATAAATAAGATCTTAATTGCGTACATTCACAAATATTTTAATTAAATAAGCATTTCCTTTTTTATTACAACAAATTAAGGGGACTTACTTTTTTTAGAACCTTAAAAAGTATAAATACATTAATGGATAATAATCTTTTAACTTCTATAAACTATTACAACACCATTTTATATATAAAGTTAAAAATGCTAAACTATTGCATTTTTGTCTTCCATATATTTTGCATAGTGATAGTCACCCGGTAAACAGTTCCGTTTACCGTTAACTGATGCCGGGTTTTACTAATCTATGACCTTTTTTGGGGGTGGGGGTGGGGTATTTTTTCTAATTTTTAGTAAAACGTAGGAATTTTTTTTTAATTCAGTATTTTATGACTTTAATTTAATAATTATCTTTGAAATAGTTCCCAAAAACTTATATTTATCTTTCAAAATGTTTTTTACAAGTAATTTCTTCAAAGTTCAAAATTCACTGATTTTTTTGGTTTTTCAGCCGATGTGATAACATATTTCATTATAATTTCTTTTTCACACGTAAATATACAGGTTTTTTTCTTTTTAGAGAATAAGTTTAGGCTTTTATCTTTCAAACCCAATCAAAGTTTACACGGAAACCAATTCAATAATTAATCATAAGCGCTTTTTAATAAGTATAGTCCGTACAAGAGACGGCTATTTTTGCACGTACCTAATATTTAACATTAGCGATGCCATCATGTTATGGTGCACTTTGAATATACCCCGATGCGGAAGAGTGATCACATGCAGCATTTAAAGCATTATAAGAATTATATTTTTACATTTTAATTGTTTTATTATCATTTTTATCATTAAATAAAATAATAATTTTACCCGTAATATTCACCAAACAGATTTTAATTTCTGCGAACCTGTTTTTCCGGTCGCCATCTTAAATATTGATTTTCACCCATCAAACTTGTATCGTTTTAATTAACACATTTTATAATCGTTTCTTTCTTGAAATCGGATTGTCAAACAAAAAGTAAGTATTATACATAATATATATTTAATTATTACATTTTTCTATTGAATTGCTCTTGTGTGTTCTTTTTTACTACAGGGGCGCATCCGAACCATTATGATTCTCTTTGGTGTTGTTATAGAAATGAGTCAACGTTCCAAGTTTGCATGTAAACGAATAACGGTCATTTTTAAAAATCGCCTCCAATCGTGTGTGTTTCGTTTCTGTAGTACTTTTATAGGTTTTATTGTTGTTTTCAAGGATCCTGATGACGAATTTGACACTGAAGATCGTCGCAAGAACGTAGTTTCGTTATTACGTACCCTAACCTTAACTCTAACAGCTGAAAATATATTTTAAAAAAATCGGTTTGGAGAGTGATTCACTTAAAATACATCTCTCTTGCTACTTAAAACATCTCAAAGATGAAACTATTACGGGATTTTAAGGACATTTTAAATATTTATAGAATTAAAAAAAGATCGGCACTTCTGCAGTCTTTATGAAGCAGCGGATTTTCTGTCCTTCTACTGAAAATAAAGGAAAGTAATTCAACCGGAAGTGACTTATTTACAACCTAAAAAAAAAATGCAAGACTGATTTGTTTTTGGGTAACAAGAAACACTTAACAATTTCTTTTGTTTTATTATTTGATTTATAATGGCTTCCATGGCGTTAGCAGAAAACTTCTGCCGCCACATAAATTCGATTAATTAAGACTCCACCATTTGTGTGTGGGTGCCACATTCTATTTTGTTACGCATTTTCTCTCCGTGAGCATTTCCAAATAAATCCATCACTTCCATTGTGGCTTGCCATCTGCATCTGTCTTTGACATGACGGGCATGTCCGACTGCAAGAAATCAGACGATGTGCCTGTAAAAAATCTATTGTTTTTTGCGTCTAGTTAATCAAATTACCAATGTCGCGAAGATTCAACTCATTTAACTCCATTTTCTAAAAACTAAATTCTACTTCAACTCCCGGTAAATTCAACTTCCGGTGAATTATGAATGAATGGTACTTGGAGAAAAAAAAAACGGAACTCTTCAATTTCGATTTCTTAATCGGCAGCTGCTTCATAAAGACTGCAGAAGTGCCAAAAGATCTTTATAAAAGATGTATTAGTAAACATGGATTTTTAAAAACTTTTAATTCTATAACACAATTTACCTTTTCTTTTGTTTCGTTTAAGGAAAAAAACAGTTAATTATTGATTTTTTTCGACCTCTTTTTAGTTATTTAATTTTGTCTTCAAACCTTGTTGACGGGAAAATAACTTATTTAAGTTTTTGGAAGATGAATTCGGTTTGATGTTAGAAGTTACCGTAAACAAACATCTGTACTGGTACATCATGTTTGAACAAGACAAAATCGACTTTTGCCGACACAGAAATATGTAAACAGCCTGAAATAGACGAATAAAAGCAAACTGACGTCACAATAAAAACGAGGCGACTTTTTAACATAAAAAAATTACGACAGAAAAACATTCACCGTATATTTATTTTTATGACAATTTATTTTTTGATGAAGAAAATCAATTAAATATTTTTTTAATGGAAAGTGAAAAGTTTAATTTTTTGATATATTATGTTTTTATGAATAAACTAAAAATTGTACAGAACATAATCAACAAATTCTACATAATTTTTGTTTTCTCTTGGTACTGGTACAGCTTTTGAATCGGATAAAAACCGACTAGGTTAGGGTTAGCAAAATAACAATCCCGTTGAAAAGATGTACAAGTTCGGTTTAATCAAGTTTCTTCAATTATTGCCTGCCGTAAATTTTAAGATTTAATCAATTTACAGGTACAGTTTTCGTCTGCTACTCGAGCCTTTTGATTGGCTAAGCAATTTGACAACTTCCGACTGTTTACATAAACGACTGGAAGATGAAAAAGAAAAAGTCGGTTTTGTCTGGTTCAAAGCTGTATCAGTTCCCAAAACAACTCATAACGATGTATAGACAGTTAAGCTGAAAAGGGGCAGTAACTCTAATTGTCCTTTTTCAGTTAAATCTAATTTCTTTTTTTCAAAATGTAATTTTCAGCTTTTATGTAAAAAGAAAGAACGTTAGTTTCTAAGTTGAAGCACATAAACATTTTATTAATTGAATTTGATGATTATTTGAGAGTCTCGATTGTTATCTCTAAATTATGAGATGATCTCTCAACCGAAATCTCAATATTTGCGATCAAGATCCTGCTTTTAGTGTTAATTTTACACTGAAATGAAGGAATGTTTTTGTCTTCATCATCGTCAAGCAATCTAATTGTTTTGTAGCGGCGAAGTTTACACTTCGGTGCCAAAAATAAAAGTGCTAAAACTCGTTTCTGCGCACAACGCTTTGCGCACGCATCCGCCATCTCAACCGAAATCTCAAGATCCTGCTTTTAGGGTTAATTTTACACTGAAATGAATAAATGTTTCTGTTAAAACTTTGGGGCCAAAAATGAAATGCTTAAACTCGTTCCTGCATACACCACTTAGCGCACGCAGCTGCCAGAATTAATAAAAACAAATAATATTTTGAACCAATCAGCCTATTTTTCTTAATTTATACAAATTGCCGTTTGGGAGCCACCCTGACTCTATATAAACCCAGATTTTCCCTTTGGCTGCCTATTTAGGCCACAATCCACGAGAGAGCTAACATCGACATTTCTGCAGCTCCACATCGCCCCTTCTGTAGGGCCTTGGAATGCTGAGAAACACCTTTTCTAAACTCACGCACACATAGCTAAACTGACATCAACGCACACACAAATACAATGCATTAACTCTTTCACTGTCTTACGCATACACCCACTAAAGACGACACACACACACACACTCCTTGAATCTCCTTTCAATGTCGTCTGCTGATTTCTGCATATTTAAAACAAACTTATAAACTTAACCATTTTAATACTTCATACATTTCTCATTGAACTTTCTACTATGAAAACAAATGATTGACTCTATTTAATAACTTTCAATGAAATGTTATTTATGTAATTGAGTGAGGAAGTTTTGAATTCGATTTATCAGACCCATGGACTATTCAGAGCCCTGAAATTATCAACTTAGGCTTCCTTTATATCTAAATCAATGAATCTGTCTTGTTCGGCAAGGACACTCAAATACTGAACAATTATTCTATGTTTTCTTATCTTTGTAGACTTCTATTTTAAACATATATAAAATGTCTCATTTGTGAATTTATGTTGTTAATTCATTATTTTGTTTGTTGATCATATAACATTTCTCTCGCTCTATCACACATTTGAATATTACTTAAAACTATTTTTCTTTAAATGTTTCTATGAAACTCAGCTCTCCCAAAATCTTCCCCTAAAAACAGGAACACTCAAAAGGGTTCCTTTAAAGTCTCTTTACCACGTTCGAAAGATGAACTATATTCACTTCTATCACAGAAAACTTCATTTTATTCTGTATATTTAATGTAAGAGTAGCATTCTTTCTTAGTGATGTAATGAAGTGAAAGTAGGAAAACTTTTTCTGAAAGGGTAATAATTGATGCAAGACAGACTTTATCGTCTCACACCAACAATTGTCCATATACTCAAAGTTACTGATCTGTTCCATGTTACTACTGTTCATGTTACTACTGTTCCATGTTACTAATGTTCATGTTACTACTGTTCATGTTACTACTGTTCCATGTTACTAATGTTCATGTTACTATTGTTCATGGTATTATTGTTCATGTTACTACTGTTCATGTTACTACTGTTCATGTTACTATTGTTCATGGTATTATTGTTCATGTTACTACTGTTCATGTTACTACTGTTCATGTTACTATTGTTCATGGTATTATTGTTCATGTTACTACTGTTCATGTTATTACTCAACTCTTTGTTATAGGGTGCTGTTTGTATTAAATTTGATAGTAAATTGAAACCCTTTCTAAAAATTACAAAAAAATTTTTAATATAAAGTATTATTTGTGGTAATTTTTACTCATAATTTCAGGCATTCAGACTAGTATAAAAGCGTAGTATCTGTGTTGTCCTCAGTCAGAGGAGGATAAATGCTTTTCAACTGAAGAAAATTTTAGGTTAGCTAATATCCCTCTAATTAAAAACCGATCTTGTGTCTAATTGGTCCCTTATGTGGAGGCAAGTAAATAGAAATGATTATATTGTTTGGAATGATGCTATCATTTCCAAGAAGGAAGCACTCTGACACTTTCTTTGTTATTTCTTTCATTTTGGGAAAAATGATTTGGTATCTAATTATGTTTTTTACCTTCAGTTTTATATTTAAATTCTAGTAAAAATATGTGAGATTTGATTTTTAGTGTTAAAAATATATAAAAAATATTAGAATTTTATAAATACATTAAAAATAAAAATAAAATCCTCACTTCTTTTTATTATGTATAAGCGAAATTAATTAAGTTATTATTTTTACACTTATTACAGAAAATCTGAACTACATAAATCTTTAGCCAAAAAACAACTTTAGCTGCTAAACCTTTAAAGAAAACAGACAGCTTTAATGTTGAAATATTTTTTTCAATAACAGGTAATTATCCGAATTTGTAAAAATGTGTTGTTCTTTTTTATTTATTTAATTATTGTTGCATGAATTTATTTTATTTTTAACGTGCAGATTTCTTTATGGTCAATTAATTTGAATGTATAAAGGTTCTGATTATATTAAATATTCGTTTAGTAATACTGTACGAAGTAATTTTCATGAGAAAACTTTCATGCCAGACATGCGAGATGCAGGAGAGCTTTTGATATCCCTCCCTGCCTCCCTTTTCCTTGAGTGTACCGACATGTCGAAATTTAAATTTAATGTAAGCAAAATTAAATCTCCAGTGTTCATTCCATGAAAAGAAAATTTGAAAAACTACCGAAATTTTATATTTTGTTCATCTTAATATTTGTTTAAAAAAATGGTGAATGTGCTTTATGTTTTGTAAATTATTTTTAATTCCTGAATATTTGATTATTCTAGATATTTTTCTGAGACGTCTTTGTTTTTATCAACAAATAGTGTTAGTAAATAAAATAAAAAGATATTTTTCTGAGACGTCTTTGTTTTTATCAACAAATAGTGTTAGTAAATAAAATAAAAAGATATTTTTCTGAGACGTCTTTGTTTTTATCAACAAATAGTGTTAGTAAATAAAATAAAAAGACTTCAACTACATGCTAATGGAGTCATACTGCAAACATCATGCTTAGGTGCGATCATGTTCCAATAAACAACCGCTCGTACAAGCAACAATTACCTATTGATTGACCTGTGGATCGTTCAACGATGCCTTTTGTGACAGTGCTTATGCACACTCGAAATGTAGTCAAGCAGCCCAACCATCAGTAAACTTTCTGAAACTCCTGTTGTTAAATACTGGTGGTGTTGCCAGTCAGGTCTCTGCGAGTGAGTTACTCTCCAGTAAAAGAGAATTAAATCATCTAATAAAGTCAGCAGAATCTTCTCACTATAGGATTCAGATGACTGGACCCACAAGCGATGAGTGTGGGGTGGTGAGTACCCCCATTGTGGGTAGCACCAATACCAAACTTTGTCATAAATTAGAGGATTCTAGTTTTCTCTTTTAACCATTGAAACTGCACCAGATAAATGGACATACATCAACAGAATGAAATTGCAGATTACAAGGCCACTTTCTTAGTAGTGGCGACTTGAAGTTTCTTGTTTATTTCATTCCAGAGTGGTCAGTGTTCCAATGGATTCATAGTATTTGACTAAGCTAATGCTGTAACTGCCAGTGACACATCTGCAACACACGCTCTACCACCTTCCCATTTTCTTCCAGCAACATCTACAAGAGGCTACTCGCTATTCTCTTTTGCATAGGTCGGCTTGATATACTCTGTTTATGGTCTTCATTAGCATATATTACTGGGGGATCATGCATCCAGTCATCCAATCTTTCTGACAATGCGCTTGTCTTTCACTTAATATGCCAACAAATAGTTGGAAGAGGATGTACACTGGATTTTGACGGAGAAAACACATTTTTCCTTGTAATTTTGTTTGGGACATCTGGAAGCTTGTTTCTAAAATAGGAATTCATCCAATCCCCAGGCCCCTTTATTCTAGCAACTAATCGAAAGTGTTATCAACATATGTCGAGATTGTCTTCTTGATTTAGGTTTGTGGTTATAAGGCTACATCTATAATAGACCTCATTGTTTAAAGAGGCATATTCTTGGCAAACCACACCCTCAAAAAACAGTGCCTACTGTCGTGGTAAACAAAACTCTGATAAATCCGAAGTGGTTCTTTGACAGACCCTTGAAGATATACAGATTGTACACCTAGCTGCACGATTTGTTATAATAATCGTCTATTTTCTCTTAGTTTGCTGGCGTAAAAATCAGTTCCAGCCTTGTATGCATCACTATGTAAGCAGATCCTCTAGCAATCTTTGTTCTGTTTGATGACAACCATCAGTGAGAATAGACATTTCCAAAGATCGCCGTTTTGTTTGCCATAGAGAGCAAACTAACTATTATTTATTGCTTTAACACTTTGTTGAACTGTCTCTCAGCAGTTTTACATAATGTTTTGCTTGCTGAGCGCCTTATGTTCCGCTCACTTAAATTTTCTCGTCGTCAGATGAACTCTGCATGAAAATCAGGCTCTTCCTTAATTAGAGGTATATATTCTACCAGGAGCTTATATTAAATCTATTTTCATCAGGGACTCAAACTCAAGAGGGTCTGTTACCAGTATCAGTATTAGGATCTAAATAACAATCACTCTTTCACTTACTAATTCTATATGTCTGCATTGGACCATCAAATTGAGCAGCTCACCAGTTTTTTTGCTAACTCCAGCATATTTACTTGCTCAATATGCTGTATGAGCACTCAAAATTATCTAGTGTGTTTCACATGTTCGTACATGTGTTTCCTTGGCAGGAAAATGCATCTGCAAAACCTCTCTCTGTCATTCTAGTTTATGGCATATATGAATGTTTTGAATAAGGCTTCTCTTATAGAGACAGAATCTCCCTTTTTTCCTCACTTAACTGCTAGCAGAGCATGAACGAACCACATGTTATATAAATGAGGATCAGGCATTTAACTCTCTTCATCAAGCACCACTGACACATTAACCCAGCTTTCTCAATCCATTCAATAATTTATTGGCTAGAGTCTGCACTACTAATCTATAGTATTTATTTTAAATCAAATTCGTCTGTCATCATGCCATTGAGATAGCTTGTACTATTTGCAAGTACAACTCTTTCCACTTTGGTCGCTTTATGTCTTCCTTCATCCGTCATTGCTATCAAATCTCCCTTCAACTATCATTGCTTTTATGTCTTCCTTTAACTGTCATTTCTCTCAAGTCTTCTTTTAACCATGATTGCTTTAAAGTATTTCAATCATGATTGCTTTTAAGTCTTCCTTCAACCGTCATTGCTTGCAAGTCTTCTTTCACCCGTCATTGCTTTCAAGTCTTCCTTTAATCGTCATTGCTTTCAAGTCTTCCTTTAATCGTCATTGCTTACAAGTCTTACTTCAACCGCCATTGCTTTCAAGTCTTACTTCAACCGCCATTGCTTTCAAGTCTTATTTCAACCGCCATTGCTTTCAAGTCTTATTTCAATCGCCATTGTTTTCAAGTCTTACTTAAACCGCCATTGTTTTCAAGTCTTCCTTCAACCGTAATTGTTTCAAGTCTTCCTTCAACAGTAATTATTTTCAAATCTTCCTTCAACAGTAATTGTTTTCAAATCTTCCTTCAACAGTAATTGTTTTCAAATAGTCCTTCAACGGTAATTGTTTTCAAATCTTCCTTCAACAGTAATTGTTTTCAAATCTTCCTTCAACAGTAATTGTCTTCAAATCTTCCTTCAACAGTAATTATTTTCAAATCTTCCTTCAACAGTAATTGCTTCCAAATCTTCCTTCAACAGTAATTGCTTTCAAATCTTCCTTCAACAGTAATTGTTTTCAAATCTTCCTTCAACAGTAATTGTTTTCAAATAGTCCTTCAACAGTAATTGTTTTCAAATAGTCCTTCAACAGTAATTGTTTTCAAATCTTCCTTCAACAGTAATTGTTTTCAAATCTTCCTTCAACAGTAATTGTCTTCAAATCTTCCTTCAACAGTAATTATTTTCAAATCTTCCTTCAACAGTAATTGCTTTCAAATCTTCCTTCAACAGTAATTGCTTTCAAATCTTCCTTCAACAGTAATTGTTTTCAAATCTTCCTTCAACAGTAATTGTTTTCAAATAGTCCTTCAACAGTAATTGTTTTCAAATAGTCCTTCAACAGTAATTGTTTTCAAATCTTCCTTCAACAGTAATTGTTTTCAAATCTTCCTTCAACAGTAATTGTCTTCAAATCTTCCTTCAACAGTAATTGTTTTCAAATCTTCCTTCAACAGTAATTGTCTTCAAATCTTCCTTCAACAGTAATTGTTTTCAAATCTTCCTTCAACAGTAATTGTCTTCAAATCTTCCTGCAACAGTAATTGCTTTCTAATCTACCTTCAACAGTAATTGTTTTCAAATCTTCCTTCAACAGTAATTGTCTTCAAATCTTCCTTCGACAGTAATTGGTTTCAAATCTTCCTTCAACAGTAATTGTTTTCAAATCTTCCTTCGACAGTAATTGGTTTCAAATCTTCCTTCGACAGTAATTATTTTCAAATAGTCCTTCAACAGTAATTGTTTTCAAATCTTCCTTCAACAGTAATTGTTTTCAAATCTTCCTTCGACAGTAATTGTTTTCAAATCTTCCTTCAACAGTAATTGTTTTCAAATAGTCCTTCAACAGTAATTGTTTTAAAATAGTCCTTCAACAGTAATTGTTTTCAAATCTTCCTTCAACAGTAATTGTTTTCAAATCTTCCTTCAACAGTAATTGTCTTCAAATCTTCCTTCAACAGTAATTGTTTTCAAATCTTCCTTCAACAGTAATTGTCTTCAAATCTTCCTTCAACAGTAATTGTTTTCAAATCTTCCTTCAACAGTAATTGTTTTCAAATCTTCCTTCAACAGTAATTGTCTTCAAATCTTCCTTCAACAGTAATTATTTTCAAATCTTCCTGCAACAGTAATTGCTTTCTAATCTACCTTCAACAGTAATTGCTTTCAAATCTTCCTTCAACAGTAATTGCTTTCAAATCTTCCTTCAACAGTAATTGTTTTCAAATCTTCCTTCAACAGTAATTGTTTTCAAATCTTCCTTCAACAGTAATTGTTTTCAAATAGTCCTTCAACAGTAATTGTTTTCAAATAGTCCTTCAACAGTAATTGTTTTCAAATCTTCCTTCAACAGTAATTGTTTTCAAATCTTCCTTCAACAGTAATTGTCTTCAAATCTTCCTTCAACAGTAATTGTTTTCAAATCTTCCTTCAACAGTAATTGTCTTCAAATCTTCCTTCAACAGTAATTGTTTTCAAATCTTCCTTCAACAGTAATTGTCTTCAAATCTTCCTTCAACAGTAATTGTTTTCAAATCTTCCTTCAACAGTAATTATTTTCAAATCTTCCTGCAACAGTAATTGCTTTCTAATCTACCTTCAACAGTAATTGTTTTCAAATCTTCCTTTAACAGTAATTGTTTTAAAATCTTCCTTCAACAGTAATTGTTTTCAAATCTTCCTTCGACAGTAATTGGTTTCAAATCTTCCTTCGACAGTAATTATTTTCAAATAGTCCTTCAACAGTAATTGTTTTCAAATCTTCCTTCAACAGTAATTGTTTTCAAATCTTCCTTCAACAGTAATTGTCTTCAAATCTTCCTTCAACAGTAATTGCTTTCTAATCTACCTTCAACAGTAATTGTCTTCAAATCTTCCTTCAACAGTAATTGCTTTCTAATCTACCTTCAACAGTAATTGTTTTCAAATCTTCCTTCAACAGTAATTGCTTTCTAATCTACCTTCAACAGTAATTGTTTTCAAATCTTCCTTTAACAGTAATTGTTTTCAAATTTTCCTTCGACAGTAATTATTTTCAAATAGTCCTTCAACAGTAATTGTTTTCAAATCTTCCTTCAACAGTAATTGTCTTCAAATCTTCCTTCAACAGTAATTGCTTTCAAATCTTCCTTCAACAGTAATTATTTTCAAATCTTCCTTCAACAGTAATTGCTTTCTAATCTACCTTCAACAGTAATTGTTTTCAAATCTTCCTTCAACAGTAATTGCTTTCTAATCTACCTTCAACAGTAATTGTTTTCAAATCTTCCTTTAACAGTAATTGTTTTCAAATTTTCCTTCGACAGTAATTATTTTCAAATAGTCCTTCAACAGTAATTGTTTTCAAATCTTCCTTCAACAGTAATTGTCTTCAAATCTTCCTTCAACAGTAATTATTTTCAAATCTTCCTTCAACAGTAATTGCTTTCTAATCTACCTTCAACAGTAATTGTTTTCAAATCTTCCTTCAACAGTAATTGCTTTCTAATCTACCTTCAACAGTAATTGTTTTCAAATCTTCCTTTAACAGTAATTGTTTTCAAATTTTCCTTCGACAGTAATTATTTTCAAATAGTCCTTCAACAGTAATTGTTTTCAAATCTTCCTTCAACAGTAATTGTCTTCAAATCTTCCTTCAACAGTAATTGTTTTCAAATCTTCCTTCAACAGTAATTGTTTTCAAATCTTCCTTCAACAGTAATTGCTTTCTAATCTACCTTCTACAGTAATTGTTTTCAAATCTTCCTTCAACAGTAATTGTCTTCAAATCTTCCTTCAACAGTAATTGTTTTCAAATCTTCCTTCAACAGTAATTGTCTTCAAATCTTCTTTCAACAGTAATTGTTTTCAAATCTTCCTTCAACAGTAATTATTTTCAAATCTTCCTGCAACAGTAATTGCTTTCTAATCTACCTTCAACAGTAATTGTTTTCAAATCTTCCTTTAACAGTAATTGTTTTAAAATCTTCCTTCAACAGTAATTGTTTTCAAATCTTCCTTCGACAGTAATTGGTTTCAAATCTTCCTTCGACAGTAATTATTTTCAAATAGTCCTTCAACAGTAATTGTTTTCAAATCTTCCTTCAACAGTAATTGTTTTCAAATCTACCTTCAACAGTAATTGTTTTCAAATCTTCCTTCAACAGTAATTGCTTTCTAATCTTCCTTCAACAGTAATTGTTTTCAAATCTACCTTCAACAGTAATTGTCTTCAAATCTTCCTTCAACAGTAATTGCTTTCTAATCTTCCTTCAACAGTAATTGTTTTCAAATCTTCCTTCAACAGTAATTGTTTTCAAATCTTCCTTCAACAGTAATTGTCTTCAAATCTTCCTTCAACAGTAATTGCTTTCTAATCTACCTTCAACAGTAATTGTTTTCAAATCTTCCTTCAACAGTAATTGCTTTCTAATCTACCTTCAACAGTAATTGTTTTCAAATCTTCCTTCAACAGTAATTGCTTTCTAATCTACCTTCAACAGTAATTGTTTTCAAATCTTCCTTTAACAGTAATTGTTTTCAAATTTTCCTTCGACAGTAATTATTTTCAAATAGTCCTTCAACAGTAATTGTTTTCAAATCTTCCTTCAACAGTAATTGTCTTCAAATCTTCCTTCAACAGTAATTGCTTTCAAATCTTCCTTCAACAGTAATTGTTTTCAAATCTTCCTTCAACAGTAATTGCTTTCTAATCTACCTTCAACAGTAATTGTTTTCAAATCTTCCTTTAACAGTAATTGTTTTCAAATTTTCCTTCGACAGTAATTATTTTCAAATAGTCCTTCAACAGTAATTGTTTTCAAATCTTCCTTCAACAGTAATTGTCTTCAAATCTTCCTTCAACAGTAATTATTTTCAAATCTTCCTTCAACAGTAATTGCTTTCAAATCTTCCTTCAACAGTAATTGCTTTCTAATCTACCTTCAACAGTAATTGTTTTCAAATCTTCCTTTAACAGTAATTGTTTTCAAATTTTCCTTCGACAGTAATTATTTTCAAATAGTCCTTCAACAGTAATTGTTTTCAAATCTTCCTTCAACAGTAATTGTCTTCAAATCTTCCTTCAACAGTAATTGTTTTCAAATCTTCCTTCAACAGTAATTGCTTTCTAATCTACCTTCAACAGTAATTGTTTTCAAATCTTCCTTCAACAGTAATTGTTTTCAAATTTTCCTTCAACAGTAATTGCTTTCTAATCTTCCTTCAACAGTAATTGTCTTCAAATCTTCCTTCAACAGTAATTATTTTCAAATCTTCCTTCAACAGTAATTGTTTTCAAATCTTCCTTCAACAGTAATTGTCTTCAAATTTTCCTTCAATAGTAATTATTTTCAAATCTTCCTTCAACAGTAATTGTTTTCAAATCTTCCTTCAACAGTAATTGTCTTCAAATTTTCCTTCAACAGTAATTGTTTTCAAATCTTCCTTCAACAGTAATTGTCTTCAAATCTTCCTTCAACAGTAATTGTCTTCAAATTTTCCTTCAACAGTAATTGTTTTCAAATCTTCCTTCAACAGTAATTGTCTTCAAATCTTCCTTCAACAGTAATTGTCTTCAAATCTTCCTTCAACAGTAATTATTTTCAAATTTTCCTTCAACAGTAATTGTTTTCAAATCTTCCTTCAACAGTAATTGTCTTCAAATTTTCCTTCAACAGTAATTGTTTTCTAATCTACCTTCAACAGTAATTGTTTTCAAATCTTCCTTCAACAGTAATTATTTTCAAATCTTCCTTCAACAGTAATTGCTTTCTAATCTACCTTCAACAGTAATTGTCTTCAAATCTTCCTTCAACAGTAATTATTTTCAAATCTTCCTTCAACAGTAATTGCTTTCTAATCTACCTTCAACAGTAATTGTCTTCAAATCTTCCTTCAACAGTAATTGCTTTCAAATCTTCCTGCAACAGTAATTGTTTTCAAATCTTCCTTCAACAGTAATTGCTTTCTAATCTACCTTCAACAGTAATTGTTTTCAAATCTTCCTTCAACAGTAATTGTCTTCAAATCTTCCTTCAACAGTAATTGTTTTCAAATCTTCCTTCAACAGTAATTGCTTTCTAATCTACCTTCAACAGTAATTATTTTCAAATCTTCCTTCAACAGTAATTGTCTTCAAATTTTCCTTCAACAGTAATTGGTTTCAAATCTTCCTTCAACAGTAATTATTTTCAAATAGTCCTTCAACAGTAATTGTTTTCAAATCTTCCTTCAACAGTAATTGGTTTCAAATCTTCCTTCAACAGTAATTGTTTTCAAATTTTCCTTCAACAGT
Organism: Sepiola atlantica; assembly: GCA_963556195.1. NCBI lineage: Eukaryota > Metazoa > Mollusca > Cephalopoda > Sepiida > Sepiolidae > Sepiola > Sepiola atlantica. The sequence goes on along the minus strand of OY744549.1, from coordinate 23,114,392 downwards.
AATTGCTTTCTAATCTACTTTCAACAGTAATTGCTTTCAAATCTTCCTTTAACAGTAATTGTTTTCAAATTTTCCTTCAACAGTAATTGCTTTCAAATCTTCCTTTAACAGTAATTATTTTCAAATCTTCCTTCAACAGTAATTGCTTTCAAATCTTCCTTCAACAGTAATTGTTTTCAAATCTTCCTTCGACAGTAATTGGTTTCAAATCTTCCTGCAACAGTAATTGCTTTCTAATCTTCCTTCAACAGTAATTGTTTTCAAATAGTCCTTCAACAGTAATTGTTTTCAAATAGTCCTTCAACAGTAATTGTTTTCAAATCTTCCTTCAACAGTAATTGTTTTCTAATCTTCCTTCAACAGTAATTGTTTTCAAATAGTCCTTCAACAGTAATTGTTTTCAAATAGTCCTTCAACAGTAATTGTTTTCAAATCTTCCTTCAACAGTAATTGTTTTCAAATCTTCCTTCAACAGTAATTGCTTTCAAATCTTCCTTTAACAGTAATTATTTTCAAATCTTCCTTCAACAGTAATTGCTTTCAAATCTTCCTTCAACAGTAATTGTTTTCAAATCTTCCTTCGACAGTAATTATTTTCAAATCTTCCTTTAACAGTAATTGCTTTCTAATCTACCTTCAACAGTAATTGCTTTCAAATCTTCCTTCAACAGTAATTGTTTTCAAATCTTCCTTCAACAGTAATTGTTTTCAAATCTTCCTTCAACAGTAATTGTTTTCAAATAGTCCTTCAACAGTAATTGTTTTCAAATAGTCCTTCAACAGTAATTGTTTTCAAATCTTCCTTCAACAGTAATTGTTTTCAAATCTTCCTTCAACAGTAATTGTCTTCAAATCTTCCTTCAACAGTAATTGTTTTCAAATCTTCCTTCAACAGTAATTGTCTTCAAATCTTCCTTCAACAGTAATTGTTTTCAAATCTTCCCTCGAACAGTAATTGTCTTCAAATCTTCCTTCAACAGTAATTGTTTTCAAATCTTCCTTTAACAGTAATTGTTTTCAAATCTTCCTTCGACAGTAATTATTTTCAAATAGTCCTTCAACAGTAATTGTTTTCAAATCTTCCTTCAACAGTAATTATTTTCAAATCTTCCTGCAACAGTAATTGCTTTCTAATCTTCCTTCAACAGTAATTGTTTTCAAATCTTTCTTTTAACAGTAATTGTTTTAAAATCTTCCTTCAACAGTAATTGTTTTCAAATCTTCCTTCGACAGTAATTGGTTTCAAATCTTCCTTCGACAGTAATTATTTTCAAATAGTCCTTCAACAGTAATTGTTTTCAAATCTTCCTTCAACAGTAATTGTCTTCAAATCTTCCTTCAACAGTAATTATTTTCAAATCTTCCTTCAACAGTAATTGCTTTCTAATCTACCTTCAACAGTAATTGTTTTCAAATCTTCCTTCAACAGTAATTGCTTTCTAATCTACCTTCAACAGTAATTGTTTTCAAATCTTCCTTTAACAGTAATTGTTTTCAAATTTTCCTTCGACAGTAATTATTTTCAAATAGTCCTTCAACAGTAATTGTTTTCAAATCTTCCTTCAACAGTAATTGCTTTCTAATCTACCTTCAACAGTAATTGTTTTCAAATCTTCCTTCAACAGTAATTGTTTTCAAATAGTCCTTCAACAGTAATTGTTTTCAAATAGTCCTTCAACAGTAATTGTTTTCAAATCTTCCTTCAACAGTAATTGTTTTCAAATCTTCCTTCAACAGTAATTGTTTTCAAATCTTCCTTCAACAGTAATTGTCTTCAAATCTTCCTTCAACAGTAATTGTTTTCAAATCTTCCTTCAACAGTAATTGTCTTCAAATCTTCCTTCAACAGTAATTGTTTTCAAATCTTCCTTCAACAGTAATTATTTTCAAATCTTCCTGCAACAGTAATTGCTTTCTAATCTACCTTCAACAGTAATTGCCTTCAAATCTTCCTTCAACAGTAATTGCTTTCAAATCTTCCTTCAACAGTAATTGTTTTCAAATCTTCCTTCAACAGTAATTGTTTTCAAATAGTCCTTCAACAGTAATTGTTTTCAAATCTTCCTTCAACAGTAATTGTTTTCAAATCTTCCTTCAACAGTAATTGTCTTCAAATCTTCCTTCAACAGTAATTGTTTTCAAATCTTCCTTCAACAGTAATTGTCTTCAAATCTTCCTTCAACAGTAATTGTTTTCAAATCTTCCTTCAACAGTAATTGTCTTCAAATCTTCCTTCAACAGTAATTGTTTTCAAATCTTCCTTCAACAGTAATTATTTTCAAATCTTCCTGCAACAGTAATTGCTTTCTAATCTACCTTCAACAGTAATTGTTTTCAAATCTTCCTTTAACAGTAATTGTTTTAAAATCTTCCTTCAACAGTAATTGTTTTCAAATCTTCCTTCGACAGTAATTGTTTTCAAATCTTCCTTCGACAGTAATTATTTTCAAATAGTCCTTCAACAGTAATTGTTTTCAAATCTTCCTTCAACAGTAATTGTCTTCAAATCTTCCTTCAACAGTAATTGTTTTCAAATCTTCCTTCGACAGTAATTATTTTCAAATCTTCCTTCAACAGTAATTGTCTTCAAATCTTCCTTCAACAGTAATTGTTTTCAAATCTTCCTTCAACAGTAATTGCTTTCTAATCTACCTTCAACAGTAATTATTTTCAAATCTTCCTTCAACAGTAATTGTTTTCAAATTTTCCTTCAACAGTAATTGCTTTCTAATCTACCTTCAACAGTAATTGCTTTCAAATCTTCCTTTAACAGTAATTGTTTTCAAATTTTCCTTCAACAGTAATTGCTTTCAAATCTTCCTTTAACAGTAATTATTTTCAAATCTTCCTTCAACAGTAATTGCTTTCAAATCTTCCTTCAACAGTAATTGTTTTCAAATCTTCCTTCAACAGTAATTGGTTTCAAATCTTCCTGCAACAGTAATTGCTTTCTAATCTTCCTTCAACAGTTATTGCTTTCAAGTCTTCCTTCAACAGTAATTGCTTTCAAATCTTTCTTCAATCATAATTGCTTTCAAATCTTCCTTCATCCATAGTTGCTTTAAATTCTTCATTTAATTGTCATTGGATTCAAGTCTTCTTTCAACCATCATGGTGTTCAAGTTTTTCTTAAGCATATATTTCTTTCTAAAGCAGAATTCAAAGTGAGCCTGTGCAAAGAGGGTCTTGTTACCTTAGCCGTTATACATGACACAGTCGATCCTAGGTCATTTACATAAGGGAGATACGTTCTGCCTATTACAATTGGCTGTAGTTGACAATGTATATGTCCATCATCAAACATCTTAGTTACCCGTATTGGGAATAACGTTTTTTTCAACAGCACTTGACTGATTCTTAAATCATGAAAACTTTCTTCATTAGTTACAAAATGATATGAAAAGTACATAAATAAATGACAATCAAAATTTTGTATACTTTACCCCCTACTCCTCAATCAGTTACGTCAGCAATTTGGCCGTTTTGAATTAAGTTGGTCACTTGGCATTGCGGGGGAGGTGAGTTGCTGCACTGATGAAGGCTGCAGATGTTAAAGGATCCTGTCCAGTAATCACCACTTTACCCCGTTGTGATTAAAGATCAGATGGCAATTGTCCGGCGCTGGTAAGCAAACTATTACCAGTGTGAAGCGAAGGGTCATGTCAAGCAAAACAATGAAAAAAAGTAATTCAACAACTCTGTTGGGTTTTCTATTGAAGAATAATTTTTTGGTGAAGAAAAAAACTTGTTCCATTACAAGGCAGGGTAATTACATGCTTCTTACTGCTAACTCCTTATTTTGGAGCGGCAAAATCTTAACACGATTTGGGCGATCTTCATTTGGCGATATCAACCCTCAGTCTGGGGGTTTGTCTCTTAACAACATGGATCCTGGTGGCGACCAGATTTGAGTCACCGATACCCGTTAGGCTCTGCCTTATATTGAGAATGAGATAAGCATAACTTTGCCACTCTTTCAATTGAATTAATTCAGTAATAAAAGAATGTGTTCTCGTTATTATTTTCTTGCCATATTTGTTATTTCCGATCTCCATTTCTAATTCTGGAATTGTAAATCGTACTTTTATTCTGCCATTCCAAAGTGTTATCGCTGCATTAGGGGATTTCCTGTCTCCAAACATATTGAGAAAATAAAACAACTTGTTCTTTCTCGGATCAACTTTGTTTTTCTCTGCTATAAAATAAGCTGAAAACCTTCTTAGGAAAAACCAGGGTCTGGTTTCGAAGGAACCATTTTCTGTCCGATAATATTGTAATTTTTGTCATTTACATGTAATTGATACTCTTAAGCACCATCGTCCAGAAACACAGAGTAAAAAATTTATATAATAAAAATGACAGGAAATAAAAAGTTCCTCAATTGATTGCATAGTGTTCTGGTTCCTCAGATTGTGGATATGTATATATGGGTGGATGCATGTGTGCAGTCTTACAATTCTCGTTTTGTCAGAAAATAATAAAATTAATGACTGAGCATGCAATAAAAAGTCTCTTTTCCAGTTGATTATTAAACACCCTTACAGTTGCTCTGTTAATTTCTTCTCTCTTGAATCAACTTTGTATCTTTGTACTGTTCTTGTCTTAAGGATATGTATTGGTGTCTCGCATGTCTCTTTCGGCTTCCTCTCCACAAGTAGGGATTTCCACCTTGATTTCTGCCAAGGGCGGCAATTCATGCAGTCGATAACGATTTAGTTAAAGTGCACTTAATGGTATCGCTTCCTTGCTTATGTACTCGGTTGTCAGTGTCCTTAGGTTTCCCAACCTTTTCTTACGTCTTTTAAGCACCCTTTTTGCTGCAAATTCCAACCCTATTGTGATTGAAATTGTCAATACTCCCGGCCAAGCTATTTTAGTATCCATATCCACCCTCCAACCTGAATTCTCTTTTTCTACTAGGCTAATTGAGATGTCAGTTTCTTAAAACTAATTCTTTTTACCAACTGTAATAATTCAGGCATTTTCTGCAAAGCGACCTTAGGAAATTCTTTTATTATAGATTACCACAACCTCGTCCATCCACTTGCATTAGTTCCTCATGCTGCTTATCTAAGATTATTTAGCAGTGATCCTACCAATATATCTCCCACGCGATTTTAGTAGGTTATCTACAAGTAGGACCACATTCATACCAAACAACTAATGATAGAGGGCAATCTTCATTTATTGTAAACCTCACAGCCGCTAATGTTTGGTTCAGATAGAGATCCAAATTTTCTCTATCGCTTTCGCTTAACTTAGTCAATACATCGGCCATTTTTTGTGAAATTTCTCTTCCTTGGCATTGGATGATATACTGCAGTAGTTATGTGTTTTATATAAAGACCTGCTAAAGTCTCACCATAGTTTGGTTTAGGTTTTATCGTGCATTAGCAGTGACCAGTTGCTCAGGAGCTCCATATCTTCCTCAAAATCACGTCCGACACCATTTGTGCACACTTGTCTGATATAGCAAAGGCCTCTGGACAATGTACCAATCAGTCTTCAAAACTGGGTATGTAGAGATTACCTTGGTTGTTTCTTACTACGGTTTCGAAATATTCATGTTCCCATTTTATGATGGATAATTTGGAACATCTTTTCCATCAGAAGTCAGCTCCCCCTCTCCTACTCTGCACCTGACATGCCATGAACCTATCAACATGTCTTACCACTTCATTGTACAACTTCAGCCAGTAATATTTCTCCCTATCAGCTCATATGTTTTATCAATCCCCATGTGACCAATCTTCTCATGCCACTGATCTAAAATCTCAGCCGTCGTTCTTTTGGGCAGAAACCGCCCGGAGCTCACCTGTTCATCACTCCTTGAGAGATAACACAGCATGCTCTCCTGTATTACAAATTTGGAGGTGCTTCCTGCCTAAACACTGGCTCTAAGAGTAGTTATCTCACTATCTTCCTGGCTCCCCTCTATTATCCTTACACAATGGGGCTCCCTAACGATCTATGGTTCGTTTTCTCCTTCACTTTTCTAAACTGGACGTTGATTTTTACGATGCAAATTTATAACATTAATTTTATATGATTGTCGTCTAGCTATGGCTCCAGTCTAAATGATTCGGTCTCTAGCTGCTTGAGAATTCTGGAGAAAAGGCCTCTGCAAGTATTAACTTTGTCCACCAGATATTTTGTTCTTGTTTGGTTAGTTTCAAACAATACCCATGTTGATAGCTAACTCAGCAAACAAAAGTGTCAAAATAAAGAAAAGGAAAGAGCTAGCATATGCCGGGCTGATATAACAGGTATAGCAGGTGTGATTACATAATGTAGTTTGAGAAAAAGGAGATCTCAAGCATGATGAATTACAGAACGAAGATATAAGAATCTCAGAGAAATATAAAATAGTTACAAGGCATACTAGCAGTGACAGAATGAAACCGTGGAGATGGGGATCAATACGTGTGACCATCCACCGATTAAACTGATGCTTTATAAAACCCAGATGCATACGACAAAATTAGAGGAGATGGTGAGTGATATGATAGGGCAGAAATAATCGAACGGTCTGAGTACCCATGGAGTTTCCCGATAGGGATTGTTGAGAAGAAAGATGGAGGACATTGTTTCTGTGTTAATTTCCGACAGTTGAATGCGATTACTAGACTGTTAACAGGGCATATATCCCTGATTTATGATATTTTGGCTTTGTTTTAGAAGTCTACCTGTTTTTCGACCTTAGATTAAGTGTCTAGATGTTGGCAGGTTACCTGAGAAACACAATTCCAATAAAAAATAGTTTTTGCTTGTCCTACGGGGCTGTTTAATCTCAGAGTGATGCCGTTTAGTTTCATCAGATGAACCGAGTGTTTTTACCATATTGATGTCTATATTACTTGGAGGCCTGGATGACTTTGCCATAGCCTACCTAGACGATATATTGGTATTGTCTAGGAAAGCTGATGGGCATTTCATACACATGCAGATGGTGTTTGGGAGGTGACTAGAACATGGGTTGAAACTCATGTTACGCAAGTGTCAGTTCTTAGAAGAAAAGACCAAATATTTGTCAGAGGGTAATACAGGTCTGTGGATTCATAAGAGTAATCGGTTATTACAAGCATGTTTGATAATATTGTCACAATACATGTATAAATAACTTTCTCAAAACTTTCAGTAAATATCTATTCAATCATCAAATGTCAAAGCATTTATACACGTGAAATATAATTTTGTTGGAAATCTAGAAACGACACTCATTAAATTACGGGATATTTGTTGATACGAAAAACCATTTTAATAAAATAATTGAGTAATTAAATTTTCAAAAATATATATTTCTTATCAAACAGCGCTGCATTTAAAAATACTTTTTAAAATTTTATTTAAATATTGTTTTTCTTTAGTTTTCAGATGCAGAAACAATGTTTTTACTCCTTGGATACCTTTTATTTTCTTCTGACAATATTTAATTATACTTACATGTTTTAAACTTCCACTGAATGTTGTTTTGTGAAGACTTACATCTTCAGACTGTCGAACTTGGGATGTTTTTATTGTTTCTTTAATTAACATTTTATTATTTTTCGGCTTATTCATATTCAAAGATATATATCTTTTTCAATACAATTAAATATATAAAATAATGTAATATTTCATGGCTGATGTGAAAAAGATGAATGGTCTACTTTGGTTATATTTTATGGCATATCAACCATTTATAGGTAATTTTTGATGATTTTAGTATATTCTCCAGTTTCTTAGTATCTTCAAATATTTATTGATTAATTTCTTGACACAAAAGCAATAGAAAATAATTGCTGCATCCATGACACGCATAGCAAAACAGTTGTTGAATAATTTTGAAAACAAAATAGCATTATTATAACTGTTTTTTAAAGAACATCAATAAAGTGCTGGCGCTTCTCAAAAATAATTCGAAAGAATTTATTTCTTTTGTAAGCTATAAAAAATTTAAATTATAAAAAAATAAATTATTACATTTCGGATCTCATTAATAAAGGTTGTGTGGAAATTTAATCAAATATTATCTGAAAAAAGGAAATTAATTAATGTTATTAATAGATAAGTATTGCAACAAATATCCTCATATTTTTTATTAAATCAATCATTTGTGAACTTCTTAATAGAATTGTACATAATAAATTTTGCCTTTAAGCTCACAATGCTGAAACCTATGTCTAATCAATCCATGTCAAAATAACCATGTCTACATCTGCTTAACATCTTAAAATAATTTTGTTTGCAAAGAACTTGTATAAATGAATATATTTTCTTGAAATTTATCTTTTAATTATTTTTTTGATTTTGCAGAATATCCAGTAATGAAAACAGAAAAACACATGTAAATTGCTAAGAGTTCAAATCGTGAAACGTAAGAAATAATACACTTGTGAACTGTACAAATATGTTTTCTTTCATCAATCGTGTTTTATGATTATATATTAGAAAAAAGCATTTTCTTCTCAACTGTATATGGATTTCTTCTCTACTTTGTATTAATTTATAAACACTTGCTGGAATTGATGTCGCAAATGCATATGACTAATTCACTCATCAGTGCACATTACTAGTGCACTATGTGTGCATATGACTAATGAACACATGCACCCTTTAATGAATGTAGAATTTTGGCTGGTACACAGAGGGGACACATAATTCTCTTATTTATATTATAAATTACAGTTTAATACAAGTAATATTTTCCCTTAACCATAAGAAAAAGGTATACATAAAAGATAAGTTCTACTAAATTTCCAATCATTAGACTTAAAAGAGGGCACACAATTCTCTTATTAATATATATAATCAATTACAGTCAAACAAAAGTAATATTTTCCGTGAATTATGAGAAAAATGTCAGTCATGACTCCCATTCAACGATCAACTAAATTTCAAACCTATAAAAAATTGAAAAACAATGTGAGACTATTTCTTAATTCATTCCGGTTCTACAACAAAAGCACAACATAGAAAAATACAGAAATCAAATTTTACTAAAAAATCTCGAATATTTCGCCTCCGAATATGAACTATAAATCTGCTAGAGGAGAATAACCATATTCTTGTGAAATATTTAACTCTGTTTTTGCACAGAAACAATCATTAGTTAGTCATATGTAGACACATACTGGTGAGAAACAGTATTCTTGTGAAGTATGTGACTCTTCTTTTGAACTGAACACAAATATGTTGCAACATATGTGAACGCATACTGGAGAAAAACAATATTCCTGTATAGTATGTGGCTTCTCTTTTACAACTAAACAAATTATGTTGCCACATATGCAAACACATACTGAAGAGAAACCATATTCTTGTGAAGTATGTGGCTATTCTTTTACACAGAAATCACATATGTTGCGACATATGCGAACGCATACTGGAGAGAAACCATATTCTTGTGAAGTATGTGACTCCTCTTTTACACGGAAATCACATATGTTGCAACATATGCGAACACATACTGGAGTAAAACCATATTCTTGTGAAATATGTGGATCCTCTTTTACAACTAAACAAAGTATATTTATACATATGCGAACACATACTGGAGAGAAACCATTTACTTGTGAAGTATGTGGCTCTTCTTTCATACGGAAAGATCATATGTTGCAGCATATGCGAACGCATACTGGAGAAAAACCATATCCCTGTGAAGTATGTGGCTCCTCTTTTACACGGAAATCACATATGTTGCAACATATGCGAACACATACTGGAGTAAAACCATATTCTTGTGAAGTATGTGGCTCTTCTTTCACACGGAAAGATCATATGTTGCGGCATATGCGAACACATACTGGAGAAAAACCATATTCCTGTGAAGTATGTGGCTCCTCTTTTACACATAAATCACATATGTTGCAACATATGCGAACACATACTGGAGTAAAACCATATTCTTGTGAAGTATGTGGATATTTTTTTACAACTAAACAAAGAATATTTATACATATGCGAACACATACTGGAGAGAAACCATATACTTGTGAAGTATGTGGCTCTTCTTTCACACGGAAAGATCATATGTTGCGGCATATGCGAACGCATACTGGAGAAAAACCATATCCCTGTGAAGTATGTGGCTCCTCTTTTACACAGAAATCACATATGTTGCAACATATGCGAACACATACTGGAGTAAAACCATATGCTTGTGAAGTATGTGGATCTTCTTTTACAACTAAACAAAGAATATTTATACATATGCGAACACATACTGGAGAAAAACCATATCCCTGTGAAGTATGTGGCTCCTCGTTTACACAGAAATCACATATGTTGCAACATATGCGAACACATACTGGAGTAAAACCATATTCTTGTGAAGTATGTGGGTCCTCTTTTACAACAAAACAAAGAATATTTACACATATGCGAACACATACTGGAGAGAAACCATATACTTGTGAAGTATGAGGCTCTTCTTTCACACGGAAAGATTGTATGTTGCAGCATATGCGAACGCATACTGGAGAAAACCCATATCCCTGTAAAGTATGTGGCTCCTCTTTTTACATAGAAATCACATATGTTGCAACATATGCGAACGCATACTGGAGAGAAACCATATTCTTGTGAAGTATGTTGCTCTTCTTTTACAATAAAACGAAGTATGTTGCAACATATGCGAAAGCATAATGTAGAAAAACCATATTCTTGTTAAGTGTGTGGCTGTTATACAAATAAACACAGTATGGTTATTCATATGTTGTTGTATACTGGAGAGAAACAATATTCTTGTGAAGTATGTGCCTCTTCGAAAAATTTACAAAATATTTTGTGACATATTCAAACACAAAACTGGGCAGAAACTATATTCTTGTTAAAAATGTGGTCTAGTTTAACAGATAAACAACATATGCGAACGCATTGTGGAGAGTAATAACATTTATGTTAAGTATTGATTTTTATTCTAAAAAAATTCAATATGTTGCATGCGAAAACATATTTTATTTTAAACCATATACTTGTGAAGTATATCGCTTTTCACTTTTACACAGATACACTACGTGCACACCCAAATACATACTGCATTTCTAGAGTTTGATTTACCTACTGGAAACCATTCCTGAGTGTCTTTGGTCTCTCTGTACTAGTGTTCTTTAGGACAAAATGACATTATCCTACAGGTAAACCCTGTCCAAATATTCAAAGGCCCCGTCGACACGGCTATACAGTGGCTTATACAAGGAATGGTACACATTCACCAAGTAATGTTATCTCAAGTGAAATCACATAGCTGGAATTTCTACCAGACTAGATGAATTCCGGCCTTGGAATAGGGTAAGACCAAGAGACCAAAAAGAAGATACACAAAAACAAAGGAAATTGGTCAATTGGGGAGCGAGAAATTAATGGTAATAATTTCTTTACTACCTCAACGTTTAACAGGTAAAGGAGAACCTTAATGGAATATTCGATTATCTACGTACCCAATATAGATATCAAGTGATAACCTCAGAAAGGGGCTCCTTGATTTCTGAGAAATTCGACTGAAGTAAAATGAAATAAAATAGATAACAGAAACTATATCCCTGTAAAGTATGTGGCTCTTTATTTAAAAACAAATCGAATATTTTGATGTTCAAGAGAAACCATATTCCATTAAAGTATTTTATTCATTCACAATATAACAGAGTATGTTGCAACACAGGCGAAAAAATACATGAGCGAAACTATTATTTTGCAGTGTGTAATTCTTTTACACATGAACAACGTGGGTTTGTATGTGTAAACACATACTAGAGGAAAACGATTAGCAAAACTATTATTTTGCAGTGTGTAATTCTTTTACACATGAACAACATGTGGTGTTATGTAAACACATACGAGATGAAAAGAAACTGAAATATTAGGAAAATCTCTTTCATACTTTCAGTAAGTATAAGAGCAACAGGACTTTCAAAAGAATTTCAAAGGCTATCTTGCGAGTATACCCGATAAACCGAGTGCAAGAGAAATACAAACAATTTCACTTTAAGGGGCGGTTAGAATCTTTAAAAAATTTAAGTCTGACTTTTTGGACATACCATCAGAAATCAATTTTGATTTAAGTAGAAGAAAACATGACTTCGAAAATCATATCTCTAAATTATACTTTTATTCTTTCCCACAAAATGAAAATAATCTTTCTCAAATTGCATAGAAAAAACAGGTTTTTTCCTTTCGTATTTGTAAATGAATGTGTCTATTTCCTTGCATGCTTTCTAGTGTTATCAAAATGTAATGCGATATTTTTAGTAACATTTTCAATTTTTACAATATACTCCGAAAAGTGGATAATTATTTGTAAACCAATATACATACTATTGACATCAGATGGAAAACGAATATTTTTAAATAGATGTTTGATTGTATTTAATTGATGAAAATGTTATTCTGAGATGAAATCGAGGTGAAAAGACTATGTCATGTTACACCCGTTCCTCCTTATACAATTTGGGTATTTAATCTACAGCTGGTCCCTAATTACTTTATGAAATATGAATTTTCTATTGTTTCTCACAAAGTGGCAGGCAAAAACTTTTTTCTATTTTTACAATTTTTGAAAATTAACTTTCATTTAAAAACACAATTTTTAGCTGTTGACGTTTTTCTTGTATTAAACCAGTTTTGTTTAATATGGAAAATAAATCTGCATTTTATGTAGTAAAAGATTTGAATTAAAAATAGTTTTGCTTTTCTATAAAAAACAGTCGATTCCAGAAGTACAGATAGCAGACCTTCAAGGGACAACATCTATCCTTAAAACAGCTCTTGAATATGAATTTAACTCATGGCGGAATACCCATGAGGAGCCGTTCTTATTTCTTAAAGCAAGTTTAAATAAAATTTAAAAAATGTGGAAAACTGAATGCCTACTAGAAACCACCTTCAGGTATCTTCGATCTGTATATGTAAGGGTTTGTTAAATAAACTTGACATGGAGATACTTCTAATAGGAAGTAAATCCTGACCAGCTATTCACATACAATGGTGTGCTGTCTCATCAAACAATACAACACGATACATAAGTGACTGACAGAGGTACCCACTATATTAATAGACGGTAGTTCTGAATAACCAATACATCGTTGTTAATGAAGAATAATAAAGTATGAATAACAAGACTAAATACTGGTAGTTCCGCACCAACGTTAAAAAGGGGACCACACCAAGGTTAACACATTAAGTGGGAAGCGGAAATCAATAGTATAAACCTTCCTGGCTCTGAACGGGCACTCAAGCCATGAAAAATTTCAACGACCGACAGCCATCAGGCCTTGCGATAGAAGTCCTAGCCCTTACCTCTACAATATGAAACAACTAAAACCTAAAAAAACGAAAGGAAGCTTAAAAGGTCAGCCATGGTGTGTTGCAAAGAAGAAAGTACTATTATTTTGCTACCACTATTATAAGTTAGCAAAGTGAAGTTATACATTCAACGAAATTCTGTCTAAAAAGAGAACAAAATACACCGGTTGCAAATCTACGATCACCTTTTTAAAAAGAAAATGGAAAGACTATCATAGAAAATGTAGCCATAAAATAAGGCAGAAAGTGACTATTTTCAAACACAAGAAGATATAAACCAAACGGAGGCAAGATTCTAGATGGGAGATGAAAGAAAAGTGAACACTCTTATGGGCCATGTAATATGCTCAAGCCAAATATACCAAACAAAAAAATAACAGTATAGGGGAAGGTGTTCAATAAGGCTGAGCTAGATTATATGAAAATAGAAATAGTAGCCGTTATAGGAACCACAAGAAATCCAAGAAAATTTCAATCAAAATTTACATCATTAATGAAAACACTGCACTCCAAGTACAGACAGAACTATATCACCAGTAACCCGTTGATCCAGCCACGTGACTCCCCACTAAAGATCCCCTTCATTACCATGATCCCATAGATCTAGTGGCTCCCGAAATGTCTGGCACCACCATCAGCTGTCTATTTACAACCTCCATATTGTTCTTTCTCACCACAATCACTGACACCACTGGCAATACCTTAACTACCACCATTATCTCTACTAGAGTCAGAGATAACGCCGCGAATGATTAAGTGAAAGTTTGATCAATTCCAGAATCACAAAAAGACTCACATAGACAATGTTGTTGTTGCTTTCTTACGTTGAATTCACATTAGACATGGGATAGTGTCACTGATACGTAAGAGACTACTGCAGAAATAGCGGCCATCATTATAGGAGGCATCTTAATTTAGGAGTTGTTTACGTTACCCGGGAAACAACGAGCATGCACGAAGTTCCGATGGTTGGCAGTTTTAAGAAAGAAGCAATTAGAGTTGAGAGCTGTCTGGCATCTGGGGACTTTCAGATTGAATGGATGGGATGTGTTAAACTTTATCAAGTGAAAGTAATCCCGTCTGGTCGAGTAGTGACGAGGTCAGTGACTTACTATCACATGATGGAATAACTACGCTCTGCTAACACGTGACATGTAAATAGTGTCGAAATTAGGCGCCAAATTGTATTCAAACGTTATGTGTTCAGTTCCCAATAAAGTTCCGTGCAGCACGCACGCGTATTAAGTTTTACCTCATTGTTTCTTATCTTTTCTTCCTCGTCTTCGTGGCTCACTGCCTACCACTATGGCTACTGCTATCCCCATATTGTAACAGGTTATGGGTCCGGTTATGGAAAGCATAGGCTTATGTTCCAGGGAGACGAAAGAAAATATGAACTATGGGAAGTGAAGTTTCTTGGCTACATGAGAACTCAAAAATTGTACAACACCATTACTGCGGAGCAGAATACTGAAATAAGTCAGACCAAAAACGCCGATGCCTTTGGTGAATTGGTTCAGTACCTCGATGACCGAAGCCTTTCGTTGATCATCCGAGATGCGAAGAATGACGGCAGGAAAGCCTTAAATATTTTAAGGGAACATTATCCGCCACGAGGGAAGCCAAGGATAATCTCGTTATACACAGAATTAACGTCGTTACAAAATGAGCCGGAGTAAAATATTACCTATTACGTAATGAGAGCGGAAACTGCCGCAACTTTAAAAAAAAATGCCGGCGAGACGATTAGCGATGGTCTGTTAATCGCAATGATTTTACAGGGATTGCCGAATGAATATACAACTTACACTTCGATAATAACACAAAAAGAAGCACCGATGACATTTCAAAACTTTAAGACCGCACTTCGAAATTATGAGGAAACTGGAAAATACCAGGGAGATAAAGACGCAAACGCGATAATGAGTGTAAAAGAAAAGCGACACAATAAAGAACCAGCAAGCATATTCAAACAAAAGGATTACAAAAAATTCAATGGACCATGTTTCTCATGTGGGAAATACGGACATAAATCGGAAAATTGCAAGACAAAATCCCACGACACAAACTTTTGTCGAAAAACGCACGTGGGACAAACTCAAAACGGAAACGCGATAAACCATGTATCACACAAGGAGACTTATATTTTTTCAGTCAATAATGATCATGATTCTTCATATAATTAAAAAAAAAATTTTTTTAACATGATTCACCCCAAACAAGGCAGGCCGCCACTGTAAACCTAAGGGGCTACTGAGAAAAAGGAAAAGGGGAGAAGGATTGGTGGTTCAGCTTAAATTGGGATCTGAGCAGCGAGATGTCTGTTTACATTAGTTTTAAATTTCTTCATGTCAGTACTGTCGGGGAAACAGAGGGCAGGGAGGGAGTTCCAGAGGCCAGCAGCACGAGGAAAGAAGCTATTTGAGTAGAATGCTCTCCGGCATCTGGGGACCTCCACAATGAATGAATGAGATTTAGTAGAATGTCGAGTTAGTCTAGTGAATTTACGTCGAGGGGGCACCAGAGTAGCCAACTCATCGGAGCATAATCCATTGAAGTATTTGTAAAACAAACATAAGGATGCTACATTGCGGCGATGGGACAGGGGCTGGAGCTTAGCTGACAGTGAGGGACCTATTAGGTTGACAACTCTTTTTTGGACTTTGTCAAGGAGGGAGAGACTAGTAGATGATGCACCAGCCCAGATGTGGCAACAATACTCCATGCATGGGCGGATGGTGACTTTGTAGAGATACAGGATAAAGTCAGGTGTACTAGCACGGTAGAGGGAGCCAACCTTCTTTGCGGCAGCCTTGGCAATGTCTTCAATGTATGTGTTCCAATTCATGTTACCTGTGAAGGTTAGGCTAAGGAGTTTGAATGATGAACTCTCAGGTAGGGTGTTATTTGCCATGACAATCGGTGGTTGGAGAGGCTTCTTGTAGTTGTTGAAGGAAAGGAGCTTAGTCTTTGCGGCATTAAAAGTTACCAACCATTTATGGCCCCAATCCACTACAGCATGGAGGTCATTTTCCAAAGATTCAGCCATTGCCTCAGATATGATCGCGTCTGTTTTGCCAACATGGCGATAGTAAAGCGTGGTGTCGTCAGCAAATAAACCAATCTCAGACACTATGTCACCAGGGAGATCGTTTATATAGATCAGGAACAACAAAGGTCCAAGAATAGATCCCTGGGGCACACCAGCATTTATGTCATGTTGCTTAGATGAACGGCCATCGAGGACAACCTGGATTTTTCTTTTGTCTAGGAAGGATCTTATTATATTAAGTAGTTGCCCAGTAATACTGTAGTAGCGTATTTTCAGGAGAAGCCCTTTATGCCATACCTTGTCAAAGGCCTTGGATATATCAAGCGCTACTGCCCTAGCTTCACCTGCCTTGTCGACTGTATGATACATGTGTTCAGAGATGACCGTTAGGATGTCTGCAGTAGATCGTGCTTGTTTAAATCCATACTGGCGGTCAGATAGAAGTTTAGCATTAACTAAGTTCCGTACTATCGCTAGATTGATTAAGGATTCAAAGATTGTGGCAAAGATCGGCAGTAGACTGATTGGACGGTAGTTCTGAGGGTTGGTACTATTCCCAGAACTCTTGTAGACTGGTACAACAGAGGCAATTTTCCAGCTATCGGGGAAGCAAGATTCGGCTAGGCATTTATTGTAGAGTTTGGAGAGGACAGGGGCCAGTTCAGCAGAGCATTTCTTTATTACTATTACAGGTATAAGATCAGGCCCACAAGCTTTAGAGGTGTCAAGGTTTTATATGATGTCTCTGATTACTTATTAGTGGATTGTGGGGCCACCACCCATATCTTAAATGACGAATCCAAGTTTATAAGCTTCGATGATAAGTTAGATTCTTCCCGGCATATCGTAGAATTGGCTGATGGTAACCGTTATAATAATTTGGCGTTACAAAGAGGAGATGCTTATATCAAAATGACTGATACAAATGGAAAAGTACATAAAACATTTTAAAAGACGCGTTGTATATACCTTCCTTTAGTAATAACATTATTTTCAGTGCAAGAAGCAACAGAAAGAGGTGGTCAGGTAGAATTTCGACCTAACTCGGCAACATTAAACTCTAAAGGGACGAAATTTAATATTTATAAGAAAGGAAATTTATATTATTTAAATAATATAACTTCGGCGAAGAAAATAAAATATTCTTTAGAAAAATGGCACAATATAATGGGACACTGTAACACAGCAGATATAATAAAATTAGAAAAAACCGTTTCTGGCATGGAAATAAGTGATAAAAATCCATTTAATTGTAAAATATGCCCACAGGCGAAAATGCCCCAATTCAGAAATAGATTGCCCGACAAGCGAGCAAAAAAAAAGACTCGAACTTGTACATATCGACTTAGCTGGTCCAATTGAACCTACAGCTCAAGACGATTTTAAATACGTATTAGGGTGCGTAGATGACTATTCAGGCCTCATAGTCACATATATGTTAAAAAGTAAAAGCGACACAGTAGAAGCCTTTGAAAAGTGTTTAGCTGATATTGCCCCGTATGGGAATATAAAAACAGTAAGAAGTGATCAAGGCACGGAATTTACTTCCAAAACCTTCGAATCACTATTAATTAAAAATAAAATACGTCATCAAAGATCGGCGCCATACTCACTACATCAAAATGGCACGATCGAGCGCATGTGGCACACAATTTTTGAGATGTCGAGATGTGTGTTGAAACATGCAAATCTTTCAAAATATATGTGGACACACGCTATTTTAACATCGGCATATATCCGAAATAGATGCTACAACAACCGTTATACCAGAACGCCATACGAATGTCTTACGGACGAGAAGCCAAATATTTCAAATATGCATTTATCTGGAAGCATTTGTTATGCATATATCACAAAAAACAAACAAGAATTGGATGATAGGAGTCGAGAAGGCATATTTTTAGGCTATGATAGAGGAAGCCCAGCTTATGTAATATATTTTCCCGACACAGGAGAAATAAAAAACGTAAGAATTGTAAAATTTACTGATAAATTTACAGAATCTATAGGGAAAGAAAAAGACAAAAATGGTACTGCTAATGATGGTAAATTAACTGAATCAGAAACAGAAATAATAAGTGAAAATATAGGGAGAATAAGATCCCGGCCGAAATACCTCAGCGATTATTATGTGGGAAATGAAAATAATGACGCAATAAGTTACACAATAGACTATTGCTGTCACATAAAAAATATACCGAAAACATACGAAGAAGCTATAAATTCAGAAAGTTCTGAAAACTGGCAAAAGGCCATGAAAATTGAGATGGGTATTTTGAGAGAAAATAAAACGTTTGAATTAACGGAATTACCCCAGAATAAAACTTTAATTCCAGCGCGATGGGTGTATACCGTGAAAAATGACAAAAATAAGGGAGAAATCTTTAAAGCTCGTTTAGTAGCGAAAGGTTATGCTCAAAAACCATACGAAGATTATGATGAAACTTTTTCTCCAACAGCGAAATTAAATTCAATTAGAATGTTAATGCAAATTGCAACACAATATGATTTTAAAATACATCAATTAGACGTAAAATCAGCATATTTAAATGCACCTATAAATAAAGAATTATATATGGAACAAGCGAAAGGATTTAAAATCAAAAATGAAAATCCCAACGTAGACTAGTATATAAATTAAATAAGTCGCTATATGGGTTAAAACAGAGTGGCCGAAACTGGAATAATCTATTACATACACATTTAATAGAAAATGGATTTAGCCAATCGTTGACAGATGTTTGTGTTTACACTCAATATGAAAAACATACAATTATCATAGTATGGGTAGACGATATATTAATCGCAACAAGGTGTAACGAAAATATGACAAACACTAAAACTATCCTGAAAGAAAAATTTTAAATGACTGAACAAGGCCAAATCAAATATTTTTTAGGCATAGAATTTAAATATGAAGATAAAACAATATACATGCATCAAAAACGATATCTCCAAAGTGTATTAGAAAGATTTGGAATGAAAGACTGTAAGCCAAAATACACCCCTAGTGAAAGCAATATTAATAAAATATGCAGTGAAAATAATAAATTAGCAGACGAAAAACTATACAGAGAAATAGTCGGTAGCTTAATATATGCAATGACTGCCACAAGACCAGATCTATGTTTTATAGTAACAAAATTGTCCCAATATATGAATAAACCGTATGAAAATCACATGCTATTAGCTAAACATGCACTTAGGTATATTAAGGCCACAATTAATCAACATTTAATATTTAAACCCACTACAAATAGTTTGAACATCGTAGGTTTTTGCGACGCCGATTGGGCGAACTCGCAAGATAGGAACAGTTTAACGGGATATGGATTTAAAATCTCAGACGATGGACTACTGATTTTGTGGAGAACGCGAAAGCAACCAACGGTAGCATTGTAAACTTGCGAAGCCGAATACATGGCATTGAATGATGCAACGCAGGAGGGAAAATATTTAAAAACACTCATGAAAGATTTATTAAACGAGAAAATTGATACATTCTCATTGTATTGTGACAAGCAGAGTGCCATTATCTGGCAAAAAATCCCGTAAATCACCAAAGATCAAAACACATAGACATAAGATTCCATTTCGTTAAAGACGAGATACAGAATAATACTCTAAAGTTAATTCACGTTGCAAGTGAAGAAAACATAGCTGATATTTTTACTAAACCAGCAAATAGATCTAGAAATGAAAAATTCAGACATTTACTGATGGGACTCTGAAGGACATTCTTTAAAATGATAAATAATAATAATTAACAACAAAAAAAAAGTTTTTTTAAGGTCTGTAAATGTGAACAAGTTTTTCTTCTTTTAAACCAAAAAAGAAAGAAAGGTTTACTAAAGTGACAAGATTTTGTCTAGCAAAAAGGGAAGGACAATGACCCCTGTTGAAATATAAGACAACAAATGAACATTTGAATATATTTCAGTTGATGAGGAGGTGTGTTGAACTTTATCAACTGAAAGTAATCCCGCCTGGTCGAGTAGTGACGAGGTCAGTGACTTAATATCACATGATGGAATAACTACGCTATGCTAACACGTGACATGTAAATAGTGCCGAAATTAGGCGCCAAATTGTATTCAAACGTTATGCGTTCAGTTCTCAATAAAGTTCCGTGCAGCACGCACGCGTATTAAGTTTTACCTCATTGGTTCTTATCTTTACTTCCTCGTCTTCGTGACTCACTGCCTACCACTATGGCTACTGCTATCCCCCAAATTGTAACAATGAATATTAAAAAAGTGTTTTTATATTCTGTCCAAGACCATTATGAAAATGAATATATTAGCTTTTTTTGTTTTGTGTAGTGTCTGAATTTAAGCTAGACACACAGACAGACAAACACGACAACTGCTCTCAATATGAAAGAGTGTTTGTTATAGCTATTTACTTTTTTGAAATTTTTATTTGATATTTGATGATCAAAATCAAATGTATTTAAATCCTTTGATTCCAGCAATCTTACATCTCAATTGTGGAGATTTTTTTGAAATTTTTATTTGATGATCAAAATCAAATGTATTTAAATCCTTTGATTCCAGCAATCTTACATCTCAATTGTGGAGATTTTTAAAAAAATTTTATTTGATGATCAAAATCAAATTTATTTAAATCCTTTGATTCCAGCAATCTAACATCTCAATTGTGGAGATTTTTTAAAAATTTTTATTTGATGATCAAAATCAAATTTATTTAAATCCTTTGATTCCAGCAATCTTACATCTCAATTGTGGAGATTTTTTAAAAAATTTTATTTGATGATCAAAATCAAATTTATTTAAATCCTTTGATTCCAGCAATCTTACATCTCAATTGTGGAAATTTTTTGGTTGATTTCTTCTGTTTACCTCGTGTAGATGGCACTTTGTTTTCCTCTCATTTTCCTCGCTGTTAGTTTCAGATCAGTTTTACTAAGACATTCTGAATCCTATGGACTGTTGTGATATCCGTATACATTGATTGATGTCGATTAGACGAAAATACAAGGAGGCTGAAGTGAAACACGTTTATTTACTTGGGTGTACAA
Source organism: Sepiola atlantica (assembly GCA_963556195.1). Classification (NCBI taxonomy): domain Eukaryota; kingdom Metazoa; phylum Mollusca; class Cephalopoda; order Sepiida; family Sepiolidae; genus Sepiola; species Sepiola atlantica. The sequence continues at coordinate 23,093,018 of OY744549.1, read as the reverse complement.
ACCGGAACTGCTGACGGTGAGCCCGAAACCGGAAGAGGGGATATGGGAAGGGAGTGGGAGGAGGGCTAGCTAAGTTTCTATTGCTGATACTACAACATCCCCTTCTGTATTAAAGGAGAAGTACGTTGGGCTGTGATGGGCTGGAGAGGTTGCGGGGTGGGGGAGATAGTTCATTTTGTTCTGTTACAGGTCGAGCCGCTGGGTGGGTTTGCTCGTCCTGTTCGACCTACGTAGTTTGGCAGGTGTTGATGGAACTGGTGGATGTGTGCTTGAGATGGTTGACCACTGGCTGGCCGTGGTCCCTGTGCTGGGATAGTGCTGTGAGGGTAAGGGACTCGGTGTGTGCCACAACAAGTTTTCCGTTGGTGCTGGCATTTCGTGCTGTCCGCCTTTCCCTTTGTTGGCCTTAATAACTGCCGGTTTCTGCGATCGATTCCACCGTTGGCGAATTTTACTACGTATGACCTTGGCTCTGCTGCGATCTGCACAATCTTTCCAGGTTCCCAGAGTCTGGTTCTTTTGTCCTGAACATGAACCTGTTGGCCGGTATGTAACTGTGTGTGTTGATGGCTATTCTTTCGGTCATACCACTTTTTTGTTTCTTCTTTGCTCTTCTCCAACTCTAGCTTTGTTTGTTCATCCCCTAGTTGTTGTTTCGACACTAGTGGGGTCCTCATGGGTCTTCCATTCAGTAGTTCTGCTGGGGATTTGATTTGAGCTGATAGCGGTGTGGCCCTGTACGCCATCATTGCTAGGTGGGTGTCTGTGTTCGTTTCTCGTGCTTTCAACAACAACTTTTTACAGACGCCCACCATCCTTTCTGCGAACCCGTTTGACTGGGGGTGGAGTGGTGACGAGGTAGTGTGCCTAAAGTTGTACGATTTGGCAAAATCTTCAAATTCTGCACTGGAATACTGGGGCCTATTGTCACTGAATACTGCCTCCGGGACACCTCGTTCTTCGAACAGGAGCTTCATTTGTCGGATTACTGCAGCTGATGTCGTCGAGTGGAGACGCCGTATGAAAGGGCTGCGGCTGTAATGGTCCCCCACCAGTAAAAATTCCTTATCTTCCATGGTAAAGATGTCGGTACTGACATACTGCCATGGGTAAGAAGGGGTCTCGTGCTGGAGTAGTGTTTCTGATGGGAGACTGGGTTGGTACTTCTGACATGTGGAGCAGTATCTAATTAGTTCCTCTATGTCTTTGTTGATACCGACCCAGAACACTGCTGTTCGGGCCAGTAAGCGGGTTTTCTCTATCCCTTGATGGGATGAATGTAGTTGTTGTAGGATGTCTGGTTGAAGTTAGCGAGGTATGATGATTTTGTTGCCTTTAAGGAGTACTCCATCTTGGAGGCCAATTTCGTCCCTATAATTCCAAAAAGCTTGTACGTGAGAGTGGCAGCAGGATCGATTTTCTGGCCATCCAGACATAACTGTGCTGGTGAGCTGTTTTAATACTGGGTCTTTGGGTGTTTCTGCCTTGATCTCTAGCAAGCGAGTTGGGGATGCGTTCAGGTGTGCGTTAAGTAGATGTATGTTGATGTCTACATCCCTGATTGGTTCCCCTGGGATTGGTGACACCCTGGACATGCAGTCGGCTATGGGAATGGATTTTCCTGGATTGTATTTAACTGTGAAATCATAGCCTTGGATTTTAAGTAACATTCTCGCTAACCTTGGTGGTGCATTAGCAAGATTCTGTAGGGCTATTGATTCTAGCGGTTTGTGATCAGTTATTATTGTCACTGCTTGGCCCCATACATAGTGATGGAACTTTTCCAGCCCAAAAACCACTGCTAGCATTTCGCGTTCTATGTTCGAGTACCTTGTCTCAGGCCCCGACAGGGTTTTGCTTGCTAGAGCGACCGGCATTCCATTTTGGATGAGGGCTGCACCCAGTCCAGCTGATGATGCATCAACCTGTATATTTATTGGCGCTTTTGGATCAAAATATTTAAGCACAATTGCTTTCCCTACTTCGTCTTTTATGCTGTTAAAAGCCATCTGTTCCTGTTCAGTCCAGATGAATTGAGTTTTTGTTGACAGAAGATCTCGGATTGGCTTGGTCAGCATTGCCAGTTGTGGCGAGAATTTGTTAATAATTTGCTAGCCCAAGAAAGCTTGCTAATTGTTTTTCGTCTTTTGGTGGTTTCATTTGGACGATCGCCTCTGTCTTCTTTGGGTCTGGTTTTATTCCATCCCTTGATATAATGTGGCCAAAAAAAGAGATTTCTTGCGTGCGGACCACTAATTTATCCGGGTTGAATTTGCAGTTCTTAGACCGAGCTCTTTCTAGGAGTTTGTTGAGTGCTATGTCATGATCGCTGCCATCCTCCTCAAATCCAACGATAACGGTGTCGTCCGATATTGAGAGGACATTTTTAATGTCCCCAAAGGTCTCAAACATGGCCCGCATAAATTCGTCTTGCGCACTCTTGACCCCCATTGGGAAGCGCTTAAACATATAGCGTCCCTCAGGAGTGATGAATGTTGTAAGTTCTCTTGATTTTTTGTCCAGCTTCATGTTCCAGTAGCCTGATTTCACATCCACTATTGAGAACCATTTTGCTCCATGAAGTCTGGAGATGATTTCCTCAAATGTTGGTGTAACAAAGTGTGGCCGCAACACTGCCCTGTTTAAGTCCTTAGGGTCCAGGCATAGTCTGACAGATCCATTGGCTTTTGTGACGCATACAAAAGAGTTGACCCAGGCTGTCGGTTTTGTTACAGGGGTTATTATATCTTGAGCTACAAGGGAGTCTAACTCTGCTTTGAATTTCTCTTTCAAGGCTATTGGTACCCGACGGGGTGGGTGTATTACTGGGGGTACTGACGGGTCAATCTTGATGCTGTACTCCCCTGGCAAGCAGCCAATGCCTTCGAATATGTCAGCAAATTCCTTGAGTATCCGTTCTCTTTCTTTCGTATCTCCTTCTGGTTTTGATTGTACTGCCGCGGGTAAAGTGGTGTGGTCTTGTTTTGGTATATTGGTCCCTATTGTAAAATTGAGGGTCACTAGTCCTAGTTTCCTAGATGTCTGGAGGCCAAGTAGCGCGGGTCCATCACTACTTACTACATGGAAGTTGGTACTTGTGAACTTGTCACCATATCTGACTCCTAGGTGACATACGCCCACTTGGTCGATTTGAACACCCCCAAAGGCTAATAGTCGGATAGGAGTGTCTTGAAGGTGTACATGCTTGAGTTTTTTTAAGTATTCCCAAGGGATAAGGTTGCTCATAGCGCCTGTGTCCACCTTTGCATTTATTTTTATTTGGGATCTGTTGTTCCCTATTCTTAATTCCGCATATGCCTCTCTAGCATCTGTTGCGATTTTGCTGATATGGTATGGAAATATGCCTCTTTTGGCAAGTCGTCGTCTTCTTCGTCGCTGTGTGCTGTTATGTTGTGAGCGTTTCTATATCTTGGGGGTTTTGCCGATCTTGGAGGTCTATCGTGCTTATTAATGGAGTCCTTTGTGTCTCTGGTGCGGCAAACAACTGCAAAATGCCCTGTCCTCCGGCACTTCCCACAGGTTTTTCCTTTTGCTGGGCATTCACCTCTGTAATGGCCTTTTCCACAGAAGTAACATTTATTATAGTACTCCTTCCCCGTCTTTATTGCGTGGGCATCTTCTGTTCTTTCCTCGGGGATCTTTGGTTCTCTATGTGTGTTTTGTATTGCCTCCACCTGCTTCAGTGTTGCCTCTTCTGTCTCTGCAGCATGTAGCGCTTCTGCGATGCTGAGATTCTTTCCTTCTTTGAGTAATGCCTTTTGTGTGGACTTTATGTTCAATCCAAAAATAAAAAGGTCGACCAGAAGGGTTTTCTCGACGGGGAGATCGTACTCGCACTGTTTTATTATTTGCCTTAGTCTCTTCAAGAATCCGTGGGCTGCTTCATCAGGTTGTTGCCGGCACTGTGGGAGCTGGTATCTCGCGACGCGGAAGTTTGACCTCGGCTCTATATATGCGCGAAATTTCTTGATGTAGTGTTCTACATTACACGCTTCACCTGCCTCAAATTCAAATGTGTCACTCAACTCTTGGCCTTCTATTCCCGACCATAGCAACAGATAATTCACTTTTACGTCTTCACTTGCATCTTTGAGAGGTCCGTTAAAGTGCAACATAACCTGTCGAGCGAATCTGTCGAAATCTTTTGGTAAATTGGCACTCTGCCAATCCATAGACGGGGGAGGTAATTGACAGGCCATTGTTGATAAAGTGAGTTAGTACACGTAGAAGAAATGGAAAAGAATACGTATTATTATTATTATTTTTTTTTCTTTGTTGTGTAACTTGAGTTATTAGCGTACGGTATTTGTATATACTTATTTTGTTGTTGTTGTTGTTGTTGGTTTAGAAAAATAACAATAACAATATGGATATGAATAGCGAATCGCCTACCTTCACAGGGTCTTGTTCTGGCGTTTTTCGACAGCGTTTCTCTGTTTGCTTGTTTTTTTTGGTTTTTTGGGGGTTTTTTTTTTGGTATTATGTCCGTGACTTTGTAGATTCACCTTACACCGTGACTTACTTGTTTTGAGTTCCTCTTTTACCGTCTCCACGTGTAGACTGCTGACCCGTTTCTTTTTTTTTTTGTTTATCTTCTCTATTTTTTTTCTCTGTTGTTGTTCGACTTTTCTACGATAACTGTAGATGTCTATAACTTATTTGCAACCACTTCTGACACCATGTTGTTATATCCGTATACATTGATTGATGTCGATTAGACGAAAATACAAGGAGGCTGAAGTGAAACACGTTTATTTACTTGGGTGTACAAACCGGAACTGCTGACGGTGAGCCCGAAACCGGAAGAGGGGATATGGGAAGGGAGTGGGAGGAGGGCTAGCTAGATTTCTATTGCTGATACTACAACATGGACTAAATCATATTTTACTCTATAATTAAAAAGTGAGAATTAGGAGGCTTACTGGACACAGGCTCGTGTATCTGGTCTATTTGTAAATGGGTTTATTGATATATTCTATTCTTCAAAGCTGTGTGGCGGGATGTACAGATATCAGCATGCTTCCCAAAAGAAGGGAACCATTACAAAATGTCTTCCATTTACCTGAACCTCTCTTATATTCCTCTTTCATGTAACACCTTAGCTTTCTTCTCCTTTTCTTAGCTGTGAGTTTCAGATCAGATTATGATACCAAAGTCTGAATGCGATGGACTAAATCATATTTGACTCTATAATTTAAAACCTTACACATCAGATGAATGGAGCAATGTACGGGTGTAGCATTGAAGACAAATGATTAATAAAACAACATTTAGTTTACATGAAATAATCAGTAATTAAATCTTGAATTATTATTTCATTATCTTTTATTATATTTAAAATAAACAGAACTATGAGCTCAGATATTCTTCAATATTTAATAACACATATCTCATTTGTATCCTTATGATTTTTGGTTTTACCATAGTTTTTAAAATTATCTTAGTTATTTAAATATATTGAAAACTCTTTTAAAGTGACTATAAAGTTCATTAATCTTAAAACTATTTAAAAATGGCATCTAAATGTTTAAAAAATCTGGTGTTTGAAATATCTTTTGTAGATTTCAGTTTAAGAAATGTTAAAAAATATTTTTGCTTCATGCAGAAATTCCATTTATTTTAAATGTTTCGTTTAAATAATCTTTTATATAATTTCAATTTTTTTCTTAATGATCACAAAGCACAAGCTAGAACCACTTGTTTTTTTAATAGAAAGTGTTTTGAAAATATTGCTCCTGGGCAAAGCCGAGTTTATATATATATATATATATATATATATATATATATATATTTGTACGTATACGTTCCGTCCTTTATAATCGGGACTCATCAGCATATAGATATGACTATTCACTACCAGTCATGCGATTCGAAACCACGGATTCCGAGTATTTTACATCTCAAATCACGTCGCCCTGAACTACTCGGCCATGCTAAACAGCGAGTAAACAGTGATAATTTGCAACAGTCTCATGATAAGCAGTGTACCACAGGGCCGGCGGGACAGTTATAAAAGTGTGTGGGGGTCTCCTAAAAAGTGGGGGGCCCGGTTAAACACATGCATATCAACTTAATTATTGATGACCGTAAAGTGGAGTGGCCCAAGTCAAAAAGTGAGGGGGATTGAGCCCCCCCCCCCGGTGCCGCCGTCCATGTACCAAGTGAACATCTATCGTTTCCTTCCCCTTTATACTAAGTGAGGTATTGCTGTGGGGCAGTCTTGTAAAGATAATGCTTACACGGTTAAAATTCAACGCATGCATAGGTAAGTCCACACAGACTTTTAAGGTGTTGTATGCTATTTCTATCTTTCAACGTGTAAGTTTTCCCAAAAAACATACAACTTATACTGCTACTGCTTCAACGCTTAAAATCAGAGCTCGCTTCTCTCGCTCCACATTTTCACAAATGAGCCGCACTGCTCCAACTCCTATACAAACGAGCGGCTCTTTTTCAGCGCTCCATAATGAAAATGTTCCTTCTTTCATAAACGTTCTATTTAGGTAATGAGTGATCGAAGGATAGGGGCGGGCGTCAAATAATCTCGTAAATATGGGTTTGCATGTCATTTTAACTGTGAGACCGTAAGATAATATTTTACAAAATCTCGCTAATAGTTTGAGAATTATAAGAAAAGATGTCGAACGAAGTATAGGAATGGACGTAAATTTTCGTTTCCTGAGGTATAAAATAGTAATCAATAAATCCCTGAAGTATTTTAAAACAATTTGAATATATTACATTAACAACCTATTTTGTCAGGAAAGGAAAATTGGACCCGATATATTTAGTTTATTTTTAAGTAAATAAAGTTTTACTTTTAAACATTATTAGTGATTATTATTTTAAAAGAAAACATTTCTCTGGGAGAGGAGAGACAACCAGGACAACATTAATCGTCGTGCTGTTGTTTAATATTTGTTTTACGAACGTAACTATATTGTATAATGTATATTATTATTTACAACAGAGAAACGCGCAACTACTTTCAACCAATCGATTAATCTTTTTTTTTTTCAATAGTTCAATTTGGAGCGATAAAACCCCAAGGAAGTTTAGTTTTTAAAGAATGAATAAAATAAAATATTTCTCATAAGTTGGCCAAAAATATCAATAAATTGTCAATAAACAATTCAGAGATCCATTTAATGTCTTAAAATTTCATACAAAATATCTGGCCTAGACCTTGAGAGTTGAAAAAATATCGGAAAAATTAACTCGAGTAAGTTTTTTTTTCCTAGGTCGGGCAAAAACATTTATTAAAATTAAAAATTTGAATAAAAAAGGTGAAAGCGCCTATATTTGAACTCTCTAAACAAACTGTTTACAATTTTAATATTCAATAATAGATTTTTTAAGATAAAGAAAGATATCTATGCTACTTTCGGTTCTAACAAGACAACTAATAAGTCAGCAAGTCTAATTACTTGCCTTTTTATATAAATATTTAAGATATTTTTTAATTTAATTAAGTTTAAACATAGGTTTAATTGTAGAATAGAGACCGCTGTTTTCTTTCGTTCACTTCGCTTGATATTCGCCCACATTTTGGATAACACTGATTGTTGGTCTTAATTATATTTTTGGTGCTGAAATAAAATTCTCATTTACTTTTTAAAGTGTTGACAATCTAACTTTAATTCCAGGTTTTAATCGCTGGCGGCCATATAGCTTTTTATTTATTTTACCTTGGACTAAAGATATTTTTACTTGGACTAAAGATATTTTTTATTGCTTTAACATTTTATTACACACAAAAAACAAACTTTGAACATTCTATTTACAAAAGCAAGTTTTAACGGAATTTAACGAATTTAAAAGCAAACATGAAAATGTTAAAACAGACTAGTCGTTAATTTAAGAATAACAAAATGTCGCCGAAAAGACGACGGGTAAAAATATTGCATAAAAGTTACATTTGATATATGCTAAAAAATAAATAAGACTTTTTTGTCAGGACCAAATGTACCATTTCACTTCGAAAATCGATTTTATCGAACATTTGGATGAATACCGAGTGAAATGGGTGAGAAAATCCAACGGGCTTTCTAGTATAATTGAACTTAAAATTCTTTATTTAAAAACACGAATTAAAAGAAAAATTGACTTATTTATTCAATCAGCAATAAACATCGTGTCATAAATACAAAAAAGTTCAAATCTATAAGAAAATAACTTCAAAGACATCTATGAACTCACTGGCGCATTTAAAGACATTTGTTGTCAAATTGTCTCCTGCCTTGTCGATGTAAAAATGTTATTTTCATGCGTAACTCTCTCGTTCTTTCTTCCTCTCTCTCCCTCCCTCTTCCTCTCTCTGTCTCATATACATTTACCAGAGATATAAATTTAAAAAATAACTCAGAGTAAACTCGGAGACTTTCTTTTCTTTTCTTTTTTATTTCTGAATAAAAAAACTAATGTTTTTAGAAAAAAATCAAATAATTTTGGAGCGAGGAGCACGGAGAGATAAAACCATTACTCTTTAGTCCCAAATAAAGTTGCTCCCGCTCCACTCCCGCTGAATATAAAATCAGCCTTCCTTTCCCTCGCTCCAGAAAAAAGGAACGTGCTCCTGGAGCGCGCTCCTTTTTGGAGGGCTCTATATAGCCATGTAGATAAATTCTTGTAAAGTATATAGAATACTTTGAAAATGTTCAAATAAGGGGGCGGAAAATAAGCCGCTCCTGAAATAGAACCTTTTAAAATGCTGTGCACGCAGATATTTTCGTGCATGCCAACTTGTTTTTGACTAACGTTTTTGTTTGTTTCGTCAAAAACATATTTTAAAGAGTTCATTTTCTTTTCAATTTCTTTTCTTTTTACAAACAGAAAGTTCGTTATATATTTTGTACAAATAACAGAAGGGGGAATATATTATTCAACGCAGCAAATAAAAGATAATAAATGTCCTTTTTAGAAGAAAAGAAACAAACGAAGAGAAAGTTCGTTTCGTAAGATAGCAGAATAACAAAGTTTCGCAAGGGTTTTGTTACGTTAGAGATTCTGCTCTAATATTTCGCAACGTAACAATTCGTATATATTTAACTTTGTTATAGAAAAAAACGTTTTAGTGTCCTTTTAAAATAATTCAACAGAGTTTGTCTTCTTCAATCGTTGTGCTGCCGTTCTGAGTAGTACAACAAAGCTTCGCAGGTTTTTTTTTTGTTTTTAAAGTTTCTACTCCGCAAAAATTCGCAAAACAAAACACGTAATATTTTACCTTGTTTACACGAAGTAGTTTTATTGTGAAAATATTTTATAGTTCAGCGTTGGCCACGTACACGCACATAAATACATATTCATCAGTATCATTTGTGTCCGAGATCTTTGCCTCAGTTTGCTTGTTGTTACAATAAAACTATTTTTGCCAAGCTAATTGCCTTATATTATTTAGAATGAATGCATTATTTTCCATTTCTAAAAGAAGTTTCTTTATTTCATTAAAAATTGTGACTGACCGACAAACAGACACACGCACACAGAAAATGTCCATAATAATGAATGGATACGTTTTTATTACGAATTTAAATATCTTAATGAATACATTTTCCCCTATTTTTATACTAATGTAGTTGTACATTAAAAACATTTAAGGTGGTTTAATTTCTAACACATAGCAAATTGTATATTCTTGTACAAGAAATTTATTAATAGAAATTGTACTGGATCAATAATCATCTGTGTTTTTTAATGATGATCTAATAATTTTTTTTCTCGAAAAAACACATTGATCTCTCCCTCTTGTCTCACACAACTATGTCAGGTTTACCAGCTGCATTTTCAAAGTATGTAGCTGTTAAGAGGGTATAGTCATATTGGGTGATGTATGACTTATTTGCCACACTTCTTTTTGGCATATTTTCCAAGGACTTGATGCTACATCGGAGGCACACCTTTGATGGATGGTCCAGTGGAAATGTATACACATTCTTTTATTTTGCAGTAGTGGCCTTAATCAGAACCTTGCAACAGGAGGTTAGATGCCTTAAACTTTTAAGTTTTGACAAGTGGCAAAACTATCACTTGTTATCATTTGTGTTTGGGACTGACACTTGATCTCTATATGAGATACATAGATATTTCAATATTCCATTAAAGATCCCGTTTACTTCTAAACATTGAGTATGTCAAAAACTTATAACATTATTTTTTGTGTGGTATCTTGGTATTACCGGATTCCAGGACAAGGATTCAGCTAATTAACTTAGCGAGATAGGGGTTTCTCACTTTTTATATCATTTTAATTTAGTTTATATAAAGAGATCAAGCGGACCCCTCTTGAAGCTAACACGTTATTTCTCTGTGAGTAAAATTTATATCCGAGGCCTGTCTTAACGATAGATGTTGTTCTCTGTGTGTATTCGCATATGAATTTTTAGATGGGCGAAGTTGCACACAATTTGCAATATGGTTTCTCACTTTTTTTTTCATTTTAATTTAGTTTATCTAAAGAGATCAAGGAGCCTACTCTTGAGGCTAACACTTGATTTCCCTGTGTGTATTCTTATGTGACTTTTCAGACTGGCACTACCACAACTTTACAAGAAAAGGGTCCTTCACCTGTGTATTCGCATGTGCTTTTTAAAACTGGCACGGTGTGAAAATGCAGTTCCACAAACTTTGCAAGAATAGGGTTTTTCATTTTTTTTTTTTTATTCTTCTTTTCATTCATTTGCTGGGGACGGGGCATTCTTCCAAATGCCATACGATCACCCGCTATTTACAGACTCCAACCGAGAGCTCTTTTCAGGATTCTGGCCGTTCCCTTGAGTGCAGTTGTCTGGATTTCTCTTGCACTTGGTTCACCAGGTATACTTGCTAAATACTTTTTCAAGTTCTTCTTCATGAGTCCAGTGGCTCCTATGATAACTGGAATGATAGAGATCTCTTTGAGGTTCCAGTTTCTTTTCATATCATACATTAGACCCTGATATTTTGTTATTTTCTCCCTTTCAGCTCTATTTAGGCCCCCATCATTAGGGACACTGACCTCAACCAAAGTTGCCACTCTCTCTCTCTCTTGTTCCATATTACAATGTCAGGTTTGACAGCTGCGTTTTCCAGATAGGTAGCTGTGGGGATTTCATGGTCATAATGGATGGTGTATGTCTCATTCCCCACAGTTCTCTCAGGTAGATGTTCCCAGTGCCTGCTGCTACATCTGATATTCAGTTTCTTACAGATGGTCCAGTGGAGGTACCTGCACACTCCATTATGTCGTGTTGTATAGGAGCCATCTGCCAACATGATTTTGCAACTCGATATCAGGTGGCTCACACTCTCCACTTCAGTGTGGCAAAACCTGCACTTGTTGTCCTGACTGAGACCAGCCATCTTTTTAAACGCATTTGTCATCAGGCCCTGGTCTTGTGCGGCCATTATAAGCCTCTCCTGGTCGTAGTGGAGGGCTCCCCTTCTTAGCCAGTCCAAGGACCCTTCCTTATCAATATAGTCCTTGGATAGTTCATCGAGGAAGTATGTGGCACGTTTCTGTTCTGACCACTCATCAATGCACCTGTTCTTAAAAGTCTGGGTGTATCTCTTGCGGCTCTTTTGGGCTATCTCTGTGGCAGGATTGCTTTGTGTTTCTGCCTCATCTATATGACAGCCTTGTCCAAAATGCTTGGCCAACTTTGTGATGGAATTTGTTTTGCTGGCTCTTGAATCTTGGTGTTCACGTACCATTGCTAGGCTGGGGTTTAAGGAGCTTCTGAGGTACTGGCCAATGCTGACAATAGTGGCTCTGTGCTGGTGGTTTATCTCTGATAGACCCAATCCTCCCTCTCTTCTGGGCAAGTACAGTCTTGGCAGACACTGATTTCTATAGATGACCCTATGGAGGGTTAACATTTTTCGAGTCTTTACATCTAGCCTGTTGATGGTTTGTTGAGGCCAATCAATGATGCCAAAGCTGTACGTAATTACTGGCATTGCAAGTTGGTTAATGGCAGTTATTTTATTTTTGTTTGTAAGCTGTGTTTTGCAGATCTTTCTGACACGGCGTACATACTCTCTGCCAATTTTCTCTCTCATCCTGGCATGTTGGATGGTGTCATTTTCCTCAATGCCAAGGTATTTATAGGACTCCTGCTCTTCGAGATCTCGTATCTCATTTTCCTCATCTAGCTGTAGATTGTCTGTCTGAATCTTTTTCCCAGCCCTGAGGGAGCACTTGGCGCATTTATCCAAGCCAAATTTCATTCCAATGTCTTTGGAAAAGGTGTGTACAACCTGCAGGAGCTGCTGCAATTCAGTGTCAGAGCTTGCATACAGCTTAAGATCATCCATGAAGAGAAGGTGGTTGATTTTCTTGGATGGATCTCTCTGGCGTCCCTGGCCCAGGTTGTAGGCCTCTCCCCTGTTGTTGAGAAGCTTACTAAGTGGGTCTATTGCCATGCAGAAGAGCAACGGGGATAGGCTGTCACCTTGGAAGATACCCCTTCTGATATTAATGTTAGGGATGGTAATCTTTCCATGGCTGTGGCTTAGTGAGATGTTGGTTTGCCACATTTTTATGTGGGCTGTCATTGTTTTTTTAATTATTGGACTGATATTATACAGGTCAAGGCACTGTAGTAGCCATGAGTGGGGCACGCTGTCATAGGCCTTCTGGTAATCAATCCATGCCATGCTCAGGTTTCTATGCCGCTTCCTACAATCCTCTAAAATTGTTTTGTCAATCAATAACTGGTCCTTGGTACCAAAGCATCGTCTCCTACAGCCAGCTTGTTGATCTTCTAGGTAGTTCCCAGAGGAGAGATGGTCGTAGATGCTATCGGCTACCAGGCCAGTAAAGAGCTTGTAGGTGGTACTGAGACAGCATATGGGTCTGTATTTATTTGGGTATTGTGTCTCTTTTGTTTTGGGTATGAGGCTTGTGTCTCCCTTAGTGAGCCATGGTGGTGTTGCCTCTTCACCCCTCAGTAGTCTGTTGAAGCATTTACTGTAGTGGCCATGGAGTGCAGTCAACTGCTTTAACCAAAAATTGGAGACATTGTCAATGCCAGGTTTCTTGTGGTTAGCAAACAGAGCTAGTTTTTTTTTAGTCGCTTCTGTTGTAATCACTGGCTCCGGCATTGTGGGCTTGGTCTCATTTATCCTCTGTATGTCTCCAATCCACTGGGCCTCTTGGTTGTATACTCCCTCACACTCAAACAGGGGTCGCCAGTAGTTCTCAAGGTCTTGTTCTTCAGGTGGTTTTTCTACAGTAATGGTATCCCTTATGAGAGTTCTATAGAACACTCTAGGGTTTGCTTCAAACTGTTTGTTCTGGGACTGGGCCTTCTTCTTATTTTCCTCGGTTTTTATTTTTTTTGCAAGTGCTGGTATCTTGCCTTCCAGCTCCCTGACAACGTTGTTTAGTTCCTCACTGCTGGTGGTGTGGTACTTTGCATGGAGTCTGCTGATGGTGTTTTTCAGTCTCCCTTCTGTTGTGGGAGCTGCGAGGAACTGTTTTATTTGGCTCATTTCTTTCCGATGGAGGTTTAATTCTTTTTGCAGCTTGAGCTTCCATTCAGGTGTAGTTTTGGAAGCTCTGGGATTAAATCGCTTTTTAACGTTCTTTTGAGGGAATGTTATCCTATCGATATAAAGCCCAGCTGCATATGTGATCTGGTTGAGTTCCGTGAGCGACACTGCATCTGGTACCAGTCTCTGCAGTGCAGTGTTGACTTTAGTGATGAGAGCTTTGGTGGTTCTGTAGGGTTTTATTTTTGACAGTTGTGGTCGGTTCTCTAGTCCCATGGACTTGACCTCCTCAATGGTGTTACTGAGGTTCTCCTCAACTGCCAATTGTTCCTCATCTGGCTCAAAGGGTGGAGATGGTGGTGGTGGAGGTGGGCTTAGTGCTGGGGATAATGCAGGTGGAGTATTTAGTGCAGAGTTTTGTGGTGTGAGAGTTTCCGTAGGCTTTTGTTTGGCTTTGGGATTTTGTTTAGGGTGTGTTTTTGAATAGTTATGTGGGTGTGCTGGTATTGGGAGGTGTGTTTGTGTTGGGACTGTTGTTGGGGATATTGTTAATCTATCTGTAGCTTGCAGATGTAGAGGGTCTATTCTAGGGGGCAGTTCTGGAGTGTCACCATCTGCCGATCTTACTTCCCTAGATATATTTGGGTTTTGTATTTTTTTGTTACTGGTGGGAACTGTTATAGGGTTATGAAGGGGGCTGATGTTATTTGTTATAAGTGCTGCTACATCCAGTCCCATCTGTATGTATTCGCATGTGCTTTTTCAAATTTGTATTGCTTGAAAATGCAGTTCCACAAATTTTGCAAGAATATGGTTTTTCACCTGTGTGTATTCGTATGTGCCGTTTCAAATTTGCATTGTGTGAAAAGGCAGTTCCACAAACTTTGCAAGAATAGGGTTTTTCACCTGTGTGTATTCGCATGTGCTGTTTCAAACTTGTAACGTGTGAAAATGCAGTACCACAAACTTTGCAAGAATAGGGTTTTTCACCTGTGTGTATTCGCATGTGCCGTTTCAAAATTGCATTGTGTGAAAATGCAGTACAACAAACTTCACAAGAATAGGATTTCTCACTGCTGTGTATTCGCATGTGACTTTTCAGATTAGAATGCTGTGAAAATGCAGTTCCACAAACTTTGCAAGAATAGGGTTTCTCACCTGTGTGTATTCGCATGTGAGATTTAAGATTGCCACGCCGTGAAAATGCAGTTCCACAAACTTTGCAAGAATAGGGTTTTTCATCTGTGTGTATTCTCATGTGAGATTTAAGATTGCCTCTCTCTGAAAATGCAGTTCCACAAATTTTGCAAGAATAGGGTATTTCACCTGTGTGTATTCGCATGTGCATTTTCCACCTAGAACTGCGTGAAAATTCACTTCTACAAACTTCACAAGAATATGGTTTCTCACCTGTGTGTATTCGCATGTGAGTTTTAAGATGACAATTCTGTGAAAATGCAGTTCCACAAACTTTGCAAGAATAGGGTTTTTCACCTGTGTGTATTCGCATGTGCCGTTTCAAACTTGTATTTTGTGAAAATCCAGTACCACAAACCTTACAATAATTGAGTTTCTCATCTATGTGTATTCGCATGTGAGTTTTAAGATGGCAATGCTGTGAAAATGCAGTTCCACAAATTTTGCAAGAATATGGTTTTTCACCTGTGTGTATTCGCATGTGCCGTTTGAAACTTGTATTTTGTGAAAATTCAGTACCACAAACCTTACAAAAAAATGGTTTCTCATCTGTGTGTATTCGCATGTGTGCTGTCAGATTGGCATGCTGTGAAAATGCAGTACCACAAACTTTGCAAGAATAGGGTTTTTCGCCTGTGTGTATTCGCATGTGCCGTTTGAAACTTGTATTTTGTGAAAATTCAGTACCACAAACCTTGCAAGAATATGGTTTCTCACCTGTGTGTATTCGCATGTGTGCTGTCAGATGGGCACGCCGTGAAAATGCAATTCCACAAACTGTGCAACAGTATCTTTTCTCATTTTTGTTCATTTTACTTTAGTGTAAAGTCTCCGAAAAAAAAGTGGCCTCCTCTAGGACTAACACTAGATCGCTATATGAGATACATAGATATCTGAGTGTTCGTACTTAAGACACCATCTCACTGGTGTGTATTCACATGTGAATTCTTAGATTGAAACTATGTGAACATACACATTCAGAAACGTTACAATGGAACGGTTTTCACCTTTGTGTATTTACATGTGATTTTTCAGACGAGGACTCTGAACATACAAATCAACAAAATATTCAATAATATTATTTGACACATGCGAGTCTTTTTTACTTCTTTTGAATATAGAACTCACTGAGAATTCAGTTTTATGTAGTGGACAAGTATATGCATTCACCATTCTTTTGTATTTTTCCTTTCAGACATCAAGATTGATGAGTCTCATATGCATTAAATGAGTTAATATTGATATTTTCTACAAAATTTGCTGGAGATTAAGCATCCTATAAGATACAAGATATTCACCCGCTCTGTGTGTACTCTCATGTCTTGTCAAAGAACACCATGGAAAAAATATTGGTTTGCAAAATTTGAGAAGATAAAGGATTTCTTTCCAAACTGCCTGTACATTGTTTCTTAAACAGGAATTCTTTTAAATTAATGATAAACGTACATACAGAAACATAAGATGACGGTTATTTATTGATGCAGACTTTTCGTAATTCTTGTGGAACTGAAAACAACCATCTTTTTCTATAATAAGTTCAATCTGTAAATAAAGAAAATATGTTATCAAAACATTTTTACATACTTTATATTTTCATGCAATCAATTTTAACAAACGAAATATTTTGTCGTTCATTTTCAATGATAAATAATAAATATACTAAAATTCTGGCTTGAAAACTAACTGTTTTTATCCTAGACATGGAAAATTCTAAACCAACTTTCCTTGTTTTAAAATCTGAAATAGTCACTAAAAATCTTTCTTAACATCTTTGTCAAAAGACTATAGATTTCCAACAATAAAAGACTTTAAAATAACAAGCGCCACACCACAATAGTTGAAACATAAAGGATACAATTCTATATTTATTCATAAAAGAAAAAAAAGACAAAATGAGGAATGGTGATGGTTATATTACATGATGCTCAAAGCCCATAAAAAAGCTGTTCGATTTTCTCTAATATACATTTTCATCTAAAATAAATTTAAGTTTTTGATTCAGCCCCGAGAAAGAGTGGGTAATTTAGTGAAATGAAACCCCCTATTGAGAGTCGGCCTATTATCTATTCTCAAAGTAATCAGATTCGCTCAGCATCGTCTAAACCAAGAGTAGAAATCAACTTTTGAAAAAGATGTTTTCAAACATTGTATTGTAAACACTATCAGAGTCCCAGCATTTTTATCTAGTAGAGATTTCTGTCCTCTCGATTTTGTAAACCATTGCCTTTTTCGAAATCTCAATGTAATTAAACATTTGATGACTTTTAAATTGTAGAAATATTAATTCCTCAGTGACAACGGTTAGGGTGAGGGTTTTTCAAAAGATAAGTACATTTTGAATAGTTTTTTATTCACAGAAATTTTGTTCATTCCAAGCCATGCATGCTCCCATTTCCAAATCAAAAATTGAGATATTTTAATTTATTTCAATCACAAAAACTTTATTCAAAACCATTACAGATTATTGTTGGTATTTCATGGTGTTTTGTTTATTGATATTTTTATCTGAGACAAAATATGGATTCAGGAACGGATAACAACTTTAAAAAACTTTTTATCATTTCAATTTGCATCAAAAATCGACCATTGAACACATGAACAACTGTAAGCTGGTACTCAGAAATAGGGCTTCCGATACCTCTCGCACACAAATGGCCAGAATAAAGATGGTTACCGCTAATGTGTTCAAATGATGCATGTTGCACACTATACTATTGGAAGAGTTCACAACCCTAACGAATCTATATACGGTCTTATCTAGAACCGACGAGTAACACAACACTTAATCTCTAGAGTACTTTGTCATATTATCTAACGGACTATCGATGATAATTCAAGAAGGCCAAGAGCTCCCAAACTGCACAATAGAAATAACTGTACAAGATATAAAAAATTCACACTCACATCATACGGTCTTCTCGTCAGCTTATTGTGCGCTGATAAGGAATGTGGAGAACATGTGCCAGAAACGAGATATGTTATCTAAAAAAGTATCAAAATATAATCATATTGAAAGAAAAATCCCACATTATAACAATAAATGGCACAACGAGAGTCCCAAAAAGACGGCCTGGTAATTTGGACAGAAGTAACTGAAGGGTAAATATTTTATTAAATACCAGAAGGGTGACCATTTAGGAATACCATGTACTATATATGTATACAGGTGTGGCGTTCATATACATATCCAGCCATTAGAAAAAACCATGGCAAATGCATAGCATCACATCTGAAGCTTGGAATTTGTCAACATTTATCCTACGCCTACTAGTATAGGATGACTTAAGTCAAGTCAATAAACATTCCCATGGGTCGTCAAGAAGACATAATGTTAAACTGCAGAAGCTCTATTTGCTTATATCATCTTTTCTAAAAATTAGATTTTTAGGTGTGTTTCTGTAAGCATGTATCTTTATCTCTCTTCTACTTTTTCTCTCTTTCTTTTTCTGTGTTTTTATCAGTTTGATCACTACTTTGTTTCATTAAGACTTTACAAAAACTCGGCCTGAACAGCCAGTAAAAATCCACATACGAGCAAGACCTTCAATTAAGCCCAATCAAATGAGACAGAGTCGTGTTCATGGCGCTCACAGGCAAGAAATGACTATTCCTGGTTTGTCTCACAAAAAATGATTCTACAAATCTCAGCCTGAACAGCCAGTCAAAATCCGCTTATTTTAGCCTATGAAGGAAGCTTTATACTGCTTAAAAATAATCAATATAATAGAGAGTAAAATACTCATACAAAAACAACTAGGAATAGAAGTACCAGAGTAACTCCTTCCAGCACATATGGACGTTAATGACATGCTGGCAAATACCAGTCAATTTCTTTTCGTGCCAGTCTATATACAAGTATTTACCAAACAGAAGAACAATAGAAAACTTGCAACATAACAGTACCTTAGGGAACTTTGATGCCACTGCTGAACAGTAAATTCCTATTCCAAAAACTTTGGAGAATATTCAAAAAAACTTTGACGAATATTTTCAAGCTTCAAGAAAAACACTATATAATATATTAAGATAGATATACAAGATGCGAATGTCATAGACGCATGTGGTACATACAAAACTAGTTCTGCACAGTGTTTCAGAAGCAATATCGTCGGTTCGATTCTGAGGAGTATATGTTCCTGGAAATATAAGTATTAGAAAGTGCACAGTCAGTGTACTACTCCCACCATACTAGTGGACAGTAGTGATGGCTATTACCGCATCTGCCATCATAGCTTAGTTAGATCCTTATTGACACATAACATGCCCATCAAAGATATAGACATGTCTCTGGCAATGATGTTATGCATGCTACAGTACAATTTCCCAGTCCCCAAAGGCAAATACTGAATTAACAAAAGGAAGAACATAAAATCAATCAGTATAGGGCATAGCGATGGCCAAATGACACCTGAAACAAAAGGTGACACAATGAAGTAGCGCACTTTGTTGACTAAGATTTTTTTATCTGTTCAGATACAGTAGCAAGTCAGCCCAAACACATGTCGTTGGGAAAATCTATAAAATTCTCAATGGTAGACATTCGTTACTATCTGACATCTGTTGCAGTTCTCATACACATGTTGTTGGAAAAATTTAGTAAACAGACTAAACATGCTAATATCGCCTAGAGAAAATAAAAATGGAAGACTTGGAACAGAAGGAAATTCCCACACTGATGAAGGTTGATGAATAACAATATCAAACAAATCAGCCACAACCAAATCAAGGATATCACAAACACCCAGAAAGATTTCTCCACGGATGCAAGTACACAAGAATGTCCTTGCAAGTGACCACAAGCCAAACATCTTGTTGCCCCAAGACAAATAAAAAAGTAGGGTAATATGTCAAACGTATTATATGATAATATAGTCTTTGATGCAACTTTGGCCAGTCCACACATGATTGAACTAACGCATCTGTAGGTAATATTCACATGTAGATAAATGAGGCATATGTTGCAAACATCACTGACATTTTACTATTTTCCAAACAAAAACTGGTACCATACTCTCTCCAGCGAGCATCAACACATGATTTAAAACTTCACCCAGGGAAAGGGGTTTGTTCCACTCTGTCCACATGTATCGATTAACAGGTTATACATGTAAAAGACATCTTCATGACAGTATATTTCGCTGGAAGATGTCGCTCCTCCCATATATGGTGCCGGCTATTCCCAAATGGGTACCCAACTGCTTCTATAGTAATTGCTATACTCAAATGGGCACCCAACTGCTTCTGGCCAGGCTCAACGCCACTTAACTTTGGTGATCGAACAAGAATAAGTGTGTTAACATGATCATACTGTATTTAAATTCCAAAGTTATTTGTGCTTAAATTAGCGCTCTTTTAGTAAACATAACAAAAACACTAAAGAAAGTTCCACTATTTTAGAAGAAAACCGATTGAAAAACACTGTTCAATTTATGTGTGGAGATCATGGGATTATCTGTCCTATTTCACTTGGTGTTAGCAAAAAAATTGTATTAAAATAAAATTCAAAGTCTACCAAATTTGTGATGGTCAAAATATTTTTACTTTTAAAAAATATCAGATGTTGCATTGAAGATAATAATGTAGTTATGGCGGACGTATGTGACGTCACACATTTCGATCGGTGTTACAGCAAAATAAGCCCCTATTATATTTTTGCCCAGTTCCATTTTGACGATTTTTTAATTTGCAGTTTAACTTTCAAAATTTCATTTAATTTTATTATTTGTTGATGATATTAAACAATTTGTTGAAAAGAATCATTTTCAAAAACCACCAGAAGGCAAACGACAATACGTCATTATTATGATGTTTAATTTGTTATACAAATGATAAAATTGAAAATTTTGTAATATATTTCCATTCGATTGATTTATTGTTTGTTAAATTGTAAAAAAAATCATAATTAATAAGTAAACAATTTGTTGAAAATAAATTATTATTTGAAAAAAAAAAAAAAAACGGGCAAAAATATAATGGGGATTATTTTTGCTGTAACACAGGTCGAAATTTGTAACAGTTATCGTCTTGAATATAACCATTGTATCATACCTTAAAAGCAAACATTTTCACTGAAAAAGTAAACTATGGGTATTAATTTCACACATAAAATCTCTCGTTAGGAAATTTTTGTCTGGAAATCTTTTGTAACCTACGCATAATAATAATATATTCTTTGTTACAAATCATAGAAATATAACTTATTGCAAACAAAACAATGTTTGGGCAACTTTTTATTATCACACCCGTCTTAGTTTTTAATCCCTAAAAAGATTCAGATTATATTTGTGTCGGGGGGGGGGGGGTTACATGTAAACAGCCTGAAGAAATATATTCAGAATGTAAGTAATTTTTTTTTAATATTTTAGATTTTAGAGTGAGAGATCACTTTTCTGATATGAATAAAACATAAAATGAGCACTCAATTCCTGGCCAGTTGGCGGTAAATCGAGACATATAACCGATTGGGTTTTCAATTTTAGGTCAATAAAATTGGGAAATGGGCATTATTTTTACTTATTTAATTTAGACCTTTTTCTATTTTTAATATATATCGGGTTCGTATTTTTCTAAATAAGCTACTACTTGCCAATAAAAAAAATCAATGACGATAATAAAACTTATCGTCTTTGGCTAAGTAAAGTGACAATAACAACTCCAGAGAAAAATCTTACAATCCACACTTAGTTTTTAGGGGCCAATAATTTATTTAACGAAAAGAGTTTATAAAGACATTAAATACATAAAAACAATTTGTGAAAAGATTTAAAAAATAATGAAACAAATTATGATTATCATAGCATATTTTTTGTTTTCTTTCAAACATCTAAATTATTAATAAAATGTATTATTATCATAGCATAATTACTAAAAGTATAATGCGAAGGAACACTTTTCACAGGCTTTTCATTTCCCTTCAAACAGTTAATTGTATCTGAATATTTACTTCAACTATAACCGAAGTTTTACATGCTTCACTATTAATAAGTTTATGATTTTCGGCATCGTCTTTTGTTTTGTATGTTTAAACCGAATATGATTATAGAAAAGTCTCAAATGAATATGAATAAAAAAACACATTTTGTTTTCATTTTTAGAAAATTCATAGCATACCTTTTAGAAAATCTTAAAACAAAGAAATGTAAGTAATACTTACGTTTTCATAAGCTGCTTTAAAGAATCGACAATAATCTTTCGAAAATAAAATGATCTGTTAGTGTTCTTGTTAAAACGGGTGTATCAAAATGGCGACCGGAAATGAAGGTTCGCAGAAAATTTAAATAGACATTAACCAAAGCGATTTCGCAATTGTGTGGATCTCTTTGATTACAGAGGAAAATATTAATCAATCAATTAAATTTTTGTTACTTGTGCACTTGAGGAAACAACTGTATTTATTTGTTTTCAATTTTGAAGAGTTACATTTTAAACAGCAGCGATAATCCACATTCAAGACAGGGCAAACAGATAATCAACCGGAAGTAACGAAACGAACAATAGATTAAAACATTTTAATAAATTTATTTATTTAATTTAAAAAAAACTGTAATAGTTTGTTTTTTTTCATAATTTACTGTGTTTTTTTTTAATTTAAAATGTTCAGTGATTTTTTAACATCGTAATAAAATAGTTAGAATTTAATATGTTATAAATTTAATTTAGGGTCTTTCAAATATATCTTAAAACATATCCTCTGCTGTTATAACTTCTTCAACTGTTTGTTCAAAACAATAAAATAAAATACAAATAAATTATTTAAAAAATAGATCCGGTATTCTGTTAATTATTTTTTTATTACGAAATAAAAGTAATACATTCGTTAGACAAGTCTAAAATAAATAATTATTGTGGAGAAAGTTGTTTTTTTTAATCATTTCTGGCCATCAATATAAGAGAAACGGCGTTATTTGCTGCTGAGTGAAAACGAAAGTATGAAAGTCACAAATCGCCCTTAATAAAACATATCTTCTGCTGTTATAACTTCTTCAACTATTTTATCGATAACTATTGACTAAAATGGTTATATATGGACGTAATATAGCGGATTATCACGAATGAATTTGATAAAAATTTGGAGAGGAAATAGCACGGTACAAATGGCATAGGTAAAAATGGCACGGTAACAATGACAGATAAAAATGGCACGGAAACAATGGCATAGATAAAAATATCACGTTAACAATGGCATAGATAAAAATGGCACGTAAACAATGGCATAGATAAAAATATCACGTTAACAATGGCATAGATAAAAATGGCACGTAAACAATGGCATAGATAAAAATGGCACGTAAATAATGGCATAGATAAAAATGGCACGTAAATAATGGCATAGATAAAAATGGCAATGTAAGAATGGCATGGATAAAAATGGCACGGAAACAATGTCATAGATAAAAATGGCACGTTTACAATGGCATAGGTAAAAATGACATTGTTACAATGGCATAGGTAAAATGGCACGTTAACAATGACATAGGTGAAAATGGCACGTTAACAATTCCGTAGGTAAAAGTGGCACGGTAACAATGGCATAGGTAAACATGGCGTAATTGGATTAATAGGGAAAATAGCACAAAGGAAAAAGATAGATGAAATCGTACAATGAGTTTATCAAATTCTTTGATAAAATATGTAAAGGGAAAACATTAAGAGGTTTATCAAATTAAAACGAAAATTATATCTACAATCAAAAGTAAATGAAGACATACAGTCTCCTCCCCCCCCCCCTTCGTGAAAAAACGAGATTCTACTTCATTTAGGCAGGTACGTGTGAACACCTTGAAAACGTTTGGTGAAAAATAATTTATATTAAATGAAATTAATTTCTCATATAAATTTAATGTAACATGATCACACATTTCCTTTTTAAGTGCATATAACCAGAAATTAGGCGTGAGGGTCTTAAAGAAAATATGTTGTGTGTTTTAATGAGTGCTTATAAAATCAACCATCATTCAGCCTTACCACTAACCATAGGTCCGGATGAAAACGGCGCATTAACTCTCCTATAACCCTCCCACTAATCCAAAGTCCTAGTGTCAACAGTTCTCATCATCCCCCTCCATAAAAAACTCCCTGTTTATATCCAAGAACTAAACCAAACGAGGAAAAGTTTCAAACTTGATAACAGACTTTTTAAATGAAACATTTACAATAAATGGAATTTCTACATGAAGCTTAAATAAGTGTTAACATTTCTTCTAAAACTGAAATTGACAAGAGATATTTCAAACACTCAATTACTTAAACATTTAGATGCTAATTTTAAATAGTATTGAGAGTTGTTGTATAGTTGTTTTCGAATGAACTCTGGAGTCACTTTAAAAGATGTACAATTGTCAATTTATTTAAATAACTGAGATAATTGTAAAAACTATGGTAAAATAAATATTAATAAAGACACAAATGAGATGCGTTTAATAAAATATTGAAGAATATCTGAGCTTAAAATTCTTTTGATTTTAAATATTATGAAAGAAAATGAAACAATAATTAAAAATTTGATTAGTGATTATTTTATAAAAACTAAATGTTTTTTAATTAATCATTTGTCCTGAATGCTAAACTCCTCTATTGTACCATTTATTCTCTTACAATTAGTGCCCATTTAACATGCTTCACACCGACATTGCACCATTCATTCTCTTACACATCTGATGTTTAAGACATCACAATTAGACAGTGTAATATGATTTAGTACATACTATATAGTACTTGGTAGCAGGATCTGATCAGAAATCAACAGGGAGGATTGTAAAATGTTCAATCATTTTACATGCTTCACACCAACTTTGCACCATTCATTCTCTTACACATCTGATGTTTAAGACATCACAATTAGACAGTGTAATATGATTTAGTACATACTATATAGTACTTGTTAGCAGGATGTGATCAGAAATCAACAGGGAGGATTGTAAAATGTTCAATCATTTTACATGCTTCACACCAACTTTGCACCATTCATTCTCTTACACATCTGATGTTTAAGACATCACAATTAGACAGTGTAATATGATTTAGTACATACTATATAGTACTTGTTTGCAGGATGTGATCAGAAATCAACAGGGAGGATTGTAAAATGTTCAATCATTTTACATGCTTCACACCGACATTGCACCATTCATTCTCTTACACATCTGATGTTTAAGACATCACAATTAGACGGTGTAATATGATTTAGTACATACTATATAGTACTTGTTTGCAGGATGTGATCAGAAATCAACAGGGAGGATTGTAAAATGTTCAATCATTTTACATGCTTCACACCGACATTGCACCATTCATTCTCTTACACATCTGATGTTTAAGACATTACAATTAGACGGTGTAATATGATTTAGTACATACTATATAGTACTTGTTAGCAGGATCTGATCAGAAATCAACAGGGAGGATTGTAAAATGTTCAATCATTTTACATGCTTCACACCAACTTTGCACCATTCATTCGCTTACACATCTGATGTGTAAGGCATAACAATTAGGCAATGTAATATGATTTAGCATTCAGGAATTCCTAGCAGGATCTTATCACGGAGGACATGAGAAGAATTATAAACGCCATCTCAGGTTGTGACATTAAAGAGGAATATAAGAGAGGTTAACGTAAATCGAAGAAATCAGCAAAAAAATCTCCAGAATTGAGTTTGATGTAAGATTGCATAGAACCAACGGATTTAAATAAATTTGATTTTGACCATCAAATTTTTAAAATAGCTGTAACAATCTATTATATAAACAGCAGTTGTCCGTGTGTATGTTTGTGTGTGTGTCTAGCATAAATTTGGAAAGTACACAGACAAAAGAGCTGATATATTTATTATAAGAATTGTCTCGGACAGAATCGAGGCACATTTTTGTAATATTCACAGGAACAGAATTATCAGGGGCAACATGTAGAGCGATTTTGAATGTTATTATGTAGTATCGTTACTTTACCGAACCTTGAGAAATGCTAATCGTCCATCCACTTTAAAGAATATTTAGTGTTCCTATAGCCTCTGTGGTACCAGTCTTCAAAAATTCTGGAGACAGAACTGATCCTCAAAACTACCGCCAAATCAGTCTGCTCCTGATCTTTGCTAAAATCTTTGCATCATTAATCAATCTAGCGATAATCCGGCACCTAGTTAATGCTAAACTCCTTTCTGATCATCAGTACGGATTTAGACAAGCACGATCTACTGCGGATATCCTAACGGTCATCTCTTGATGCATATATCATACACTGGAGAGGGCAGATAGAGCTAGGGCGGTAGCACTTCATATATCCACAGCTTTTGACAAGGTCTGACATGAAGGGCTTCTCATAAAAATTCACTTATATGGATTTACTAGACAAATATTTAATATAATTAGATCCTTCCTACCCAAAAGAAAGATCCAGGTTGTCCTCGACAGCCGTTCATCTAAGCAACATGACATAAATGCTGGTGTACCCCCACGGATCCAACCTTGCACTTCTACTGTTTCTGATTTTCATAAACGACCTTCCTGATGTAATTGAGACTAGATATATAGATAGGTATATTTGCTGATGACACAACGCTCTACTACCGCCATGTACGCAAAACGGATGCACACATATCTCAGGCAATTGCTGAATCCTTAGAAAATGACCTCCAGGTTCTAGTGGATTAAGTCATAAATGGATGGTAAATTTTAATGCCGCAAGGACAAACCTCCTTTCCTTCAATAACTACAAGAAACCTCTTCAACCACCGATTTCCATGGCAAATAACACCTATCCAGAGAGTCCAACGTTCAAACTCTTTGGCCTAACATTGGCATGAATTGGAATAAATACATTAAAGACATTGCCAATGGTGCTGCAATGAAGGTGGGCTCCATCTACAGTGGTATTAAACTTCTCACACATGACATTATCCTATATATAGGCTATATCTCTACAAAGCCACAATCCGCCCATTCATGGAGTATTGTTACCACATCTGGGCTGATGCCTCATCTACTAGTCTCTCCCTCTCAGACAAGGTCCTAAAGAGTCACCAACTTAATAGGTCCCTACCTATCCACCAAGCTCCAGCCCCTGTCCCATCGCCGCAATGTTCAATCCTTGTGCCTGTTTCACAAGTACTTCAATGGATTGTGCTCTGATGTACCTGCTACACCAGTTCCGTCTCAATGTACATTCACTAGAACTAGCCCATTTCCTCGTTTTACCGGCCCCTGGAATTCCTTCCCTGCTCTATGTTTCCTCGACTGAAATGACATGAAGAAATGTAAAACACATGTAAACAGACATCAGCTCCCAACTAAGGATGACACGCCTAAACCTAAACCCTATTTCTCAGTAGAAATTCTGTTGAGATTTTATGATGGGAATTTCTATATAAATTGAACATAAACAGATGTCCCAATTTTGACCATCACAAACTTTTAGATTCCTTTTTTCTGTGTACAATTACCAATCATGTTGCTTGAAAATCCGTATTTTTTTAAATTTGTTTTCAAATTTGAGATTTTATGAGGGGAATTTTTATATAAATTGAACATAAACTGATCCCTCACTTTTTGACCCTCACCAATTCTGTAACTTCTTTTTTTTGTGTACAATTACCTATTATACAGCTTGTGAATTCCGTGTTTTTCTGAAATTTGTTTCAAATTTGAGATTTTATGAAGAGAATTTCTATATAAATTGAACATAAACTGATCCCCCACTTTTTGACCATCACACTTTTTTTAAATACCGCTTTTCTGTTTACAATTACCTATTATGCAGCTTGAGAATTCCCTGTTTTTCTGAAATTTGTTTCAAATTAAGGATTTTATGACGGGAATTTCTATATAAATTGAACCTAAACTGATCCACCACTTTTTGACCATCACAAATTATTTGAATTCCTTTTTTCTATGTACAATTACGTATCATGTCGAATGAGAATCCCGTGTTTTTCTTAAATTTGTTTACAATTTGGGATTTTATGAAGAGAATTTCTATATAAATTGAACATGAACTGATCACCCACACTTTGACCATCACAAATTTTTTAACTTTTTATTTCTGTGTACAATTCCCTATTATGCAGCTTGTGAATTCCATGTTTTTCTGAAATTTGTTTCAATTTTGAGATTTTATGAAGAGAATTTCTATATAAATTGAACATAAACTGATCCTCACTCTTTGACCATCACAAATTTTTTTAATTCCTTTTTTCTGTGTACAATTACCTATTATACAGCTTGAGAATTCTGTGTATTTCTGAAATTTGTTTCAAATTTGAGATTTTATGAAGGGAATTTTTATATAAAAAGAACATAAACTGATCCCCCACTTTTTCACCATCACAAACTTTTTAAATACCGCTTTTCTGTGTACAATTACCTATTATACAGCTTGTGAATTCCGTGTTTTTCTGAAATTTGTTTCAATTTTGAGATTTTATGAAGAGAATTTCTATATAAATTGAACATAAAGTGATCCCCAACTGTTTGACCATCACAAATGTGTTTAATTCCTTTTTTCTGTGTACAATTACCTATTAGGCAGCTTGAGTATTCCGTGTTTTTCTGAAATTTGTTTCAAGTTGGAGATTTTATGAAGGGAATTTCTATATAAATTGAACATAAACTGATCACCCACACTTTGACCATCACAAATTTTTTAACTTTTTTTTCTGTGTACAATTCCCTGTTATACAGCTTGTGAACTCCGTGTTTTTCTGAAATTTGTTTCAATTTTGAGAGTTATGAAGAGAATTCTATATCAATTGAACATAAACTGGTCCTCCACTTTTTGACCATTACAAATGTTTTAAATTCTTTTTTTTTTGTACAATTACCTATTATACAGCTTAGGTATTCAATGTTTTTACTGAAATTTGTTTCAAATTTGAGATTTTAGGAAGGAAATTTCTATATAAATTGAACATAAACTGATCCCCACATTTTTGACCATCACAAATTTTTCAAATTCTTTTTTCTGTGTACAATTACCTATTATGCAGCTTGAGAATTCCGTGTTTTTCTGAAATTTGTTTCAAGTTTGAGATTTTATGAAGGGAATATCTATATAAATTGAACATAAACTGATCCCCCACACTTTGACCATCACAAATTTTTTTACTTCTTTTTTCTGTGTACAATTTCCTATTATACAGCTTGTAAATTCCGTGTTTTTCTGAAATTTGGTTCAAATTTGAGATTTTAAGAAGCGAATATCTATATAAATTGAACATAAACTGATCCCCACCCTTTGACCATCACAAATTTTTTAACTTCTTTTTTTCTGTGTACAATTCCCTATTATACAGCTTGAGAATTCCGTGTTTTTCTGAAATTGGTTTCAAATTTGAGATTTTATGAAGGGAATTTCTATATAAATTGAACATAAACTGATCACCCACACTTTGACCATCACAAATTTTTTAACTTCTTTTTTTCTGTGTACAATTCCCTATTATACAGCTTGTGAATTCCGTGTTTTTCTTAAATTTGATTCAAATGTAAGATTTTATGAAGGGAAGTTATATATAAATTGAACATTAACTGATCCCTACTCTTTGACTATCAAATATTTTTAAACTTCTTTTTTTCTGTGTACCATTCCCTATTATACAGCTTGGGAATTCCCTGTTTTTCTTAAATTTGTTTCAAATTTAAGATTTTATGAAGGGAAGTTCTATATAAATTGAACATAAACTGATCCCTCATTTTTCGACCATCACAAATTTTTTAAACACCACTTTCCTGTGTACAATTACCTATTATGCAGCTTGAGAATTCCGTGTTTTTCTGAAATTTGTTTCAATTTTGAGATTTTATGAAGAGAATTTCTATATAAATTAAACATAAACTGATCAACCACTTTTTAACCATCACAAATTTTTTAAATTCATTTTTTCTATGTACAATTACGTATCATGCCGAATGAGAATCCTGTGTTTTTCGTAAATATGTTTCAAATTTCAGATTTTATGAAGGGAATTTCTATATAAATTGAACATAAACTGATCCCCTATTTTTTGACCAACACAAATTTTTTAAACACCACTTTCCTGTGTACAATTACCTATTATACAGCTTGAGAATTCCGTGTTTTTCTGAAATTGGTTTCAAATTTGAGAGTTATGAAGCGAATTTCTATATAAATTAAACATAAACTGGTCCCCTAATTTTGATCATCACAAATGTTTAAAATTCCTTTTTTCTGTGTACAATTACCTATTATTCCGCTTGAGAATTCCATGTTTTTCTTAAATTTGTTTCAAATTTAAGATTTATGAAGCGAATTTCTATATAAATTAAACATAAACTGATCA
This sequence comes from Sepiola atlantica, assembly GCA_963556195.1. Taxonomy (NCBI): domain Eukaryota; kingdom Metazoa; phylum Mollusca; class Cephalopoda; order Sepiida; family Sepiolidae; genus Sepiola; species Sepiola atlantica. The sequence continues at coordinate 23,063,037 of OY744549.1, read as the reverse complement.
CCCACACTTTGACCATCACAAATTTTTTTCTCTTCTTTTTTTCTGTGTACAATTCCCTATTATACAGCTTGTGAACTCTGTGTTTTTCTGAAATTTGTTTCAATTTTGAGATTTTATGCGGAGAATTTCTATATAAATTAAACACCAACTGATGCCCCATTTTTTGACCATCACAAGTTTTTGTAATTCCTTTTTTCTGTGTACTATTACCTAATATGCAGCTTGAGAATTCCGTGTTTTTCTGAAAATTGTTTCAAATTTGAGATTTATGAAGGGAATTTCTATATAAATTTAACATAAACCTCATGCCCCATTTTTAAACCATCACAAATTTTTGAAACACTACTTTCCTGTGTACAATTACGTATTATACAGCTTGAGAATTTCTTGTTTTTCTGAAATTTGTTTCAAATTTGAGATTTGAAGAAGCGAATTTCTATATAACTTAAACATAAACTGGTCCCCCACTTTCTGATCATCACAAATTTTTGTAATTCCTTTTTTCTGTGTACAATTACCTATTATGCAGCTTGAGCATTCTGTAGTATTCTTAAATTTGTTTTAAATTTGAGATTTTATGAAGGGAATTTTTATATAAAGAGAACATAAACTGATCCCCAACTTTTTGACCATCACAAATGTTTTAAATTCCTTTATTCTGTGTATAATTACCTATTATACAGCTTGAGAATTGCGTGTTTTTCTGAAATTTGTTTCAAATTTGAGATTTTATGAAGGGAATTTTTATATAAATTAAACATAAACTGATCCTCTACTCTTTGACCATCACAAATTATTTAAATTCCTTTTTTCTGTGTACAATTACCTATTATGCAGCTTGAGAATTGCGTACTTTTCTGAAATTAGTTTCAAATTTGAGATTTTATGAAGGGAATTTCTATATTAATTGAAAATAAACTGATCACCCACACTTTGACCATCACAAATTTTTGTACTTCTTTTTTTCTGTGTACAATTCCCTATTATACATCTTGTAAATTCCGTGTTTTTCTGAAATTTTTTTCAAATCTAAGATTTTAGCAAGGGAATTTCAATATAAATTGAACATTAACTAATTCCCACTCTTTGAACATCACGAATTTTTGTAATTCCTTTTTTCTGTGTATAATTACTTATTATGCAGCTTGAGAATTCCGTGTTTTTCTGAAATTTGTTTCTTAAAAGAAGCGAATTTCTATATAAATAAAACATAAACTGATCCCCAACTTTTTGACTATCACAAATGTTTTTAATTCCGATTTTCTGTGTACAATTACCTATTATGCAGCTTGCGAATTCCGTGTTTTTCTGACATTTGTTTCTTAAAAGAAGCGAATTTCTATATAAATAAAACATAAACTGATTCCCAACTTTTTGACCATCACAAATGTTTTTAATTCCGATTTTCTGTGTACAATTACCTATTATGCAGCTTGAGAATTCCGTGTTTTTCTGAAATTTGGGTCTTAAAAGAAGCGAATTTCTATATAAATAAAACATAAACTGATCCCCCACTTTTTGATCATCACAAATGTTTTAAATTCCTTTTTTCTGTGTACAATTACCTATTATGCAGCTTGAGAATTCCGTGTTTTTCTGAAATTTGTTTCTTAAAAGAAGCGAATTTCTATATAAATAAAACATAAACTGATCCCCCACTTTTTGATCATCACAAATGTTTTAAATTCCTTTTTTCTGTGTACAATTACCTATTATGCAGCATGAGAATTCCGTGTTTTACTGAAATTTGTTTCAAATGTAAGATTTTATGAAGGGAAGTTCTATATAAATTGAACATAAATTTATCCCCACTCTTTGACTATAAAAAAATTTTTAACTTCTTTTTTTCTGTGTACAATTACATATTATGCAGCTTGAGAATTCCGTGTTTTTCTGAAATTTGTTTCAAATTTGAGATTTTATGAAGGGAATTTTTATATAAAAAGAACATAAACTGATCCCTCACTTCTTCACCATCACAAACTTTTTAAATAACGCTTTTCTGTGTACAATTACCTATTATACAGCTTGTGAATTCCGTCTTTTTCTGAAATTTGTTTCAATTTTGAGATTTTATGAAGAGAATTTCTATATAAATTGAACATAAAGTGATCCCCAACTGTTTGACCATCACAAATGTGTTTAATTCCTTTTTTCTGTGTACAATTACCTATTAGGCAGCTTGAGTATTCCGTGTTTTTCTGAAATTTGTTTCAAGTTGGAGATTTTATGAAGGGAATTTCTATATAAATTGAACATAAACTGATCACCCACACTTTGACTATCAAAAATTTTTTAACTTTTTTTTCTGTGTACAATTCCCTCTTATACAGCTTGTGAACTCTGTGTTTTTCTGAAATTTGTTTCAATTTTGAGATTTTATGAAGAGAATTTCTATATCAATTGAACATAAACTGGTCCTCCACTTTTTGACCATTACAAATGTTTTAAATTCTTTTTTTTTTGTACAATTACCTATTATACAGCTTGAGTATTCAATGTTTTTACTGAAATTTGTTTCAAATTTGAGATTTTAGGAAGGAAATTTCTATATAAATTGAACATAAACTGATCCCCACATTTTTGATCATCACAAATTTTTCAAATTCTTTTTTCTCTGTACAATTACCTATTATGCAGCTTGAAAATTCCGTGTTTTTCTGAAATTTGTTTCAAGTTTGAGATTTTATGAAGGGAATATCTATATAAATTGAACATAAACTGATCCCCCACACTTTGACCATCAAAAATTTTTTAACTTCTTTTTTTCTGTGTACAATTTCCTATTATACAGCTTGTAAATTCCGTGTTTTTCTGAAATTTGGTTCAAATTTGAGATTTTATGAAGGGAATTTCTATATAAATTGAACATAAACTGATCCCCACCCTTTGACCATAACAAATTTTTTAATTCCTTTTTTTTTGTACAATTACCTATTATACAGCTTGAGTATTCTGTGTTTTTCTGAAATTTGTTTCAAATTTGAGATTTTTTGAAGGGAATTTCTATATAAATTGAACATAAACTGATCACCCACACTTTGACCATCACAAATTTTTTTACTTCTTTTTTTCTGTGTACAATTCCCTATTATACAGCTTGTAAATTCTGTGTTTTTCTGAAGTTTGTTTCAAATTTAAGATTTTATGAAGGGAATTTCTATATAAATTTAACATAAACTGATCTCCACTCTTTGACCATCACAAATTTTTGTAATTCCTCTTTTCTGTGTACAATTACCTATTATGCAGCTTGAGAATTCAGTGTTTTACTGAAATTTGTTTCAAATTTGAGATTATCTGAAGGGAATTTCTATATAAATTGAACATAAACTGATCCCTCATTTTTCGACCATCACAAATTTTTTAAACACTACTTTCCTGTGTACAATTACCTATTATACAGCTTGAGAATTCCGTGTTTTTCTGAAATTGGTTTCAAATTTGAGATTTTAAGAAGCGAATTTCTATATAAATTAAACATAAACTGATCCCCAACTTTTTGACCATCACCAATGTTTTAAATTCCTTTTTTCTGTGTACAATTACCTATTATGGAGCTTGAGAAGTCCATGTTTTTCTGAAATTTGTTTCAATTTTGAGATTTTATGAAGAGAATTTCTATATAAATTAAACATAAACTGATCCCCCATTTTTTGACCATCACAAGTTTTTGTAATTCCTTTTTCTGTGTACAATTACCTTATATGCAGCTTGAGAATTCCGTGTTTTTCTGAAAATTTTTTCAAATTTGAGATTTTATGAAGGGAATTTCTATATAAATTTAACATAAACCTCATGCCCCATTTTTAAACCATCACAAATTTTTGAAACACCACTTTCCTGTGTACAATTACGTATTATACAGCTTGAGAATTCCTTGTTATTCTCAAATTTGTTTCAAATTTGAGATTTTATGAAGCGAATTTCTATATAAATTAAACATAAACTGGTCCCCCACACTGTGACCATCACGAATTTTTTAACTTCTTTTTTTCTGTGTACAATTCCCTATTATACAGCTAGAGAATTCCGTGTTTTTCTGAAATTGGTTTCAAATTTGAGATTTTATGAAGGGAATTTCTATATAAATTGAACATAAACTGATCACCAACACTGTGACCATCACAATTTTTTTAACTTCTTTTTTTCTGTGTACAATTCCCTATTATACAGCTTGTGAATTCCGTGTTTTTCTGAAATTTGATTCAAATGTAAGATTTTATGAAGGGAAGATCTATATAAATTGAACATAAACTGATCCATACTCTTTGACTATCAAATATTTTTAAACTTCTTTTTTTCTGTGTACCATTCCCTATTATACAGCTTGGGAATTCCGTGTTTTTCTTAAATTTGTTTCAAATTTAAGATTTTATGGAGGGAATTTCTATATTAATTGAACATAAACTGATCCCCTATTTTTTGACCATCACAAATTTTTTAAACACCACTTTCCTGTGTACAATTACCTATTATACAGCTTGAGAATTCCGTGTTTTTCTGAAATTTGTTTCAATTTTGAGATTTTATGAAGGGAATTTCTATATAAATTGAACATAAATTGATCCCCACGCTTTGACTATCAAAAATTTTTTAACTTTTTTTTCTGTGTACAATTCCCTCTTATACAGCTTGTGAACTCCGTGTTTTTCTGAAATTTGTTTCAATTTTGAGATTTTATGAAGAGAATTTCTATATCAATTGAACATAAACTGGTCCTCCACTTTTTGACCATTACAAATGTTAAAAATTTTTTTTTTTGTGTACAATTACCTATAATGCAACTTTAGAATTCCCTGTTTTTCTTAAATTTGTTTCAAATTTGAGATTTTATGGAGGGAATTTCTATATGAATTGAACATAAACTGATCCCCCATTTTTTGACCATCACAAATTTTTTAAACACCACTTTCCTGTGTACAATTACCTATTATGCAGCTTGAGAATTCCCTGTTTTTCTGAAATTTGCTTCAAATTTAAGATTTTATGAAGGGAATTTCTATATAAATTGAACAAAACTTATCCCCCACACTTTGACTATCACAAATTTTTTAACTTCTTTTTTTCTGTGTACAATTCCCTATTATACAGCTTGTGAACTCCGTGTTTTTCTAAAATTTGTTTCAATTTTGAGATTTTATGAAGAGAATTTCTATATAAATTAAACATAAACTGATCCCCCATTTTTTGACCATCACAAGTTTTTGTAATTCCTTTTTTCTGTGTACTATTACCTAATATGCAGCTTGAGAATTCCGTGTTTTTCTGAAAATTGTTTCAAATTTGAGATTTTATGAAGAGAATTTCTATATAAATTTAACATAAACCTCATGCCCCATTTTTAAACCATCACAAATTTTTGAAACACCACTTTCCTGTGTACAATTACGTATTATACAGCTTGAGAATTTCTTGTTTTTCTGAAATTTGTTTCAAATTTCAGATTTGAAGAAGCGAATTTCTATATAACTTAAACATAAACTGGTCCCCCACTTTTTGATCATCACAAATTTTTGTAATTCCTTTTTTCTGTGTACAATTACCTATTATGCAGCTTGAGCATTCTGTAGTATTCTTAAATTTGTTTTAAATTTGAGATTTTATGAAGGGAATTTTTATATAAATTGAACATAAACTGATCCCCAACTTTTTGACCATCACAAATGTTTTAAATTCCTTTTTTCTGTGTACAATTACCTATTATGCAGCTTGAGAATTGCGTGTTTTTCTGAAATTTGTTTCAAATTTGAGGTTTTATGAAGCGAATTTCTATATAAATTAAACATAAACTGATCCTCTACTCTTTGACCATCACAAATTATTTAAATTCCTTTTTTCTGTGTACAATTACCTATTATGCAGCTTGAGAATTGCGTACTTTTCTGAAATTAGTTTAGAATTTGAGATTTTATGAAGGGAATTTCTATATTAATTGAACATAAACTGATCACCCACACTTTGACCATCACAAATTTTTGTACTTCTTTTTTTCTGTGTACAATTCCCTATTATACATCTTGTAAATTCCGTGTTTTTCTGAAAGTTTTTTCAAATCTAAGATTTTATCAAGGGAATTTCTATATAAATTGAACATTAACTAATTCCCACTCTTTGAACATCACAAATTTTTGTAATTCCTTTTTTCTGTGTACAATTACCTATTATGCAGCTTGAGAATTCCGTGTTTTACTGAAATTTGTTTCAAATGTAAGATTTTATGAAGGGAAGTTCTATATAAATTGAACATAAATTTATCCCCACTCTTTGACTATAAAAAATTTTTTAACTTCTTTTTTTCTGTGTACAATTACATATTATGCAGCTTGATAATTCCGTGTTTTTCTGAAATTTGTTTGAAATTTGAGATTTTATGACGGGAATTTCTATATAAATTTAACATAAACTGATCCCCCAGTTTTTGACCATCACAAATTTTTTAAACACCATTTTCCTGTGTACAATTACCTATTATACAGCTTGAGAATTCTGTGTTTTTCTGAAATTTGTTTCAAATTTGAGATTTATGAAGCGAATTTCTATATAAATTAAACATAAACTGGTCCCCCACTTTTTGATCATCACAAATGTGTTAAATACTTTTTTTCTGTGTACAATTCCCTATTATACAGCTTGAGAATTCCGTGTTTTTCTGAAATTTGTTTCAATTTTGAGATTTTATGAAGGGAATTTCTATATAAATTGAACATAAATTGATCCCCACGCTTTGACTATCAACAATTTTTTAACTTTTTTTTCTGTGTACAATTCCCTCTTATACAGCTTGTGAACTCCGTGTTTTTCTGAAATTTGTTTCAATTTTGAGATTTTATGAAGAGAATTTCTATATCAATTGAAAATAAACTGGTCCTCCACTTTTTGACCATTACAAATGTTTTAAATTCTTTTTTTTGTGTACAATTACCTATAATGCAACTTTAGAATTCCCTGTTTTTCTTAAAGTTGTTTCAAATTTGAGATTTTATGGAGGGAATTTCTATATGAATTGAACATAAAATGATCCCCCATTTTTTGACCATCACAAATTTTTTAAACACCACTTTCCTGTGTACAATTACCTATTATGCAGCTTGAGAATTCCCTGTTTTTCTGAAATTTGCTTCAAATTTAAGATTTTATGAAGGGAATTTCTATATAAATTGAACAAAACTGATCCCCCACACTTTGACTATCACAAATTTTTTAACTTCTTTTTTTCTGTGTACAATTCCCTATTATACAGCTTGTGAACTCCGTGTTTTTCTGAAATTTGTTTCAATTTTGAGATTTTATGAAGAGAATTTCTATATCAATTGAACATAAACTGGTCCTCTACTTTTTGACCATTACAAATGTTTTAAATTCTTTTTGTTTGTACAATTACCTATTATACAGCTTGAGTATTCAATGTTTTTACTGAAATTTGTTTCAAATTTGAGATTTTAGGTAGGAAATTTCTATATAAATTGAACATAAACTGATCCCCACATTTTTGACCATCACAAATTTTTCAAATTCTTTTTTCTGTGTACAATTACCTATTATGCAGCTTGAGAATTCCGTGTTTTTCTGAAATTTGTTTCAAGTTTGAGATTTTATGAAGGGAATATCTATATAAATTGAACATAAACTGATCCCCCACACTTTGACCATCACAAATTTTTTTACTTCTTTTTTCTGTGTACAATTTCCTATTATACAGCTTGTAAATTCCGTGTTTTTCTGAAATTTGGTTCAAATTTGAGATTTTATGAAGGGAATTTATATATAAATTGAACATAAACTGATCCCCACTCTTTGACCATAACAAATTTTTTAATTCCTTTTTTTTTTGTACAATTACCTATTATACAGCTTGAGTATTCTGTGTTTTTCTGAAATTTGTTTCAAATTTGAGATTTTTTGAAGGGAATTTCTATATAAATTGAACATAAACTGATCACCTACACTTTGACCATCACAAACTTTTTTACTTCTTTTTTTCTGTGTACCATTTTCTTATTATACAGCTTGTAAATTCCGTGTTTTTCTGAAATTTGTTTATATTTAAGATTTTATGAAGGGAATTTCTATATAAATTGAACATAAACTGATCTCCACTCTTTGACCATCACAAATTTTTGTAATTCCTCTTTTCTGTGTACAATAACCTATTATGCAGCTTGAGAATTCCGTGTTTTACTGAAATTTGTTTCAAATTTGAGATTATCTGAAGGGAATTTCTATATAAATTGAACATAAACTGATCCCTCATTTTTCGACTATCACAAATTTTTTAAACACTACTTTCCTGTGTACAATTACCTATTATACAGCTTGAGAATTCCGTGTTTTTCTGAAATTGGTTTCAAATTTGAGATTTTAAGATGCGAATTTCTATATAAATTAAACATAAACTGATCCCCAACTTTTTGACCATCACCAATGTTTTAAATTCTATTTTTCTGTGTACAATTACCTATTATGGAGCTTGAGAATTCCATGTTTTTCTGAAATTTGTTTCAAATTTGAGATTTATGACGCGAATTTCTATATAAATTGAACATAAACTGATCACCCACACTTTGACCATCACAAATTTTTTTCTCTTCTCTTTTTCTGTGTACAATTCCCTATTATGCAGCTTGTGAACTCCGTGTTTTTCTGAAATTTGTTTCAATTTTGAGATTTTATGAAGAGAATTTCTATATAAATTAAACATAACCTGATCCCCCATTTTTTGACCATCACAAGTTTTTGTAATTCCTTTTTCTGTGTACAATTACCTTATATGCAGCTTGAGAATTCCGTGTTTTTCTGAAAATTGTTTCAAATTTGAGATTTTATGAAGGGAATTTCTATATAAATTGAACATAAACCTCATGCCCCATTTTTACACCATCACAAATTTTTGAAACACCACTTTCCTGTGTACAATTACATATTATACAGCTTGAGAATTCCTTGTTTTTCTTAAATTTGTTTCAAATTTGAGATTTTATGAAGGGAATATCTATATAAATTAAACATAAACTGGTCCCCCACACTGTGACCATCACGAATTTTTTAACTTCTTTTTTTCTGTGTACAATTCCCTATTATACAGCTTGAGAATTCCGTGTTTTTCTGAAATTGGTTTCAAATTTGAGATTTTATGAAGGGAATTTCTATATAAATTGAACATAAACTGATCACCAACACTTAGACTATCACAAATTTTGTAACTTCTTTTTTTCTGTGTACAATTCCCTATTATACAGCTTGTGAATTCCGTGTTTTTCTGAAATTTGATTCAAATGTAAGATTTTATGAAGGGAAGATCTATATAAATTGAACATTAACTGATCCATACTCTTTGACTATCAAATATTTTTAAACTACTTTTTTTCTGTGTACCATTCCCTATTATACAGCTTGGGAATTCCCTGTTTTTCTTAAATTTGTTTCAAATTTAAGATTTTATGAAGGGAATTTCTATATTAATTGAACATAAACTGATCCCCCATTTTTTGACCATCACAAGTTTTTGTAATTCCTTTTTTCTGTGTACTATTACCTAATATGCAGCTTGAGAATTCCGTGTTTTTCTGAAAATTGTTTCAAATTTGAGATTTTATGAAGAGAATTTCTATATAAATGTAACATAAACCTCATGCCCCATTTTTAAACCATTACAAATTTTTGAAACACCACTTTCCTGTGTACAATTACGTATTATACAGCTTGAGAATTTCTTGTTTTTCTGAAATTTGTTTCAAATTTGAGATTTTAAGAAGCGAATTTCTATATAACTTAAACATAAACTGGTCCCCCACTTTTTGATCACCACAAATTTTTGTAATTCCTTTTTTCTGTGTACAATTACCTATTATGCAGCTTGAGCATTCTGTAGCATTCTTAAATTTGTTTTAAATTTGAGATTTTATGAAGGGAATTTTTATATAAATTGAACATAAACTGATCCCCAACTTTTTGACCATCACAAATGTTTTAAATTCCTTTTTTCTGTGTACAATTACCTATTATGCAGCTTGAGAATTGAGTGTTTTTCTGAAATTTGTTTCAAATTTGAGATTTTATGAAGGGAATTTTTATATAAATTAAACATAAACTGATCCTCTACTTTTTGACCATCACAAATTATTTAAATTCCTTTTTTCTGTGTACAATTACCTATTATGCAGCTTGAGCATTCTGTAGTATTCTTAAATTTGTTTTAAATTTGAGATTTTATGAAGGGAATTTTTATATAAAGAGAACATAAACTGATCCCCAACTTTTTGACCATCACAAATGTTTTAAATTCCTTTATTCTGTGTATAATTACCTATTATACAGCTTGAGAATTGCGTGTTTTTCTGAAATTTGTTTCAAATTTGAGATTTTATGAAGGGAATTTTTATATAAATTAAACATAAACTGATCCTCTACTCTTTGACCATTACAAATTATTTAAATTCCTTTTTTCTGTGTACAATTACCTATTATGCAGCTTGAGAATTGCGTACTTTTCTGAAATTAGTTTCAAATTTGAGATTTTATGAAAGGAATTTCTATATTAATTGAACATAAACTGATCGCCCACACTTTGACCATCACAAATTTTTGTACTTCTTTTTTTCTGTGTACAATTCCGTATTATACATCTTGTAAATTCCGTGTTTTTCTGAAATTTTTTTCAAATCTAAGATTTTATCAAGGGAATTTCTATATAAATTGAACATTAACTAATTCCCACTCTTTGAACATCACAAATTTTTGTAATTCCTTTTTTCTGTGTACAATTACCTATTATGCAGCTTGAGAATTCCGTGTTTTACTGAAATTTGTTTCAAATGTAAGATTTTATGAAGGGAAGTTCTATATAAATTGAACATAAATTTATCCCCACTCTTTGACTATCAAAAATTTTTTAACTTCTTTTTTTCTGTGTACAATTACATATTATGCAGCTTGATAATTCCGTGTTTTTCTGCAATTTGTTTCAAATTTGAGATTTTATGAAGGGAATTTCTATATAAATTTAACATAAACTGATCCCCCAGTTTTTGACCATCACAAATTTTTTAAACACCATTTTCCTGTGTACAATTACCTATTATACAGCTTGAGAATTCTGTGTTTTTCTGAAATTTGTTTCAAATTTGAGATTCATGGAGCGAATTTCTATATAAATTAAACATAAACTGGTCCCCCACTTTTTGATCATCACAAATGTGTTAAATACTTTTTTTCTGTGTACAAATACCTATTATACAGCTTGAGAATTCCGTGTTTTTCTGAAATTTGTTTCAATTTTGAGATTTTATGAAGGGAATTTCTATATAAATTGAACATAAATTGATCCCCACGCTTTGACTATCAACAATTTTTTAACTTTTTTTTCTGTGTACAATTCCCTCTTATACAGCTTGTGAACTCCGTGTTTTTCTGAAATTTGTTTCAATTTTGAGATTTTATGAAGAGAATTTCTATATCAATTGAACATAAACTGGTCCTCCACTTTTTGACCATTACAAATGTTTTAAATTCTTTTTTTGTGTACAATTACCTATAATGCAACTTTAGAATTCCCTGTTTTTCTTAAATTTGTTTAAAATTTGAGATTTTATGGAGGGAATTTCTATATAAATTGAACAAAACTGATCCCCCACACTTTGACTATCACAAATTTTTTAACTTCTTTTTTTCTGTGTACAATTCCCTATTATACAGCTTGTGAACTCAGTGTTTATCTGAAATTTGTTTCAATTTTGAGATTTTATGAAGAGAATTTCTATATAAATTAAACATAAACTGATCCCCCATTTTTTGACCATCACAAGTTTTTGTAATTCCTTTTTTCTGTGTTCTATTACCTAATATGCAGCTTGAGAATTCCGTGTTTTTCTGAAAATTGTTTCAAATTTGAGATTTTATGAAGAGAATTTCTATATAAATTTAACATAAACCTCATGCCCCATTTTTAAACCATCACAAATTTTTGAAACACCACTTTCCTGTGTACAATTACGTATTATACAGCTTGAGAATTTCTTGTTTTTCTGAAATTTGTTTCAAATTTAAGATTTTATCAAGGGAATATCTATATAAATTAAACATAAACTGGTCCCCCACACTGTGACCATCACGAATTTTTTAACTTCTTTTTTTCTGTGTACAATTCCCTATTATACAGCTTGAGAATTCCGTGTTTTTCTGAAATTGGTTTCAAATTTGAGATTTTATGAAGGGAATTTCTATATAAATTGAACATAAACTGATCACCAACACTTAGACCATCACAAATTTTGTAACTTCTTTTTTTCTGTGTACAATTCCCTATTATACAGCTTGTGAATTCCGTGTTTTTCTGAAATTTGATTCAAATGTAAGATTTTATGAAGGGAAGATCTATATAAATTGAACATTAACTGATCCATACTCTTTGACTATCAAATATTTTTAAACTACTTTTTTTCTGTGTACCATTCCCTATTATACAGCTTGGGAATTCCCTGTTTTTCTTAAATTTGTTTCAAATTTAAGATTTTATGAAGGGAATTTCTATATTAATTGAACATAAACTGATCCCCCATTTTTTGACCATCACAAGTTTTTGTAATTCCTTTTTTCTGTGTACTATTACCTAATATGCAGCTTGAGAATTCCGTGTTTTTCTGAAATTTGTTTCAAATTTGAGATTTTATGAAGAGAATTTCTATATAAATTTAACATAAACCTCATGCCCCATTTTTAAACCATTACAAATTTTTGAAACACCACTTTCCTGTGTACAATTACGTATTATACAGCTTGAGAATTTCTTGTTTTTCTGAAATTTGTTTCAAATTTCAGATTTGAAGAAGCGAATTTCTATATAACTTAAACATAAACTGGTCCCCCACTTTTTGATCATCACAAATTTTTGTAATTCCTTTTTTCTGTGTACAATTACCTATTATGCAGCTTGAGCATTCTGTAGTATTCTTAAATTTGTTTTAAATTTGAGATTTTATGAAGGGAATTTTAATATAAATTGAACATAAACTGATCCCCAACTTTTTGACCATCACAAATGTTTTAAATTCCTTTTTTCTGTGTACAATTACCTATTATGCAGCTTGAGAATTGAGTGTATTTCTGAAATTTGTTTCAAATTTGAGATTTTATGAAGGGAATTTTTATATAAATTAAACATAAACTGATCCTCTACTTTTTGACCATCACAAATTATTTAAATTCCTTTTTTCTGTGTACAATTACCTATTATGCAGCTTGAGAATTGCGTACTTTTCTGAAATTAGTTTCAAATTTGAGATTTTATGAAAGGAATTTCTATATTAATTGAACATAAACTGATCGCCCACACTTTGACCATCACAAATTTTTGTACTTCTTTTTTTCTGTGTACAATTCCCTATTATACATCTTGTAAATTCCGTGTTTTTCTGAAATTTTTTTCAAATCTAAGATTTTATCAAGGGAATTTCTATATAAATTGAACATTAACTAATTCCCACTCTTTGAACATCACAAATTTTTGTAATTCCTTTTTTCTGTGTACAATTACCTATTATGCAGCTTGAGAATTCCGTGTTTTACTGAAATTTGTTTCAAATGTAAGATTTTATGAAGGGAAGTTCTATATAAATTGAACATAAATTTATCCCCACTCTTTGACTATCAAAAATTTTTTAACTTCTTTTTTTCTGTGTACAATTACATATTATGCAGCTTGATAATTCCGTGTTTTTCTGAAATTTGTTTCAAATTTGAGATTTTATGAAGGGAATTTCTATATAAATTGAACATAAACTGATCCCTCATTTTTCGACCATCACAAATTTTTTAAACACCACTTTCCTGTGTACAATTACCTATTATGCAGCTTGAGAATTCCGTGTTTTTCTGAAATTTGTTTCAATTTTGAGATTTTATGAAGAGAATTTCTATATCAATTGAACATAAACTGGTCCTCCACTTTTTGACCATTACAAATGTTTTAAATTCTTTTTTTGTGTACAATTACCTATAATGCAACTTTAGAATTCCCTGTTTTTCTTAAATTTGTTTCAAATTTGAGATTTTATGGAGGGAATTTCTATATGAATTGAACATAAACTGATCCCCCATTTTTTGACCATCACAAATTTTTTAAACACCACTTTCCTGTGTACAATTACCTATTATGCAGCTTGAGAATTCCCTGTTTTTCTGAAATTTGCTTCAAATTTAAGATTTTATGAAGGGAATTTCTATATAAATTGAACAAAACTGATCCCCCACACTTTGACTATCACAAATTTTTTAACTTCTTTTTTTCTGTGTACAATTCCCTATTATACAGCTTGTGAACTCCGTGTTTATCTGAAATTTGTTTCAATTTTGAGATTTTATGAAGAGAATTTCTATATAAATTAAACATAAACTGATCCCCCATTTTTTGACCATCACAAGTTTTTGTAATTCCTTTTTTCTGTGTACTATTACCTAATATGCAGCTTGAGAATTCCGTGTTTTTCTGAAAATTGTTTCAAATTTGAGATTTTATGAAGAGAATTTCTATATAAATTTAACATAAACCTCATGCCCCATTTTTAAACCATCACAAATTTTTGAAACACCACTTTCCTGTGTACAATTACGTATTATACAGCTTGAGAATTTCTTGTTTTTCTGAAATTTGTTTCAAATTTGAGATTTTAAGAAGCGAATTTCTATATAACTTAAACATAAACTGGTCCCCCACTTTTTGATCATCACAAATTTTTGTAATTCCTTTTTTCTGTGTACAATTACCTATTATGCAGCTTGAGAATACTGTAGTATTCTTAAATTTGTTTTGAATTTGAGATTTTATGAAGGGAATTTTTATATAAAGAGAACATAAACTGATCCCCAACTTTTTGACCATCACAAATGTTTTAAATTCCTTTTTTCTGTGTACAATTACCTATTATGCAGCTTGAGAAATGCGTGTTTTTCTGAAATTTGTTTCAAATTTGAGATTTTATGAAAGGAATTTTTATATAAATTAAACATAAACTGATCCTCTACTCTTTGACCATCACAAATTATTTAAACACCATTTTCCTGTGTACAATTACCTATTATACAGCTTGAGAATTCTGTGTTTTTCTGAAATTTGTTTCAAATTTGAGATTTATGAAGCGAATTTCTATATAAATTGAACATAAACTGGTCCCCCACTTTTTGATCATCACAAATGTGTTAAATACTTTTTTTCTGTGTACAAATACCTATTATACAGCTTGAGAATTCCGTGTATTTCTGAAATTTGTTTCAATTTTGAGATTTTATGAAGGGAATTTCTATATAAATTGAACATAAATTGATCCCCACGCTTTGACTATCAACAATTTTTTAACTTTTTTTTCTGTGTACAATTCCCTCTTATACAGCTTGTGAACTCCGTGTTTTTCTGAAATTTGTTTCAATTTTGAGATTTTATGAAGAGAATTTCTATATCAATTGAACATAAACTGGTCCTCCACTTTTTGACCATTACAAATGTTTTAAATTCTTTTTTTTGTGTACAATTACCTATAATGCAACTTTAGAATTCCCTGTTTTTCTTAAATTTGTTTCAAATTTGAGATTTTATGGAGGGAATTTCTATATGAATTGAACATAAACTGATCCCCCATTTTTTGACCATCACAAATTTTTTAAACACCACTTTCCTGTGTACAATTACCTATTATGCAGCTTGAGAATTCCCTGTTTTTCTGAAATTTGCTTCAAATTTAAGATTTTATGAAGGGAATTTCTATATAAATTGAACAAAACTGATCCCCCACACTTTGACTATCACAAATTTTTTAACTTCTTTTTTTCTGTGTACAATTCCCTATTATACAGCTTGTGAACTCCGTGTTTTTCTGAAATTTGTTTCAATTTTGAGATTTTATGAAGAGAATTTCTATATCAATTGAACATAAACTGGTCCTCCACTTTTTGACCATTACAAATGTTTTAAATTCTTTTTTTTTGTACAATTACCTATTATACAGCTTGAGTATTCAATGTTTTTACTGAAATTTGTTTCAAATTTGAGATTTTAGGAAGGAAATTTCTATATAAATTGAACATAAACTGATCCCCACATTTTTGACCATCACAAATTTTTCAAATTCTTTTTTCTGTGTACAATTACCTATTATGCAGCTTGAGAATTCCGTGTTTTTCTGAAATTTGTTTCAAGTTTGAGATTTTATGAAGGGAATATCTATATAAATTGAACATAAACTGATCCCCCACACTTTGACCATCACAAATTTTTTTACTTCTTTTTTCTGTGTACAATTTCCTATTATACAGCTTGTAAATTCCGTGTTTTTCTGAAATTTGGTTCAAATTTGAGATTTTATGAAGGGAATTTATATATAAATTGAACATAAACTGATCCCCACTCTTTGACCATAACAAATTTTTTAATTCCTTTTTTTTTTGTACAATTACCTATTATACAGCTTGAGTATTCTGTGTTTTTCTGAAATTTGTTTCAAATTTGAGATTTTTTGAAGGGAATTTCTATATAAATTGAACATAAACTGATCACCTACACTTTGACCATCACAAACTTTTTTACTTCTTTTTTTCTGTGTACAATTACCTATTATACAGCTTGTAAATTCCGTGTTTTTCTGAAATTTGTTTCAAATTTAAGATTTTATGAAGGGAATTTCTATATAAATTGAACATAAACTGATCTCCACTCTTTGACCATCACAAATTTTTGTAATTCCTCTTTTCTGTGTACAATTACCTATTATGCAGCTTGAGAATTCCGTGTTTTACTGAAATTTGTTTCAAATTTGAGATTATCTGAAGGGAATTTCTATATAAATTGAACATAAACTGATCCCTCATTTTTCGACCATCACAAATTTTTTAAACACTACTTTCCTGTGTACAATTACCTATTATACAGCTTGAGAATTCCGTGTTTTTCTGAAATTGGTTTCAAATTTGAGATTTTAAGAAGCGAATTTCTATATAAATTAAACATAAACTGATCCCCAACTTTTTGACCATCACCGATGTTTTAAATTCTATTTTTCTGTGTACAATTACCTATTATGGAGCTTGAGAATTCCATGTTTTTCTGAAATTTGTTTCAAATTTGAGATTTATGAAGCGAATTTCTATATAAATTGAACATAAACTGATCACCCACACTTTGACCATCACAAATTTTTTTCTCTTCTTTTTTTCTGTGTACAATTCCCTATTATATAGCTTGTGAATACCGTGCTTTTCTGAAATTTCTTTCAATTTTGAGATTTTATGATGTGAATTTCTATATAAATTAAACATAAACTGATCACCAACTTTTTGACCATCACAAATGTTTTAAATTACTTTTTTCTGTGTACAATTTCCTATTATACAGCTTGTGAATTCCGTCTTTTTCTGAAATTTGTTTCAATTTTGAGATTTTATGAAGAGAATTTCTATATAAATTAAACATAAACTGATCCCCTATTTTTTGACCATCACAAGTTTTTGTAATTCCTTTTTCTGTGTACAATTACCTTATATGCAGCTTGAGAATTCCGTGTTTTTCTAGAAAATTGTTTCAAATTTGAGATTTTATGAAGGGAATTTCTATATAAATTTAACATAAACCTCATGCCCCATTTTTAAACCATCACAAATTTTTGAAACACCACTTTCCTGTGTACAATTACGTATTATACAGCTTGAGAATTCCGTGTTTTTCTGAAATTGGTTTCAAATTTGAGATTTTATGAAGGGAATTTCTATATAAATTGAACATAAACTGATCACCAACACTTAGACCATCACAAATTTTGTAACTTCTTTTTTTCTGTGTACAATTCCCTATTATACAGCTTGTGAATTCCGTGTTTTTCTGAAATTTGATTCAAATGTAAGATTTTATGAAGGGAAGATCTATATAAATTGAACATTAACTGATCCATACTCTTTGACTATCAAATATTTTTAAACTACTTTTTTTCTGTGTACCATTCCCTATTATACAGCTTGGGAATTCCCTGTTTTTCTTAAATTTGTTTCAAATTTAATATTTTATGAAGGGAATTTCTATATTAATTGAACATAAACTGATCCCCTATTTTTTGACCATCACAAATTTTTTAAACACCACTTTCCTGTGTACAATTACCTATTATACAGCTTGAGAATTCCGTGTTTTTCTGAAATTTGTTTCAATTTTGAGATTTTATGAAGGGAATTTCTATATAAATTGAACATAAATTGATCCCCACGCTTTGACTATCAAAAATTTTTTAACTTTTTTTTCTGTGTACAATTCCCTCTTATACAGCTTGTGAACTCCGTGTTTTTCTGAAATTTGTTTCAATTTTGAGATTTTATGAAGAGCATTTCTATATCAATGGAACATAAACTGGTCCTCCACTTTTTGACCATTACAAATGTTTTAAATTCTTTTTTTTGTGTACAATTACCTATAATGCAACTTTAGAATTCCCTGTTTTTCTTAAATTTGTTTCAAATTTGAGATTTTATGGAAGGAATTTCTATATGAATTGAACATAAACTGATCCCCCAATTTTTGTACCATCACAAATTTTTTAAACACCACTTTCCTGTGTACAATTACCTATTATGCAGCTTGAGAATGCCCTGTTTTTCTGAAATTTGTTTCAATTTTGAGATTTTATGAAGAGAATTTCTATATAAATTAAACATAAACTGATCCCCCATTTTTTGACCATCACAAGTTTTTGTAATTCCTTTTTTCTGTGTACTATTACCTAATATGCAGCTTGAGAATTCCGTGTTTTTCTGAAAATTGTTTCAAATTTGAGATTTTATGAAGAGAATTTCTATATAAATTTAACATAAACCTCATGCCCCATTTTTAAACCATCACAAATTTTTGAAACACCACTTTCCTGTGTACAATTACGTATTATACAGCTTGAGAATTTCTTGTTTTTCTGAAATTTGTTTCAAATTTGAGATTTTAAGAAGCGAATTTCTATATAACTTAAACATAAACTGGTCCCCCACTTTTTGATCATCACAAATTTTTGTAATTCCTTTTTTCTGTGTACAATTACCTATTATGCAGCTTGAGAATACTGTAGTATTCTTAAATTTGTTTTGAATTTGAGATTTTATGAAGGGAATTTTTATATAAAGAGAACATAAACTGATCCCCAACTTTTTGACCATCACAAATGTTTTAAATTCCTTTTTTCTGTGTACAATTACCTATTATGCAGCTTGAGAAATGCGTGTTTTTCTGAAATTTGTTTCAAATTTGAGATTTTATGAAAGGAATTTTTATATAAATTAAACATAAACTGATCCTCTACTCTTTGACCATCACAAATTATTTAAACACCATTTTCCTGTGTACAATTACCTATTATACAGCTTGAGAATTCTGTGTTTTTCTGAAATTTGTTTCAAATTTGAGATTTATGAAGCGAATTTCTATATAAATTGAACATAAACTGGTCCCCCACTTTTTGATCATCACAAATGTGTTAAATACTTTTTTTCTGTGTACAAATACCTATTATACAGCTTGAGAATTCCGTGTATTTCTGAAATTTGTTTCAATTTTGAGATTTTATGAAGGGAATTTCTATATAAATTGAACATAAATTGATCCCCACGCTTTGACTATCAACAATTTTTTAACTTTTTTTTCTGTGTACAATTCCCTCTTATACAGCTTGTGAACTCCGTGTTTTTCTGAAATTTGTTTCAATTTTGAGATTTTATGAAGAGAATTTCTATATCAATTGAACATAAACTGGTCCTCCACTTTTTGACCATTACAAATGTTTTAAATTCTTTTTTTTGTGTACAATTACCTATAATGCAACTTTAGAATTCCCTGTTTTTCTTAAATTTGTTTCAAATTTGAGATTTTATGGAGGGAATTTCTATATGAATTGAACATAAACTGATCCCCCATTTTTTGACCATCACAAATTTTTTAAACACCACTTTCCTGTGTACAATTACCTATTATGCAGCTTGAGAATTCCCTGTTTTTCTGAAATTTGCTTCAAATTTAAGATTTTATGAAGGGAATTTCTATATAAATTGAACAAAACTGATCCCCCACACTTTGACTATCACAAATTTTTTAACTTCTTTTTTTCTGTGTACAATTCCCTATTATACAGCTTGTGAACTCCGTGTTTTTCTGAAATTTGTTTCAATTTTGAGATTTTATGAAGAGAATTTCTATATCAATTGAACATAAACTGGTCCTCCACTTTTTGACCATTACAAATGTTTTAAATTCTTTTTTTTTGTACAATTACCTATTATACAGCTTGAGTATTCAATGTTTTTACTGAAATTTGTTTCAAATTTGAGATTTTAGGAAGGAAATTTCTATATAAATTGAACATAAACTGATCCCCACATTTTTGACCATCACAAATTTTTCAAATTCTTTTTTCTGTGTACAATTACCTATTATGCAGCTTGAGAATTCCGTGTTTTTCTGAAATTTGTTTCAAGTTTGAGATTTTATGAAGGGAATATCTATATAAATTGAACATAAACTGATCCCCCACACTTTGACCATCACAAATTTTTTTACTTCTTTTTTCTGTGTACAATTTCCTATTATACAGCTTGTAAATTCCGTGTTTTTCTGAAATTTGGTTCAAATTTGAGATTTTATGAAGGGAATTTATATATAAATTGAACATAAACTGATCCCCACTCTTTGACCATAACAAATTTTTTAATTCCTTTTTTTTTTTGTACAATTACCTATTATACAGCTTGAGTATTCTGTGTTTTTCTGAAATTTGTTTCAAATTTGAGATTTTTTGAAGGGAATTTCTATATAAATTGAACATAAACTGATCACCTACACTTTGACCATCACAAACTTTTTTACTTCTTTTTTTCTGTGTACAATTACCTATTATACAGCTTGTAAATTCCGTGTTTTTCTGAAATTTGTTTCAAATTTAAGATTTTATGAAGGGAATTTCTATATAAATTGAACATAAACTGATCTCCACTCTTTGACCATCACAAATTTTTGTAATTCCTCTTTTCTGTGTACAATTACCTATTATGCAGCTTGAGAATTCCGTGTTTTACTGAAATTTGTTTCAAATTTGAGATTATCTGAAGGGAATTTCTATATAAATTGAACATAAACTGATCCCTCATTTTTCGACCATCACAAATTTTTTAAACACTACTTTCCTGTGTACAATTACCTATTATACAGCTTGAGAATTCCGTGTTTTTCTGAAATTGGTTTCAAATTTGAGATTTTAAGAAGCGAATTTCTATATAAATTAAACATAAACTGATCCCCAACTTTTTGACCATCACCGATGTTTTAAATTCTATTTTTCTGTGTACAATTACCTATTATGGAGCTTGAGAATTCCATGTTTTTCTGAAATTTGTTTCAAATTTGAGATTTATGAAGCGAATTTCTATATAAATTGAACATAAACTGATCACCCACACTTTGACCATCACAAATTTTTTTCTCTTCTTTTTTTCTGTGTACAATTCCCTATTATATAGCTTGTGAATACCGTGCTTTTCTGAAATTTCTTTCAATTTTGAGATTTTATGATGTGAATTTCTATATAAATTAAACATAAACTGATCACCAACTTTTTGACCATCACAAATGTTTTAAATTACTTTTTTCTGTGTACAATTTCCTATTATACAGCTTGTGAATTCCGTCTTTTTCTGAAATTTGTTTCAATTTTGAGATTTTATGAAGAGAATTTCTATATAAATTAAACATAAACTGATCCCCTATTTTTTGACCATCACAAGTTTTTGTAATTCCTTTTTCTGTGTACAATTACCTTATATGCAGCTTGAGAATTCCGTGTTTTTCTGAAAATTGTTTCAAATTTGAGATTTTATGAAGGGAATTTCTATATAAATTTAACATAAACCTCATGCCCCATTTTTAAACCATCACAAATTTTTGAAACACCACTTTCCTGTGTACAATTACGTATTATACAGCTTGAGAATTCCGTGTTTTTCTGAAATTGGTTTCAAATTTGAGATTTTATGAAGGGAATTTCTATATAAATTGAACATAAACTGATCACCAACACTTAGACCATCACAAATTTTGTAACTTCTTTTTTTCTGTGTACAATTCCCTATTATACAGCTTGTGAATTCCGTGTTTTTCTGAAATTTGATTCAAATGTAAGATTTTATGAAGGGAAGATCTATATAAATTGAACATTAACTGATCCATACTCTTTGACTATCAAATATTTTTAAACTACTTTTTTTCTGTGTACCATTCCCTATTATACAGCTTGGGAATTCCCTGTTTTTCTTAAATTTGTTTCAAATTTAATATTTTATGAAGGGAATTTCTATATTAATTGAACATAAACTGATCCCCTATTTTTTGACCATCACAAATTTTTTAAACACCACTTTCCTGTGTACAATTACCTATTATACAGCTTGAGAATTCCGTGTTTTTCTGAAATTTGTTTCAATTTTGAGATTTTATGAAGGGAATTTCTATATAAATTGAACATAAATTGATCCCCACGCTTTGACTATCAAAAATTTTTTAACTTTTTTTTCTGTGTACAATTCCCTCTTATACAGCTTGTGAACTCCGTGTTTTTCTGAAATTTGTTTCAATTTTGAGATTTTATGAAGAGCATTTCTATATCAATGGAACATAAACTGGTCCTCCACTTTTTGACCATTACAAATGTTTTAAATTCTTTTTTTTGTGTACAATTACCTATAATGCAACTTTAGAATTCCCTGTTTTTCTTAAATTTGTTTCAAATTTGAGATTTTATGGAAGGAATTTCTATATGAATTGAACATAAACTGATCCCCCAATTTTTGTACCATCACAAATTTTTTAAACACCACTTTCCTGTGTACAATTACCTATTATGCAGCTTGAGAATGCCCTGTTTTTCTGAAATTTGTTTCAATTTTGAGATTTTATGAAGAGAATTTCTATATAAATTAAACATAAACTGATCCCCCATTTTTTGACCATCACAAGTTTTTGTAATTCCTTTTTTCTGTGTACTATTACCTAATATGCAGCTTGAGAATTCCGTGTTTTTCTGAAAATTGTTTCAAATTTGAGATTTTATGAAGAGAATTTCTATATAAATTTAACATAAACCTCATGCCCCATTTTTAAACCATCACAAATTTTTGAAACACCACTTTCCTGTGTACAATTACGTATTATACAGCTTGAGAATTTCTTGTTTTTCTGAAATTTGTTTCAAATTTGAGATTTTAAGAAGCGAATTTCTATATAACTTAAACATAAACTGGTCCCCCACTTTTTGATCATCACAAATTTTTGTAATTCCTTTTTTCTGTGTACAATTACCTATTATGCAGCTTGAGAATACTGTAGTATTCTTAAATTTGTTTTGAATTTGAGATTTTATGAAGGGAATTTTTATATAAAGAGAACATAAACTGATCCCCAACTTTTTGACCATCACAAATGTTTTAAATTCCTTTTTTCTGTGTACAATTACCTATTATGCAGCTTAAGAATTGCGTGTTTTTCTGAAATTAGTTTCAAATTTGAGATTTTATGAAGGGAATTTTTATATAAATTAAACATAAACTGATCCTCTACTCTTTGACCATCACAAATTTTTTAACTTCTTTTTTTCTGTGTACAATTACCTATTATGCAGCTTGAGAATTGCGTACTTTTCTGAAATTAGTTTCAAATTTGAGATTTTATGAAGGGAATTTCTATATTAATTGAACATAAACTGATCACCCACACTTTGACCATCACAAATTTTTGTACTTCTTTTTTTCTATGTACAATTCCCTATTATACATCTTGTAAATTCCGTGTTTTTCTGAAATTTTTTTCAAATCTAAGATTTTATCAAGGGAATTTCTATATAAATTGAACATTAACTAATTCCCACTCTTTGAACATCACAAATTTTTGTAATTCCTTTTTTCTGTGTACAATTACCTATTATGCAGCTTGAGAATTCCGTGTTTTTCTGAAATTTGTTTCTTAAAAGAAGCGAATTTCTATATAAATAAAACATAAACTGATCCCCAACTTTTTGACCATCACAAATGTTTTAAATTCCTTTTTTCTGTGTACAATTACTTATTATGCAGCTTGAGAATTCCGTGTTTTTCTCAAATTTGTTTCTTAAAAGAAGCGAATTTCTATATAAATAAAACATAAACTGATCCCCAACTATTTGACCATCACAAATGTTTTTAATTCTGATTTTCTGTGTACAATTACCTATTATGCAGCTTGAGAATTCTGTGTTTTTCTGAAATTTGTTTCTTAAAAGAAGCGAATTTCTATATAAATAAAACATAAACTGATCCCTAACTTTTTGATCATCACAAATGTTTTAAATTCCTTTTTTCTGTGTACAATTACCTATTATGCAGCTTGAGAATTCCGTGTTTTACTGAAATTTGTTTCAAATGTAAGATTTTATGAAGGGAAGTTCTATATAAATTGAACATAAATTTATCCCCACTCTTTGACTATCAAAAATTTTTTAACTTCTTTTTTTCTGTGTACAATTACATATTATGCAGCTTGATAATTCCGTGTTTTTCTGAAATTTGTTTCAAATTTGAGATTTTATGAAGGGAATTTCTATATAAATTTAACATAAACTGATCCCCCAGTTTTTGACCATCACAAATTTTTTAAACACTATTTTCCTGTGTACAATTACCTATTATACAGCTTGAGAATTCTGTGTTTTTCTGAAATTTTTTTCAAATTTGAGATTTATGAAGCGAATTTCTATATAAATTAAACATAAACTGGTCCCTCACTTTTTGATCATCACAAATGTGTTAAATACTTTTTTTCTGTGTACAAATACCTATTATACAGCTTGAGAATTCCGTGTTTTTCTGAAATTTGTTTCAATTTTGAGATTTTATGAAGGGAATTTCTATATAAATTGAACATAAATTGATCCCCACGCTTTGACTATCAACAATTTTTTAACTTTTTTTTCTGTGTACAATTCCTTCTTATACAGCTTGTGAACTCCGTGTTTTTCTGAAATTTGTTTCAATTTTGAGATTTTATGAAGAGAATTTCTATATCAATTGAACATAAACTGGTCCTCCACTTTTTGACCATTACAAATGTTTTAAATTCTTTTTTTTGTGTACAATTACCTATAATGCAACTTTAGAATTCCCTGTTTTTCTTAAATTTGTTTCAAATTTGAGATTTTATGGAGGGAATTTCTATATGAATTGAACATAAAATGATCCCCCATTTTTTGACCATCACAAATTTTTTAAACACCACTTTCCTGTGTACAATTACCTATTATGCAGCTTGAGAATTCCCTGTTTTTCTGAAATTTGCTTCAAATTTAATATTTTATGAAGGGAATTTCTATATAAATTGAACAAAACTGATCCCCCACACTTTGACTATCACAAATTTTTTAACTTCTTTTTTTCTGTGTACAATTCCCTATTATACAGCTTGTGAACTCCGTGTTTATCTGAAATTTGTTTCAATTTTGAGATTTTATGAAGAGAATTTCTATATAAATTAAACATAAACTGATCCCCCATTTTTTGACCATCACAAGTTTTTGTAATTCCTTTTTTCTGTGTACTATTACCTAATATGCAGCTTGAGAATTCCGTGTTTTTCTGAAAATTGTTTCAAATTTGAGATTTTATGAAGAGAATTTCTATATAAATTTAACATAAACCTCATGCCTCATTTTTAACCATCACAAATTTTTGAAACACCACTTTCCTGTGTACAATTACCTATTATACAGCTTGAGAATTTCTTGTTTTTCTGAAATTTGTTTCAAATTTGAGATTTTAAGAAGCGAATTTCTATATAACTTAAACACAAACTGGTCCCCCACTTTTTGATCATCACAAATTTTTGTAATTCCTTTTTTCTGTGTACAATTACCTATTATGCAGCTTGAGAATACTGTAGTATTCTTAAATTTGTTTTGAATTTGAGATTTTATGAAGGGAATTTTTATATAAAGAGAACATAAACTGATCCCCAACTTTTTGACCATCACAAATGTTTTAAATTCCTTTTTTCTGTGTACAATTACCTATTATGCAGCTTAAGAATTGCGTGTTTTTCTGAAATTAGTTTCAAATTTGAGATTTTATGAAGGGAATTTTTATATAAATTAAACATAAACTGATCCTCTACTCTTTGACCATCACAAATTATTTAAATTCCTTTTTTCTGTGTACAATTACCTATTATGCAGCTTGAGAATTGCGTACTTTTCTGAAATTAGTTTCAAATTTGAGATTTTATGAAGGGAATTTCTATATTAATTGAACATAAACTGATCACCCACACTTTGACCATCACAAATTTTTGTACTTCTTTTTTTCTATGTACAATTCCCTATTATACATCTTGTAAATTCCGTGTTTTTCTGAAATTTTTTTCAAATCTAAGATTTTATCAAGGGAATTTCTATATAAATTGAACATTAACTAATTCCCACTCTTTGAACATCACAAATTTTTGTAATTCCTTTTTTCTGTGTACAATTACATATTATGCAGCTTGAGAATTCCGTGTTTTTCTGAAATTTGTTCCTAAAAGAAGCGAATTTCTATATAAATAAAACATAAACTGATCCCCAACTTTTTGACCATCACAAATGTTTTAAATTCCTTTTTTCTGTGTACAATTACTTATTATGCAGCTTGAGAATTCCGTGTTTTTCTCAAATTTGTTTCTTAAAAGAAGCGAATTTCTATATAAATAAAACATAAACTGATCCCCAACTTTTTGACCATCACAAATGTTTTTAATTCTGATTTTCTGTGTACAATTACCTATTATGCAGCTTGAGAATTTTGTGTTTTTCTGAAATTTGTTTCTTAAAAGAAGCGAATTTCTATATAAATAAAACATAAACTGATCCCTAACTTTTTGATCATCACAAATTTTTTAAATTCCTTTTTTCTGTGTACAATTCCCTATTATGCAGCTTGAGAATTCCGTGTTTTACTGAAATTTGTTTCAAATGTAAGATTTTATGAAGGGAAGTTCTATATAAATTGAACATAAATTTATCCCCACTCTTTCACTATCAAAAATTTTTTAACTTCTTTTTTTCTGTGTATAATTACATATTATGCAGCTTGATAATACCGTGTTTTTCTGAAATTTGTTTAAAATTTGAGATTTTATGAAGGGAATTTCTATATAAATTAAACATAAACTGGTCCCCCAATTTTTGACCATCACAAATTTTTTAACTTTTTTTTTTCTGTGTACAATTCCCAATTATGCAGCTGGAGAATTCCGTGTTTTACTGAAATTTGTTTCAATTTTGAGATTTTGTGAAAAGAATTTCTATATAAATTGAACATAAACTGAACCCCACTTTTTGACCATCACAAATGTTTTAAATACTTTTTTTTCTGTGTACAATTACCTATTATGCAGCTTGAGAATTCCAGGTTTTTCTGAAATTTCTTTCAAATTTAAGATTTTAAGAAGCAAATTTCTATATAAATTTAACATAAACTGGTCCCCCACACTTTGACCATCACAAATTTTATAACTTCTTTTTTTCTGTGTACAATTCCCTATTATACAGCTTGTGAATTCCGTCTTTTTCTGAAATTTGTTTCAAATTTGAGATTTTATGAAGGGAATTTCAATATAAATTGAACATAAACTGATCACCCACACTTTGACCATCACAAATTTTTTAACATCTTTTTTTCTGTGTACAATTCCCTATTATACAGCTTGTGAATTCCGTGTTTTTCTGAAATTTGTTTAAAATGTAAGATTTTATAAAATCAATTTCTATATAAATTGAACATTAACTGATCCCTACGCTTTGACTATCAAAAATTTTTTAACTTCTTTTTTCTGTGTACAATTACCGATTGTGCAGCTTGAGAATTCCGTGTTTTTCTGAAATTTGTTTCAAATGTGAGTTTTTATGAAGGGAATTTCTATATAAATTGAACATAAACTGATCCCTCATTTTTTGACCATCACAAATTCTTTAAACACCACTTTCCTGTGTACAATTACTTATTATACAGCGTGAGAATTCCATGTTTTTCTGAAATTTGTTTCAAATTTGAGATTTATGAAGCGAATTTCTATATAAATTAAACATAAACTGGTCCCCCACTTTTTGATCATAACAAATGTTTTAAATTTCTTTTTTTCTGTGTACAATTACCTATTATGCAGCTTGGGAATTCCGTGGTTTTTCTTAAATTGGTTTCAAATTTGAGATTTTATGAAGGGAATTTCTTCATAAATTGAACACAAACTGATCCCCCACACTTTGACAATCACAAATTTTTTTACTTCTTTTTTTCTGTGTACAATGCCTATTATACAGCTTGTGAATTCCGTGTTTTTCTCGAATTTGTTTCAAATTTCAGATTTTAGGCAGGGAATTTCTATACAAATTGAACATGAACTGATCCCCACTCTTTGACCATCACAATTTTTTAAATTCCTTTTTTCTGTGTACAATTACCTATTATGCAGCTTGAGAATTCCGTGTTTAACTGAAATTTGTTTCAAATTTGAGATTTTATAGAGGGAATTTCTATATAAATTGAACATAAACTGATCCCCAACTTTTTGACCATCACAAATGTTTTAAATTCCTTTTTTGTGTGTACAATTACCTATTATGCAGCTTGGGAATTCCGTGGTTTTTCTTAAATTGGTTTCAAATTTGAGATTTTATGAAGGGAATTTCTTCATAAATTGAACACAAACTGATCCCCCACACTTTGACAATCACAAATTTTTTAAATTCTTTTTTTCTGTGTACAATTCTCTATTATACAGCTTGTGAATTCCGTGTTTTTCTGAAATTTGTTTCAAATGTAAGATTTTATGAAAGGAATTTCTATATAAATTTAACATAAACTGATCCCCCACACTTTGACCATCACAAATTTTAAAACTTCTTTTTTTCTTTGTACAATTACGTATCATGTCGAATGAGAACCCTGTGTTTTTCGTAAATATGTTTCAAATTTGAGATTTTATGAATGGAATTTCTATATAAATTGAACATAAACTGATCCCCCATTTTTTAACCATCACAAATTTTTTAAATACCTTTTTTCTGTCTACAATTACCTAATATGCAGCTTGAGAATTCCGTGTTTTTCTGAAAATTGTTTTAAATTTGAGATTTTATTAAGGGAATTTCTATATTAATTGAACATAAACTGATCCCCCATTTTTTGACCATCACTAATTTTTTAAACACCACTTTCTTGTATACAATTACCTATTATGCAGCTTGAGAATTCCGTGTTTTTCTGAAATTTGTTTCAAATTTGAGATGTTAAGAAGCGAATTTCTATATAAATTGAACATGAACTGATCCCCACTCTTTGACCATCACAAATTTTTTTAATTCTTTTTTTCTGTGTACAATTCCCTATTATACAGCTTGTGAATTCCGTCTTTTTCTGAAATTTGTTTCAAATGTAATATTTTATGAAGGTAATTTCTATATAAATTAAACATAAACTGATCACCCACACTTTGACCATCACAAATTTTTTCTCTTCTTTTTTTCTGTGTACAATTCCCTATTATATAGCTTGTGAATACCGTGTTTTTCTGAAATTTGTTTCAATTTTGAGATTTTATGATGAGAATTTCTATATAAATTAAACATAAACTGATCACCAACTTTTTGACCATCACAAATGTTGTAAATTACTTTTTTCTGTGTACAATTCCCTATTATACAGCTTGTGAATTCCGTCTTTTTCTGAAATTTGTTTCAAATGTAATATTTTATGAAAAGAATTTCTATATAAATTAAACATAAACTGATCACCCACACCTGGACCATCACAAACTTTTTTCTCTTCTTTTTTTCTGTGTACAATTCCCTATTATATAGCTTGTGAATACCGTGTTTTTCTGAAATTTGTTTCAATTTTGAGATTTTATGATGAGAATTTCTATATAAATTAAACATAAACTGATCACCAACTTTTTGATCATCACAAATGTTTTAAATTACTTTTTTCTTTGTACAATTCCCTATTATACAGCTTGTGAATTCCGTCTTTTTCTGAAATTTGTTTCAAATGTAATATTTTATAAAGGTAATTTCTATATAAATTAAAAATAAACTGATCACCCACACTTTGACCATCACAAATTTTTTCTCTTCTTTTTTTCTGTGTACAATTCCCTATTATATAGCTTGTGAATACCGTGTTTTTCTGAAATTTGTTTCAAATGTAAGATTTTATGAAAGGAATTTCTATATAAATTTAACATAAACTGATCCCCCACACTTTGACCATCACAAATTTTAAAACTTCTTTTTTTCTTTGTACAATTCCCTATTATACAGCTTGTGAATTCCGTCTTTTCTGAAATTTGTTTCAAATGTAATATTTTATGAAGGGAATTTCTATATAAATTAAACATAAACTGATCACCCACACTTTGACCATCACAAACTTGTTTCTCTTCTTTTTTTCTGTGTACAATTCCCTATTATATAGCTTGTGAATACCGTGTTTTTCTGAAATTTGTTTCAATTTTGAGATTTTATGATGAGAATTTCTATATAAATTTAACATAAACTGATCACCAACTTTTTGACCATCACAAATGTTTTAAATTACTTTTTTCTTTGTACAATTCCCTATTATACAGCTTGTGAATTCCGTCTTTTTCTGAAATTTGTTTCAAATGTAATATTTTATAACGGTAATTTCTATATAAATTAAAAATAAACTGATCACCCACACTTTGACCATCACAAATTTTTTCTCTTCTTTTTTTCTGTGTACAATTCCCTATTATATAGCTTGTGAATACCGTGTTTTTCTGAAATTTGTTTCAAATGTAAGATTTTATGAAAGGAATTTCTATATAAATTTAACATAAACTGATCCCCCACACTTTGACCATCACAAATTTTAAAACTTCTTTTTTTCTTTGTACAATTCCCTATTATACAGCTTGTGAATTCCGTCTTTTTCTGAAATTTGTTTCAAATGTAATATTTTATGAAGGGAATTTCTATATAAATTAAACATAAACTGATCACCCACACTTTGACCATCACAAACTTTTTTCTCTTCTTTTTTTCTGTGTACAATTCCCTATTATATAGCTTGTGAATACCGTGTTTTTCTGAAATTTGTTTCAATTTTGAGATTTTATGATGAGAATTTCTATATAAATTTAACATAAACTGATCACCAACTTTTTGACCATCACAAATGTTTTAAATTACTTTTTTCTGTGTACAATTCCCTATTATATAGCTTTTGAATACCGTGTTTTTCTGAAATTTGTTTCAATTTTGAGATTTTATGATGAGAATTTCTATATACATTCAACATAAACTGATCACCAACTTTTTGACCATCACAAATGTTTTAAATTACTTTTTTCTGTGTACAATTCCCTATTATACAGCTTGTGAATTCCGTGTTTCACTGAAATTTGTTTCAAATGTAAGATTTTATGATGAGAATTTCTATATAAATTAAACATAAACTGATCACCCACACTTTGACCATCACAAACTTTTTTCTCTTCTTTTTTTCTGTGTACAATTCCCTATTATATAGCTTGTGAATACCGTGTTTTTCTGAAATTTGTTTCAATTTTGAGATTTTATGATGAGAATTACTATATAAATTTAACATAAACTGATCACCAACTTTTTGACGATCACAAATTATTTAAATTACTTTTTTCTTTGTACAATTCCCTATTATACAGCTTGTGAATTCTGTCTTTTTCTGAAATTTGTTTCAAATGTAATATTTTATGAAGGGAATTTCTATATAAATTAAACATAAACTGATCACCCACACTTTGACCATCACAAACTTTTTTCTCTTCTTTTTTTCTGTGTACAATTCCCTATTATATAGCTTGTGAATACCGTGTTTTTCTGAAATTTGTTTCAATTTTGAGATTTTATGATGAGAATTTCTATATAAATGAAACATAAACTGATCACCAACTTTTTGACCAACACAAATGTTTTAAATTCCTTTTTTCTGTGTACAATTCCCTATTATACAGCTTGTGAATTCCGTCTTTTTCTGAAATTTGTTTCAAATGTAATATTTTATGAAAGGAATTTCTATATAAATTAGACATAAACTGATCACCCACACTTTGACCATCACAAACTTTTTTCTCTTCTTTTTTTCTGTGTACAATTCCCTATTATATAGCTTGTGAATACCGTGTTTTTCTGAAATTTGTTTCAATTTTGAGATTTTATGATGAGAATTTCTATATAAATTTAACATAAACTGATCACCAACTTTTTGACGATCACAAATTATTTAAATTACTTTTTTCTGTGTACAATTCCCTATTATACAGCTTGTGAATTCCGTCTTTTTCTGAAATTTGTTTCAAATGTAAGATTTTATGATGAGAATTTCTATATAAATTAAACATAAACTGATCACCCACACTTTGACCATCACAAACTTTTTTCTCTTCTTTTTTTCTGTGTACAATTCCCTATTATATAGCTTGTGAATACCGTGTATTTCTGAAATTTGTTTCAATTTTGAGATTTTATGATGAGAATTTCTATATAAATTTAACATAAACTGATCACCAACTTTTTGACCATCACAAATGTTTTAAATTACTTTTTTCTTTGTACAATTCCCTATTATACAGCTTGTGAATTCCGTCTTTTTCTGAAATTTGTTTCAAATGTAATATTTGATAAAGGTAATTTCTATATAAATTAAAAATAAACTGATCACCCACACTTTGACCATCACAAATTTTTTCTCTTCTTTTTTTCTGTGTACAATTCCCTATTATATAGCTTGTGAATACCGTGTTTTTCTGAAATTTGTTTCAAATGTAAGATTTTATGAAAGGAATTTCTATATAAATTTAACATAAACTGATCCCCCACACTTTGACCATCACAAATTTTAAAACTTCTTTTTTTCTTTGTACAATTCCCTATTATACAGCTTGTGAATTCCGTCTTTTTCTGAAATTTGTTTCAAATGTAATATTTTATGAAGGGAATTTCTATATAAATTAAACATAAACTGATCAACCACACTTTGACCATCACAAACTTGTTTCTCTTCTTTTTTTCTGTGTACAATTCCCTATTATATAGCTTGTGAATACCGTGTTTTTCTGAAATTTGTTTCAAATGTAAGATTTTATGATGAGAATTTCTATATAAATTAAACATAAACTGATCACCCACACTTTGACCATCACAAACTTTTTTCTCTTCTTTTTTTCTGTGTACAATTCCCTATTATATAGCTTGTGAATACCGTGCTTTTCTGAAATTTGTTTCAATTTTGAGATTTTATGATGTGAATTTCTATATAAATTAAACATAAACTGATCACTAACTTTTTGACCATCACAAATGTTTTAAATTACTTTTTTCTGTGTACAATTCCCTATTATACAGCTTGTGAATTCCGTCTTTTTCTGAAATTTGTTTCAAATGTAATATTTTATGAAAGGAATTTCTATATAAATTAAACATAAACTGATCACCCACACTTTGACCATCACAAACTTTTTTCTCTTCTTTTTTTCTGTGTACAATTCCCTATTATATAGCTTGTGAATACCGTGTTTTTCTGAAATTTGTTTCAATTTTGAGATTTTATGATGAGAATTTCTATATAAATTTAACATAAACCGATCACCAACTTTTTGACCATCACAAATGTTTTAAATTACTTTTTT
The DNA here is from genome assembly GCA_963556195.1 of Sepiola atlantica. Taxonomy (NCBI): domain Eukaryota; kingdom Metazoa; phylum Mollusca; class Cephalopoda; order Sepiida; family Sepiolidae; genus Sepiola; species Sepiola atlantica. The sequence goes on along the minus strand of OY744549.1, from coordinate 23,029,289 downwards.
CTGTGTACAATTCCCTATTATACAGCTTGTGAATTCCGTGTTTAACTGAAATTTGTTTCAAATGTAAGATTTTATGATGAGAATTTCTATATAAATTAAACATAAACTGATCACCCACACTTTGACCATCACAAACTTTTTTCTCTTCTTTTTTTCTGTGTACAATTCCCTATTATATAGCTTGTGAATACCGTGTTTTTCTGAAATTTGTTTCAATTTTGAGATTTTATGATGAGAATTTCTATATAAATGAAACATAAACTGATCACCAATCTTTTGACCATCACAAATGTTTTAAATTCCTTTTTTCTGTGTACAATTCCCTATTATACAGCTTGTGAATTCCGTCTTTTTCTGAAATTTGTTTCAAATGTAATATTTTATGAAAGGAATTTCTATATAAATTGAACATAAACTGATCACCCACACTTTGACCATCACAAACTTTTTTCTCTTCTTTTTTTCTGTGTACAATTCCCTATTATATAGCTTGTGAATACCGTGTTTTTCTGAAATTTGTTTCAATTTTGAGATTTTATGATGAGAATTTCTATATAAATTTAACATAAACTGATCACCAACTTTTTGACCATCACAAATGTTTTAAATTCCTTTTTTCTGTGTACAATTCCCTATTATACAGCTTGTGAATTCCGTCTTTTTCTGAAATTTGTTTCAAATGTAATATTTTATGATGAGAATTTCTATATAAATTAAACATAAACTGATCACCCACACTTTGACCATCACAAACTTTTTTCTCTTCTTTTTTTCTGTGTACAATTCCCTATTATATAGCTTGTGAATACCGTGTTTTTCTGAAATTTGTTTCAATTTTGAGATTTTATGATGAGAATTTCTATATAAATTTAACATAAACTGATCACCAACTTTTTGACCATCACAAATGTTTTAAATTACTGTTTTCTGTGTACAATTCCCTATTATATAGCTTGTGAATACCGTGTTTTTCTGAAATTTGTTTCAATTTTGAGATTTTATGATGAGAATTTCTATATAAATTTAACATAAACTGATCACCAACTTTTTGACCATCACAAATGTATTAAATTACTTTTTTCTGTGTACAATTCCCTATTATACAGCTTGTGAATTCGGTGTTTAACTGAAATTTGTTTCAAATGTAAGATTTAATGATGAGAATTTCTATATAAATTAAACATAAACTGATCACCCACACTTTGACCATCACAAACTTTTTTCTCTTCTTTTTTTCTGTGTACAATTCCCTATTATATAGCTTGTGAATACCGTGTTTTTCTGAAATTTGTTTCAAATGTAAGATTTAATGATGAGAATTTCTATATAAATTAAAAATAAACTGATCACCCACACTTTGACCATCACAAATTTTTTCTCTTCTTTTTTTCTGTGTACAATTCCCTATTATATAGCTTGTGAATACCGTGTTTTTCTGAAATTTGTTTCAATTTTGAGATTTTATGATGAGAATTTCTATATAAATTTAACATAAACTGATCACCAACTTTTTGACGATCACAAATTATTTAAATTACTTTTTTCTTTGTACAATTCCCTATTATACAGCTTGTGAATTCTGTCTTTTTCTGAAATTTGTTTCAAATGTAATATTTTATGAAGGGAATTTCTATATAAATTAAACATAAACTGATCACCCACACTTTGACCATCACAAACTTTTTTCTCTTCTTTTTTTCTGTGTACAATTCCCTATTATATAGCTTGTGAATACCGTGTTTTTCTGAAATTTGTTTCAATTTTGAGATTTTATGATGAGAATTTCTATATAAATGAAACATAAACTGATCACCAACTTTTTGACCATCACAAATGTTTTAAATTCCTTTTTTCTGTGTACAATTCCCTATTATACAGCTTGTGAATTCCGTCTTTTTCTGAAATTTGTTTCAAATGTAATATTTTATGAAAGGAATTTCTATATAAATTAGACATAAACTGATCACCCACACTTTGACCATCACAAACTTTTTTCTCTTCTTTTTTTCTGTGTACAATTCCCTATTATATAGCTTGTGAATACCGTGTTTTTCTGAAATTTGTTTCAATTTTGAGATTTTATGATGAGAATTTCTATATAAATTTAACATAAACTGATCACCAACTTTTTGACGATCACAAATTATTTAAATTACTTTTTTCTGTGTACAATTCCCTATTATACAGCTTGTGAATTCCGTCTTTTTCTGAAATTTGTTTCAAATGTAATATTTTATGATGAGAATTTCTATATAAATTAAACATAAACTGATCACCCACACTTTGACCATCACAAACTTTTTTCTCTTCTTTTTTTCTGTGTACAATTCCCTATTATATAGCTTGTGAATACCGTGTTTTTCTGAAATTTGTTTCAATTTTGAGATTTTATGATGAGAATTTCTATATAAATTTAACATAAACTGATCACCAACTTTTTGACCATCACAAATGTTTTAAATTACTGTTTTCTGTGTACAATTCCCTATTATATAGCTTGTGAATACCGTGTTTTTCTGAAATTTGTTTCAATTTTGAGATTTTATGATGAGAATTTCTATATAAATTTAACATAAACTGATCACCAACTTTTTGACCATCACAAATGTATTAAATTACTTTTTTCTGTGTACAATTCCCTATTATACAGCTTGTGAATTCGGTGTTTAACTGAAATTTGTTTCAAATGTAAGATTTAATGATGAGAATTTCTATATAAATTAAACATAAACTGATCACCCACACTTTGACCATCACAAACTTTTTTCTCTTCTTTTTTTCTGTGTACAATTCCCTATTATATAGCTTGTGAATACCGTGTTTTTCTGAAATTTGTTTCAAATGTAAGATTTAATGATGAGAATTTCTATATAAATTAAAAATAAACTGATCACCCACACTTTGACCATCACAAATTTTTTCTCTTCTTTTTTTCTGTGTACAATTCCCTATTATATAGCTTGTGAATACCGTGTTTTTCTGAAATTTGTTTCAAATGTAAGATTTTATGAAAGGAATTTCTATATAAATTTAACATAAACTGATCCCCCACACTTTGACCATCACAAATTTTAAAACTTCTTTTTTTCTTTGTACAATTCCCTATTATACAGCTTGTGAATTCCGTCTTTTTCTGAAATTTGTTTCAAATGTAATATTTTATGAAGGGAATTTCTATATAAATTAAACATAAACTGATCACCCACACTTTGACCATCACAAACTTTTTTCTCTTCTTTTTTTCTGTGTACAATTCCCTATTATATAGCTTGTGAATACCGTGTTTTTCTGAAATTTGTTTCAATTTTGAGATTTTATGATGAGAATTTCTATATAAATTTAACATAAACTGATCACCAACTTTTTGACCATCACAAATGTTTTAAATTACTTTTTTCTGTGTACAATTCCCTATTATATAGCTTTTGAATACCGTGTTTTTCTGAAATTTGTTTCAATTTTGAGATTTTATGATGAGAATTTCTATATACATTCAACATAAACTGATCACCAACTTTTTGACCATCACAAATGTTTTAAATTACTTTTTTCTGTGTACAATTCCCTATTATACAGCTTGTGAATTCCGTGTTTCACTGAAATTTGTTTCAAATGTAAGATTTTATGATGAGAATTTCTATATAAATTAAACATAAACTGATCACCCACACTTTGACCATCACAAACTTTTTTCTCTTCTTTTTTTCTGTGTACAATTCCCTATTATATAGCTTGTGAATACCGTGTTTTTCTGAAATTTGTTTCAATTTTTAGATTTTATGATGAGAATTTCTATATAAATTTAACATAAACTGATCACCAACTTTTTGACGATCACAAATTATTTAAATTACTTTTTTCTTTGTACAATTCCCTATTATACAGCTTGTGAATTCCGTCTTTTTCTGAAATTTGTTTCAAATGTAATATTTTATGAAGGGAATTTCTATATAAATTAAACATAAACTGATCACCCACACTTTGACCATCACAAACTTTTTTCTCTTCTTTTTTTCTGTGTACAATTCCCTATTATATAGCTTGTGAATACCGTGTTTTTCTGAAATTTGTTTCAATTTTGAGATTTTATGATGAGAATTTCTATATAAATGAAACATAAACTGATCACCAACTTTTTGACCATCACAAATGTTTTAAATTCCTTTTTTCTGTGTACAATTCCCTATTATACAGCTTGTGAATTCCGTCTTTTTCTGAAATTTGTTTCAAATGTAATATTTTATGAAAGGAATTTCTATATAAATTAGACATAAACTGATCACCCACACTTTGACCATCACAAACTTTTTTCTCTTCTTTTTTTCTGTGTACAATTCCCTATTATATAGCTTGTGAATACCGTGTTTTTCTGAAATTTGTTTCAATTTTGAGATTTTATGATGAGAATTTCTATATAAATTTAACATAAACTGATCACCAACTTTTTGACGATCACAAATTATTTAAATTACTTTTTTCTGTGTACAATTCCCTATTATACAGCTTGTGAATTCCGTCTTTTTCTGAAATTTGTTTCAAATGTAAGATTTTATGATGAGAATTTCTATATAAATTAAACATAAACTGATCACCCACACTTTGACCATCACAAACTTTTTTCTCTTCTTTTTTTCTGTGTACAATTCCCTATTATATAGCTTGTGAATACCGTGTATTTCTGAAATTTGTTTCAATTTTGAGATTTTATGATGAGAATTTCTATATAAATTTAACATAAACTGATCACCAACTTTTTGACCATCACAAATGTTTTAAATTACTTTTTTCTTTGTACAATTCCCTATTATACAGCTTGTGAATTCCGTCTTTTTCTGAAATTTGTTTCAAATGTAATATTTGATAAAGGTAATTTCTATATAAATTAAAAATAAACTGATCACCCACACTTTGACCATCACAAATTTTTTCTCTTCTTTTTTTCTGTGTACAATTCCCTATTATATAGCTTGTGAATACCGTGTTTTTCTGAAATTTGTTTCAAATGTAAGATTTTATGAAAGGAATTTCTATATAAATTTAACATAAACTGATCCCCCACACTTTGACCATCACAAATTTTAAAACTTCTTTTTTTCTTTGTACAATTCCCTATTATACAGCTTGTGAATTCCGTCTTTTTCTGAAATTTGTTTCAAATGTAATATTTTATGAAGGGAATTTCTATATAAATTAAACATAAACTGATCAACCACACTTTGACCATCACAAACTTGTTTCTCTTCTTTTTTTCTGTGTACAATTCCCTATTATATAGCTTGTGAATACCGTGTTTTTCTGAAATTTGTTTCAAATGTAAGATTTTATGATGAGAATTTCTATATAAATTAAACATAAACTGATCACCCACACTTTGACCATCACAAACTTTTTTCTCTTCTTTTTTTCTGTGTACAATTCCCTATTATATAGCTTGTGAATACCGTGCTTTTCTGAAATTTGTTTCAATTTTGAGATTTTATGATGTGAATTTCTATATAAATTAAACATAAACTGATCACCAACTTTTTGACCATCACAAATGTTTTAAATTACTTTTTTCTGTGTACAATTCCCTATTATACAGCTTGTGAATTCCGTCTTTTTCTGAAATTTGTTTCAAATGTAATATTTTATGAAAGGAATTTCTATATAAATTAAACATAAACTGATCACCCACACTTTGACCATCACAAACTTTTTTCTCTTCTTTTTTTCTGTGTACAATTCCCTATTATATAGCTTGTGAATACCGTGTTTTTCTGAAATTTGTTTCAATTTTGAGATTTTATGATGAGAATTTCTATATAAATTTAACATAAACTGATCACCAACTTTTTGACCATCACAAATGTTTTAAATTACTTTTTTCTGTGTACAATTCCCTATTATACAGCTTGTGAATTCCGTGTTTAACTGAAATTTGTTTCAAATGTAAGATTTTATGATGAGAATTTCTATATAAATTAAACATAAACTGATCACCCACACTTTGACCATCACAAACTTTTTTCTCTTCTTTTTTTCTGTGTACAATTCCCTATTATATAGCTTGTGAATACCGTGTTTTTCTGAAATTTGTTTCAATTTTGAGATTTTATGATGAGAATTTCTATATAAATGAAACATAAACTGATCACCAATCTTTTGACCATCACAAATGTTTTAAATTCCTTTTTTCTGTGTACAATTCCCTATTATACAGCTTGTGAATTCCGTCTTTTTCTGAAATTTGTTTCAAATGTAATATTTTATGAAAGGAATTTCTATATAAATTGAACATAAACTGATCACCCACACTTTGACCATCACAAACTTTTTTCTCTTCTTTTTTTCTGTGTACAATTCCCTATTATATAGCTTGTGAATACCGTGTTTTTCTGAAATTTGTTTCAATTTTGAGATTTTATGATGAGAATTTCTATATAAATTTAACATAAACTGATCACGAACTTTTTGACCATCACAAATGTTTTAAATTCCTTTTTTCTGTGTACAATTCCCTATTATACAGCTTGTGAATTCCGTCTTTTTCTGAAATTTGTTTCAAATGTAATATTTTATGATGAGAATTTCTATATAAATTAAACATAAACTGATCACCCACACTTTGACCATCACAAACTTTTTTCTCTTCTTTTTTTCTGTGTACAATTCCCTATTATATAGCTTGTGAATACCGTGTTTTTCTGAAATTTGTTTCAATTTTGAGATTTTATGATGAGAATTTCTATATAAATTTAACATAAACTGATCACCAACTTTTTGACCATCACAAATGTTTTAAATTACTGTTTTCTGTGTACAATTCCCTATTATATAGCTTGTGAATACCGTGTTTTTCTGAAATTTGTTTCAATTTTGAGATTTTATGATGAGAATTTCTATATAAATTTAACATAAACTGATCACCAACTTTTTGACCATCACAAATGTATTAAATTACTTTTTTCTGTGTACAATTCCCTATTATACAGCTTGTGAATTCGGTGTTTAACTGAAATTTGTTTCAAATGTAAGATTTAATGATGAGAATTTCTATATAAATTAAACATAAACTGATCACCCACACTTTGACCATCACAAACTTTTTTCTCTTCTTTTTTTCTGTGTACAATTCCCTATTATATAGCTTGTGAATACCGTGTTTTTCTGAAATTTGTTTCAAATGTAAGATTTAATGATGAGAATTTCTATATAAATTAAAAATAAACTGATCACCCACACTTTGACCATCACAAATTTTTTCTCTTCTTTTTTTCTGTGTACAATTCCCTATTATATAGCTTGTGAATACCGTGTTTTTCTGAAATTTGTTTCAAATGTAAGATTTTATGAAAGGAATTTCTATATAAATTTAACATAAACTGATCCCCCACACTTTGACCATCACAAATTTTAAAACTTCTTTTTTTCTTTGTACAATTCCCTATTATACAGCTTGTGAATTCCGTCTTTTTCTGAAATTTGTTTCAAATGTAATATTTTATGAAGGGAATTTCTATATAAATTAAACATAAACTGATCACCCACACTTTGACCATCACAAACTTTTTTCTCTTCTTTTTTTCTGTGTACAATTCCCTATTATATAGCTTGTGAATACCGTGTTTTTCTGAAATTTGTTTCAATTTTGAGATTTTATGATGAGAATTTCTATATAAATTTAACATAAACTGATCACCAACTTTTTGACCATCACAAATGTTTTAAATTACTTTTTTCTGTGTACAATTCCCTATTATATAGCTTTTGAATACCGTGTTTTTCTGAAATTTGTTTCAATTTTGAGATTTTATGATGAGAATTTCTATATACATTCAACATAAACTGATCACCAACTTTTTGACCATCACAAATGTTTTAAATTACTTTTTTCTGTGTACAATTCCCTATTATACAGCTTGTGAATTCCGTGTTTCACTGAAATTTGTTTCAAATGTAAGATTTTATGATGAGAATTTCTATATAAATTAAACATAAACTGATCACCCACACTTTGACCATCACAAACTTTTTTCTCTTCTTTTTTTCTGTGTACAATTCCCTATTATATAGCTTGTGAATACCGTGTTTTTCTGAAATTTGTTTCAATTTTGAGATTTTATGATGAGAATTTCTATATAAATTTAACATAAACTGATCACCAACTTTTTGACGATCACAAATTATTTAAATTACTTTTTTCTTTGTACAATTCCCTATTATACAGCTTGTGAATTCCGTCTTTTTCTGAAATTTGTTTCAAATGTAATATTTTATGAAGGGAATTTCTATATAAATTAAACATAAACTGATCACCCACACTTTGACCATCACAAACTTTTTTCTCTTCTTTTTTTCTGTGTACAATTCCCTATTATATAGCTTGTGAATACCGTGTTTTTCTGAAATTTGTTTCAATTTTGAGATTTTATGATGAGAATTTCTATATAAATGAAACATAAACTGATCACCAACTTTTTGACCATCACAAATGTTTTAAATTCCTTTTTTCTGTGTACAATTCCCTATTATACAGCTTGTGAATTCCGTCTTTTTCTGAAATTTGTTTCAAATGTAATATTTTATGAAAGGAATTTCTATATAAATTAGACATAAACTGATCACCCACACTTTGACCATCACAAACTTTTTTCTCTTCTTTTTTTCTGTGTACAATTCCCTATTATATAGCTTGTGAATACCGTGTTTTTCTGAAATTTGTTTCAATTTTGAGATTTTATGATGAGAATTTCTATATAAATTTAACATAAACTGATCACCAACTTTTTGACGATCACAAATTATTTAAATTACTTTTTTCTGTGTACAATTCCCTATTATACAGCTTGTGAATTCCGTCTTTTTCTGAAATTTGTTTCAAATGTAAGATTTTATGATGAGAATTTCTATATAAATTAAACATAAACTGATCACCCACACTTTGACCATCACAAACTTTTTTCTCTTCTTTTTTTCTGTGTACAATTCCCTATTATATAGCTTGTGAATACCGTGTATTTCTGAAATTTGTTTCAATTTTGAGATTTTATGATGAGAATTTCTATATAAATTTAACATAAACTGATCACCAACTTTTTGACCATCACAAATGTTTTAAATTACTTTTTTCTTTGTACAATTCCCTATTATACAGCTTGTGAATTCCGTCTTTTTCTGAAATTTGTTTCAAATGTAATATTTGATAAAGGTAATTTCTATATAAATTAAAAATAAACTGATCACCCACACTTTGACCATCACAAATTTTTTCTCTTCTTTTTTTCTGTGTACAATTCCCTATTATATAGCTTGTGAATACCGTGTTTTTCTGAAATTTGTTTCAAATGTAAGATTTTATGAAAGGAATTTCTATATAAATTTAACATAAACTGATCCCCCACACTTTGACCATCACAAATTTTAAAACTTCTTTTTTTCTTTGTACAATTCCCTATTATACAGCTTGTGAATTCCGTCTTTTTCTGAAATTTGTTTCAAATGTAATATTTTATGAAGGGAATTTCTATATAAATTAAACATAAACTGATCAACCACACTTTGACCATCACAAACTTGTTTCTCTTCTTTTTTTCTGTGTACAATTCCCTATTATATAGCTTGTGAATACCGTGTTTTTCTGAAATTTGTTTCAAATGTAAGATTTTATGATGAGAATTTCTATATAAATTAAACATAAACTGATCACCCACACTTTGACCATCACAAACTTTTTTCTCTTCTTTTTTTCTGTGTACAATTCCCTATTATATAGCTTGTGAATACCGTGCTTTTCTGAAATTTGTTTCAATTTTGAGATTTTATGATGTGAATTTCTATATAAATTAAACATAAACTGATCACCAACTTTTTGACCATCACAAATGTTTTAAATTACTTTTTTCTGTGTACAATTCCCTATTATACAGCTTGTGAATTCCGTCTTTTTCTGAAATTTGTTTCAAATGTAATATTTTATGAAAGGAATTTCTATATAAATTAAACATAAACTGATCACCCACACTTTGACTATCACAAACTTTTTTCTCTTCTTTTTTTCTGTGTACAATTCCCTATTATATAGCTTGTGAATACCGTGTTTTTCTGAAATTTGTTTCAATTTTGAGATTTTATGATGAGAATTTCTATATAAATTTAACATAAACTGATCACCAACTTTTTGACCATCACAAATGTTTTAAATTACTTTTTTCTGTGTACAATTCCCTATTATACAGCTTGTGAATTCCGTGTTTAACTGAAATTTGTTTCAAATGTAAGATTTTATGATGAGAATTTCTATATAAATTCAACATAAACTGATCACCCACACTTTGACCATCACAAACTTTTTTCTCTTCTTTTTTTCTGTGTACAATTCCCTATTATATAGCTTGTGAATACCGTGTTTTTCTGAAATTTGTTTCAATTTTGAGATTTTATGATGAGAATTTCTATATAAATGAAACATAAACTGATCACCAATCTTTTGACCATCACAAATGTTTTAAATTCCTTTTTTCTGTGTACAATTCCCTATTATACAGCTTGTGAATTCCGTCTTTTTCTGAAATTTGTTTCAAATGTAATATTTTATGAAAGGAATTTCTATATAAATTGAACATAAACTGATCACCCACACTTTGACCATCACAAACTTTTTTCTCTTCTTTTTTTCTGTGTACAATTCCCTATTATATAGCTTGTGAATACCGTGTTTTTCTGAAATTTGTTTCAATTTTGAGATTTTATGATGAGAATTTCTATATAAATTTAACATAAACTGATCACCAACTTTTTGACCATCACAAATGTTTTAAATTCCTTTTTTCTGTGTACAATTCCCTATTATACAGCTTGTGAATTCCGTCTTTTTCTGAAATTTGTTTCAAATGTAATATTTTATGATGAGAATTTCTATATAAATTAAACATAAACTGATCACCCACACTTTGACCATCACAAACTTTTTTCTCTTCTTTTTTTCTGTGTACAATTCCCTATTATATAGCTTGTGAATACCGTGTTTTTCTGAAATTTGTTTCAATTTTGAGATTTTATGATGAGAATTTCTATATAAATTTAACATAAACTGATCACCAACTTTTTGACCATCACAAATGTTTTAAATTACTGTTTTCTGTGTACAATTCCCTATTATATAGCTTGTGAATACCGTGTTTTTCTGAAATTTGTTTCAATTTTGAGATTTTATGATGAGAATTTCTATATAAATTTAACATAAACTGATCACCAACTTTTTGACCATCACAAATGTATTAAATTACTTTTTTCTGTGTACAATTCCCTATTATACAGCTTGTGAATTCGGTGTTTAACTGAAATTTGTTTCAAATGTAAGATTTAATGATGAGAATTTCTATATAAATTAAACATAAACTGATCACCCACACTTTGACCATCACAAACTTTTTTCTCTTCTTTTTTTCTGTGTACAATTCCCTATTATATAGCTTGTGAATACCGTGTTTTTCTGAAATTTGTTTCAAATGTAAGATTTTATGATGAGAATTTCTATATAAATTTAACATAAACTGATCACCAACTTTTTGACCATCACAAATGTTTTAAATTACTTTTTTCTGTGTACAATTCCCTATTATACAGCTTGTGAATTCCGTGTTTCACTGAAATTTGTTTCAAATGTAAGATTTTATGATGAGAATTTCTATATAAATTAAACCTAAACTGATCACCAACTTTTTGACCATCACAAATGTTTTAAATTACTTTTTTCTGTGTACAATTCCCTATTATACAGCTTGTGAATTCCGTCTTTTTCTGAAATTTGTTTCAAATGTAATATTTTATGAAGGGAATTTCTATATAAATTAAACATAAACTGATCACCCACACTTTGACCATCACAACTTTTTTTCTCTTCTTTTTTTCTGTGTACAATTCCCTATTATATAGCTTGTGAATACCGTGTTTTTCTGAAATTTGTTTCAATTTTGAGATTTTATAATGAGAATTTCTATATAAATTTAACATAAACTGATCACCAACTTTTTGACCATCACAAATGTTTTAAATTACGTTTTTCTGTGTACAATTCCCTATTATACAGCTTGTGAATTCCGTGTTTAACTGAAATTTGTTTCAAATGTAAGATTTTATGATGAGAATTTCTATATAAATTAAACATAAACTGATCACCCACACTTTGACCATCACAAACTTTTTTCTCTTCTTTTTTTCTGTGTACAATTCCCTATTATATAGCTTGTGAATACCGTGTTTTTCTGAAATTTGTTTCAATTTTGAGATTTTATGATGAGAATTTCTATATAAATTTAACATAAACTGATCACCAACTTTTTGACCATCACAAATGTTTTAAATTACTTTTTTCTGTGTACAATTCCCTATTATACAGCTTGTGAATTCCGTGTTTAACTGAAATTTGTTTCAAATGTAAGATTTTATGATGAGAATTTCTATATAAATTTAACATAAACTGATCACCAACTTTTTGACCATCACAAATGTTTTAAATTACTTTTTTCTGTGTATAATTCCCTATTATACAGCTTGTGAATTCCGTCTTTTTCTGAAATTTGTTTCAAATGTAATATTTTATGAAGGGAATTTCTATATAAATTAAACATAAACTGATCAACCACACTTTGACCATCACAAACTTGTTTCTCTTCTTTTTTTCTGTGTACAATTCCCTATTATATAGCTTGTGAATACCGTGTTTTTCTGAAATTTGTTTCAAATGTAAGATTTTATGATGAGAATTTCTATATAAATTAAACATAAACTGATCACCCACACTTTGACCATCACAAACTTTTTTCTCTTCTTTTTTTCTGTGTACAATTCCCTATTATATAGCTTGTGAATACCGTGCTTTTCTGAAATTTGTTTCAATTTTGAGATTTTATGATGTGAATTTCTATATAAATTAAACATAAACTGATCACCAACTTTTTGACCATCACAAATGTTTTAAATTACTTTTTTCTGTGTACAATTCCCTATTATACAGCTTGTGAATTCCGTCTTTTTCTGAAATTTGTTTCAAATGTAATATTTTATGAAAGGAATTTCTATATAAATTAAACATAAACTGATCACCCACACTTTGACCATCACAAACTTTTTTCTCTTCTTTTTTTCTGTGTACAATTCCCTATTATATAGCTTGTGAATACCGTGTTTTTCTGAAATTTGTTTCAATTTTGAGATTTTATGATGAGAATTTCTATATAAATTTAACATAAACTGATCACCAACTTTTTGACCATCACAAATGTTTTAAATTACTTTTTTCTGTGTACAATTCCCTATTATACAGCTTGTGAATTCCGTGTTTAACTGAAATTTGTTTCAAATGTAAGATTTTATGATGAGAATTTCTATATAAATTCAACATAAACTGATCACCCACACTTTGACCATCACAAACTTTTTTCTCTTCTTTTTTTCTGTGTACAATTCCCTATTATATAGCTTGTGAATACCGTGTTTTTCTGAAATTTGTTTCAATTTTGAGATTTTATGATGAGAATTTCTATATAAATTTAACATAAACTGATCACCAACTTTTTGACCATCACAAATGTTTTAAATTACTGTTTTCTGTGTACAATTCCCTATTATATAGCTTGTGAATACCGTGTTTTTCTGAAATTTGTTTCAATTTTGAGATTTTATGATGAGAATTTCTATATAAATTTAACATAAACTGATCACCAACTTTTTGACCATCACAAATGTATTAAATTACTTTTTTCTGTGTACAATTCCCTATTATACAGCTTGTGAATTCGGTGTTTAACTGAAATTTGTTTCAAATGTAAGATTTAATGATGAGAATTTCTATATAAATTAAACATAAACTGATCACCCACACTTTGACCATCACAAACTTTTTTCTCTTCTTTTTTTCTGTGTACAATTCCCTATTATATAGCTTGTGAATACCGTGTTTTTCTGAAATTTGTTTCAAATGTAAGATTTAATGATGAGAATTTCTATATAAATTAAAAATAAACTGATCACCCACACTTTGACCATCACAAATTTTTTCTCTTCTTTTTTTCTGTGTACAATTCCCTATTATATAGCTTGTGAATACCGTGTTTTTCTGAAATTTGTTTCAAATGTAAGATTTTATGAAAGGAATTTCTATATAAATTTAACATAAACTGATCCCCCACACTTTGACCATCACAAATTTTAAAACTTCTTTTTTTCTTTGTACAATTCCCTATTATACAGCTTGTGAATTCCGTCTTTTTCTGAAATTTGTTTCAAATGTAATATTTTATGAAGGGAATTTCTATATAAATTAAACATAAACTGATCACCCACACTTTGACCATCACAAACTTTTTTCTCTTCTTTTTTTCTGTGTACAATTCCCTATTATATAGCTTGTGAATACCGTGTTTTTCTGAAATTTGTTTCAATTTTGAGATTTTATGATGAGAATTTCTATATAAATTTAACATAAACTGATCACCAACTTTTTGACCATCACAAATGTTTTAAATTACTTTTTTCTGTGTACAATTCCCTATTATATAGCTTTTGAATACCGTGTTTTTCTGAAATTTGTTTCAATTTTGAGATTTTATGATGAGAATTTCTATATACATTCAACATAAACTGATCACCAACTTTTTGACCATCACAAATGTTTTAAATTACTTTTTTCTGTGTACAATTCCCTATTATACAGCTTGTGAATTCCGTGTTTCACTGAAATTTGTTTCAAATGTAAGATTTTATGATGAGAATTTCTATATAAATTAAACATAAACTGATCACCCACACTTTGACCATCACAAACTTTTTTCTCTTCTTTTTTTCTGTGTACAATTCCCTATTATATAGCTTGTGAATACCGTGTTTTTCTGAAATTTGTTTCAATTTTGAGATTTTATGATGAGAATTTCTATATAAATTTAACATAAACTGATCACCAACTTTTTGACGATCACAAATTATTTAAATTACTTTTTTCTTTGTACAATTCCCTATTATACAGCTTGTGAATTCCGTCTTTTTCTGAAATTTGTTTCAAATGTAATATTTTATGAAGGGAATTTCTATATAAATTAAACATAAACTGATCACCCACACTTTGACCATCACAAACTTTTTTCTCTTCTTTTTTTCTGTGTACAATTCCCTATTATATAGCTTGTGAATACCGTGTTTTTCTGAAATTTGTTTCAATTTTGAGATTTTATGATGAGAATTTCTATATAAATGAAACATAAACTGATCACCAACTTTTTGACCATCACAAATGTTTTAAATTCCTTTTTTCTGTGTACAATTCCCTATTATACAGCTTGTGAATTCCGTCTTTTTCTGAAATTTGTTTCAAATGTAATATTTTATGAAAGGAATTTCTATATAAATTAGACATAAACTGATCACCCACACTTTGACCATCACAAACTTTTTTCTCTTCTTTTTTTCTGTGTACAATTCCCTATTATATAGCTTGTGAATACCGTGTTTTTCTGAAATTTGTTTCAATTTTGAGATTTTATGATGAGAATTTCTATATAAATTTAACATAAACTGATCACCAACTTTTTGACGATCACAAATTATTTAAATTACTTTTTTCTGTGTACAATTCCCTATTATACAGCTTGTGAATTCCGTCTTTTTCTGAAATTTGTTTCAAATGTAAGATTTTATGATGAGAATTTCTATATAAATTAAACATAAACTGATCACCCACACTTTGACCATCACAAACTTTTTTCTCTTCTTTTTTTCTGTGTACAATTCCCTATTATATAGCTTGTGAATACCGTGTATTTCTGAAATTTGTTTCAATTTTGAGATTTTATGATGAGAATTTCTATATAAATTTAACATAAACTGATCACCAACTTTTTGACCATCACAAATGTTTTAAATTACTTTTTTCTTTGTACAATTCCCTATTATACAGCTTGTGAATTCCGTCTTTTTCTGAAATTTGTTTCAAATGTAATATTTGATAAAGGTAATTTCTATATAAATTAAAAATAAACTGATCACCCACACTTTGACCATCACAAATTTTTTCTCTTCTTTTTTTCTGTGTACAATTCCCTATTATATAGCTTGTGAATACCGTGTTTTTCTGAAATTTGTTTCAAATGTAAGATTTTATGAAAGGAATTTCTATATAAATTTAACATAAACTGATCCCCCACACTTTGACCATCACAAATTTTAAAACTTCTTTTTTTCTTTGTACAATTCCCTATTATACAGCTTGTGAATTCCGTCTTTTTCTGAAATTTGTTTCAAATGTAATATTTTATGAAGGGAATTTCTATATAAATTAAACATAAACTGATCAACCACACTTTGACCATCACAAACTTGTTTCTCTTCTTTTTTTCTGTGTACAATTCCCTATTATATAGCTTGTGAATACCGTGTTTTTCTGAAATTTGTTTCAAATGTAAGATTTTATGATGAGAATTTCTATATAAATTAAACATAAACTGATCACCCACACTTTGACCATCACAAACTTTTTTCTCTTCTTTTTTTCTGTGTACAATTCCCTATTATATAGCTTGTGAATACCGTGCTTTTCTGAAATTTGTTTCAATTTTGAGATTTTATGATGTGAATTTCTATATAAATTAAACATAAACTGATCACCAACTTTTTGACCATCACAAATGTTTTAAATTACTTTTTTCTGTGTACAATTCCCTATTATACAGCTTGTGAATTCCGTCTTTTTCTGAAATTTGTTTCAAATGTAATATTTTATGAAAGGAATTTCTATATAAATTAAACATAAACTGATCACCCACACTTTGACTATCACAAACTTTTTTCTCTTCTTTTTTTCTGTGTACAATTCCCTATTATATAGCTTGTGAATACCGTGTTTTTCTGAAATTTGTTTCAATTTTGAGATTTTATGATGAGAATTTCTATATAAATTTAACATAAACTGATCACCAACTTTTTGACCATCACAAATGTTTTAAATTACTTTTTTCTGTGTACAATTCCCTATTATACAGCTTGTGAATTCCGTGTTTAACTGAAATTTGTTTCAAATGTAAGATTTTATGATGAGAATTTCTATATAAATTCAACATAAACTGATCACCCACACTTTGACCATCACAAACTTTTTTCTCTTCTTTTTTTCTGTGTACAATTCCCTATTATATAGCTTGTGAATACCGTGTTTTTCTGAAATTTGTTTCAATTTTGAGATTTTATGATGAGAATTTCTATATAAATGAAACATAAACTGATCACCAATCTTTTGACCATCACAAATGTTTTAAATTCCTTTTTTCTGTGTACAATTCCCTATTATACAGCTTGTGAATTCCGTCTTTTTCTGAAATTTGTTTCAAATGTAATATTTTATGAAAGGAATTTCTATATAAATTGAACATAAACTGATCACCCACACTTTGACCATCACAAACTTTTTTCTCTTCTTTTTTTCTGTGTACAATTCCCTATTATATAGCTTGTGAATACCGTGTTTTTCTGAAATTTGTTTCAATTTTGAGATTTTATGATGAGAATTTCTATATAAATTTAACATAAACTGATCACCAACTTTTTGACCATCACAAATGTTTTAAATTCCTTTTTTCTGTGTACAATTCCCTATTATACAGCTTGTGAATTCCGTCTTTTTCTGAAATTTGTTTCAAATGTAATATTTTATGATGAGAATTTCTATATAAATTAAACATAAACTGATCACCCACACTTTGACCATCACAAACTTTTTTCTCTTCTTTTTTTCTGTGTACAATTCCCTATTATATAGCTTGTGAATACCGTGTTTTTCTGAAATTTGTTTCAATTTTGAGATTTTATGATGAGAATTTCTATATAAATTTAACATAAACTGATCACCAACTTTTTGACCATCACAAATGTTTTAAATTACTGTTTTCTGTGTACAATTCCCTATTATATAGCTTGTGAATACCGTGTTTTTCTGAAATTTGTTTCAATTTTGAGATTTTATGATGAGAATTTCTATATAAATTTAACATAAACTGATCACCAACTTTTTGACCATCACAAATGTATTAAATTACTTTTTTCTGTGTACAATTCCCTATTATACAGCTTGTGAATTCGGTGTTTAACTGAAATTTGTTTCAAATGTAAGATTTAATGATGAGAATTTCTATATAAATTAAACATAAACTGATCACCCACACTTTGACCATCACAAACTTTTTTCTCTTCTTTTTTTCTGTGTACAATTCCCTATTATATAGCTTGTGAATACCGTGTTTTTCTGAAATTTGTTTCAAATGTAAGATTTTATGATGAGAATTTCTATATAAATTTAACATAAACTGATCACCAACTTTTTGACCATCACAAATGTTTTAAATTACTTTTTTCTGTGTACAATTCCCTATTATACAGCTTGTGAATTCCGTGTTTCACTGAAATTTGTTTCAAATGTAAGATTTTATGATGAGAATTTCTATATAAATTAAACCTAAACTGATCACCAACTTTTTGACCATCACAAATGTTTTAAATTACTTTTTTCTGTGTACAATTCCCTATTATACAGCTTGTGAATTCCGTCTTTTTCTGAAATTTGTTTCAAATGTAATATTTTATGAAGGGAATTTCTATATAAATTAAACATAAACTGATCACCCACACTTTGACCATCACAACTTTTTTTCTCTTCTTTTTTTCTGTGTACAATTCCCTATTATATAGCTTGTGAATACCGTGTTTTTCTGAAATTTGTTTCAATTTTGAGATTTTATAATGAGAATTTCTATATAAATTTAACATAAACTGATCACCAACTTTTTGACCATCACAAATGTTTTAAATTACGTTTTTCTGTGTACAATTCCCTATTATACAGCTTGTGAATTCCGTGTTTAACTGAAATTTGTTTCAAATGTAAGATTTTATGATGAGAATTTCTATATAAATTAAACATAAACTGATCACCCACACTTTGACCATCACAAACTTTTTTCTCTTCTTTTTTTCTGTGTACAATTCCCTATTATATAGCTTGTGAATACCGTGTTTTTCTGAAATTTGTTTCAATTTTGAGATTTTATGATGAGAATTTCTATATAAATTTAACATAAACTGATCACCAACTTTTTGACCATCACAAATGTTTTAAATTACTTTTTTCTGTGTACAATTCCCTATTATACAGCTTGTGAATTCCGTGTTTAACTGAAATTTGTTTCAAATGTAAGATTTTATGATGAGAATTTCTATATAAATTTAACATAAACTGATCACCAACTTTTTGACCATCACAAATGTTTTAAATTACTTTTTTCTGTGTATAATTCCCTATTATACAGCTTGTGAATTCCGTCTTTTTCTGAAATTTGTTTCAAATGTAATATTTTATGAAGGGAATTTCTATATAAATTAAACATAAACTGATCAACCACACTTTGACCATCACAAACTTGTTTCTCTTCTTTTTTTCTGTGTACAATTCCCTATTATATAGCTTGTGAATACCGTGTTTTTCTGAAATTTGTTTCAAATGTAAGATTTTATGATGAGAATTTCTATATAAATTAAACATAAACTGATCACCCACACTTTGACCATCACAAACTTTTTTCTCTTCTTTTTTTCTGTGTACAATTCCCTATTATATAGCTTGTGAATACCGTGCTTTTCTGAAATTTGTTTCAATTTTGAGATTTTATGATGTGAATTTCTATATAAATTAAACATAAACTGATCACCAACTTTTTGACCATCACAAATGTTTTAAATTACTTTTTTCTGTGTACAATTCCCTATTATACAGCTTGTGAATTCCGTCTTTTTCTGAAATTTGTTTCAAATGTAATATTTTATGAAAGGAATTTCTATATAAATTAAACATAAACTGATCACCCACACTTTGACCATCACAAACTTTTTTCTCTTCTTTTTTTCTGTGTACAATTCCCTATTATATAGCTTGTGAATACCGTGTTTTTCTGAAATTTGTTTCAATTTTGAGATTTTATGATGAGAATTTCTATATAAATTTAACATAAACTGATCACCAACTTTTTGACCATCACAAATGTTTTAAATTACTTTTTTCTGTGTACAATTCCCTATTATACAGCTTGTGAATTCCGTGTTTAACTGAAATTTGTTTCAAATGTAAGATTTTATGATGAGAATTTCTATATAAATTCAACATAAACTGATCACCCACACTTTGACCATCACAAACTTTTTTCTCTTCTTTTTTTCTGTGTACAATTCCCTATTATATAGCTTGTGAATACCGTGTTTTTCTGAAATTTGTTTCAATTTTGAGATTTTATGATGAGAATTTCTATATAAATGAAACATAAACTGATCACCAATCTTTTGACCATCACAAATGTTTTAAATTCCTTTTTTCTGTGTACAATTCCCTATTATACAGCTTGTGAATTCCGTCTTTTTCTGAAATTTGTTTCAAATGTAATATTTTATGAAAGGAATTTCTATATAAATTGAACATAAACTGATCACCCACACTTTGACCATCACAAACTTTTTTCTCTTCTTTTTTTCTGTGTACAATTCCCTATTATATAGCTTGTGAATACCGTGTTTTTCTGAAATTTGTTTCAATTTTGAGATTTTATGATGAGAATTTCTATATAAATTTAACATAAACTGATCACCAACTTTTTGACCATCACAAATGTTTTAAATTCCTTTTTTCTGTGTACAATTCCCTATTATACAGCTTGTGAATTCCGTCTTTTTCTGAAATTTGTTTCAAATGTAATATTTTATGATGAGAATTTCTATATAAATTAAACATAAACTGATCACCCACACTTTGACCATCACAAACTTTTTTCTCTTCTTTTTTTCTGTGTACAATTCCCTATTATATAGCTTGTGAATACCGTGTTTTTCTGAAATTTGTTTCAATTTTGAGATTTTATGATGAGAATTTCTATATAAATTTAACATAAACTGATCACCAACTTTTTGACCATCACAAATGTTTTAAATTACTGTTTTCTGTGTACAATTCCCTATTATATAGCTTGTGAATACCGTGTTTTTCTGAAATTTGTTTCAATTTTGAGATTTTATGATGAGAATTTCTATATAAATTTAACATAAACTGATCACGAACTTTTTGACCATCACAAATGTTTTAAATTCCTTTTTTCTGTGTACAATTCCCTATTATACAGCTTGTGAATTCCGTCTTTTTCTGAAATTTGTTTCAAATGTAATATTTTATGATGAGAATTTCTATATAAATTAAACATAAACTGATCACCCACACTTTGACCATCACAAACTTTTTTCTCTTCTTTTTTTCTGTGTACAATTCCCTATTATATAGCTTGTGAATACCGTGTTTTTCTGAAATTTGTTTCAATTTTGAGATTTTATGATGAGAATTTCTATATAAATTTAACATAAACTGATCACCAACTTTTTGACCATCACAAATGTTTTAAATTACTGTTTTCTGTGTACAATTCCCTATTATATAGCTTGTGAATACCGTGTTTTTCTGAAATTTGTTTCAATTTTGAGATTTTATGATGAGAATTTCTATATAAATTTAACATAAACTGATCACCAACTTTTTGACCATCACAAATGTATTAAATTACTTTTTTCTGTGTACAATTCCCTATTATACAGCTTGTGAATTCGGTGTTTAACTGAAATTTGTTTCAAATGTAAGATTTAATGATGAGAATTTCTATATAAATTAAACATAAACTGATCACCCACACTTTGACCATCACAAACTTTTTTCTCTTCTTTTTTTCTGTGTACAATTCCCTATTATATAGCTTGTGAATACCGTGTTTTTCTGAAATTTGTTTCAAATGTAAGATTTAATGATGAGAATTTCTATATAAATTAAAAATAAACTGATCACCCACACTTTGACCATCACAAATTTTTTCTCTTCTTTTTTTCTGTGTACAATTCCCTATTATATAGCTTGTGAATACCGTGTTTTTCTGAAATTTGTTTCAAATGTAAGATTTTATGAAAGGAATTTCTATATAAATTTAACATAAACTGATCCCCCACACTTTGACCATCACAAATTTTAAAACTTCTTTTTTTCTTTGTACAATTCCCTATTATACAGCTTGTGAATTCCGTCTTTTTCTGAAATTTGTTTCAAATGTAATATTTTATGAAGGGAATTTCTATATAAATTAAACATAAACTGATCACCCACACTTTGACCATCACAAACTTTTTTCTCTTCTTTTTTTCTGTGTACAATTCCCTATTATATAGCTTGTGAATACCGTGTTTTTCTGAAATTTGTTTCAATTTTGAGATTTTATGATGAGAATTTCTATATAAATTTAACATAAACTGATCACCAACTTTTTGACCATCACAAATGTTTTAAATTACTTTTTTCTGTGTACAATTCCCTATTATATAGCTTTTGAATACCGTGTTTTTCTGAAATTTGTTTCAATTTTGAGATTTTATGATGAGAATTTCTATATACATTCAACATAAACTGATCACCAACTTTTTGACCATCACAAATGTTTTAAATTACTTTTTTCTGTGTACAATTCCCTATTATACAGCTTGTGAATTCCGTGTTTCTCTGAAATTTGTTTCAAATGTAAGATTTTATGATGAGAATTTCTATATAAATTAAACATAAACTGATCACCCACACTTTGACCATCACAAACTTTTTTCTCTTCTTTTTTTCTGTGTACAATTCCCTATTATATAGCTTGTGAATACCGTGTTTTTCTGAAATTTGTTTCAATTTTGAGATTTTATGATGAGAATTTCTATATAAATTTAACATAAACTGATCACCAACTTTTTGACGATCACAAATTATTTAAATTACTTTTTTCTTTGTACAATTCCCTATTATACAGCTTGTGAATTCCGTCTTTTTCTGAAATTTGTTTCAAATGTAATATTTTATGAAGGGAATTTCTATATAAATTAAACATAAACTGATCACCCACACTTTGACCATCACAAACTTTTTTCTCTTCTTTTTTTCTGTGTACAATTCCCTATTATATAGCTTGTGAATACCGTGTTTTTCTGAAATTTGTTTCAATTTTGAGATTTTATGATGAGAATTTCTATATAAATGAAACATAAACTGATCACCAACTTTTTGACCATCACAAATGTTTTAAATTCCTTTTTTCTGTGTACAATTCCCTATTATACAGCTTGTGAATTCCGTCTTTTTCTGAAATTTGTTTCAAATGTAATATTTTATGAAAGGAATTTCTATATAAATTAGACATAAACTGATCACCCACACTTTGACCATCACAAACTTTTTTCTCTTCTTTTTTTCTGTGTACAATTCCCTATTATATAGCTTGTGAATACCGTGTTTTTCTGAAATTTGTTTCAATTTTGAGATTTTATGATGAGAATTTCTATATAAATTTAACATAAACTGATCACCAACTTTTTGACGATCACAAATTATTTAAATTACTTTTTTCTGTGTACAATTCCCTATTATACAGCTTGTGAATTCCGTCTTTTTCTGAAATTTGTTTCAAATGTAAGATTTTATGATGAGAATTTCTATATAAATTAAACATAAACTGATCACCCACACTTTGACCATCACAAACTTTTTTCTCTTCTTTTTTTCTGTGTACAATTCCCTATTATATAGCTTGTGAATACCGTGTATTTCTGAAATTTGTTTCAATTTTGAGATTTTATGATGAGAATTTCTATATAAATTTAACATAAACTGATCACCAACTTTTTGACCATCACAAATGTTTTAAATTACTTTTTTCTTTGTACAATTCCCTATTATACAGCTTGTGAATTCCGTCTTTTTCTGAAATTTGTTTCAAATGTAATATTTGATAAAGGTAATTTCTATATAAATTAAAAATAAACTGATCACCCACACTTTGACCATCACAAATTTTTTCTCTTCTTTTTTTCTGTGTACAATTCCCTATTATATAGCTTGTGAATACCGTGTTTTTCTGAAATTTGTTTCAAATGTAAGATTTTATGAAAGGAATTTCTATATAAATTTAACATAAACTGATCCCCCACACTTTGACCATCACAAATTTTAAAACTTCTTTTTTTCTTTGTACAATTCCCTATTATACAGCTTGTGAATTCCGTCTTTTTCTGAAATTTGTTTCAAATGTAATATTTTATGAAGGGAATTTCTATATAAATTAAACATAAACTGATCAACCACACTTTGACCATCACAAACTTGTTTCTCTTCTTTTTTTCTGTGTACAATTCCCTATTATATAGCTTGTGAATACCGTGTTTTTCTGAAATTTGTTTCAAATGTAAGATTTTATGATGAGAATTTCTATATAAATTAAACATAAACTGATCACCCACACTTTGACCATCACAAACTTTTTTCTCTTCTTTTTTTCTGTGTACAATTCCCTATTATATAGCTTGTGAATACCGTGCTTTTCTGAAATTTGTTTCAATTTTGAGATTTTATGATGTGAATTTCTATATAAATTAAACATAAACTGATCACCAACTTTTTGACCATCACAAATGTTTTAAATTACTTTTTTCTGTGTACAATTCCCTATTATACAGCTTGTGAATTCCGTCTTTTTCTGAAATTTGTTTCAAATGTAATATTTTATGAAAGGAATTTCTATATAAATTAAACATAAACTGATCACCCACACTTTGACTATCACAAACTTTTTTCTCTTCTTTTTTTCTGTGTACAATTCCCTATTATATAGCTTGTGAATACCGTGTTTTTCTGAAATTTGTTTCAATTTTGAGATTTTATGATGAGAATTTCTATATAAATTTAACATAAACTGATCACCAACTTTTTGACCATCACAAATGTTTTAAATTACTTTTTTCTGTGTACAATTCCCTATTATACAGCTTGTGAATTCCGTGTTTAACTGAAATTTGTTTCAAATGTAAGATTTTATGATGAGAATTTCTATATAAATTCAACATAAACTGATCACCCACACTTTGACCATCACAAACTTTTTTCTCTTCTTTTTTTCTGTGTACAATTCCCTATTATATAGCTTGTGAATACCGTGTTTTTCTGAAATTTGTTTCAATTTTGAGATTTTATGATGAGAATTTCTATATAAATGAAACATAAACTGATCACCAATCTTTTGACCATCACAAATGTTTTAAATTCCTTTTTTCTGTGTACAATTCCCTATTATACAGCTTGTGAATTCCGTCTTTTTCTGAAATTTTTTTCAAATGTAATATTTTATGAAAGGAATTTCTATATAAATTGAACATAAACTGATCACCCACACTTTGACCATCACAAACTTTTTTCTCTTCTTTTTTTCTGTGTACAATTCCCTATTATATAGCTTGTGAATACCGTGTTTTTCTGAAATTTGTTTCAATTTTGAGATTTTATGATGAGAATTTCTATATAAATTTAACATAAACTGATCACCAACTTTTTGACCATCACAAATGTTTTAAATTCCTTTTTTCTGTGTACAATTCCCTATTATACAGCTTGTGAATTCCGTCTTTTTCTGAAATTTGTTTCAAATGTAATATTTTATGATGAGAATTTCTATATAAATTAAACATAAACTGATCACCCACACTTTGACCATCACAAACTTTTTTCTCTTCTTTTTTTCTGTGTACAATTCCCTATTATATAGCTTGTGAATACCGTGTTTTTCTGAAATTTGTTTCAATTTTGAGATTTTATGATGAGAATTTCTATATAAATTTAACATAAACTGATCACCAACTTTTTGACCATCACAAATGTTTTAAATTACTGTTTTCTGTGTACAATTCCCTATTATATAGCTTGTGAATACCGTGTTTTTCTGAAATTTGTTTCAATTTTGAGATTTTATGATGAGAATTTCTATATAAATTTAACATAAACTGATCACCAACTTTTTGACCATCACAAATGTATTAAATTACTTTTTTCTGTGTACAATTCCCTATTATACAGCTTGTGAATTCGGTGTTTAACTGAAATTTGTTTCAAATGTAAGATTTAATGATGAGAATTTCTATATAAATTAAACATAAACTGATCACCCACACTTTGACCATCACAAACTTTTTTCTCTTCTTTTTTTCTGTGTACAATTCCCTATTATATAGCTTGTGAATACCGTGTTTTTCTGAAATTTGTTTCAAATGTAAGATTTTATGATGAGAATTTCTATATAAATTTAACATAAACTGATCACCAACTTTTTGACCATCACAAATGTTTTAAATTACTTTTTTCTGTGTACAATTCCCTATTATACAGCTTGTGAATTCCGTGTTTCACTGAAATTTGTTTCAAATGTAAGATTTTATGATGAGAATTTCTATATAAATTAAACCTAAACTGATCACCAACTTTTTGACCATCACAAATGTTTTAAATTACTTTTTTCTGTGTACAATTCCCTATTATACAGCTTGTGAATTCCGTCTTTTTCTGAAATTTGTTTCAAATGTAATATTTTATGAAGGGAATTTCTATATAAATTAAACATAAACTGATCACCCACACTTTGACCATCACAACTTTTTTTCTCTTCTTTTTTTCTGTGTACAATTCCCTATTATATAGCTTGTGAATACCGTGTTTTTCTGAAATTTGTTTCAATTTTGAGATTTTATAATGAGAATTTCTATATAAATTTAACATAAACTGATCACCAACTTTTTGACCATCACAAATGTTTTAAATTACGTTTTTCTGTGTACAATTCCCTATTATACAGCTTGTGAATTCCGTGTTTAACTGAAATTTGTTTCAAATGTAAGATTTTATGATGAGAATTTCTATATAAATTAAACATAAACTGATCACCCACACTTTGACCATCACAAACTTTTTTCTCTTCTTTTTTTCTGTGTACAATTCCCTATTATATAGCTTGTGAATACCGTGTTTTTCTGAAATTTGTTTCAATTTTGAGATTTTATGATGAGAATTTCTATATAAATTTAACATAAACTGATCACCAACTTTTTGACCATCACAAATGTTTTAAATTACTTTTTTCTGTGTACAATTCCCTATTATACAGCTTGTGAATTCCGTGTTTAACTGAAATTTGTTTCAAATGTAAGATTTTATGATGAGAATTTCTATATAAATTTAACATAAACTGATCACCAACTTTTTGACCATCACAAATGTTTTAAATTACTTTTTTCTGTGTATAATTCCCTATTATACAGCTTGTGAATTCCGTCTTTTTCTGAAATTTGTTTCAAATGTAATATTTTATGAAGGGAATTTCTATATAAATTAAACATAAACTGATCAACCACACTTTGACCATCACAAACTTGTTTCTCTTCTTTTTTTCTGTGTACAATTCCCTATTATATAGCTTGTGAATACCGTGTTTTTCTGAAATTTGTTTCAAATGTAAGATTTTATGATGAGAATTTCTATATAAATTAAACATAAACTGATCACCCACACTTTGACCATCACAAACTTTTTTCTCTTCTTTTTTTCTGTGTACAATTCCCTATTATATAGCTTGTGAATACCGTGCTTTTCTGAAATTTGTTTCAATTTTGAGATTTTATGATGTGAATTTCTATATAAATTAAACATAAACTGATCACCAACTTTTTGACCATCACAAATGTTTTAAATTACTTTTTTCTGTGTACAATTCCCTATTATACAGCTTGTGAATTCCGTCTTTTTCTGAAATTTGTTTCAAATGTAATATTTTATGAAAGGAATTTCTATATAAATTAAACATAAACTGATCACCCACACTTTGACCATCACAAACTTTTTTCTCTTCTTTTTTTCTGTGTACAATTCCCTATTATATAGCTTGTGAATACCGTGTTTTTCTGAAATTTGTTTCAATTTTGAGATTTTATGATGAGAATTTCTATATAAATTTAACATAAACTGATCACCAACTTTTTGACCATCACAAATGTTTTAAATTACTTTTTTCTGTGTACAATTCCCTATTATACAGCTTGTGAATTCCGTGTTTAACTGAAATTTGTTTCAAATGTAAGATTTTATGATGAGAATTTCTATATAAATTCAACATAAACTGATCACCCACACTTTGACCATCACAAACTTTTTTCTCTTCTTTTTTTCTGTGTACAATTCCCTATTATATAGCTTGTGAATACCGTGTTTTTCTGAAATTTGTTTCAATTTTGAGATTTTATGATGAGAATTTCTATATAAATGAAACATAAACTGATCACCAATCTTTTGACCATCACAAATGTTTTAAATTCCTTTTTTCTGTGTACAATTCCCTATTATACAGCTTGTGAATTCCGTCTTTTTCTGAAATTTGTTTCAAATGTAATATTTTATGAAAGGAATTTCTATATAAATTGAACATAAACTGATCACCCACACTTTGACCATCACAAACTTTTTTCTCTTCTTTTTTTCTGTGTACAATTCCCTATTATATAGCTTGTGAATACCGTGTTTTTCTGAAATTTGTTTCAATTTTGAGATTTTATGATGAGAATTTCTATATAAATTTAACATAAACTGATCACCAACTTTTTGACCATCACAAATGTTTTAAATTCCTTTTTTCTGTGTACAATTCCCTATTATACAGCTTGTGAATTCCGTCTTTTTCTGAAATTTGTTTCAAATGTAATATTTTATGATGAGAATTTCTATATAAATTAAACATAAACTGATCACCCACACTTTGACCATCACAAACTTTTTTCTCTTCTTTTTTTCTGTGTACAATTCCCTATTATATAGCTTGTGAATACCGTGTTTTTCTGAAATTTGTTTCAATTTTGAGATTTTATGATGAGAATTTCTATATAAATTTAACATAAACTGATCACCAACTTTTTGACCATCACAAATGTTTTAAATTACTGTTTTCTGTGTACAATTCCCTATTATATAGCTTGTGAATACCGTGTTTTTCTGAAATTTGTTTCAATTTTGAGATTTTATGATGAGAATTTCTATATAAATTTAACATAAACTGATCACCAACATTTTGACCATCACAAATGTATTAAATTACTTTTTTCTGTGTACAATTCCCTATTATACAGCTTGTGAATTCGGTGTTTAACTGAAATTTGTTTCAAATGTAAGATTTAATGATGAGAATTTCTATATAAATTAAACATAAACTGATCACCCACACTTTGACCATCACAAACTTTTTTCTCTTCTTTTTTTCTGTGTACAATTCCCTATTATATAGCTTGTGAATACCGTGTTTTTCTGAAATTTGTTTCAATTGTAAGATTTTATGATGAGAATTTCTATATAAATTTAACATAAACTGATCACCAACTTTTTGACCATCACAAATGTTTTAAATTACTTTTTTCTGTGTACAATTCCCTATTATACAGCTTGTGAATTCCGTGTTTCACTGAAATTTGTTTCAAATGTAAGATTTTATGATGAGAATTTCTATATAAATTAAACCTAAACTGATCACCAACTTTTTGACCATCACAAATGTTTTAAATTACTTTTTTCTGTGTACAATTCCCTATTATACAGCTTGTGAATTCCGTCTTTTTCTGAAATTTGTTTCAAATGTAATATTTTATGAAGGGAATTTCTATATAAATTAAACATAAACTGATCACCCACACTTTGACCATCACAACTTTTTTTCTCTTCTTTTTTTCTGTGTACAATTCCCTATTATATAGCTTGTGAATACCGTGTTTTTCTGAAATTTGTTTCAATTTTGAGATTTTATAATGAGAATTTCTATATAAATTTAACATAAACTGATCACCAACTTTTTGACCATCACAAATGTTTTAAATTACGTTTTTCTGTGTACAATTCCCTATTATACAGCTTGTGAATTCCGTGTTTAACTGAAATTTGTTTCAAATGTAAGATTTTATGATGAGAATTTCTATATAAATTAAACATAAACTGATCACCCACACTTTGACCATCACAAACTTTTTTCTCTTCTTTTTTTCTGTGTACAATTCCCTATTATATAGCTTGTGAATACCGTGTTTTTCTGAAATTTGTTTCAATTTTGAGATTTTATGATGAGAATTTCTATATAAATTTAACATAAACTGATCACCAACTTTTTGACCATCACAAATGTTTTAAATTACTTTTTTCTGTGTACAATTCCCTATTATACAGTTTGTGAATTCCGTGTTTAACTGAAATTTGTTTCAAATGTAAGATTTTATGATGAGAATTTCTATATAAATTTAACATAAACTGATCACCAACTTTTTGACCATCACAAATGTTTTAAATTACTTTTTTCTGTGTATAATTCCCTATTATACAGCTTGTGAATTCCGTCTTTTTCTGAAATTTGTTTCAAATGTAATATTTTATAAAGGGAATTTCTATATAAATTAAACATAAACTGATCACCCACACTTTGACCATCACAAATTTTTTTCTCTTCTTTATTTCTGTGTACAATTCCCTATTATATAGCTTGTGAATACCGTGTTTTTCTGAAATTTGTTTCAATTTTGGTAGATTTTATGATGAGAATTTCTATATAAATTAAACATAAACTGATCACCAACTTTTTGACCATCACAAATGTTTTAAATTACTTTTTTCTGTGTACAATTCCCTATTATACAGCTTGTGAATTCCGTCTTTTTCTGAAATTTGTTTCAAATGTAATATTTTATGAAGGGAATTTCTATATAAATTTAACATAAACTGATCACCCACACTTTGACCATCACAAACTTTTTTCTCTTCTTTTTTTCTGTGTACAATTCCCTATTATATAGCTTGTGAATACTGTGTTTTTCTGAAATTTGTTTCAATTTTGAGATTTTATGATGAGAATTTCTATATAAATTTAACATAAACTGATCACCAACTTTTTGACCATCACAAATGTTTTAAATTACTTTTTTCTGTGTACAATTCCCTATTATACAGCTTGTGAATTCCGTCTTTTTCTGAAATTTGTTTCAAATGTAATATTTTATGAAGGGAATTTCTATATAAATTTAACATAAACTGATCACCCACACTTTGACCATCACAAACTTTTTTCTCTTCTTTTTTTCTGTGTACAATTCCCTATTATATAGCTTGTGAATACTGTGTTTTTCTGAAATTTGTTTCAATTTTGAGATTTTATGATGAGAATTTCTATATAAATTTAACATAAACTGATCACCAACTTTTTGACCATCACAAATGTTTTAAATTACTGTTTTCTGTGTACAATTCCCTATTATATAGCTTGTGAATACCGTGTTTTTCTGAAATTTGTTTCAATTTTGAGATTTTATGATGAGAATTTCTATATAAATTTAACATAAACTGATCACCAACTTTTTGACCATCACAAATGTATTAAATTACTTTTTTCTGTGTACAATTCCCTATTATACAGCTTGTGAATTCCGTGTTTAACTGAAATTTGTTTCAAATGTAAGATTTAATGATGAGAATTTCTATATAAATTAAACATAAACTGATCACCCACACTTTGACCATCACAAACTTTTTTCTCTTCTTTTTTTCTGTGTACAATTCCCTATTATATAGCTTGTGAATACCGTGTTTTTCTGAAATTTGTTTCAATTTTGAGATTTTATGATGAGAATTTCTATATAAATTAAACATAAACTGATCACCAACTTTTTGACCATCACAAATGTTTTAAATTCCTTTTTTCTGTGTACAATTCCCTATTATACAGCTTGTGAATTCCGTCTTTTTCTGAAATTTGTTTGAAATGTAATATTTTATGAAGGGAATTTCTATATAAATTAAACATAAACTGATCACCCACACTTTGACCATCACAAACTTTTTTCTCTTCTTTTTTTCTGTGTACAATTCCCTATTATATAGCTTGTGAATACCGTGTTTTTCTGAAATTTGTTTCAATTTTGAGATTTTATGATGAGAATTTCTATATAAATTAAACATAAACTGATCACCCACACTTTGACCATCACAAACTTTTTTCTCTTCTTTTTTTCTGTGTACAATTCCCTATTATATAGCTTGTGAATACCGTGCTTTTCTGAAATTTGTTTCAATTTTGAGATTTTATGATGTGAATTTCTATATAAATTAAACATAAACTGATCACCAACTTTTTGACCATCACAAATGTTTTAAATTACTTTTTTCTGTGTACAATTTCCTATTATACAGCTTGTGAATTCCGTCTTTTTCTGAAATTTGTTTCAAATGTAATATTTTATGAAAGGAATTTCTATATAAATTAAACATAAACTGATCACCCACACTTTGACCATCACAAACTTTTTTCTCTTCTTTTTTTCTGTGTACAATTCCCTATTATATAGCTTGTGAATACCGTGTTTTTCTGAAATTTGTTTCAATTTTGAGATTTTATGATAGGAATTTCTATATAAATTTAACATAAACTGATCACCAACTTTTTGACCATCACAAATGTTTTAAATTACTTTTTTCTGTGTACAATTCCCTATTATACAGCTTGTGAATTCCGTGTTTAACTGAAATTTGTTTCAAATGTAAGATTTTATGATGAGAATTTCTATATAAATTAAACATAAACTGATCACCCTCACTTTGACCATCACAAACTTTTTTCTCTTCTTTTTTTCTGTGTACAATTCCCTATTATATAGCTTGTGAATACCGTGTTTTTCTGAAATTTGTTTCAATTTTGAGATTTTATGATGAGAATTTCTATATAAATGAAACATAAACTGATCACCAATCTTTTGACCATCACAAATGTTTTAAATTCCTTTTTTCTGTGTACAATTCCCTATTATACAGCTTGTGAATTCCGTCTGTTTCTGAAATTTGTTTCAAATGTAATATTTTATGAAAGGAATTTCTATATAAATTGAACATAAACTGATCACCCACACTTTGACCATCACAAACTTTTTTCTCTTCTTTTTTTCTGTGTACAATTCCCTATTATATAGCTTGTGAATACCGTGTTTTTCTGAAATTTGTTTCTAATTTTGAGATTTTATGATGAGAATTTCTATATAAATTTAACATAAACTGATCACGAACTTTTTGACCATCACAAATGTTTTAAATTCCTTTTTTCTGTGTACAATTCCCTATTATACAGCTTGTGAATTCCGTCTTTTTCTGAAATTTGTTTCAAATGTAATATTTTATGATGAGAATTTCTATATAAATTAAACATAAACTGATCACCCACACTTTGACCATCACAAACTTTTTTCTCTTCTTTTTTTCTGTGTACAATTCCCTATTATATAGCTTGTGAATACCGTGTTTTTCTGAAATTTGTTTCAATTTTGAGATTTTATGATGAGAATTTCTATATAAATTTAACATAAACTGATCACCAACTTTTTGACCATCACAAATGTTTTAAATTACTGTTTTCTGTGTACAATTCCCTATTATATAGCTTGTGAATACCGTGTTTTTCTCAAATTTGTTTCAATTTTGAGATTTTATGATGAGAATTTCTATATAAATTTAACATAAACTGATCACCAACTTTTTGACCATCACAAATGTATTAAATTACTTTTTTCTGTGTACAATTCCCTATTATACAGCTTGTGAATTCGGTGTTTAACTGAAATTTGTTTCAAATGTAAGATTTAATGATGAGAATTTCTATATAAATTAAACATAAACTGATCACCCACACTTTGACCATCACAAACTTTTTTCTCTTCTTTTTTTCTGTGTACAATTCCCTATTATATAGCTTGTGAATACCGTGTTTTTCTGAAATTTGTTTCAAATGTAAGATTTTATGATGAGAATTTCTATATAAATTTAACATAAACTGATCACCAACTTTTTGACCATCACAAATGTTTTAAATTACTTTTTTCTGTGTACAATTCCCTATTATACAGCTTGTGAATTCCGTGTTTCACTGAAATTTGTTTCAAATGTAAGATTTTATGATGAGAATTTCTATATAAATTAAACCTAAACTGATCACCAACTTTTTGACCATCACGAATGTTTTAAATTACTTTTTTCTGTGTACAATTCCCTATTATACAGCTTGTGAATTCCGTCTTTTTCTGAAATTTGTTTCAAATGTAATATTTTATGAAGGGAATTTCTATATAAATTAAACATAAACTGATCACCCACACTTTGACCATCACAAATTTTTTTCTCTTCTTTTTTTCTGTGTACAATTCCCTATTATATAGCTTGTGAATACCGTGTTTTTCTGAAATTTGTTTCAATTTTGAGATTTTATAATGAGAATTTCTATATAAATTTAACATAAACTGATCACCAACTTTTTGACCATCACAAATATTTTAAATTACGTTTTTCTGTGTACAATTCCCTATTATACAGCTTGTGAATTCCGTGTTTAACTGAAATTTGTTTCAAATGTAAGATTTTATGATGAGAATTTCTATATAAATTAAACATAAACTGATCACCCACACTTTGACCATCACAAACTTTTTTCTCTTCTTTTTTTCTGTGTACAATTCCCTATTATATAGCTTGTGAATACCGTGTTTTTCTGAAATTTGTTTCAATTTTGAGATTTTATGATGAGAATTTCTATATAAATTTAACATAAACTGATCACCAACTTTTTGACCATCACAAATGTTTTAAATTACTTTTTTCTGTGTACAATTCCCTATTATACAGCTTGTGAATTCCGTGTTTAACTGAAATTTGTTTCAAATGTAAGATTTTATGATGAGAATTTCTATATAAATTTAACATAAACTGATCACCAACTTTTTGACCATCACAAATGTTTTAAATTACTTTTTTCTGTGTATAATTCCCTATTATACAGCTTGTGAATTCCGTCTTTTTCTGAAATTTGTTTCAAATGTAATATTTTATAAAGGGAATTTCTATATAAATTAAACATAAACTGATCACCCACACTTTGACCATCACAAATTTTTTTCTCTTCTTTTTTTCTGTGTACAATTCCCTATTATATAGCTTGTGAATACCGTGTTTTTCTGAAATTTGTTTCAATTTTGGTAGATTTTATGATGAGAATTTCTATATAAATTAAACATAAACTGATCACCAACTTTTTGACCATCACAAATGTTTTAAATTACTTTTTTCTGTGTACAATTCCCTATTATACAGCTTGTGCATTCCGTGTTTAACTGAAATTTGTTTCAAATGTAAGATTTTATGATGAGAATTTCTATATAAATTTAACATAAACTGATCACCAACTTTTTGACCATCACAAATGTTTTAAATTACTTTTTTCTGTGTACAATTCCCTATTATACAGCTTGTGAATTCCGTCTTTTTCTGAAATTTGTTTCAAATGTAATATTTTATGAAGGGAATTTCTATATAAATTTAACATAAACTGATCACCCACACTTTGACCATCACAAACTTTTTTCTCTTCTTTTTTTCTGTGTACAATTCCCTATTATATAGCTTGTGAATACTGTGTTTTTCTGAAATTTGTTTCAAATGTAAGATTTAATGATGAGAATTTCTATATAAATTAAACATAAACTGATCACCCACACTTTGACCATCACAAACTTTTTTCTCTTCTTTTTTTCTGTGTACAATTCCCTATTATATAGCTTGTGAATACCGTGTTTTTCTGAAATTTGTTTCAATTTTGAGATTTTATGATGAGAATTTCTATATAAATTAAACATAAACTGATCACCAACTTTTTGACCATCACAAATGTTTTAAATTCCTTTTTTCTGTGTACAATTCCCTATTATACAGCTTGTGAATTCCGTCTTTTTCTGAAATTTGTTTGAAATGTAATATTTTATGAAAGGAATTTCTATATAAATTAAACATAAACTGATCACCCACACTTTGACCATCACAAACTTTTTTCTCTTCTTTTTTTCTGTGTACAATTCCCTATTATATAGCTTGTGAATACCGTGTTTTTCTGAAATTTGTTTCAATTTTGAGATTTTATGATGAGAATTTCTATATAAATTTAACATAAACTGATCACCAACTTTTTGACCATCACAAATGTTTTAAATTACTTTTTTCTGTGTACAATTCCCTATTATACAGCTTGTGAATTCCGTGTGTAACTGAAATTTGTTTCAAATGTAAGATTTTATGATGAGAATTTCTATATAAATTAAACATAAACTGATCACCCACACTTTGACCATCACAAACTTTTTTCTCTTCTTTTTTTCTGTGTACAATTCCCTATTATATAGCTTGTGAATACCGTGTTTTTCTGAAATTTGTTTCAAATGTAAGATTTTATAATGAGAATTTCTATATAAATTGAACATAAACTGATCACCAACTTTTTGACCATCACAAATGTTTTAAATTACTTTTTTCTGTGTACAATTCCCTATTATACAGCTTGTGAATTCCGTGTTTAACTGAAATTTGTTTCAAATGTAAGATTTTATGATGAGAATTTCTATATAAATTCAACATAAACTGATCACCAACTTTTTGACCATCACAAATGTTTTAAATTACTTTTTTCTGTGTACAATTCCCTATTATACAGCTTGTGAATTCCGTCTTTTTCTGAAATTTGTTTCAAATGTAATATTTTATGAAGGGAATTTCTATATAAATTAAACATAAACTGATCACCCACACTTTGACCATCACAAATTTTTTTCTCTTCTTTTTTTCTGTGTACAATTCCCTATTATATAGCTTGTGAATACCGTGTTTTTCTGAAATTTGTTTCAATTTTGAGATTTTATGATGAGAATTTCTATATAAATTTAACATAAACTGATCACCAACTTTTTGACCATCACAAATGTTTTAAATTACGTTTTTCTGTGTACAATTCCCTATTATACAGCTTGTGAATTCCGTGTTTAACTGAAATTTGTTTAAAATGTAAGATTTTATGATGAGAATTTCTATATAAATTAAACATAAACTGATCACCCACATTTTGACCATCACAAACTTTTTTCTCTTCTTTTTTTCTGTGTACAATTCCCTATTATATAGCTTGTGAATACCGTGTTTTTCTGAAATTTGTTTCAATTTTGAGATTTTATGATGAGAATTTCTATATAAATTTAACATAAACTGATCACCAACTTTTTGACCATCACAAATGTTTTAAATTACTTTTTTCTGTGTACAATTCCCTATTATACAGCTTGTGAATTCCGTCTTTTTCTGAAATTTGTTTCAAATGTAAGATTTTATGATGAGAATTTCTATATAAATTAAACATAAACTGATCACCCACACTTTGACCATCACAAACTTTTTTCTCTTCTTTTTTTCTGTGTACACTTCCCTATTATATAGCTTGTGAATACCGTGTTTTTCTGAAATTTGTTTCAATTTTGAGATTTTATGATGAGAATTTCTATATAAATTTAACATAAACTGATCACCAACTTTTTGACCATCACAAATGTTTTAAATTACGT
Source organism: Sepiola atlantica (assembly GCA_963556195.1). Classification (NCBI taxonomy): domain Eukaryota; kingdom Metazoa; phylum Mollusca; class Cephalopoda; order Sepiida; family Sepiolidae; genus Sepiola; species Sepiola atlantica. The sequence continues at coordinate 22,991,915 of OY744549.1, read as the reverse complement.
TTTTCTGTGTACAATTCCCTATTATACAGCTTGTGAATTCCGTGTTTAACTGAAATTTGTTTCAAATGTAAGATTTTATGATGAGAATTTCTATATAAATTAAACATAAACTGATCACCCACACTTTGACCATCACAAACTTTTTTCTCTTCTTTTTTTCTGTGTACAATTCCCTATTATATAGCTTGTGAATACCGTGTTTTTCTGAAATTTGTTTCAATTTTGAGATTTTATGATGAGAATTTCTATATAAATTTAACATAAACTGATCACCAACTTTTTGACCATCACAAATGTTTTAAATTACTTTTTTCTGTGTACAATTCCCAATTATACAGCTTGTGAATTCCGTCTTTTTCTGAAATTTGTTTCAAATGTAAGATTTTATGATGAGAATTTCTATATAAATTAAACATAAACTGATCACCCACACTTTGACCATCACAAATTTTTTTCTCTTCTTTTTTTCTGTGTACAATTCCCTATTATACAGCTTGTGAATACCGTGTTTTTCTGAAATTTGTTTCAATTTTGAGATTTTATGATGAGAATTTCTATATAAATTTAACATAAACTGATCACCAACTTTTTGACCATCACAAATGTTTTAAATTACTGTTTTCTGTGTACAATTCCCTATTATATAGCTTGTGAATACCGTGTTTTTCTGAAATTTGTTTCAATTTTGAGATTTTATGATGAAAATTTCTATATAAATTTAACATAAACTGATCACCAACTTTTTGACCATCACAAATGTATTAAATAACTTTTTTCTGTGTACAATTCCCTATTATACAGCTTGTGAATTCCGTGTTTAACTGAAATTTGTTTCAAATGTAAGATTTAATGATGAGAATTTCTATATAAATTTAACATAAACTGATCACCCACACTTTGACCATCACAAACTTTTTTCTCTTCTTTTTTTCTGTGTACAATTCCCTATTATATAGCTTGTGAATACCGTGTTTTTCTGAAATTTGTTTCAATTTTGAGATTTTATGATGAGAATTTCTATATAAATTAAACATAAACTGATCACCAACTTTTTGACCATCACAAATGTTTTAAATTCCTTTTTTCTGTGTACAATTCCCTATTATACAGCTTGTGAATTCCGTCTTTTTCTGAAATTTGTTTGAAATGTAATATTTTATGAAAGGAATTTCTATATAAATTAAACATACACTGATCACCCACACTTTGGCCATCACAAACTTTTTTCTCTTCTTTTTTTCTGTGTACAATTCCCTATTATATAGCTTGTGAATACCGTGTTTTTCTGAAATTTGTTTCAATTTTGAGATTTTATGATGAGAATTTCTATATAAATTTAACATAAACTGATCACCAACTTTTTGACCATCACAAATGTTTTAAATTACTTTTTTCTGTGTACAATTCCCTATTATACAGCTTGTGAATTCCGTCTTTTTCTGAAATTTGTTTCAAATGTAAGATTTTATGATGAGAATTTCTATATAAATTAAACATAAACTGATCACCCACACTTTGACCATCACAAACTTTTTTCTCTTCTTTTTTTCTGTGTACAATTCCCTATTATATAGCTTGTGAATACCGTGTTTTTCTGAAATTTGTTTCAAATGTAACATTTTATGATGAGAATTTCTATATAAATTTAACATAAACTGATCACCAACTTTTTGACCATCACAAATGTTTTAAATTACTTTTTTCTGTGTACAATTCCCTATTATACAGCTTGTGAATTCCGTGTTTCACTGAAATTTGTTTCAAATGTAAGATTTTATGATGAGAATTTCTATATAAATTAAACATAAACTGATCACCAACTTTTTGACCATCACAAATGTTTTAAATTACTTTTTTCTGTGTACAATTCCCTATTATACAGCTTGTGCATTCCGTGTTTAACTGAAATTTGTTTCAAATGTAAGATTTTATGATGAGAATTTCTATATAAATTAAACATAAACTGATCACCCACACTTTGACCATCACAAACTTTTTTCTCTTCTTTTTTTCTGTGTACAATTCCCTATTATATAGCTTGTGAATACCGTGTTTTTCTGAAATTTGTTTCAATTTTGAGATTTTATGATGAGAATTTCTATATAAATTTAACATAAACTGATCACCAACTTTTTGACCATCACAAATGTTTTAAATTACTTTTTTCTGTGTACAATTCCCTATTATACAGCTTGTGAATTCCGTCTTTTTCTGAAATTTGTTTCAAATGTAAGATTTTATGATGAGAATTTCTATATAAATTAAACATAAACTGATCACCCACACTTTGACCATCACAAACTTTTTCTCTTCTTTTTTTCTGTGTACAATTCCCTATTATATAGCTTGTGAATACCGTGTTTTTCTGAAATTTGTTTCAATTTTGAGATTTTATGATGAGAATTTCTATATAAATTTAACATAAACTGATCACCAACTTTTTGACCATCACAAATGTTTTAAATTACTTTTTTCTGTGTACAATTCCCTATTATACAGCTTGTGAATTCCGTGTTTAACTGAAATTTGTTTCAAATGTAAGATTTTATGATGAGAATTTCTATATAAATTTAACATAAACTGATCACCAACTTTTTGACCATCACAAATGTTTTAAATTACTTTTTTCTGTGTACAATTCCCTATTATACAGCTTGTGAATTCCGTCTTTTTCTGAAATTTGTTTCAAATGTAATATTTTATGAAGGGAATTTCTATATAAATTAAACATAAACTGATCACCCACACTTTGACCATCACAAATTTGTTTCTCTTCTTTTTTTCTGTGTACAATTCCCTATTATATAGCTTGTGAATACCGTGTTTTTCTGAAATTTGTTTCAATTTTGAGATTTTATGATGAGAATTTCTATATAAATTTAACATAAACTGATCACCAACTTTTTGACCATCACAAATGTTTTAAATTACGTTTTTCTGTGTACAATTCCCTATTATACAGCTTGTGAATTCCGTGTTTAACTGAAATTTGTTTAAAATGTAAGATTTTATGATGAGAATTTCTATATAAATTAAACATAAACTGATCACCCACACTTTGACCATCACAAACTTTTTTCTCTTCTTTTTTTCTGTGTACAATTCCCTATTATATAGCTTGTGAATACCGTGTTTTTCTGAAATTTGTTTCAATTTTGAGATTTTATGATGAGAATTTCTATATAAATTTAACATAAACTGATCACCAACTTTTTGACCATCACAAATGTTTTAAATTACTTTTTTCTGTGTACAATTCCCTATTATACAGCTTGTGAATTCCGTGTTTAACTGAAATTTGTTTCAAATGTAAGATTTTATGATGAGAATTTCTATATAAATTAAACATAAACTGATCACCCACACTTTGACCATCACAAACTTTTTCTCTTCTTTTTTTCTGTGTACAATTCCCTATTATATAGCTTGTGAATACCGTGTTTTTCTGAAATTTGTTTCAATTTTGAGATTTTATGATGAGAATTTCTATATAAATTTAACATAAACTGATCACCAACTTTTTGACCATCACAAATGTTTTAAATTACTTTTTTCTGTGTACAATTCCCTATTATACATCTTGTGAATTCCGTGTTTAACTGAAATTTGTTTCAAATGTAAGATTTTATGATGAGAATTTCTATATAAATTTAACATAAACTGATCACCAACTTTTTGACCATCACAAATGTTTTAAATTACTTTTTTCTGTGTACAATTCCCTATTATACAGCTTGTGAATTCCGTCTTTTTCCGAAATTTGTTTCAAATGTAATATTTTATGAAGGGAATTTCTATATAAATTAAACATAAACTGATCACCCACACTTTGACCATCACAAATTTTTTTCTCTTGTTTTTTTCTGTGTACAATTCCCTATTATATAGCTTGAGAATACCGTGTTTTTCTGAAATTTGTTTCAATTTTGGTAGATTTTATGATGAGAATTTCTATATAAATTAAACATAAACTGATCACCAACTTTTTGACCATCACAAATGTTTTAAATTACTTTTTTCTGTGTACAATTCCCTATTATACAGCTTGTGAATTCCGTGTTTAACTGAAATTTGTTTCAAATGTAAGTTTTTTGATGACAAGTTCTATATAAATTAAACATAAACTGATCACCCACACTTTGACCATCACAAACTTTTTTCTCTTCTTTTTTTATGTGTACAATTCCCAATTATATAGCTTGTGAATACCGTGTTTTTCTGAAATTTGTTTCAATTTTGAGATTTTATGATGAGAATTTCTATATAAATTTAACATAAACTGATCACCAACTTTTTGACCATCACAAATGTTTTAAATTACTTTTTTCTGTGTACAATTCCCTATTATACAGCTTGTGAATTCCGTCTTTTTCTGAAATTTGTTTCAAATGTAATATTTTATGAAGGGAATTTCTATATAAATATGAACATAAACTGATCCCCACTTTTTGACTATCAAAAATTTTTTAACTTCTTTTTTTCTGTGTACAATTACCTATTATGCAGCTTGAGAATTCCGTTATTTTCTGAAATTTGTTTCAATTTTGAGATTTTATGAAGAGAATTTCACAATCAATTGAACATAAACTGATCCCCCACTTTTTGACTATCACAAATTTTTTAAACACCACTTTCCTGTGTACAATTACCTATTATACAGCTTTAGAATTCCGTGTTTTTCTGAAATTTGTTTCAAATTTGAGATTTTAAGAAGCGAATTTCTATATAAATTAAACATAAACTGGTCCCCCACACTTTGACCATCACAAATTTTTTTACTTCTTTTTTTCTGTGTACAATTCCCTATTATACAGCTTGTGAATTCCGTGTTTTTCTGTAATTTTATTCAAATGTAAGATTTTATGAAGGGAAGTTTAATATAAATTGAACATAAACTGATCCCCACGCTTTGACTATCAAAAATTTTTTAACTTCTTTTTTTTGTGTACAATTACCTATAATGCAACTTTAGAATTCCCTGTTTTTCTTAAATTTGTTTCAAATTTGAGATTTTATGGAGGGAATTTCTATATGAATTGAACATAAACTGATTCCCCATTTTTTGACTATCACAAATTTTTTAAACACCACTTTCCTGTGTACAATTACCTATAATACAGCTTGAGAATTTCGTTTTTTTCTGACATTTGTTTCATATTTGAGATTTATGAAGCGAATTTCTATATAAAGTAAACATAAACTGGTCCCTCACTTTTTGATCATCACAAATGTTTTAAATACCTTTTTTTCTGTGTACAATTACCTATTATGCAGCTTGAGAATTCCGTGTTTTTCTTATATTCGTTTCAAATTTGAGATTTTATGAAGGTAATTTCTTCATAAATTGAACACAAACTGATCCCTGTATTGACAATCACAAATTTTTTAAATTCTTTTTTTCTGTGTACAATTCTCTATTATACAGCTTGTGAATTCCGTGTTTTTCTGAAATTTGTTTCAAATGTAATATTTTATGAAAGGAATTTCTATATAAATTTAACATAAACTGATCCCCCACACTTTGACCATCACAAATTTTAAAACTTCTTTTTTCTTTGTACAATTCCCTATTATACAGCTTGTGAATTTTGTGTTTTTCTGAAATTTCCTTCAATTTTGCGATTTTTTGAAGAGAATTTCTATATTAATTCAACATAAACTGATCCCCTACTTTTTGACCATCACAAATGTTTTAAATTCCTTTTTTCGTGTGTACAATTACCTATTATGCAGTTTGAGAATTCCATGTTTTTCTGAAATTTGTTTATATATTGAGATTTATGAAGCGAATTTCTATATATATTAAACATAAACTGGTCCCCCACTTTTTGACCATCACAAATTTTTTAAACACCACTTTCTTGTGTACAATTACCTATTATGCAGCTTGAGAATTCCGTGTTTTTCTGAAATTTGTTTCAAATTTTAGATTTTAAGAAGCGAATTTCTATATAAATTACACATAAACTGATCCCCCACTGTTTGACCATCACAAATTATTTAAATATCTTTTTTCTGTGTACAATTACCTTTTGTACGGCTTGAGAATTCCCTGTTTTTCTGAAATTTCTTTCAATTTTGCGATTTTATGAAGAGAATTTCTATATAAATTCAACATAAACTGATCAACCACTTTTAAACCATCACAAATTTTTAAAATTCTTTTTTTCTATGTACAATTACGTATCATGTCGAATGAGAACCCTGTGTTTTTCGTAAATATGTTTCAAATTTGAGATTTTATGAATGGAATTTCTATATAAATTGAACATAAACTGATCCCTTATTTTTTAACCATCACAAATTTTTTAAATACCTTTTTTCTGTCTACAATTACCTAATATGCAGCTTGAGAATTCCGTGTTTTTCTGAAAATTGTTTCAAATTTGAGATTTTATTAAGGGAATTTCTATATAAATTGAACATAAACTGATCCCCCATTTTTTGACCATCACTAATTTTTTAAACACCACTTTCTTGTATACAATTACCTATTATGCAGCTTGAGAATTCCGTGTTTTTCTGAAATTTGTTTCAAATTTGAGATTTTAAGAAGCGAATTTCTATATAAATTGAACATGAACTGATCCCCACTCTTTGACCATCACAAATTTTTTTAATTCCTTTTTTCTGTGTACAATTCCCTATTATACAGCTTGTGAATTCCGTGTTTTTCTGAAATTTTTTTCAATTTTGAGATTTTATGAGGAGAATTTCTACAGGGTGGGCAAAAATAAGGGTCCTATGTTTAAAAATTCATAACTTTTTTATTTATTGATTTTTTTTTTTTTTAGAATAAGTAAAGGACCCCTTCCGAAGCAAGCATGAGCCGTATTATCCTTAAGGAACGGACCCTCGGTTAGAAAACATTATTTTTGCTTAAAAAACTAAAAACAGTGTAAAAAACAATACTTTAGTTTTTGTAAGTTTTAAGAAGTGTTTTTCGGCTAAAATTTGTTTTGTTTATTTCAAAAAATCTCGGTAGGGTCAGTCTACACACACATAAAGTTTGGTGAGTTTAACTTTTATTTTGTGGAAGTTATTCAAATTAGAGTTATTCGAATTTAAAGATAGGACCCTTATTTTGGCCCACCCTGTATATAAATTAAACATAAACTGATCACCCACACTTTGACCATCACAAATTTTTTCTCTTCTTTTTTTCTGTGTACAATTCCCTATTATATAGCTTGTGAATACCGTGTTTTTCTGAAATTTGTTTCAATTTTGAGATTTTATGATGAGAATTTCTATATTAATTGAACATAAACTGATCCCCTATTTTTTGACCATCACAAATTATTTAAACACCACTTTCCTGTGTACAATTACCTATTATACAGCTTGAGAATTCCGTGTTTTTCTGAAATTGGTTTCAAATTTGAGATTTATGAAGCGAATTTTTATATAAATTGAACATAAACTGATCACCCACATTTTGACCATCACAAATGTTTTAAATTCCTTTTTTCTGTGTACAATTACCTATTATGCAGCTTGAGAATTCCGTTTGTCTGAAATTTGTTTCAAGTTTGAGATTTTGTGAAGGGAATTTCTATATAAATTGAACATAAACTGATCACCCACCCTTTGATTATCACAAATGTTTTAAATCTCTTTTTTCTGTGTACAATTACCTATTATACAGCTTGTGAATTCCGTGTTTTTCTGAAATTTGTTTCAAATGTTAGATTTTATGAAGGGAATTTCTATATAAATTGAACATAAACTGATCCCCACGCTTTGACTATCAAAAATTTTTTAACTTCTTTTTTTTGTGTACAATTACCTATAATGCAACTTTAGAATTTCCTGTTTTTCTTAAATTTGTTTCAAATTTGAGATTTTATGGAGGGAATTTCTATATAAATTGAACATAAACTGATCCCCCATTTTTTGACCATCACAAATTTTTTAAACACCACTTTCCTGTGTACAATTACCTATTATACAGCTTGAGAATTCCGTGTTTTTCTGACATTTGTTTCATATTTGAGATTTATGAAGCAAATTTCTATATAAAGTAAACATAAACTGGTCCCCCACTTTTTGATCATCACAAATGTTTTAAATTCCTTGTTCTGTGTACAAATATCTATTCTGCAGCTTGAGAATTCCGTGTTTTTCTGAAATAGGTTTCAAATTTGAGATTTTATGGAGGGAATTTCTATATAAATTGAACACAAACTGATCCCCCACACTTCGACCATCACAAATTTTTTAACTTCTTTTTTTCTGTGTACAATTTCCATTTATACAGCTTGTGAATTCCGTGTTTTTCTGACATTTGTTTCAAATTTAAGATTTGTTGAAGGGAATTTCTGTATAAATTGAACATAAACTGATCCCCACTCTTTGACCATCACACATTTTTGTAATTCTTTTGTTCTGTGTACAATTACCTATTATGCAGCTTGTGAATTCCGTGTTTTTCTGAAATTTGTTTCAATTTTGAGATTTTATGAAGGGAATTTCTATATAAATTGAACATAAACTGATCCCCAACTTTTTGACCATCACAAATGTTTTAAATTCGTATTTTCTGTGTGCAATTACCTATTATGCAGCATGAGAATTCCCTGTTTTTCTGAAATTTGTTTCAAGTTTGAGATTTTATGAAGGGAATTTCTATATAAATTGAACATAAACTGATCACCCACACTTTGACCATCACAAATGTTTTTAATTCCTTTTTTCTGTGTACAATTCCCTATTATACAGCTTGTGAATTCCGTGTTTTTCTGAAATTTGTTTCAAATGTAAGATTTTATGAAGGGAATTTCTAAATAAATTGAACATAAACTGATCACCCACACTTTGACCATCACAAATTTTTTTACTTCTTTTTTTCTGTGTACAATTCCCTATTATACAGCTTGTAAATTCTGTGTTTTTCTGAAATTTGTTTCAATTTTGAGATTTTATGAAGAGAATTTCTATATAAATTGCACATAAACTGATCCGACACTTTTTGACCATCACAAATCTTTAACATACCTTTTTTCTGTGTACAATTACTGTTTATGCAGCTTGAGAATTCCTTTTTTTTCTGAAATTTGTTTCAAATTTGAGATTTTATGAAGGGAATTTCTATATAAATTGAACATCAACTGATCCCCCACTTTTTGACCATCACAAATGTTTTAAATACCTTTTTTCTGTGTACAATTACCTATTATTCAGCTTGAGAATTGCATGTTTTTCTGAAATTTGTTTCCAATTTGAGATATTAATAAGCGAATTTCTATATAAATTGAACATAAACTGATCCCCCGTTTTTTGACCATCACACATTTTTTTAATTCCTTTTTCTGTGTACAATTACCTATTATGCGGCTTGAGAATTCCGTGTTTTTCTGAAATTAGTTTTAAATTGGAGATTTTATGGAAAGAATTTCTATATAAATTGAACAGAAACTGATCCCCAACTTTTTGACCATCACAAATGTTTTAAACACTTTTTTTCTGTGTACAATCACCTATTATGCAGCTAGATTATTCCGTGTTGTATGGAAATTTGTTTCAAATTTGAGATTTTATGAAGAGAATTTCTATATAAATTGAACATAAACTGATCCACCACTTTTTGACCATCATAAATTTTTTAAATACCTTTTTTCTGTGTACAATTACATAATATGCAGCTTGAGTATTCTGTGTATTGCTGAAATTTGTTTCAAATTAGAGATTTTATGAAGGGAATTTCTATATAAATTGAACATAAACTGATCCCCAACTTTTTGACCATCACAAATCTTTTAAATACCTTTTTCTGTGTACAATTACCTATTATGCAGCTTGAGAATTCCGTGTTTTTCAGAAATTTGTTTCAAATTTGAGATTTTATGAAGGGAATTTCTATATAAATTGAACATAAACTGATCCCCTAACTTTTTGACCATCATCAATTGTTTTAATATCTATTTTCTGTGTGCAAAATTGTTAGATTTTATGAAGGGAATTTCTATATAAATTGAACCTAAACTGATCCCCTAACTTTTTGACCATCACAAATTTTTTAACTCCTTTTTTTCTGTGTACAGTTACCTTATATGCTGCTTGAGAATTCTGATTATTTCTGAAATTTTTTCCAAATTTGAGATTTTATGAAAGGAATTTCTGTATAAATTGAATATGAACTGATCCCCCACTTTTTGACCGTCACAAATTTTTTAAATTCTTTTTTTCTGTGTACAATTACTTATTATTCAGCTTGAAAATTCCGTATTTTTAGAAAATTTGTTTCAAATTTGATATTTTATTACAGGAATTTCTATATAAATTGAACATAAACAGATACCCCACTTTTTGACCATCACAACCTTTTTAAATTCTTTTTTTCTGTGTACATATCATGTTGCTTGGGAACATGTATTTTTAGAAAATTAATTTACAAATTTGATATTTTATCACAGGAATTTCTATATTAATTGAACATAAACAGATACCCACCTTTTTTACCATCACACATTTTTAAATCCCTTGTTGCTCTGTACAATTACATATCATGTAGCTTGAAAAATTCGTATTTTTAGAAAATTTGTTTCAAATTTGATATTTTATGACAGGAATTTCTATATAAATTGAACATAAACCGATCCCCCACTTTTTGACCATCACAAATTTAAAAAATTCCTTTTTTCTGTGTACAATTACTTATCATGTTGCTTGAGTATTCCCTGTTTTTCTAAAAAATGTTTAAAATTTTAGATTTTATGAGGAGAATTTCTATATAAATTGAACATAAACCGATCCCTCACTTTTTGACCATCACAAATGTTTTAAATACCTTTTTTTGTGTACAATTACATAATATGCAGCTTGAGAATTCCCTGGTTTCTAAAAACTGTTTTAAATTTTAGATTTTATGAGAGGAATTTCTATATAAATAACATGAACAGATCCTGCACATTTTGACCATCACAAATTTTTTAAATTCTTTTTTGTCTGTGCAGAATTAAATATCATGCGCTTGAGAATTTCGTATTTTTAGAAAAGTTGTTTCAATTTGTAGATTTTAGCAAAGGAATTTCTATATAAATTGAACATAAACTGATCTTCCACGTTTTGACCATCACAAATTTTCGAAATCCCTTTTTTCTGTGTACATTTACCTATCATATCGCTTTAGAATTTTGTGTTATTTGAAATTGGTTTCAAATTTGAGATTTAATCAGGGCAATTTCTATATAAATTGAACATCAACTGATCCCCCACTTTTTGACCATCACTAATTTTTTTAATTTCTGTTTTCTATGTACAATTACGTATCATGTCGCATTAGAATTCTGTGTATTTCGTAAATTTGTTTTAAATTTGAGATTTTATGAAGGGAATTTCTATATAAATTGAACATAAACTGATCCCCCACTTTTTGACCATCACAAATTTTTTAAATATTTTTTTTTCTGTGTTCAATTACCTATTATGCAGCTTGAGAATTCCGTGTTTTTCTAAATTTGTTTCAAATTTGAGAGTTTATGAAGGGAATTTCTATATAAATTGAACATAAACTGATGCCTTCACTTTTGACCATCACAAAGTTTTAAAATATTTTTTTTTCTGTGTACAATTACCTAATATGCAGCTTGAGAATTCGGTGTATTGCTGAAATTGGTTTGAAATTTGAGATTTTATGACGGGAATTTCCATATAAATAGAACATTAACTGATCCCACACTTTTTGACCATCACAAATTTTTTAAATATCTATTTTCTGTGTACAAAAATTTTAGATTTTATGAAGGGAATTTTTTAACTAATCCCCCACCTTTTGACCATCACAAATTTTTTAAATACCTTTTTTCTGTGTACAATTACCTATTATGCAGCTTGAGAATTTCGTGTTTTTCTTAAATTTGTTTCTAAATTTGAGATTTTATGAAGGGAATTTCTATATAAATTGAACATAAACTGGTCCCCTCACTTTTTGACCATCATAAATTTTTTTAAATATCTATTTTCTGTGTACGAAAATTTTAGATTTTGTGAAGGGAATTTCTATATAAATTGAACATAAACTGATCCCCACTTTTTGACCATCACAAATTTTTTAAATACCTTTTTTCTGTGTACAATTACATATCATGTCGCTTGAGAATTTCGTATTTTTAGAAAGTTTGTTTCAAATTTGATATTTTATCACAGGAATTTCTATATTAATTGAACATAAACAGATACCCCACTTTTTGACCATCACACATTTTTAAATCCCTTGTTGCTCTGTACAATTACATATCATGTCGCTTGAGAATTTCGTATTTTTAGAAAGTTTGTTTCAAATTTGATATTTTATTACAGGAATTTCTATATAAATTGAACATAAACTAATCCTGCATTTTTTGACCATCACAAATTTTTTAAATTCCTTTTTGTCTGTGTACAATTTAATATCATGCGCTTAGAATTTCGTATTTTTAGAAAAGTTGTTTCAATTTGTAGATTTTAGCAAAGGAATTTCTATATAAATTGAACATAAACTGATCTTCCCCGTTTTGACCATCACAAATTTTCGAAATCCCTTTTTTCTGTGTACAATTACCTATCATATCGCTTTAGAATTTTGTGTTATTTGAAATTGGCTTCAAATCTGAGATTTAATAAGGGCAATTTCTATATAAATTGAACATAAAATAATCCCGCACTTTTAACCATCAACAATTTTTCATATTCCTTTTTTCTGTGTACAATCACATTTCATGTCGCTTGAGAATTCCCTGTTTTTTTTAAACTTGTTTAAAATTTTGGATTTTATGAAGGGGAATTACTATATAAATTGAACATAAACTGATCCCCAACTTTTTGACTATCACAAATTTTTAAAATTCCTTTTTTCCTGTGTACAATTACCTATTATACAGCTTGAAAATTCCGTGTTTTTCGGAAATTTGTTTTAAATTAGAGAGTTTAGGAAGGGAATTTCTATATAAATTGAACATAAACTGATGCCCTAATTTTTTGACCATCACAAATGTTTTAAATATCTTTTTTCTGTGTACAATTACCTATTATGCAGCTTGAGAATTCGGTGTATTGCTGAAATTGGTTTGAAATTTGAGATTTTATGAAAGGATTTTCTATATAAATTGAACATTAACTGATCCCCCACTTTTTGACCATCACAAATTTTTTAAATATTTTTTTTTCTGTGTACAATTACCTAATATGCAGCTTGAGAATTCCGTATATTGCTGAAATTTATTTCAAATTTGAGATTTTATGAAAGCAATTTCTATATAAATTGAACATAAACTGATCCCCCACTTTTTGACCATCACAAATTTTTTAAATACCTTTTTTCTGTGTACAATTACATAATATGCAGCTTGAGAATTCGGTGTATTGCTGAAATTTGTTTCAAATTTGATATTTTATTACAGGAATTTCTATATAAATTGAACATAAACTGATACCCCACTTTTTGACCATCACAAATGTTTTAAATACTTTTTTCTGTGTACAATCACCTATTATGCAGCTTGAGAATTCCCTGTTTTTCTGAAATTTGTTTCAAATTTGAGATTTTATGAAGGGAATTTTTATATAAATTAAACATAAACGGATCCCCCATTTTTTGACCATCACAAATTTTTTAAATACCTTTTTTTCTGTGTACAATTACCTATTATGCAGCTTGAGAATTCCCTGTTTTTCTGAAATTTGTTTCAAATTTGAGATTTTATGAAGAGAATTTCTATATAAATTTAACATAAACTGATCCACCACTTTTTGACCATCACAGATTTTTTAAATACCTTTTTCTGTGTACAATTACCTGTTATGCAGCTTGAGATTTCCGTGTTTTTCTGAAATTTGTTTCAAATTTGAGATTTTATGAAGGGAATTTCTATATAAATTGAACATAAACTGATCCCCAACTTTTTGACCATCACAAATGTTTTAAATACCTTTTTTCTGTGTACAATCACCTACTATGCAGCAAGAGAATTCCGTTTTTTTCGGAAATTTGTTTCAAATTTAAGATTTTATGAAGGGAATTTCTATATAAATTGAACCTAAACTGATCCCCTCACTTTTTGACCATCATAAATTTTTTAAACACTACTTTCCTGTGTACAATTACCTATTATACAGCTTGAGAATTCCGTGTTTTTCTGAAATTGGTTTCAAATTTGAGATTTATGAAGCGAATTTCTATATAAATTAAACATAAACTAGTCCCCCACTTTTTGATCATAACAAATTTTTTTACTTCTTTTTTTCTGTGTACAATTACTTATTATACAGCTTGTAAATTCCGTGTTTTTCTGAAATTTGTTTCAAATTTGAGATTTTATGAAAGGATTTTCTATATAAATTGAACATTAACTGATCCCCCACTTTTTGACCATCATAAATTTTTTAAATATCTATTTTCTGTGTACAAAAATTTTTCATTTTATGAAGGGAATTTCTATATAAATTGAATATAAACTGATCCTCCACTTTTGACCATCACAAATTTTTTAAATACCTTTTTTCTGTGTACAATTACCTATTTTTCAGCTTGAAAATTCCGTATTTTTAGAAAATTTGTTTTAAATTTGATATGTTATTACAGGAATGTCTATATAAAGTGAACATAAACAGATACCCCACTTTTTGACCATCACACATTTTTAAATCTATTGTTGCTCTGTACAATTACATATCATGTCGCTTGATAATTTCGTATTTTTAGAAAATTTGTTTCAAATTTGATAGTTTATGACAGGAATTTCTATATAAATTGAACATAAACTAATCCTGCACTTTTTGACCATCACAAATTTATTAAATTCCTATTTTCTGTGTACAATTACATATCATGTTGCTTGAGAATTCCCTGTTTTTCTAAAAAATGTTTAAAATTTTAGATTTTATGAGGAGAATTTCTATATAAATTGAACATAAACCGATCCCCCACTTTTTGACCATCACACATTTTTTAAGATCTTTTTTCTGTGTACAATTACATATGTCGCTTGAGAATTCCTTGTTTTTCTAAAAATTGTTTTAAATTTTAGATTTTATGAGAGGAATTTCTATATAAATAACATAAACAGATCCCGCACATTTTGACCATCACAAATTTTTTAAATTCCTTTTTGTCTGTGCAGAATTAAATATCATGCTCTTGAGAATTTCGTATTTTTAGAAAAGTTGTTTCAATTTGTAGATTTTAGCAAAGGAATTTCTAAATAAATTGAACATAAACTGATCTTCCACGTTTTAACCATCACAAATTTTCGAAATCCCTTTTCTTCTGTGTACAATTACCTATCATATCGTTTTAGAATTTTGTGTTATTTGAAATTGGTTTCAAATCTGAGATTTAATAAGGGCAATTTCTATATAAATTGAACATAAAATAATCCCGCACTTTTTGACCATCAACAATTTTTCATATTCCTTTTTTCTGTGTACAATTACATTTCATGTCGCTTGAGAATTCCCTGTTTTTCTTAAACTTGTTTAAAATTTTTGATTTTATGAGGGGAATTACTATATAAATTGAACATAAACCGATCCCCCACTTTTTGACCATCACAAATTTTAAAAATTCTTTTTTCTGCGTACAATTACATATCATGTCGCTTGAGAATTCCTGTTTTTCTAAAAATTGTTTAAAATTTTAGATTTTATGAGGGGAATTTCTATATAAATTGAACATCAACCGATTCCCCACTTTTTGGCCATCACAAACTTTTTAAATTCCTTTTTTTCTGTGTACAATAACTAATAATGTCGTTTGAGAATACCGTGATTTTCCGAAATGTGTTTAAATTTGTAGAGTTTATGAGCGGCATTTCTATATAAACTAAACATCAACTGATCCCCCACCTTTTTTCCTTCCCAAATTGTTTAAATTCCTTGTTTCTGTGTACAATTACGTATCATGTCGCATGAGAATTTCGTATTTTTAGAAAAGTTGTTTCAAATTTTAGATTTTATTTAGGGAATTTCTATATAAATTGAACATAAACTGATCTCCCACGTTTTTACCATCACACATTTTTGAAATCCCTTTTTTCTGTGTACAATTATCTGTCATATCGCTTTAGAATTTTGTGTTATTTGAAATTTGTTTCAAATTTGAGATTTTATGAGGGGAATTTCTACATAAATTCAACATAAACTTATCCTGCACTTTTTGACTATCACACATTTTTTTAATTCCTTTTTTCTGTGTACAATTACATATCATGTCGATTGAGAATTCCCTGTGTTTTCTAAAAATTGTTTAAAATTTTAGATTTTATGAGGAGAATGTCTATATAAATTGAACATAAAGTGATCCCCTACTTTTTTATCATCAGAAATGTTTAATTCTTTTTTTAATGTGTACAATTACATATCATGTTGCTTGAGAATTTTGTATTTTTATTTACTTAAAACAGGTCTGAATTCCCTTCCAAAATAAATAGAAAAAAATATCTGGTCAAATTTTCCTTCCCTGAAAAAATAGGTTGTTAATGCAATGAAAATTAAAATTGTTTTAAAATACTTCAGAGATATTTCTATTTCTTTTTTATACCTCAGGAAGCGAAAATGTACGTATAATCCTATGCTTTGTCGGACATGTTCTCCTTTAACTCTCCAAATATTAGCGAGATTTTGTCAAATATTATCTTACGATCTTACACTTAAAGTGCCATCCGAACCCATATTGACGAGATCCTTTGACGCCCACCTCTATCCTTAGGCCACTCATTGGCAGAATAGAACGTTTATGAAAGAAAGTACATTTTCATTATGGAGCGCTTAAAAGAGCCGCTCCTTTTTTATAGGAGTTGGAGCAGGAGCGGCACCTTTTTGAAAAAGGGGGCGTGAGAGGAGCCAGCTCAAATTTTGGGCGTTGGAGCACGAGCGGGAGTAGCTTAAAAAATAGTGGAGCGCGTAAAGCCCTGGGTATACTCTTGCAGTGTGGGAACATTTATAAATAAAAAATAATCCAATTTAACCAATTTTCAATTCCTTAACAAAAAAAATCAATAGCCCTGGCGACTCCCCAAATAAGCACGCGAAAATTATTGGTGAAACAATAGTTGATATTCATGTTGGTAATAAGACACATTCTGACATCATAGTTAAAGTGACGAAAGCTCTATTTATCGATATTATCATAGGGAAAATATCTTGAAAATAAACAAAACAAAGTTACATTTTAATGAACCAGGGATGAACTTGTTATTGGAGCTGTTGCAAATAACAACTCCCCATCAATAAATGTTCCACTTCCTCCATTCTTCTTTTACCTTTCCGTTAATACACCTCCAGTCGTAACTAAGTCACGTCGTCATACCATTATTGATTAAAACATTTATAAGCGAATAATCTGATAGACTGTTGAAAGAGGGTGTTCTAGAGCACCCCATGTGTAAATCACAAAAAGAATGCTAATAATCGATTACAGTAACACCATAAACAGATTCACAGAACTAGATACTTACCCTATGCTCGATATTTCTATAATGGCAGAAGACATAGCACAGTATGACATCTTCACTTGATCTCCAATCTGCTTAGCATCAAATCCCCATTAGCGAAACAGATCGCAAATACACTGTCTTTGAGGTAAATCGTAAACTGTGCCAATTTACCCATCTCCCTTTTGGTATTACAAATGGGGTAAGTGTTTTCCAGAGAAGTATGGACAGCATCACCGACAAGGAAAAATTGTTGGACACACTCATCTTAGTAGATAATGTCACCATATGTGGGAAAACTAAAAAAGAAAACGACTACAGCATCCGAAAATTTTATGATGCAGCAATAAATACAAAATCACATTCAAAACATTATTTCAGCTACATCAATCACAATAGTTGGATAAATATTAACAATAACTAAATATTAACAATAACTAAATATTAACAATAACTGAATATTAACAATAACTAACTATTAACAATAACTAAATATTAACAATAACTAAATATTAACAATAACTAAATATTAACAATAACTAAATATTAACAATAACTAAATATTAACAATAACTAAATATTAACAATAACTGAATATTAACAATAACTAAATATTAACAATAACTAAATATTAACAATAACTAAATATTAACAATAACTAAATATTAACAATAACTAAATATTAACAATAACTAAATATTAACAATAACTAAATAGCGCCCGACTATAATCAACTCAAACCACTTCTTTAAATGCCATCACCCTTTAATTCGAAATCTCAGAATTGGAATGTTTTCCGATTACAGCAAATTTATTGAAAACTTCTCACAAAATATTTCCATTGAATCACAATGAGGAATTTCCAATATCACTTTAAAACAATTTACAAGATGCTAAACTAATAACCGTTGACCCTAATAAAGAATTAAAGATGAAACTGGTGTCAGTCATTAATATATCGTAGCAACTTTAAATCAAAAAGGTCAGCCCGTTTCATTTTCCTCACGTACTCTAAACACTAACGAAATCAAACATCATGCTGTCGAAATTCTTTTCTTTCCCATTTGCCTTTCCTTGTAAAGATATAACCAGCAAAACCTTCAAGCATTTCCTGAATTAACTATTTTTGACTTTTGGTATGTTAGATCTGAAAAACTCTGATCGCGCTACCGATTTCCATCGCACTAAAAACCAGAAATATTCTGCGGCAAAGGTAATCGCAACATGAAAACCAAGTAAATACCACCCGAAAGGTGACAGACAAGGAGATAAGCTAAATGTCACCCTATGGTAAGCTTTTGAGATAACTTTATATTCTCGTAACATTCTATTCTCCCATTAGGAAAACGTTCTAACGGATACACTCCACTCGATCCGATTACTACTCTGCACATAAAATAATGTTATCCCTATGATAGAAAATTCAAATAAAGCTGGAAATCCACTTCTGGGTTCTTTATTCTATTTTGGGCTAACCGAGATCTGTAATCAGATATCATCAAAAATCAAGTAAGAACGACTCACCTATACACTAAAACTCTTCTAGACATAAATCCTCACTCTGCCCACGTGGCGTCGAAACAACAGTCAATGTGCCAGATATAGCCTCCAAATTAACTAGTGACAATAGCATTTTTATTATCCCTACAAACCCGACAACACACCCGAATTGACTACATATAACCACAAAATATTTATCGTTAAAGGTGAGATGATCCTGGTATCTGAGCAAGGAACTGACTGTCATAGTGAAATTGATCCATGAAGTGAGACCTCCGCCAAATCTGTATCGATGTCTTCTAGAGTGCAGATGGCTCCTGATAAATACAGAGACTTTGAAACTTAATCGAGATCACTCCTTTCTTCTTTCTTAGTACTACTTAAAGATAAACGGCTATGAAATAAACCTCTTTTCTCATTGTTTCTGGGAGGGAAAGATGTAATAAATTAAACAAGTCGTACTCTATTAAGTACTATTATAAGATTAACTAATGACACCAAATTATCTCCCATTTTTCCTGAGGAAAATAATCAGGAATACAACCATCTTTAACTTGATTTAATATGTTTAATTGTTTGTTATTAAAACCTTCATTACGGTTTATCTCTCTCAGCGTTTATCGTTTCAAAACACAAAAGTAAATCTGATATGTTTAATAGACACTTGCGCTTCTTTTACTATTAAAATTCAGATCGATTTAATATATTTTGTTGAGATTACATAAAATGAAATATGATGCAAGATAACAAAAAAATATTATCCATCATATTTTTTTACGAAAACAACATTTTTAAAATTAATTAATCTAAAACTAAATAAATATCAGAAAATTTCGGTAAAATCTGACCATGAGTTGATTTTTGATAGATTTATCAAACACATGGGTGCTAGTTTGTACAAAATGGCTACTACACAAGAACATTGTTTTAAGGCGTCGATAATGTAAAAACGATTTTAGATTCTCTTTTTCATTATTTTGTACGCTGGAAAAATGTTGAAAAATAATTAGCAGTTTATTTTACGGTTCGCATTTTGACTGGTATGAAATTTACAATAATAATATAAATCTATATTAAAGTTACATCGTGTTTAATATAAGAAGTAAATTCTATGGTTGGCTTTCGATGTGCTTAATGTTCAGAAAGAGGTCATGTTCCCATATATTTTGTTTACTTCAACGTGTCAATGTCCCAATTATAGTTCTGAATAGGCGATTACATTTGCATCTCTTATGTCATTAAAGACATCCATGAAAATCTGCATGGTGTAGTTCCTCGCATGAGGTTTTTTTATGTTAGTGAGTAAACAGCCATATTCTGAATTTAAAATTGTGCTTTTCTGTGAAGAAGTTATAAAAAAATTGTCTTATAATCTAAAAGTATGTAAAGGAGACGTGTTTACACAGATTTTCCGGATTTACAATTAAAAAGACGGTCAAGCGAGAAAAGGAACTTGAGAGAAAAACCAGCAGATTCATGATCTGCAAATTATCTTTTAAATAAACCAACCAATTCCTAATATGCATTTTACTTTCGCCTCACCCAATAAATTTCTCAATCCACAATTTTCTATCTTTATTTCAGCATGAGATCAGAGTAATTACATTTTCCTTAAAATGATTTTACAGTTTCGATAAACATTCCTTCTCACTGCAATACATATTTATTAATATTGCAAATAAAATTTTGTCATTGCAATGTAAAACAATTTCCGGGTTTTTATAACTTGTTTCTTTCGTTTTCTACTCCTTATTCTCTTGTTCCTTTCAAAGCTTCTTTATAACAACAATTCTTTAGAAAAATAACCAATTCTAACAGCGCATTCAACTTCTTCTTCACCAAATAAACTCTTCCCTCCTCCCACGCTTTACCTTCTTGATCTCAGTATGAGCTTGACGTAATTACCTTTTCATTAAAACGATTTTAGTTTCATTTTGTGTGAGAGTATTTGGCAAAAATATGGAATCGACGTTTTTATATAGAAAAGCAAAAAAATGAATACAGATTGTTATTCAAATAAATGTTGAAAACAACATTAACAAAAAAAACATATTTATTTTCAATATTTACAACACTGACCTAATACAAAAAGAGTCCCAACACGCTAAAAAGGCTGTGCTTTTTAAATAAAAGTTAATTTCACAAAAATTGTTAGAATAGAAATAAATGTTTTTGACTATAACTGATGTAATATAAACTAATGAAAAGTCATAGTTCATAAACCGATTAGGAACCAGCAACAGATTCAGTATCTCAATTTTACAAGCAATGGGTTTAACTTTACCATCTTTTCAAATCGATTCGTCACAGAATAATATTTTAATGAACTACTTATATCACATAAAAAAATAATCAAAATAATTGCTCTCTATCCAATATTGTTTTATGTGTAATAGAAGAACGACAAACTTCACAAGTAAATGGTTTCTCCAAAGTATGTTTTTGCATATGTTGCAACATATGTTTTTTTTCTGTGTAAAAGAAGCGCCAGTAACTTCACATGTGCTTTCTCTCCAGTATGCGTTCACATATGTCGCAACATTTTTTTTGTTTCTTAGTAAAAGAAGCTCGACATATGTCAAAAGAATACTGTTTCTTTCTAGTATGCGTGCACATAGGTTTCAATCTATGTTGTTTTTGTGCAAAAGATCCACATATTTCACTAAAATATGGTTTCTCTCCAGTATGCGTAAGTGTATGTTGCAAGATATTAAATTCATGAGTAAAAGAAGCGCCACATACTTCACAAGAATATGGTTTTTCTCTAGTATGCGTTCGTATATGTCGCACCATTTTTTAAGTGTAAAAGAAACTCCACATACTTAACAAGTCTGTGGTTTTTCTCCAGTATGTGTTTGCATATAATGCCAGGTGCCTGTTTTATGTGTAAAAGAAGATCCACATACTTAACAATAGTATTGTTTTTCTGCAGTATGCGTTCACATATGTTGCAAAATATGTTGTTAATGTGTAAACGAAGATCCACAAACTGCACAAGTATGTGGTTTCTCTCTAGGATGTGTTCGCATGTGTCGCAACATACTTGTTTTATGTGAAAAAGAAGTGCTACATACTTCACAAGAATATGGTTTCTCTCCAGTATGCGTGCGCATATGTTGCAATAAACGAGATTTCTGTGTAAAAGAAGCGCCACAGACTTCACAAGAATATGGTTTTTCTCCCGTATGCGTTCGCATATGTAGCAACATATGATGTTTTCGTGAAAAAGTAGAGCCACATACTTCACAAAAATATGGTTTTTCTCCGGTATGCGTTCGCATATGTTTAAACATACTAGATTTATGTGTAAAAGAAGCACAACATACTTCACAAGAATATGGTTTTTCTCCAGTATGGGTTTGCATATGGCGCAACATATTGTGTTTCTGTGTAAAAGAAGCTCCACATATTTCACAAGTATGTGGTTTCTCTCCCGTATGCGTCTGCATATGTCGTAACATATTTTGTTTCTGTGTAAAAGAAGCTCCACATATTTCACAAGTATGTGGTTTCTCTCCAGTATGCGTTCGCATATGTTGCAACATATCCCCTTTCTGTGTAAAAGAAGATCCACAAACTTCACAAGTATGTGGTTTCTCTCCAGTATGGGTTGTCATATGTCGCAACACACTTGTATTATTTGCAAAAGAAGCACCACAGTATTCACAAGAATATAGTTTTTCTCCAGTATGCGTTCGCATATGTAGCAACATATGATGTTTTTGCGAAAAAGAAGAGCCACATACTTCACAAGAATATGGTTTCTCTCCAGTATGCATGCGCATATGTCGAACCATACTTGTTTTATGTGCAAAAGAAGCGGTACAGACTTCACAAGAATATGATTTTTTTGCAGTATGCATTTGCATATGTTGCAACATATGTTTTTGTTGAAAAGTAGAGCCACATACTTTACAAGTATATGGCTTCTCTCCAGTATGCATTTGCATATGTTGCAACATATTTTGTTTTACTGTAAAAGAAGCTCCAAATACTTCATAAGTATATGGTTTCTCTCCAGTAAGCATCTGCATATGTTTTCTAATATCTCCTTTCCGTGTAAAAGAAGAGACACAAACTTAACAAGTATGTGGTTACTCTCCAGGAGGTGTTCGCATATGCTGCAACAAACTTGTTTTATGTGTAAAAGAAGAGCTACATGCTCTACAAAAAAATGGTTTCTCTGCAGTATGCGTTTGCCTATGTTGCAACATATTTTGTTTCTGTGTTCAGAAGAGTATAGTTTCTCTTTAGTATGCGTTCGCGTATGTTACATATATGTTGGTTCTATGTAAAAGAGCCACATACCTCACAAGAATATAGTTTCTTTCCCGTATGTGTTCGCATATGTGTTGCAATATACTTTTTTGTGTAAGAAGAGTCACATACTCTACAAGAATTGTTTTTCTTCTCCAGTATGTGCTGAAATATGTTGCAACATATTTTGTTTCTGTGTAAAAAAGCGCCACGTTATCTACAAGAATATTGTTTCTCTCAAGTAATCGTTCGCATATGTTGTTTTCTTGTGTAAAAGAAGCGCCACATACTTCACAAGTATTTGTTTTCTCTTTGGTATGTGATTGCATATGAAAACCCAGAGTGTTTATTTGTAAAAGTAGAACCACATACTTTACAAGAATAAAGTTTATCTCTAGTATCAGATTTGTTGTTCATTTTTAAAGTCGAAATATGTGACAGTTTTTAGTAAAATGTGTTTCTCTGTATTGTTCTATATTGTGTTTTAGTCTTAGAAACGGATTGAATTATAAGATAGTTTTATCTTTTACATTTTTATGGATTTAGAAATGTGTAGATCATTGAAGGGGAAATGACTAATATTTGTTCAGTGAAAACATTACTTTTTTCCTGTAATTGATGTTTCCCATCCGTGTAGCAGCTCACTAGTAGATCTGTGGATTTGTCAATAAGTAGCAATGATCTTTTGCAGATCGGTGAAAACAGAAAATAAATGATATATTCAGTGAGTTCTTATACACCTCATCCAGATGATATTTAAACGTTCGCTAATAACAATATACAGATATTCTCTAGTAGATCTGTGGATGTGACATTAGAGAAGAATGATCTTTTATCTATGCAGATCGGTGAAAACAGAACATAAATGATATATTCAGTCAGTTCTTATACACCTCGTCCAGATGATATGTAAACGTTCGCAAATAACAATGTATAGATATTCTGAGAATTCGGTTCAATATGATTTACTAAATATTTAGATAGTTCTACAAAGCTGATCATTTTCTCAGCCATAATCAAGCGATACTTTCAGTGTTCACCATTAGCAGTATGCGTTTTTTAAAGTATTTTGATGTCTGAAAGTCTGAAATTTCAAAATTTCTTTTCGTAAGATATTTCCACATGTCAAGTAAGCAAACGAATGTAAATCCATTCAAATCCAATGACACTTGTTATTCTCATGAATGCTTGATATTCTGCAAAATTAAAAACAATTAAAAGATAAATTTAAAGAAGATATTAATTTTATACAAATAAAAGAATTAAGCATTGTGGACTTAAAAGCAAAATTTAATTTATTATGTACAAGTTAATTAAATCCTTAAATTCATTATTGATTAAATTCAAAATACAATGAGGATATTTGTGGCAATACGTATCCATTAATTAACAGAATGAATTCCTTTTTTAATATTGTAATTAATATCAATAGAACTGGCAATAAATCCGGCAATTTTTCAATTGCTCTTTGTTAAACAATTTAACCTATAAATATTTAAAGATACTATAAAGTTGAGTAAAATCACAAACATATCCCCCAAAGGGTGGATGTGCCATAAAAGATAACAGTACTGGAACACCTTCTGACCCATGATTAACTCGACTTTCCTTCTAATCTCCAGGCTATTTATGTAAACAGCCAGAAGATGCCGAATCATAACGAATTGACACTATCAAACAAGAAATAATAATAAACCATTTAAAGAGAGAAGATAAAATATTTATTTGACGAGGAAAATGTATTTTGTTTTTTACAAGAAACTCAAGCTTTTTAAATTATTATTTCTTTTTCTTTTGATGATTTTTTTTGTAATGGTTCAGCTTCTTATCCAGATCGTTTAGATTGGTGTGAGTTTAGTGTTATGATAAAGTTAGGTTAGAGTACTTTTAGGGTTAGCTTAAGGTTAAGGTAAGAAAAACAATTTTTACTTTTTCATTTAGGGTTAGGGTTTATGGTTAGGGTGAAAAAAGTCATCCCAAATTTAACTGATGAAGGAAGTGTTTATTCTTTAAACGTCAGTCACGGGACATTAAAACAAGGTATTCAATATACACGTGACACATATGTTTTACAATTGACATAGAAAGTTCCCAAACAAGCCAATTGTAATTGGCAGAGCCTATCCCCTGATGTAAACGACATTAGGTCGACTGTGCAATGCATAATGGCTATTGTAACAGTTATAAAAACTAGTAGTTCTTTGCATTGCTCACATTGAATAAATTCATGAACGCAATGAAGGTTGAAGTTAAAATGTAAAGTAATGACTGTTAGAGGAAAACTTTTAGGCAATTACGGTTCAAGGATAACTTGAAAGCAATGACGATTGAAGACGAATTATTGTTTAAGGAAGACTTGAAAACACTGTTGTTTGAATGAAGAGTTGAAAGCACTGACGGGGGAAGGAAAACTTGAATGTAATTATTGTTGTTAAAGTATGGTTAAAGTAAGACTTTGAATCAATAAAGTTTGAAAGAAGACTAGAGAGCAATGTTGGGATAAGAAACACTTAACACTAATGACCGCCGAGGAAAGACTTGACAGCAATTACGGTTGAATGGAACACATGAAGCAACCAAGGTGAAAGAGCTGTACTTGCCAATATTAAAACATATCTAAGTCGCATGATGACAGACAAATTAGACTAAAAACTGATACTATTGATTAGAAGTGCGGACTCCAACAAATCCATTATTGAATAGATTGAGAAAGCAGAGTTCATGTTTCAACGGTGCATGATGAAAAGAGTGGACTGACTGATCTCCATATAAAAGGCACTAGTTGATTCAAGGTGGTTCTGAACAATAGTGAGCAAGACAATATGCTGGATTAACAAAAAATAACTGTTCAGGTTATTTCTCTTGGCGATGTAATGCAAACATATAAATTGGTAAGTGAATTGGTGATTGTAATTTAGGTCCTGATAATGAGTAAAAGCCTGCTTTGGTTTAAGCTCCTGATGGAAATAGAAGCTCCTGGCAGAATATCTACCTCTAAGTCAGGAGTACTTGTTGCTGATATTAATGCAAATTTTACTTTACCATGAAATAATTAAAGTGAGTGAAATCTAAGGCGAATACTCCAATAGCCTTATAACCTGACAACAATCTCAAGAACGCAATCTCGGTATATGGGTACAATATAAATGAAAGTGTAAAATCTGAAACCAATATTTCTGAACACTTGTCGTAGTTTAAATGAATTACTAAAATTGAAGTCTGAGGATTGGATGGTTTCCTACTTTGAAACGAGCTTGAAGATGTCCACAACATTCTTATTACTAGAAACGGTTTTGTCTCCCTGTGAGAAATAAGTGTAGATCTCTTCCCTTCAAGTATACATCAGCATACTAAGCGAAATGTATGTGCAGAGTCAAAATGATAAGATGACTTGATGGATAATCCCCCACTTATATATTTTAATGGAGACCGTCAGCAGTGTAAGTCGAGCACATCTATGCCAAAGAGAATAGATTACGCTCCAATTAAGTATTTTCTTTTTAGATGAAAAGTGCATGAATATCAGGCTTTTCGACAACAAGTTAAATTTAAAGAATAATGAACACTTTACATTTCTTTACAAATTTGGATGATTACCTGTTATTCAACAATTTTTTGAACATCACAGCTGTCTTTTTTCTTTAAAAGCCACAAAGCTTCGGTTGAGGTGTTGAGCTTTAAATATATGCAGTTCAGATTTTCTGTAATAAGTTTGTAAAATAATAAATCAATTGTTGTTTGGCATAATAAAAAGACTCAGGAATTTTACTTTCTCATTGTTAAAAATGTATTTATAAAACTTTATTTTTAAAAATATATTTTAATACTAAAAATTAAATCTCACGGCTGGTTACCAGAGTATTAATCTAAATCTTAAAATATAATATAACCTCTAAGTCAAGAGACTTGAATTTACTGATGAGTCAGTTCTACATAGAAGTGAAAAACTACTGAATTACATCAAAACAAAAACTGTTTTTTAATACAAAAAAATGAACAGTAAAAATAAATGATTAGTTGGAGATTATACTTACATTTTTATGTATTCTGTGATATTTCTGAGAAAAAAGGAAACCAAGTTGATATTTATTTTTTTTTAATTACAGCAAAACGTTTTACGGCATCATAAATTCTTTTGTTTTGCAATCAGAAAAGAAAGTCGACAAAGAACATAATCCATCAAAATATCATGAAATGTTCCTAATCAAGAGCTTAGACAGACTTTTGTAGAATTATTTTTATATTATTATTAACTGCATAGATATGTTAGTAAATTTAATGCTTAGTTTACATCTAAATATACGAATAAGTATGAAAAATTGACATTCTTAAAATGTAAAAACAAGATATATTTGATAATTTGTTTTGCTAACAATTTATTTTATATAATAAAAATACAATACTAAATTTTCCGTTAAAAAAAGTTATTTTTTATCATTTATGATCATCCGTACTTCTGGAACGCTCAATAATTTGCTGTTTTTCTCTGATTCATATTTTTAACTAAACGCAAAGAAAAGAAAAGGTAATTTGTGTTGTAGAATTAAAAGTTTTTTTGTCTTTTTATCCAGGTTTACTAATGCATCCTTATTTTTTTAAAAATTGATAAATACTGAAAAGTTCCTTTAAATCATGCAATATGTTTAGTTTTTAGATGTTTTATGTAGCGGGCAGGGGTATTTTAACTGAATCACTCCCGTCTCCAAACCGTTTTTTTTATGTATTTTAGGCCGTTACATTTTAGTCTCTTTTACGGACTATGCTTATTAAAAAGCGCTTATCATTGATTATTTAATTAGTTTCCGTGCAAACTTTGATTGTGTTTGAAAAATAAAAGCCTAAACTTAATCTCTAAACGAAAACAACTGCATATTTACGTGTGCAAAAATAAATTATAATGAAATATGTTATCATGGCGGCTAACAAAAACAAAAATCAAGTGAATTTTTAACTTTGAAAAAATTGTAAAAATCCCTTGAAAGATAAGTTTTCGGGAACTATTTCAAAGATAATTATTAAATTAAAGTCATAAGATACTGAATTAAAAATTAAAAAATTCCCAAGTTTTACTAAAAATTAGCAAAATTATCGCCCCAAGTCATAAATTAGTAAAATCCGGCATAACTTAACCTGTAAACGACTGTGTTTACCAATTGACTATCGCTATGCAAAATATATGGAGGACAAAAATGTCATAGTTTATCATTTTTAACTTTATATATAAAAATGTTTTTTTTTTCAATAGTTTATAGGAGTTGAAAAATTATTATCGATTAATTTCTTTATTCTTTTTAATGTTATAAACAAATTTAAGTACCCTTATTTTGTTGTAATAAAAAGGAAATGCTTATTTAATTAAAATATTTGTGGGTGTACGTAATTATGAACTTAGTTTATTTTGAACTAAAAAGGTTTATATTTAACTTGGTATTAGTTTTTAATTTAGTAATACGTTGAAATTATTGATGGCGTCTGTTTACCAACGTTTTTCCTTAGAATATGAAATAAAACTTTTTTAAATGTTAAAAATTATTTTTACGTTACGAACTGCATCAATTTTATCAATTTTTTTTACATGATTTAAAACTTTAGTTACTTGATTTATTCTTAACGTGTCGTAATGATAAATTACATTGATTCTTTTTCAAATAAAGTGTTTTTTAAAATTTTAAGTGTGAAAAAGTAAATTAAAGTCAATGACTACACTGACAATTTATTCATTGAAAAAAAGTTAAAACAGTTATTTATTGATAAACATAATTCAATTTTGAAAGAAAATATCATGTTTGAATTCTCTTTATTTATTAATAAATAATTGTTTTTAACTTAAATATTTATTAATGAAAAAAAACAAAACAAATACAAATCTTTCGAAATAATTGACGATTAATTGTGAAATTTACGAAATTGTTGAATCTCTAAAAATACAATTCTGAGGGCGGTGTAAAAGTGAGTGGTTGTTGGAAGGCTAATCCCACCTGGTTATTACAGAACCAAGTAAGATGTGACCCAAGGTCGGGTCAGGAAAGTTGGGTTTAAAAATTGAATGGGCATTCCCCGGTAGGGGCGCCTCAGGCAGTAAGCAATAAACTTACTCCTCCCCAAAGAGGGGAGGCAAAGCCTGGGAAGGTGGACCTCCCAAAACTGCACAGGATAGACCCATTGACCGGCGTAAATCAAGACCCGAAGGCCAAGACAACACCAGTATGGGGTGCAGTATCCATCGAGACAGATATTAGGCCTACACTTTGATCTTAGCCAAAAGGCCAAATCGGCATTCCGAGTAATAACTAAACTACGTATTTGCTACGGTTTCAATGAGAAAAAAATTCTTCACGGCACTCGAAGAAAAACAAAAAAAACTATAAAACGCTAAGAAACAAAAAAATATAAAAACACTAAAAAAAAAGAAACAAAACAAAAAACAGCCGATTGGAGACGAATCTATAAAAAAACCAAATTGACTTAGAACGGTTCGGATGCGCCAATGAAGTAAAAAAAAAATACCCCAAGCAATACTTACATTTCTATTATTACAATCTGCTTTCAAGAAAGAAACGATTATTAAATGTGTTAATTAAAACGAGCTGAGATGATGGGTGGAGGTCACATTTAAGATGGCAACTGAAAAGCAGGTTCGCAGAAAATTAAATCTCTTTGGTGAATTTAAAGTTACATTTCTGAAAAGTCAAATAAATCCAAAAATTGTAATGTCTCATGCCAAATTCATTAGATTTAAAGTAATGGTAGTTATATTTAAGTTAGTTCTATCAAATAAAACTAAACATCGCACACAACAAAATAAACAACCACAAAAAACAATGACTACGAAAAGAAAAACAAAAGCAGAATTATTCCAAGCATTTTTGTCTTCTTCAGACTTATGAAGACATATGAAAATTAATAATTTCCAAATTCTATTTTCTTCAATAAATATTCCATGAATATATTGAAATGTAAAAACATCTTTTCAGAGAAATTACCTTTAGCGGGTTTCTGGAGATTTTCTTTAGCGGGTTTTGAAAAGTGGGTCATTGGTCGGCCAGTATTCTAGATTTTTACCATACATATATATATAACTAGCGGGGCTACCCGGCGTTGTTCGGGGGTCATAAAAACATATAAGTGAAGAAAAATCGCGTGTGTAACATCTTTATATTGAAACTTCTATTTCTTCCCCTCCGCTATAGCCGTCTCTTATGACATATTTCCTAAAAAGTAATACCTCTATCTGTGCCTTCTATATAGGTACTTATCTCCGCCCCGGTGTTCATACTATATAAGTACCTATCGCTGCCCCAGTGCGAATACTTAATATGTACATATTGCCGGCCCGGTGCGAATGCTAAATACGTGCATATCGTCGCCCCGGTGGGAATGCTAAATACGTACCTATCGCCGGCCCGGTGCGAATGCTAAATACGTACCTTTCGCCGTTCCGGTGCGCGTGCTAAATACATACCTATCGATACCTGGTGCGCTTGCTATATATGTACCGATCGCCGCCTCGGAGAGCATGCTAAATACATACCTATCACCGCTGCGGTGCGCATGCTATATACGTACTTATTGCCGCCCATGAACACATGCTATATACGTTCCTATCACCACTGCTGAATGCTAAAGACGTACCTATTGCCGCCGTGGTGCGAATGCTAAATACGTTCATATCGCCGCTAAAAATTTCCCCGACCCCCCAATCTCTCCAGCCTCTCCCACCAACCTTTTTTTTACTTTCCCCCAACCCTGAGAAATATTTTTAGTAAAAAAAAAAGAAAAAATTTTGTCCGACTCGTGTAAAGTTTGTCCTGACCCCTCAAAATTTCCCGACCTCCCAATCTCTCCAGGCACCCCCCACTAACTTTTTTTTCACTATCCCCCAACCCTGAGAAATATTTTTAGTTCAAAAAACAAAAAATAAAAAAGTTTGGTGCGACCCCTGAAAAGTTTGTCCTGACCCCTAAAAATTTCCTCGACCCCTTAATCTCTCCAGCCCCCCCCCAACTTTTTTTTACACTCCCCTAACCCTGAGAAATATTTGAAGTTAAAAAATAAATAAAATAAATAATTTGACCCGACCCCTAAAAAGTTTGGCCCGACCCGTAAAATTTTACCGACCCCTTAATCTCCGCAGCCCATCCCCCCCAACTTTTGTTTTACTCTCCCCCAACCCATATAAATATTTTTAGTTCAAAAAACAAACAAATTTGGCCCGACTGCTAAAAAGTGTGTTCTGACCCCTAAAAATTTCCCCGACCCTCCAATCTCTCCAGCACCCACCCCCAACTTTTTTTTACTCTCCCCCAACCCTAAGAAATATTTTTAGTTCAAAAAATGAAAAAAGAAAAAAATTTGTCCAGATCCCTAAAAAGTTCGGACCGACCCCTAAAAATTTCTCAGACACCCCAATTTCTTCAGGCCCCCCCCCAACTTTTTTTTACTCTCCCCTAACCCTGAGAAATATTTTTAGTTCAATAAATAAAAAAAGAAGAAAATTTGGCCTGACCCCTGAAAAGTTTGTCCTGAACCCTAAAAATTTCCCCACCCCCAATCTCTCCAGACCTCACCCCCAATTTTTTTACTCTCCCCCAACCCTGAGAAATATTTTTACTTCAAAATAATAAAAAAATAAAAAAAAATGGCCAGATACCTAAAAAGTTTGTCCTGAACCATAAAAATTTACCCGACCTCTCAATCTCTCCAGCCCCTTTCCGAACATTTTTTTACTCTCCCCCAACCCTGAGAAATATTTTCAGTACAAAAAAAAGAAAACATTTGGCCTGACCCCTATAAAGTTTGTCCTGGCCCCTAAAAATTTCCCCGACCCACCAATATCTCCAGCCCTCCCCCAACTTTTTTTTTACTCTCCGCCAATCCTAAGAAATATTTTTAGTTCAAAAAATTTAAAAAAAAAAAAATTTCGCCCGACCCCTAAAAATTTGACCTGACCACTAAAAATTACCCCGACCCCCAATCTCTCCAGGCCCCCTTAAATTTTTACTTTACTCTCCCCCAACCCTGATAAATATTTTTAGTACAAAAAAAAGAAAAAATTTGGCCCGACTCCTAATAAGTCTGTCCTGACCCTTAAAAATTTCCCCGACCCCCCAATCTCTCCAGCCCCCCCCCCCACCCCAACTTTTTATTTACTCTTCCCCAACCCTGAGAAATAGTTTTAATACGAAAAAAAGGAAAACTTTGTCCCGACCCCTTAAAAGTTTGTCCTTACCCCTAAAAAATTCCCCGACCCCACAATCTCTCCAGGCCCCATTAACTTTTTTTTACTCTCTCTACACCCTGAGAAATATTTTTAGATCTAAAAATGAAAAAAGAAAAAAATTTGTCCCGATCCCTAAAAAGTTCGGACCGACCCCTAAACATTTCTCCGAGCTCCCCCCAATCTCTCCAGCCCCCACCCCGATTTTTTTTTACCTTCCGCAAACCCTGAAAAATATTTTTAGTTCAGAAAATAAAAAAATGTGCGTGCTGACCCCTAAAAATGTCCCCGACCCCAATCTCTCCATGCCCTCCACCCCATTTTTTTTACTCTCCCTCAACCCTGAGAAATATTTTTAGTACAAACAAAAAATAATTTTTTTTGCCCAACCCCTAAAAATGTTGCCCCATCCTCTAAAACATTTGGCCCGACTCCTAAAAATGTGTCCTGACCGCTAAAAATGTCCCCGAACCCCCAATCTCTCCAGCCCCCCCCCCCACACTTTTTATTTACTCTCCCCCAACCCTGAGAAATAGTTTTAATACAAAAAAAGAAGAATTTGGGCCGACCCCTAAAAAGTTTTTCCTGACCCCTAAAAATTTCACTGACCCTCCAATTCTTCTAGGCCTCACCCCAATTTGTTTTACTGTCCCCAACCATGAGAAATATTTTTAGTTAAAATTTTTTTTAAAAATTGCCTGACACCTAAAAATTTGTCCTGACCTCTAAAGATTTTCCCGATGCCCCAATCTCTCCAGCCCCCTCCCAACTTTTCTTTACTCTCCCGCAACCCTGAGAAATATTTTTAGTTCAAAAAATAAAAAAATAAAAAAATTTGGCCCGACCCCTACAAAGTTTGTCCTGACCCCTAAAAATTCCCCAAATCCCCAATCTCCTAGGCCCTCCTCAACTTTTGTTTTACTCTCTCCCAACCCTGAGAAACATTTTTAGTTCAATAAATAAAAAATAAAAAAAACTTGGCCCGACCCCTAAAAAGGTTCCCCTGACCCATAAACATTTCTCAGACCTCCCCCCAATCTCTCCAGCCCCCCACGAACTTTTTTGTACTTTCCCCAACACTGAGAATATTTTTAGATCAAAAAATAAAAAAATTAAAAATTTGGCCCGACCCCTAAAAAGGTTTTCTGCCCACTAAAAATTTAACCGACCCTCCAATCTCTCCAGCCCCCCCCCCACTTTTTTTACTCTCCCCACACCCTGAGAAATAATTTTAATTCAACAAATAAAAAAAGAAGTTTGTCCTGACCCCTAAAAATTTCCCCAATGCCCCAATCTCTCCAGCCCCCTCCCAACTTTTTGTTTACTCTCCCCAACCCTGAGAAATATTTTTAGTTCAAAAAATAAAAAAATTTGGCCCGACCCCTACAAAGTTTTTCCTGACTCCTAAAAATTCCTCAAATCCCCAATCTCTCAATGCCTTCCTCAACTTTTTTTACTTTCTCACAACCCTGAGAAACATTTTAGATCAATAAATAAAAAAGAAAAAAATTTGGCCCGACCCCTAAAAAGGTTGCTCTGACCCCTAAACTTTTCTCTGACCCCCCAATCTTCCAGCCCCCCACTAACTTTTTTGTACTTTCCCCCAACCCTGAGAATATTTTTAGATCAAGAAATAAAAAAAATTAAAAATTTGGCCCGCCTCCTAAAAAGATTTTCCTGACCCCTAAAAATTTAACCGACCCTCCAATCTCTTCAGGCCCCCCAACTGTTTTACTCTCCCCACACCCTGAGAAATATTTTTAGTTCAAAAATTAAAAAACGAAAAAAAATTTGCACCCCCCATTTCTTTTTACTCTCCTTCAACACTGAGAAATATTTTTAGTACAAAAAAAAGAAAAAACTTTGTCCTGACCCCTAAAAATTTCCTCGACCCCTCAATCTCTCCAGCCCCCTCCCAACTTTTTTTTACTCTCCCCAACCCTGAAAAATATTTTAGTACAAAAAAAAGAAAAATGGTGTGCCTGATCACTAAAAAGTTTGTCCTGACCCCTAAAAATTTCCCCGACCCCCCAATCTCTGTAGCCCCCCCAAAAAACTTTTTTCTTTACTTTCCCCAAACCCTGAGAAATATTTTTAGTTCAAAAATTAAAAACGAAAAACATTTGGTGTGACCCCCACATCTGTCCAGGAACCCCCAAACTTTTTTTAACTTTTTCTCAACCCTGAGAAATATTTTTAGTACAAAAAAAGAAAAAGATTTTTCCCGACCCCTAAAAAGTTTGTCCTGACCCCTAAAAAATTTCCAAACCCCCCCATCTCTCCAGGCCCCCCCCCCTCAACTTTTTTTTACTCTCTCCCACCCCTGAGAAATATTTTTAGTTCAAATAATAAAAATTGAAAAAAATTTGGCCCGACCCCTAAAAAGTTTGTCCTGACCCCTAAAAATTCTCTCGACCCCCCCACTGTCTCTAGGATCCGCCAACTTTTTTTTACTCTCCCCCAAACCTGAGAATATTTTTAGTTCAAAAATAAAAAAATAAAAACATTTGGCCCGACCCCTAAAAAGTTTGTCCTGACCACTAAAAATTTCCCCGACCCCCAATCTCTCTAGGCCCCCCCCACAATTTTGTTTTACTCTCCCCACACCCGGAGTAATATTTTTAGTTAAAAAATTAAAAATCGAAAAAATTTGGCTCGACCCCTAAAAAGTTTTCCTTACTCCTAAAAATGTCCCCGACACCCTAATCTCTCCAGGCACCCCCTCAATTTTTTTTTACTCTCCCTCAACCCTGAGAAATATTTTTAGTTCAGAAAATAAAAAAGAAAGAAATTTGGCCCGACCCCTAAAAATTTGTCCTGACCGCTAAAAATCTCCACAACCCCCCAATCTCTCCAGCCCCCTCCAAACTTTTTTCTACTCTCCCCCAACCTTGAAAAATATTTTTAGTACAAATAAAAAGAAAAAATTTGGCCCGACCCCTAAAAATTTTGTCCTGACTCCTAAAAATTTGCCCGACCCCCAATCTCTCTAGCCCCCCAATTTTTTTTTACTTTCTCCCAACCCTGATAAATATTTTTAGTTAAAAAAATAAACAAATAAAAAAATTTGGCGCGACCCCTAAAAAGTTTGTCCTTACTCCTAAAAATTTTCCAAACCAAAAAAAAATCAATGAAAAAATCGAGAGCGAACGCAGACCCCAATGTATTTTCGAGGGATAGTACGATCATTCAAATCGGGCGCGGACGCAGACCCCAAAGTATAAAGAAGAACCAATTATTATACAATCATTCATTGCTAAATGAGAGATTCGAAAAAAAAAACCCGATTTTCTCATATAGGAAAATTAAGAGAGTAATTTCAACTTTGTCAAGTGGCGAAATCGTTAGGGCGTCTGGCTGTTAGCGTCAAGTTTGCGAGTTCGAATCACGGCGAGGACGCCAAAAATTATTTAGTGTTTATTTAGTCGTTAATATGTGGCCTAATGTATTTATTATGTTTCTGACTTTGAAATTAATTAAATAGTAATTATCTCTCCCCTCCCCCCTCTTGTTTATAAAAATTCTCCAGGACAAACAGACTTTACCCCAGCCCCAATTTTTTTTTTTTAGCGCGAAAAAAAAAAATATCGAGAGCGTACGCAGACCCAATTATATTTTCGAAGAACAGATCGAGCACGAACGCAGACCCCAAAGTATAAAGAAAAAACAATTATTATACGATCATTCATTGCTAAATGAGAGATCTGCAAAAAAAGCGATTTGTTCAAGTAGGAGAATTAAGAGACCATTTTTCAACTGTGTCCCTTTAGTCATTCAGTAGAGCATCTGGCTGTTAACGTCAAGGTTGCATATTAAACATTCGTATAACAAATATGTAAGGTCTAAACATTTCTTAGCTTCTTGGCTTGGAACAAAGTGCAGTATAAATTTTTTTTTAAATTGAAAATTGGTTCCATTACTTGCAGAGCACTGAGTTTAAAGAATTTGAAACATTTATTTTTTCAGTGGGGATATACTCAGAAGGGAAAATCCATCAACCTTCATTCTATTTCGTAAGGTAACAAAATAATAAACAAAAAAAATGTATTGGGGGGATATATATTCTAATTGTTAATACAGAAGACAATTCTGGTTATAAGTGATTACGATTTAGTCACGTGAGCCAAAATGCTAGCGCCGGTGGTCGCAGGGGTGCTGCCGGGGGTAAAAGTGCTGTCGCTTTTTGGCTAAGATCAAAGTGTACTATCTGTTCCGGTGGATACTACACCCTATAGACTGGTATTGTCTTGGCCTTCAGGTCTTGATTCCACCGGTTTGTGGGTTTGTTCTGTCAGTTCTAGGAGGTCCACCCTCTCAGGCTTTGTATCCCCTCTTTTGGGTAGAGTAAGTTTATCGCTTACTGCCTGGGGCGCCCCTACCGGGGAATGCCGACGAGAGCTGGCTTTTCAAATCCGACTTTCCCGACCTTGGCCCATTCGGTTAGCTCGTTTACACACTGATAAGCAGGGAGTGAGATGGTTTCACCCCATGGTGCGTCGCTGATGTGATCACTGAGGGATTCAAAATCAGCCTTCTCATAGTTTCTCGTCGTTTTGAGCAATGTCTCATCAGCTTTTGGACGAGTTTTTAATGTGATAAGTATCATTACCACAACATGATCAGAGTTTCCGAGAGGGCTATGGGCATTCGCCCCACAAGCATAGGGTAGTGAGGTCAAGAACAGGTCAAAAAGTGAGGCTTGCTGGTCCGCACGATCAGGAAGGCGGGTCGGAAAAGTGACAGTCTAAGAGGGGTCGTGAGCTGAGGATAAATTAAACGAATAGTTCCCAGTTGCATCAGTAACGCTGGAAAATCCCAACCAGTAACGGTGATGGGCCATAAAATCCAAAAATACATTATTTCGGCATTCGAGTCGAGTGAGAGTGCTCTATCTAAGCTTTCAGAGACAGAGTCAAGCAGGGTACAGTCCTGGGTCGAAAAAGAACGGTATATGAAATATAAGAAACTAACAGTGTGATGTAGGGTCAATCTAAAGCACATGTAGGCTTGGTTATCTGATTCTAACCTATGTTCTCTAGTCAAGGGATTGATGAATATATATATAATATAATATAACTGTTGAATACTTGAAGTAGCTGTTTCTCTGTTTTAATGGAATCTTCTCTTGCTGCGAATTGTGAGGGTGATGTTGCCAGTGTCAGAGTGACACAAGTTGTATCGGTGTTATTGGTATAGTGAAAAAACAGCCATATCAATTAGTTGTGCCGATTATACCTTTTCTTTTCTTAAACATGTTATATATGTAGGAGACTTTAAATAATGTAATATCAAATAATTAGAAATCTTTTTTTATTTTAATGCGTATATGATTATTTTTTTAATGTGATATGTCTATAATAATCTTTCTTTTTAGTTCACAGATAGCAGTTACAGTAGGGAATAAATCAACTTAACTAATGAACAGGAATATTTTTATTCGGATCTTAAACATCAGGAAAAGATTATCTCATGTGTCTAGAAAATATATTATGAATCCACTTTATAGACGAGACTCTCCCATAGTTATATAAATGTACACATCCGAACACACCCTGGAGGATAATCGAATTTTTTTAAATATCTGGCCAGAAAATATTAACTTATAATTCTACCTAGGAACATACGCTAGAGCATAAACTTATCTTTGTGAAATGTGTGATAAAACTCTTCCTAATTCAAAAAGACCCAAGCACTCTGCCACTGAAGCGAAACTTTATTCGAGTGAAGTGTATATTACAGAATTTAGAGACAATTCTGATTCAAAAAGACAGATGAAACATATTGTAAACAAAAGAGAGAAACTGTTTTCTTGTGAAGTGTGTCACAAAGCATTTCCAGTTAAATGTAATTTAAAAACACATATGCGAAAACATCTCTTTATTGACGATCTCAAACTCTATGCAGAATCTGAGAAACCACTAGTCTCTCTGATATAAAGTGTAAAAGATTACACAGAAGACATCTGCATGGAGTTTGGATTCGAAAAATGTGCTAAATGCACAATAAAGAAAGGGAAAAAGACAGCATCAGAACATCTTAATATTAACACTGGCTCTATTGAAGACCTAGGAGAAGATGCTGTCTATGCATACCTTGGAGTAGAGGAGAATGAGACGCTTGAGCACGGAAAGATGAGAGAAAGTACAGAGAGAATATATTAAGCGCCTGAAAATAATCCTCACATCTGAACTCTCATCAAAAAATAAAATAACTGCCATAAATCAACTGGCAATACCTGTCGTCTCCTACGGGTTCGGCATTATCGATTGGTAATAAGGCTACATCAACAAACTTGACACAAAAACTCGGAAAATGCTTGCCTTAAATCAAGTCATTTCCCGACACCAGTGTATGGACAAGCTATACTTACCGCGAAGAGAAGTTTTCAAACAAAATAAATTAACTATGTTCAATTTTGACATGCTTTTTCATATGTAATTGTTAATTATTTTTAATATTGTGGCATTTACTGTTAAATAACATATATTTAGCAAAATATAATTCAATGCTAATAATAAAAAGTATTATTAGCTTTCAGTAATGTTGTTATTAAAACAAAGATATTTCTTTTTTGTGTGTGATTATGACTTTCAAGTTTATTTAAAGACTTTCAGAAAATCAAATTGTGCAATATTTATTTATCTCGCCTCATCTTTGCATTTCATTTTAGAGGTTGTACTATGATTTAAAAAAACGTTATTTAACTATTTTTGCTGATAATGTGTCTGAAAAGAGCATACACACTGTTAAAAGTACATATGTTTAGCATTTGCAATGTAAATGTGTAAAGCCTTAAATTAATTATTACATCAGACACCCTGTTTGAATTCATGAAGATCTCAAGATTTCGATTTCTGGTCATAGCAGTGGGAATTTCTTTTTTAATATTAATGCAATATTATTCATTTCCAAAATTACTTGACATCTTTGATGTTTCGAATTGAAACAAATTCCGCAATTGATTTATTACTTTAGAATGTGACAGACGTACACAATCTATTTGTATATTCCATGAAAAATGCCAGTATACTGAAATCATATGCCCATTCATAGGGTTAAGATGAACATTCATATACACTAAATGTACAAAAGCAAGGAAATGCCCACATTTTTACACTTTTATTGTCATTAAGGGTATGCGAGCACAAAATGGCTATGTATTTTACTGGTAGTAATTTTTCTTCAGCGCACCTCACATACTTCATCCACTCATGCATAGAGATTTATACTGTAGTGATGTGATAATGAAATGGTTTGGTACATATGTAGTCATACCCTTAATGACAATAAAAGTGTAAAAATTTGGGAACTTCCTTGCTTTTGTACATTTAGTG
Organism: Sepiola atlantica; assembly: GCA_963556195.1. Taxonomy (NCBI): domain Eukaryota; kingdom Metazoa; phylum Mollusca; class Cephalopoda; order Sepiida; family Sepiolidae; genus Sepiola; species Sepiola atlantica. The sequence goes on along the minus strand of OY744549.1, from coordinate 22,952,199 downwards.
TATATGAATTTTCATCTTAACCCTATTAAGGGCATATGATTTCAGTATACTGGCATTTTTCATGGTATGTTACTACTTTTGTAAAGGCTATGTCTCAATACAATGCCTTCTCATAAGGTTTTTGGAATTTTCTGGAGAACTAAGGTATATGGTAAACTGAAATTAAAATGCCATCAACTAGACCCTAGAACCTCTATCTCTGCCAAAAATCAGCTGAATCCATAAAATATTTGATGAAATACAGGGTGGCACATACGTACGTACGTACACACATATAACATGATTTCATGATTGAACTTTCTGGATCTCTGGGTTGCCTTGACTAATGATGCTGAAATTCTACACACTTATAGAATCTATCAAATAAAAAGTTTGTGCAAAGTTTTAACTAATTTGGTTTATTGGTTTTTGAGTTATTATTGATCAAAGAAATTAGATTTCCAGCATAGGCCATTCTTGAAGTCTATTATGAGATAGAGCGCTCTCGCGCCTCGCTTGATTCGGGCAGAGTACTACACACGTCAAACACACAGCCTTACCGGCATTGACTTAAGACAAATATCGTTATGATGCGGCTATACAAGGAATATGACAGTTTATGAGAAAAACGTTGTGGACCAACGCCTTGATGAACGTTCCCACAAGGTCGGGATAGCTAGTGGGATCTACCGACGCAATAACCGTCACCTGCGAAGATTCCCGGAGCAACCACAAACGACAGGATGCACCCTCAATCGTCAGCTAGAACAACCACAGCCAGCGATAGAGTACACACCAAATATTCTGCCCCCCCCCCCCTTCCTTCACCGACAGGACACAAGACACTTGTAAACCAAGCAACCGACGCTAGGGAATTTATCTAAAGCGAATTCTACGTCAGAACCCACACATGCACTGACAGTAATACCAAGGTCCGCATATCTAGAAGACTATACTAACAGATAGTAGTCCTGGCTAACAATGTAAATCCATAGAGTATGGTCACTCTTTATCTATAAAAAGGAGAATTTAACATTATAATCCCTCCCCATGTATGTTGGACAATACAACCCCCAACCCTTTTTATTTGTCTACTCCTGACATGCACTATCAGCCTTGTTATTAATATAAATAAAACCGTCAGTATGCTATATCTCACGCCTACACTTGTGTTCTCTTAACTTCTTTAAATACATCATAATGTAACTCTCGGCCTTTTGGCTAAGATCAAAGTGTAGTATCTGTTCCGATGGATACTGCACGCCTGTCCTGTGCAGTTTTAGGAGGTCCACCCTCCCAGGCTTCGCCTCCCCTCTTTGGGGAGGAGTAAGTTTATTGCTTACTGTCTGAGGCGCCCCTACCGGGGAATGCCGACGGGGCTGCCCAGGCAATTTTTAAATGGCCAGAGTGCTCACCTCTCGAGCGCTGGCTTTTAACCCCACTTGCTCGACCCGATCTTGGGTCACATCTTACTTGTGGGAGTAAGATAAAACTGGCCTTGTGCCTAACTCCGCGAGGAGTAAATAAACATCATAATGTAACTCCAATATTGGTATATTTGCTTATGACATCAAGCTCTACTCTAAACATGTGAAGAAAACGGACGTGCACATGTTCAAAACAATAGCCGAATCCTTAGAAAGTGACGACAATCTGTAGTGGAATGGGTACATATATGGATGGTAACATTTAATGCTACGGAGACAAAACTCCTTTCCTTTAACAATTACAAGTAACCTTGTAAACCACCAATTTTCATTACAAATAACAACTTACCCGACGTTCAAACTCATCGGCCTAACATTTACATGTAATATGGATTGAAACAAATAAATGTAAGACATTACTAAGACTGCTGCAATGAAAGTGTGATTTTTCTACCGTGCTATAAAAATTCTTACACCTGCCAGTATCTTGTATCTCTACAAATCTACCATCCATCCATGCATGAAGTATTGTCACATCTAGGCTGGTAGACTATCCACTATTCTCTTCCTTTTAGACAAAGTCCTCTAAAGAGTCTCTAATTTAATATGGTTCCTCACTATCAACCAAGCTCTAACCCCTGTCCCATCGCCGCAATTTTGCTTCTCTGTGCTTGTTTTAATGGAATGTTCTCCGATATTTCTGCTATGGTTCCCCTCAACGTAAATACACTCGACCACTCCGGCAATCAGTTAAATCTAATCCATTCACCGTGGAATTCCCCAGATGGCAGAGAGCTTTCTACTCTAATTGTTTGTTTCTACGAACTACCAACCTTTTGAACTCTTTGTCCCTTTGCTGTTTCCCCGACTGTACCGGCATGCATAAATTTAAATGTAAACAAACATATAGCTACACAACTTGTCACTGAAGATTCCCGTTTATAACTATGTCTCCTAATCGAAAGTAGCTTCTTACTTCTCAGGGACAATATGCCATGTCTGTTGAATTATCAATTTTGTCAGACTGTTAAAATCTATTTTAAGGGTTATCTCCCTTGTTCCATTATTATATGAGGACGAGATTTTCCTTGTAAGAATTGGGGTTTACTGCCCTTCTATGATATCATTCTGGCATGTAAGTTGTTTACACGTATCCAATAATTTATCAAAAGAATCTCCGAAAGTTTCAACATCAAGGATATGGGGAAACTACATATTTTCTTGGGTGTTAAAATCGCTTATACAGATTCAGGGAACATATGGATCGAACAACCAGCATACGCAGCAGAGGTTTTGAAAAGATTCCAAATGGAAAATTCAAAACCTACAACAACTCCAATTGATGCTGGTGCAAGGTTAACTAAAGCCATTAAAGAAAACGAGCTATTCAACCAAGAATTGTATCAATCAGCAGTTGGAAGCCTGCTGTATCTGTCAACAAAACCAAGACCTGTTATTGCCTATGCTGCTGGCAATGTAGCAAGATTCTGCTCACAACCTACCATGGAACACTGGAGGTCTGTGAAACATATCATGCGTTATATAAATGGCACGTGGAACTATGGGTTACTGTATGACAGGGAGAATGCAACAAATCTGATAGGATATTCAGATGCAGACTGGGCTGGTGACTTGGATAACCGAAGGTCAACCTCAGACTACCTGTTTAAATTAAGTGGAGCGGCTGTCAGTTGGAAAAGAAAAAGGCAGACTTGTATTGCATTGTCTACAGCTGAAGCAGAATATATGGCATTGGCAAGTGCAGCACAGGAGGCAGTATGGATGCGACATCTTCAAAGTGGTCTCAATGAACCCTCGGTTGAACCGACACTCATCTACGAGGATAACCAATCCACAATATGTATGGCAAAGAATCCACAATATCATGGAAGGGCGAAGCATATTGACATCAAGTTTCATTACATCCGAGAGCAAGTTGAGATGGAAACTATTGAATTGGAATACGGTCAAAGTAAAGACATGATTGCTGATGTGCTGACGAAGGGACTTGTGAGTGCACAGTTTATTAAGCTTAGAGCACTGTTAGGTGTTAGGGAAGTCATGGAACAGTCTGACAGCAATTGATGAGGAGTGTTGAATTATCAATTTTGTCGGACTGTTAAAACCTATTCTAAGGGTTATCTCCCTTGTTCCATTATTATTTGGGGACCAGATTAACCTTTGTAAGAATTGGGGTTATCTGCCCTTCTGACTTTTTTTGTTGTTGTTCTGTCATAAAAAATAAACACACGACGCGCGTGTAAACCTACAAAATGTGTTTGTCTTAACTGAATTGTCCTCCCATGAAGAATGTCTGAATGTTGTGAAGATCAAAAGGCATGTCTCACATTCGTGTGAACTTGGCTTTATATCGATAATAATTATAAACACCCCCACCCTAAAAAAAACAGAAGACTAAATTGGCTTAATTTCTACATCTTTTTATTAAATAAATAAATAAATACGGCTCCCTCCCCCCCCCCCCAAAAAAACTAAATTGGCTAAATTTCTACGTGTTTTTATTAAAATCCCATCCATTCACTGTGGAAGTCCCCATATGCCGGAGAGATTTCTGCTCAAAAAGCTTCCTCGTGCTGCTGACCTCTGGAACTCCCTCCCTGTCCCCTGTTTCCGCGACAGTACTGACATGCAGACATTTAAAACTAATGTAAACAGACATCTCGCTGCGCAGATCCCAATTTAGGTTGACCCCCCACAACCTTTCTCCCTTTTTTTTCTTCTCAGTAACCCCTTACGTCTACAGTGGCGGCCTGCTTTGTTTGGGGTGAACTATGTTAAAAATAAATAAATACCCCCACCGTCAGAAAACACTAAATTGGCTAAATTTCTACGTGTTTTTATTAAATAAATACCCCCACCCCCCAAAAAACTAAATTGGCTAAATTTCTACGTGTTTTTTATTGAATAAATAAATATCCCCAACTCCCAAAAATTAAAGTTAAATTAAAAAATTAAATTAATTTTTTTTTTTGTAAATCCCCCCACAAAATCTAAATTACTAAATCTCTACGTTTTTATAAAATAACCCCCCCCCCCCAAAAAAAAAATGTTTAACGTTAAGTGGCCAGGAAATGGGTGCTCATTTTACGTTAAATTTATAAAGGAAAGTGATCCCCCACTCTGAAATCTTAAGTATTTAAATTTTTTCTTAATTCCTTCTTTTGGATATTTTTTTAGGCTGTTTAAATGTATTTGCACAAAAAAGTAGAATTTGAATTTTTTTAAGGGGTAAACTGCGCTAGGTTAGATAGTAAAAGTTTACCCCAATTTTAGACTTGTCCAACGAATGTATTACTTTTATTTCGTAATAAACAAACAATTAACACAATACCGGATCTATTTTTTGTGGTCTATCCGTAAAAGGAAAGTTCTTGAAAAATAAAAATCTATGAATTCTCCACCAACTGCCTTCTGCACCTCTTTCTCTCTCCACTTCACTTTGCTCACTTAACATTGACACTCATCACAAACGAGTACAGTTTTATACTGTTAAATCCACCCTTATGCAACTTGACTCCCCACCAGAGCCATCTAGCGGTTAGAGACTCCAAACAGCCAATTTGCAAAGGGGTATAACTCAAATGGCACTTAACCACACGCCACCTTGATCTTCAAGATCAATAATTAGTTTCATAATCCGCCATCCACGTCGGCCGTCTTCGTTCACGTTGCGACCTTCGTACGGGTTCTTCTTGGGGGACTTCTTCAACGTCTTCATCTGATGGTAAGGTAACTCTCCGTATATCTAATATGTGACGAGGAATTCCGTTAACTGACACGTTGTTTTCAGATAGTACATCAGTTACTGTTCCTCTTCCCCAGCGGGTTGTACATCTGACGTTGGGCGGTTCACCCACACCTCCTCACCCACAGTGATTTTCGCTTGCCCCTGTTCAACTCTCTCCGTCATTGCAAGTGGATGTCGCCATTCATACGTGACGACAGATCGATGTGGCACTGACGTTTCGTCTTGGCCAGCCTTCGGTGCCATGTTATACCAAAAGACCGCTTCTTTGGGCGAAATTTGGCTTCTTGCTGCCATAGCTTTTATAGTTCGATGGTGTCTCTCTATGATTCCATTGCCGCTTGGGCGGTACGCTCTCTAAAATATTGCCTAACACCCCACTTATCACATAGCTCTCTAAAGACCTCTCAGCGGAAGGACATCCCGTTGTCCATCAGGACCTCATCTACTGGCCCCCTCTCCATAAACACCTCCTCAACAACTCTCTTTATATCTTCTGCTATTTCCGTTCTAATTTTTCGCCATATTTATACTCTCCAGGTCCACAGTCAATCATAGTTAAATACAGTTCATGGCTATAATGCGTGATATCAATGGCCAGTCGCCTCCAATTGTCTGTTACATGCAGTTCCTCTTTTTCATGCCTGAATGGCGCAGGGTCAATAGACTGACACTCCCTACAGTGTTTAACCACATCCTGAACATCTTCCATTGCGATGTTTGGATTCACTTTTCTTGCCAGATATAACGTCTTCTTACCAAAATGATGCATATTATGCAGGTGCTTTATTTCATCTACGGTACAGCACACCGGAGCCACATCTTTCTTCTCTCGTAACCAAGCCTTCTTCACTCTGGTCTGCCTTATTTTTCTGTGATGGAACCAATGTTACGGTTACTCTTAGTTTGAATTCTCTGATCAAGTCTCCAAGTGCCCCGAGTCGACGCTTGATAAGCATCTCAGCTGCTCCTTTTGTCCTGATCCGTTTATCTCCCGACACTTCAGACTTAATCCACGATGCCACTGTTGCCGAGTCTGTTCTAATGTCCACTGTTTGTAGACCCCATTTCAAAGCCAGGTTGATGCCCTTCAGTGTGGCTTCAAGCACCGCTACATTGATGGGGGCGCTATCATTCTTCTTTCGAAGCAAGGCAGCATCTTCAACAGTTGCACCTTCTATTTCCAATAATGCTCCTAATGCCAGGCTGCTAGCATCGCTCCAGATAACCCCTTCCGGGCTCCTTTTTACATGCCATTCTCCCTTTACAGGGTCCACCTTTTTGACTTCATCGATCACTTCCTTTATCATGTGCAACACCTCTGGGTCAATTTCATTCTCCCATCAGTACATACCGGTCTGCCTTTTAATAAAGCTGCATGCAGTCGGCCGCCATCCGACTATGGGATAATGACCAACCAACTTCCCACACACAGAGAAAAGTTATCGCTTAGTTAGGCCGTCCTTGACTTTCGTTCCCTCTTCCAAACATCAACGTTCCTGCCTTATTCCGCTGTAATTTTAATCCAAGAGCCATTCCATTTTCTATCGACTCCGATGGCTTAGCTGTCAGTCCATATGTTTTGACATGGTCTCTCACCTTTTCCGCAGTCACCTCTGTCTCGTCAACCAGTACATCATCGATATAAGAACAACTGGCTCTTTTCACTGCATCGTCTTTGGACAACACGGTCGTAAGCACTGCCGTCATAATTTTCGGTGCAGAATTCAGTTCAAATCCAAGTCTGGTCAAGCAATAGATCTGACCTTTAAATTCGACCAATTGATACCGCCATAGCTTCTTGTCCACATTGATTTAGAGGTAGGCCGATTTTAAGTCCACGATTTTGGTTGCTCGCTCTCTTTTCCTCCACTCCCTCATGACTTCTTCACATACATCGATTCCATCTTTAGTGTGGCAGGCCACGTGCTTGTTCAACTCTCGAAAGTCCAATACTGGCCTGACTTTCCTCTTAGTAGGCTGAACCACTGCCATGAGTGGCAGAATTCCTTCAACCTTCCCTGACCATGGTATAAAAATTCCTTCGTCGATCCACCTCTCAACTTCCTTCTCAAACTGCAGTCTTATCTCTCCTTTTAGCGTACTTTGATAGCAGCTAACCCAATTTGTCAACACAGGCAGTCCTACGGTCCATTGCCACTCTGCTGTCTACTTGTCACCATCAAAATAGGCTCGGAAGTCCTCATCCTCAATCTGACATGGCCTGGGATTTGTCGGCCGGATGGCATTATTACTGTTCGCGCTTCTTGATGTCATACTGCTTGCCGAACTTCACCTCACCCTTAGCAATTGTAGCTCCTCCCAGTCGGTCGATAACATCCAAGCCTAGTATCACATCAATTCCCTCAACGAGCGTATCCAGCACAATTACTCGGAGTCGTAGCAGTATATTTCTTACTATAATCTCAGTATCAGTCTCTCCACAACACTTCATCTCTCTGCCATCTACTGCTCTAATATTGCTGGCTCCATTCCGAAAGTAGACGACACTTGTCGTAACAAGTGGAGTTGTACAGCCGGTATCAACAAGGGCTCTTGCTCTTTTCCGTTGACAGTAACCACTATCTGTGACAGTACACTCTCACACGCCTTTTCCGAAGTAAAGGGGCGACTACTGGCGTAATAGCATCCCTTTACTCGTTTCCCTGAAGTGAAAGGCAATTCCTACTAATGTGCCCAACCTGGCCACACCGGAAACAGATAACACCCGGCCTTGGTTCACTACAGTTTCTCATCAGGTGGGACCCTGACATCTAAAACATTTTCCAACAAATTTAGGTCTCCTCACTATCTGCACTTCTTCACCAGACTTGTTTGCGGTAGAGGTTGCAATTGCCCCCCAGTTCACTAGGACGTTTCGCCATCACCCTGGCATGCCTCAAGATCTCCTCTACTTCCATGGTTTCAATGTCGGTCATCCTTTGTAGTTCTATTGAGATGCGGTCAGGAAAACCACACACGAGAGCCATTTTAACTGTCTTTTCAAGACTTCGTCCCGTGTATCCGGCAAATCCCGCGAGTCGCCTTATATCTGCCGCATATACGTCCACCGATTCTCCGGTCCAGGTTACTCTCCTGAGCTTGTTATAAGCCTCAAAAGCACTCTCCGAAAATTGGGAGCGGACGTCTAGGAGATTGGCAGCTCACCCAGCTGTCATATCGAACAATTTATCCCCGCACACAAAATCAACAACAGGAAAAGTGGAATTCGAAAATTAACGGTTAAGAAATACAGCGACGTTTAATACTGCTGTCTACCGGAAACCAAAAGAAAAGACCTAGTCTAACAAAATTGACTACGACAGACCAGTCAATCATATTACCTCTCCGAAGTCAAGATTACATATATCTCGGCACCCTAAAAATAGCTCTTTAAGAACGGAACACAGAATCTAAAATTCTGTTAAAATATCCTTCCCTCCGCGGTCAATCAAAAAAGGTATGTGTTTACGACATAAGGACAACAAATACCATATTAATTCTTCATAAATTTGGACTTTCATATTGTTATATATTGACATGTTAAATTCAATCGTTCCCCGCGATTTAAACACATTTACCTTCATATCTCGATCTCCCGTGAGAGGAGAAGGATTTCTCATTTGTTTTCCTCGAATTACGTAAGGAAAAAAACTTTCCTATTTTAATTTTTCATAAATGCTATAAGCCTTCTTAATTGCTATATTTGGACCTTTAATTCTTATCCTGACTGATCAACTTTCTCGGAATAACTAAAACCAGCCTCTTATAAAGAACTTCGTTTGTGCGGAAAGAATATTAGTTGATCTTTTGAAAATAAATACTTGTTATGTATTGTTAATTTGTCTTGGTTGTTTTATACAAATATATGATTATAATTTGTGGTACGGTGTGTTATGCATTTTTATGGAGTACGGGTTGTTTTCCTTTCATCGGGTTTTCAACCATTTCACATTTTTACAGTCGTGTCTGAATTACGTATATGTAACGTTCAGTGTCCTAGTACCACAATTATAACATTGGTGTCAGAAGTAACGGTCTCTTCACAAAAGAGCAACGTACCCGCGCAGGAACGCGTGAAAATAAATTTAGCACGTATATCCTTGGTGTCATTAAGCTGGTTTCCTAGAATAAACAAAAATATTTTTAAAAAATAAATAAATAAATCAATAAAAAATGTACATTACTGTTCTCCCTTTTATTGTTTTAATGAAAAGCTGTTTTACTACCGCGAGTCTTAACATGTGACCCACAGGCTCGATTAAAAAAAATAATGCATAGCAGTCGCCTGGTGAGGGGAGCGAGGGTTTCCAACCTTACACATTAATAACATCTGATGCTAATTTACACGTTTAAAAATGTGATGCCATACAATCACGTTATAATATTTTAAAATCAGTATTTTAAAATAAGCATTTAATCTGTTTTGAAGTACATAATATCGATTGTTCTAAGTCTTTTTTTTGGGGGGGGGGTACGTTCTCTCACCTCTTGTTTAAAATAGAGGGCAAGTCAGCCCCTATCTTTTTATAATTATTTTTTTTAACTATTAACACATAAGAAATACTGTTTTTCATAATTATATATTTTAGTATAAATAATTAAATCAATCTGTTTTTAATAATTAAAATGTTTCTATAGGGTTTAATATTTTGAAATAGTTTCTTTATAAAAAAATTTAAAATATATTATTTACTATTTTCTTTATAATTGGAATGTAATTCTTTTTCTTTAGTTTTAAAATATTTTTAAATAGATTATATCGAGTGAAATAAAAAAATTCCGCCCCAAATCTAGGCGATGGAAAATGATGAGAGGCTATTTTTCGATAAACACCGCTTGTCAATTTCCGATTTCATAACCGGAAGCCACAGCAAGTAGACTGTTTCTCTTTTACCGATTTTAATCTGTTTCCTTATGGGAACAAATAAATCTATTAATGTATTATCCTGATCTTTTATTCATTTTGTATTTCATTTCTTTTTCTTTTTTCAATCTATTCAATATTTTATTATATCAATAAATAATACTAAATCAGCTTTTTTATTTATTTAAAAAAAAAACGAACATTACAAATATTAAACTGCAGAAGAATGAACAAAACAATTCCGCACAAAATAAATTTAACAATCTTATTTTGACCTGAATGAGATTGGTGACCTGAACTTACTGTATAAATTAAGTACATTTTATGCCTCCCATTTCTTCCCAAACGCTCAATTAAAATAACAAAATATTAAAATCAATAAAATTAAAATAAGTTTTTTTCTTTCCAAAAAAAATTGCACTGTCGTCGATGGTGTTTTCTTTTATTTTTTTACTTCTTTAATTTTCTGCGAAGTTGTTTTTCGCGTCGCCATTTTGAAAGTACAGAACACGTTCGACTCATCACAACACTAAATTCGCCATCCTTCAGCCGTGTTCTTATTTAAAACAAACCAAACGAAAGAAGATTGGATAAATGTAAGTATGATGTTATTGCAATTAGTTTACGTTTTTTATAAATATGTTGTTATTATTTTTTCAAAGAAATGACATGTTATTCTCTAATCGAAATAGAATGCATTTTGGAGGGAAAATGTCGGTAATTGGGATTAGTAAACATAAACCGTTTGAAACCGATTAAAAATGAATTTAATCACTAATTTTACAAAGATATCAAATTTTACTTTCGAATTGAGATGGAACCAATTTTGCGAAGGAAAAGGTTGATAATTGGGAACCGATAAGCATAAACTTCTTAAAACTAATTAAAACAATTTAATCTTTTAGCAGATGTAATTTTAAATAAATTCGGTAGATAATAGCATAACTTTATTTCTGTATTAACAATTTCGTCGCTTGTTCATAATACTCCACCACCCGTTTTTAAAAACTTTTTTACTGACCATTTTTTTTTATCAGTGTACAATTACCTATATCGCTAGAGAATTCCGTGTTTTTTAAAAAAAAGGTAAATTTATAGAAATGCACCTTTCGTATTTCGACCCCTAAAAAAAAAAAAGTATCCTACTTTTTTGGGCAAATTACATGTAAACAGCCTCAACAAATATCCGCTATGAAAAAAAATTATGAAAATTTTTATTATTTTAGATTTTAGGAGGTGGGTCACTTTCCTATAATAAGTTATACGTAAAGTGAGCACCCATTTCTTGGCCACCGAATCTCACCTCTCGTGTTTCGACCCCCTAAAAAAAAAGTTTCTACTTTTTTTGGCAAATTACATGTAAACAGCCATCCATAACAAATATCTGCTATGAAAAAAAAAATGAGATTTTTTATTATTTTAGATGTTAGGAGGGGTGGGGGATCACTTTCCTATATAAGTTATACGTAAAGTGAGCACGCATTTGTTGACCACCGAATCTCACCACTCGTATTTCGACCCCTAAAAAAAAAAAGTTTCTACTTTTTTGGACAAATTACATGTAAACAGCCTCAACAAATATTTTATTATTTTATTTGAGCGTTTGGGAAGAAATGGGATAATATTTACTTAATTTATACAAATTTTTTTAGGGGTCGAAATACGAGTGGTGAGATTCGGTGGTCAACAAATGCGTGCTCACTTTACGTATAACTTATATAGGAAAGTGACCCCCCCTCCTAAAATCTAAAATAATCAAAATTTTCATAATTTTTTTTCATAGCGGATATTTGTTGAGGCTGTTTACATGTAATTTGCCCAAAAAAGTAGGATACTTTTTTTTTTATGGGGTCGAAATACGAAAGGTGCACTTCTATAAATTTACCAAAAAAAAGTCTTTCTAAATTTTAGATTTCCTATCAGTTTCCTATGTAAATTTAACGTAAGGTGAGCACCCACTTTTTGAGCATCACCAAATTATTTTTTCTTCCGTGTACAATTAGCGAGCATGTCGCATTTTTTGTGTGCATGAAAAGGCACTTGTGAAATATGTCAGTAAAAATAAAATGGTGATGGCCAAAAAGTGTGTCTCAGTTTACGTTAAATTAATAAAGGAAACTGCCCCCCCCCCCATCAGTCTTAAATCTTATTTGGAAAAAACAATCCCCAAACTCCGGAATTTTCTAGCAGCATGATAAGTAATTGTACATAGAACAAAATTGGTCCGTAAAAAACGGTGAAAAAATGGGTGGTTGAGTTTCACAAACACACAACATGCGATGTGGTCATAAACTGGGTAATAAGAAAAATAATTTGTTGACGGTCAAAAAGTGGGTGTTCTGCTTACGTTCAATTTACATAGGAAACTGGTCCCCCTTTCTAAATCTAAAATATTTTTTTAAAGTTAAAGAAAAACACGGAATTCCCTAGCGAGATAGGTAATTGTAGACTGATAAAAAAAAATGGTCAGTAAAAAAGTTTTTAAAAACGGGTGGTGGAGTATTATGAACAAGCGCAAAAATTGTTAATACAGAAATAAAGTGATGCTATTATCTAGCGAATTAATAAAAATTACATATGCAAAAAGATTAAATTATTTTAATTAGTTTTAAGAAATGTATGTTTATTTGTTCCCAATTAAAACCCTTTTCCTTCGCAAAATTGGTTCCGTCTCAATTCAAGAGTAAAATTTGATATCTTTGAAAGATTTATTTTAGCATTTACGTCTTATAAACAAATGACATGTGTCTGCACTTTTTTTCGTCGTTTATTTTGCAAGAACGATCTGTTTGCTTAGAAGCAACCAAACTATAATCGCGAGGGAACTGCCACAGCAAGGAAGGATTTTATTATTTTCCCCTTCTACGTTGAGTTCGTTACTTTGCCTAAACCGTATTACCTCTCTTCCCCAGTTTACGACAGAAAAAGAAATACGACATTTTCTACTATTCTAAAACCATTTTATAGTAAATGTTGATCAGATCAGATATTCCTCCGCCCTCTTAACATTCTATATTAAATAAAAGCTTTAATGATAATTACATATTATAAAAGTTGGGAAGCTTTTTTGTTGTATTTTTTACCTTTTAAAGTGTATATTTTTATCTGGTGATTAGATTTTCGACGTCATTTGAATTTCTCTTATTCATTTACTTGAAATTAAATAAAAATATTGACGCTTGTTCGTAATAGATCCCTCACTGTCAACCAAGCTCCAGTCCCTGATCCATCGCCACAATGTAGCATCCTTGTGCTTATTTTACAAATACTTCAATGGATTATGCTCCGATTAATTGGCTACTCTGGTGCCCCCTCGACATAAATTCACTAGACCAACTCGACAATCAACTAAGTCCCATCCATTCACTGTGGAGATCCGCAGATGTCGGAGAGCTTTCTACTCAACTAGTTTCTTTCCTCGTAATGCTGGCCTCTGGAACTCCCTCCCTGTCCACTGTTTCCTCGACAGTACTGACATGCAGAAATTAAAAATTAATGTAAACAGACATCTCGCTGCGCAGATCCCAGTTTATGTTGACCCCCCCAACCTTCTCCCCTTTTCTTTCTTCTCAGTAGCCCCTTACGTCTACAGTGGCGGCCTGCCATGTTTGGGGTGAACTACGTTAAAAAAATATTAAAAAATACTCCACCATCCGTTTTTCTCAACTTTTTTATTGGCCAAATTATTATTTTTTTTTCGGTGTACATTTGCCTATCTGGTCGCAAGAGAAATCTGTGTTATTTTGTAAACATGTTCAAATATTTTAGAACGGGGATCAATTTCCTATATAAATTTAATGTAAACTGATTACCCACTTTATGCCCCATCGCATGTAGTGTGTTTGTGAAATAATAGTTAAAAATAAAATGGTGATGGCCAAAAAGTGTGTGCTCAGTTTACGTTAAATTAATTTAGGAAACTGTCCCGCCCCATACTCTAAAATCTAAAATATTTGAAAAAATAAATTCCTCAAACGGCATGATACGTAATTTTACGTATATAAAAATTGGTCCGTAAAAACGGTGAAAAAATGGGTGGTTGAGTTTCACAAGCACAACATGCGATGTGGTCATAAACTCTGTAATAAGTTTACATTTAATTTCTATAAAAAATTGATTCTCCTAAAATATTGAATTTTTTTCAAAATAACACGGATTTCTCTAGCAACCAGATAGGTTAATGTACACGGAAAAAAATAATTTGGCCAGTAAAAAAAGTTGAAATATTTTGTTTTTGTTATTGTTTTATTTACTCGCTTGTGGTGAAAAATTTCTCTAGCGATCAGAAAAAAATATAATGTGGTATGTAAAAAAGTTGGAAATACGGGTGGTGGAGTATTATGAACAAACGTCACAATTTTAGTAGAAAATGTTGAATTTCTTCATACAATCAGCAGCATTCGGTGGTGTGTGCATCGCAAAAAATGTAAAATCTTTACAAAAGACAAAAAACGAAACTAGTGGATTATATCTGCTTGTGGTTTCATAAAAAATACAATTTTAACTGAAAAATTTATTTTAAATATTTTTTTCATATGAACTATCAAAGGCAATGTCGATGTTTTTAGCTATTTTTTCTTAACATAACATATTCCTTAATCAAATATGATTTTCTGTTACACAGATTTATATTAATTTAACTTACAATTAATTTTAAAACATTGCTAAAACAGAAATAAGAAATATAAATAACTTAAACGCTTTAATATCACCGACCCCTAAAAAAATTTGCTCATGATTAAAACAAAAGCCATGAACAGCAAATATTTTGTATTTAATGGACGTAAGTTAAGAAATCTGATCGATTTTATTTGAGCGATTATTTATTTTTATTTATCCTTTGATTAATTTCTCTTTCTAGTGATATAAAATTTATTTTTTATATATCTCTTTATTAAGTTCTCTTTCTAGTGATATAAAATTCATTTTTTATATATCCCTTTTATTAATTTCTCTTTCTAGTGATATAAAATGTATTTTTTATATATCCCTTTATTAATTTCTCTTTCTAGTGATAATTTATTTTTGTATATCAATTCAATAAAAAGAAAACGTCTTTTTAACCATTGGGAGGACAGTGGGAGTCTATGCATGAAGTAAAACCTTATCAAAAACTCATTTTGCCTTTTAGATTTGCAGTAAACATTTATTTAAATAATAAATGCACCTTACATTACTTCATATACTGAAGATTTTATTACAATCGAGCATGTAGTTTATTTTAGCTGGCTTTTTAAAAACGTTAATACTCAGATATCATTGCTATCAGAAAATAATCTTTATTTTTGAAACATACAAAAGCCACATAACGCAGATCTCATTGATGATCTTCATCAGATCGGTCTGTTGACACCACAACAGACGTTGACATATGTATACGCTCTCATATTTGGCATTAGGAATTTACATTTCCCCAAAACAGTGAAAAAGAAAAACAAATCTTTCTTTCTTATACGTTTTAGTTTCTGTTTTTTCGTTTCGTGAAAAAACATTTCAAAACTCGCCTTTGTTTTGCCAACCTGAGAAACATAATTATTCTCGTTTTAATCTGTTTTTCGATGCGACAATACTCTTGTAAATTGTTGTTATCAACAAAAAACTATTATCTTGCAGCAAACTAAAGCTAGATAGCTTTCGACAAATGTCATCGCTTTATTTGGGAATTTCCTATCTCCCAAAATATCGAGAAAAGAAAGCAACATTCGATCATAAAATGTCAAAGTATTTATACACGTGAAATATAATTTTATTGAACATGAAGTTATTTTTTCACACTAAAAGTCATTTTTATAAAAAATAAGTAATTAAATGAAAAATATGTTTTATGTTTTTTTTGTATTTTATTCAAAACACTACTCAAAAATATATATTTGTTATCAAACATGACGCGTCATTTAAAACATATTTCATGAAATTTTATTTAAATGTTGCTTTTTAGCTTGCAGATGTTGAAACATCGTTTTAATTACTTAGATATTTCCATTTTCTTCTGATAATATTTAATTATACTGATATTTTTTAACCTTCCACTCAAATGGTGTTTTGTGAAGAAAGTTATGACTGTTACATCTTCTGACTGTCAAATTTGGAATGTTTTATAACGTTATATTCTTTTTTTGGTTTATTCAAAATCATATTGAAAGATACAACTTTATTCGGTACAATTATATATATATATATATATATATATATATATATATATATATATATATATATACGTAATATATAATTACGTATGTGAAAAAGATGAATGATCTTCTTTGGTTATGTTTTATAGGATATCAACTCTATATGTGTAATTTTTGGTGATTTAAATATATTCTCCAGTATCTTCAAATATTTATTGATTAATTTGTTGAAACAAAAGCAATGAAAAACAATTGCAAATATAATAAAATTATCATAACAGTATTTTGAAGATCATCAATAAAATTCGACAGTATTTATTTTGTAAGCTATTAAATTGTGCAAATTAAAAAAAAATTACATTTCGGATCTCATTAATGAAAGTTTAAGTAGAAATTTAATCTAATGTTGGAAAAAAAAGAACTTCTTTTACTTAATTAACAGATACGTATTATATTTTGAATTTATTTAATAATTAATTTGTGAACGTTTTAATAAAATTGTACATAATACCTTTTGCTTTTAAGCCTACAATGCTGAAACTTATGTCTAGTTCATCCATTTCAAACTATTCGTGTCTACACCTTCTTAACATCTTAAAATAATTTTGTTTGCAAAGAACTTGTATAAAATTATTACCTTTTCTTGAAATTTATCTTTTAATTGTTTTTCATTTTGCAGAATATCCAGCAATCAATAGAAAGAAACACGTAAATTGCCCACAGTCAATATCCTGAAATGAGAGAAATAATTCACTTGTGAACTGTACAAATATTTTTCTTTCATCAATAGTATTTTATGATTATATATTGGGAAAATATTCTCTTGTCAACTGAATAGGGATTTCTTGTTTTCTTTGTATTAATGAAACACTTGCTGGAATGAGTATGATTAATGCACGCATTGGTGCACATTAGTAGTGTCCTATGTGTGTATATGACTAATGGACTCATGGTCCCTTTAATAGAAGCAGAATTTCAGGCATAAAAATACTTGAAAAGAAACACATACTGCTAATGGTGAAAACTGAAATTATAGCAAACTTATGGGTTGCAAAAGTTTTAGTTTTGTAGAATCATCTATTAAAATATTTCGAAAATTATATTTTGCCGAATACTGAGAATTTGTATACATTGTTATTTACATATGGTTTAAAATATCATTTAGATAAGATGTATAAACACTCACTGAATATATCAGTTAAGTTCTGTGTTTTTCTAATCTGCATACATAAAAGATAAGTCCTACTCAAGCTCAAATGATTAGATCTAATAGTGAGCTGCTACACAGAAGCACACAATTCTTCTATTAATATATATATATAATATATATATATAATCAATTACAGTTAAACATAATTAACATTTTCACTGAAACCTGAGAAAAATTTTCAGTGAACGATCTGCTAAATTTCAAATCTATAAAAGTTTTAAAAGTGTTGATATGTCTTAATGAATTCCGTTTCTATCACAAGAGCACAATATACAAAATACAGAAAAAAATTGTACTAAAATCTTTTAAAAATCGACTTAAAAAAGAACTATAATTCTGATACTGGAGAGGAACCATATTCCTGTGAAATATATGGCTCTTTTGTACAGAAACAGACAATGTTGAGTCAAGTGTGAACATATACTTGTGAGAAAACATATTCTTGTGAAGTATGTTTCTCTTTTACAAATAAACCAAAAATGTTGCGAACACGTATGAGAGATAAACCATATTCTTGTGAAGTATGTGGATCTTCGTTTACACAGAGACAACATATGTTGCGACATATGCAAACACATACTGGTGAGAAACCATATTCTTGTGAAGTATGTGGCTCTTCTTTTACACAGAAACATCATATGTTGCAACATATGCGAACGCATACTGGTGAGAAGCCATATTCTTGTGAAGTATGTGGCTCTTCTTTTACGCGAAAAGAATCTATGCTGCGACATATGCAAACACATACAGGAGATAAGCCATATCCTTGTGAAGTATGCGGCTCTTCTTTTACACAGAAACACCATATGTTGCAACATAGGCGAACACATACTGGTGAGAAGCCATATTCTTGTGAAGTATGTGGCTCTTCTTTTACATGGAGACAACATATGTTGCGACATATGAAAACACATACTGGTGAGAAGCCATATTCTTGTGAAGTATGTGGCTCTTCTTTTACACTGAGACAACATATGTTGCAACATATGCAAACACATACTGGTGAGAAACTATATTCTTGTGAAGTATGTGGCTCTTCATTTACACAAAAAGTATCTATGCTGCGACATATGCGAAAGCATACTGGTGAGAAGCCATATTCTTGTGAAGTATGTGGGTCTTCTTTTACACAGAAATACCATATGTTGCAACATATGCGAATACATACTGGGGAGAAGCCATATTCTTGTGAAGTATGTGGCTCTTCTTTTATTCAGAAACAACATATGTTGAAACATCTACGAACGCATACTGGTGAGAAACCATATTCTTGTGAAGTATGTGGCTCTTCTTTTACACGGAAAGAATATATGTTGCAACATATGCGAACACATACAGGTGAGAAGCCATATTCTTGTGAAGTATGTGGCTCTTCTTTTACACGGAAAGATCATATGTTGCGACATATGCAAACACATACTGGTGAGAAACCATATTCTTGTGAAGTGTGTGACTCTTCGTTTACACAAAAAGAAGTTATGCTGCGACATGTGCGAACGCATACTGGAGAGAAACCATATTCTTGTGAAGTATGTGGCTCTTCTTTTACACGGTAACAATATATGTTGCAACATATGCGAACACATACTGGTGAGAAGCCATATTCCTGTGAAGTATGTGGCTCTTCTTTTACACGGAAAGATTATATGTTGCAACATATGCGAACACATACTGGTGAGAAGCCATATTCTTGTGAAGTATGTGGCTCTTCTTTTACATGGAAACGAAGCATGTTGCGACATGTGCGAACGCATACTGGAGAGACACCATAATTTTATGAAGTATGTAAGTCGACTTTTACAAGTAAAATAGGATTAACTGACATATGCGAATGCATACTGGAGAGAAACCATACTCTTGTGACGTATGTGCCTTTTTTTCAGCTGAACAATATTTGTTACTACATGTGCAAACGCATACTGGAGGGAGAAAATAACAAAATATCAGGGTCTAATGTATGATATGAAAAGAAACTGGAACCTTTAAGAGATCTCTATCATTCCAGTTATCATAGGAGCCACTGGACTCATGAAGAAGAACTTGAAAAAGTATTTAGCAAGTATACCTGGTGAACCAAATGCAAGAGAAATCCAAACAACTGCACTCAAGGGAACAGCCAGAATCCTGAAAATAGCTCTCTGCTGGAGTCTGTAAATAGCGGGTGCTCGTATGGCATTTGGAAGAATGCCCCGTCCCTAGCAAATGAATGAAAAGAAAAATTTTAAACAGAGAAAAACTATATTTTTGTGAAGTATGTGGGTTTGCTTTTACACAAAAATCTAATATACTGCGACATATACGAACGCATATGAAAGAGAAATTATAATCTTGTGAAGTGTTTGACACTGACGATAACGCAAACTATATTCCAACACATAATGGAGAAAAACCACAATTTTGTCAATTATGTGGCACTTCTGTTACAATGTAAAAAACTTGCCTTACCATATGCGAATTACCTACTAGACACAATCCTTGAGTGTCTTCGGTCTCTCTGTACAAGGGTTTGTCAGGACAACTTAACATGAGGATACACCTTCTCCAATAACGTAATTTCAAATTACAGACCATGACTGAAATATTTACCAACCTAGATGAATTATTATGTCTGGAATCCGGTAGGACGAAGAGACCAGAAGAAAGATATACTGTAACATAGTTAACTGGTCAATTTAGGAGAAAAAATAATTTTCATACTTTCTTAACTAACTTAAGCTTAAACAGGTAAAGGAGAACATTAATGTAATATTCGAATATCTATCTATACTATCTAGAAATCAAGTGTAAGTCCCAAGAAAGAGGCCCTTAATTTAGGATAACTTCGACTGAAGTAAAATGAAACAAAAATAAAGTTTAAAAAAGAAATAAGAAATATAAATAACTTAAACGCTTTAATATCACCGACTCCTAAAAAAATTGCTCATTATTAAAACAAAAGCCATGAACAGGTAATATGTTGTATTCAATGGACGTAGATTTAGAAATCTAATCGATTTCATTTGAGCGATTATTTATTTTTATTTATCCTTTTATAAATTTCTCTTTCTAGTGATAAAAAATTTATTTTTTATTTATCCTTTTATTAATTTATCTTTCTCGTGATATAAAATTTATTTTTTATTCATCCTTTTATTAACTTTTCTTTCTGATATAAAATTTATTTATTATTTATACTTTTATTAATTTATCTTTCTCACTAGAAAGATAAATTAATAAAAGGATAAATAATAAATAAAATTTAATTCATTTATTATCTTTCTAGTGATATAAAATTTAATGTTTATTTATCCTTTTATTAATTTTTCTTTCAAGTGATATAACATTTATTTGTTATTTATCCTGTTATTAGTTTCTCTTTCTAGTTATATAAAATTTATTTTTAATTTAACCTTTTATTAATTTATTTTTCTAGAAATATAAAATTTATTTTAATTTATCCTTTTATTAATTTATCTTTCTAGTGATATAAAAAAAAATTTATTTATCCTTTTATTAATTTATCTTTCTAGTGATATCAAATTTATTTTTTATTTATTCTTTCATTAATTTATCTTTCTAGTTATAGAAAATTTATTTTTATTTATCCTTTTATTAATTTCTCTTTCTAGTGATAGATCATTTATTTTTATTCAATCTTTTTATTAATTTATCTTTCAAGTGATATAAAATTTATTTTATATTTATCCTTTTATTAATTAATCTTTCTAGTGATATAAAATTTATTTTATATTTATCCTTTTATTAATTAATCTTTCTAGTGATATCAAATTTATTTTTAATTTAACCTTTTATTAATTTATTTTTCTAGTTATAGAAAATTTATTTTTATTTATCCTTTTATTAATTTATCTTTCTAGTGATAAATCATTTATTTTTATTCAATCTTTTTATTAATTTATCTTTCTAGTGATATAAAATTTATTTTATATTTATCCTTTTATTAATTTATCTTTCTAGTGATATAAAATTTATTTTATATTTATCTTTTTATTAATTTATTTTTCTAGTGATATAAAATTTATTTTTATTTATCCTTTTATTAATTTATCTTTCTAGTGATATAAAATTTATTTTATATTCATCCTTTTATTAATTTATCTTTCTAGTGATATAAAATTTATTTTATATGTATCTTTTTATTAATTTATCTTTCTAGTGATATAAAAAAATTTTTATTCATCCTTTTATTAATTTATCTTTCTAGTGATATAAAATTTATTTTTTATTTATCCTTTTATTAATTTATCTTTCTAGTGATATAACATTTATTTTTGATTAATCGTTTCATTAATTTATCTTTCTAGTGATATAACATTTATTTGTAATTCATCCTTTTATTAATTTATCTCACTCGTGATATAAAATTTATTCATTATTTTTCTTTTTATTCATTTATCTTTGTAGTGATATATAATTTATTTATTATTTATCCTTTTATTAATTTATCTTTGTAGTAATATAAAATTTATTTTTTATTTATCATTTTATTAATTTATTTCACTCGTGATATAAAATTTATTTTTTATTTATCCTTTTATTAATTTATCTTTCTAGTGATATAAAATTCATTTTTTATTTATCCTTTTATTAATTTCTATCTTTAGTGATACAAAAACATTTTTTTATTCATCCTTTATTAATTAACTTTCCTAGTGAAATAACATTTATTTTTTATTCATCCTTTTATTAATTTATCTTTCTAGTGATATCAATTTTATTTTTTATTTATCCTTTTATTAATTTATCTTTTTAGTGGTATACAATTTATTTTTTATTTATCCTTTTATAAATTTATCTTTCTAGTGATATAAAAACAAATTAATTCATCCTTTTATTAATTATTCTTGCTAATGATATAAAAAATATTTTATTCTTTTATTAATTTATCTTTCTAGTGATATAAAATTAATTTTGCATTTATCTTTTTATTAATTTATCTTTCTAGTGATATAACATTTATTTGTTATTCATCCTTTTATTAATTTATCTAACTCGTGATATAACATTTATTTATTATTTTTCTTTTTATTAATTAATCTTTGTAGTGATATATAATTTATTTATTATTTATCCTTTTATTAATTTATCTTAGTAGTTATATTAAATTTATTTTTTATTTATCCTTTTATTAATTTATCTCACTCGTGATATAACATGTTTTTTATTTATCCTTTTATTAATTTATCTTTCTAGTGATATATAATTTATTTATTATTTATTCTTTTATTAATTAATCTTTCTAGTGATATAAAATTTATTTTTTATTTAACCTTTTATTAATTTGAATTTTTGTGATATAAAAGCATTTTTATTCCTTCTTTTTATAAATTTATCTTTCTAGTGAAATAACATTTATTTTTTGGTCATCCTTTTATTAATTTATCTTTCTAGTGGTATAAAATTTATTTTTTATTTATCTATTTATTAATTCATCTTTCTAGTGATATAACATTTATTTTTTAGTTATCCTTTTATTAATTTATCTTTCTATGGATAGAAAATTTATTTTTATTTATCCTTTTATTTATTTATCTTTCTTATGATATTAAATTAATTTTTTATTCTTTTATAAATTTATCTATTTAGTGATATAAAATTTATTTTTTATTCATCCTTTTATTAATTTATCTTTCTCGTGATATAGAAATCTAGAATGATAAATTAATAAAAGGATGAATACAAAATCAATTTTATATCACTAGAAAAATAAATTAATAAAAGGATAACTAAAAAATTAATTTTATATCACTAGAATGATAAATTAATAAAATAGTGAATACAAAATAAATTGTATATCACTAGAAAGATAAAACAATGAAAGGATAAATAAAAAATAAATTTTATATCACTAGAATGATAAATTAATAAAAGGATTTATAAAAAATAAATGTTATATCACTCGAATGATAAATTAATAAAATGGTTAATACAAAATAAATTGTATATCACTAGAAAGATAAATTAATAAAAGGATGAATAAAAAATTAATTTTATATCACTAGAAAGATAAATCAATGAAAGGATAAATAAAAAAGGAATTTTATATCACTAGAATGATAAATTAATAAAATGGTGAATACAAAATAAATTGTATATCACTAGAAAGATAAAACAATGAAAGGATAAATAAAAAAAATATTTTATATCACTAGAATGATAAATTAATAAAAGGATTTATAAAAAATGAATGTTATATCACTCGAATGATAAATTAATAAAATGGTGAATACAAAATAAATTGTATATCACTAGAAAGATAAATTAATAAAAGGATGAATAAAAAATAAATTTTATATCACTAGAAAGATAAATCAATGAAAGGATAAATAAAAAAGGAATTTTATATCACTAGAATGATAAATTAATAAAATGGTGAATACAAAATAAATTGTATATCACTAGAAAGATAAATTAATAAAAGGATGAATACAAAATAAATTGTATATCACTAGAAAGATAAATTAATAAAAGGATGAATAAAAAATAAATTTTATATCACTAGAAAGATAAATCAATGAAAGGATAAATAAAAAAGGAATTTTATATCACTAGAATGATAAATTAATAAAATGGTGAATACAAAATAAATTGTATATCACTAGAAAGATAAAACAATGAAAGGATAAATAAAAAATAAATTTTATATCACTAGAATGATAAATTAATAAAAGGATTTATAAAAAATAAATGTTATATCACTCGAATGATAAATTAATAAAATTGTGAATACAAAATAAATTGTATATCACTAGAAAGATAAATTAATAAAAGGATGAATAAAAAATAAATTTTATATCACTAGAAAGATAAATCAATGAAAGGATAAATAAAAAAGGAATTTTATATCACTAGAATGATAAATTAATAAAATGGTGAATACAAAATAAATTGTATATCACTAGAAAGATAAAACAATGAAAGGATAAATAAAAAATAAATTGTATATCACTAGAATGATAAATTAATAAAAGGATTTATAAAAAATAAATGTTATATCACTCGAATGATAAATTAATAAAATGGTGAATACAAAATAAATTGTATATCACTAGAAAGATAAATTAATAAAAGGATGAATAAAAAATAAATTTTATATCACTAGAAAGATAAATCAATGAAAGGATAAATAAAAAAGGAATTTTATATCACTAGAATGATAAATTAATAAAATGGTGAATACAAAATAAATTGTATATCACTAGAAAGATAAAACAATGAAAGGATAAATAAAAAATAAATTTTATATCACTAGAATGATAAATTAATAAAAGGATTTTTAAAAAATAAATGTTATATCACTCGAATGATAAATTAATAAAATGGTGAATACAAAATAAATTGTATATCACTAGAAAGATAAATTAATAAAAGAATGAATAAAAAATAAATTTTATATCACTAGAAAGATAAATCAATGAAAGGATAAATAAAAAAGGAATTTTATATCACTAGAATGATAAATTAATAAAATGGTGAATACAAAATAAATTGTATATCACTAGAAAGATAAAACAATGAAAGGATAAATAAAAAATAAATTTTATATCACTAGAATGATAAATTAATAAAAGGATTTATAAAAAATAAATGTTATATCACTAGAATGATAAATTAATAAAATGGTGAATACAAAATAAATTGTATATCACTAGAAAGATAAATTAATAAAAGGATGAATAAAAAATAAATTTTACATCACTAGAAAGATAAATTAATGAAAGGATAAATAAACAATAAATTTTATATCACCAAAAAGAGCAATTAATAAACGGACAAATAAAAATAAATTTTCTATAACGAGAATTATAAATTAATAAAAGCATAAATAAAAAATACATTTTATATCAATAGCAAAGATAAATTGATAAAAGTATGAATACAAAATAAATTTTATATTACTAGAATAATAAATTAATAAAAGGATAACTAA
This sequence comes from Sepiola atlantica, assembly GCA_963556195.1. NCBI lineage: Eukaryota > Metazoa > Mollusca > Cephalopoda > Sepiida > Sepiolidae > Sepiola > Sepiola atlantica. The sequence continues at coordinate 22,926,892 of OY744549.1, read as the reverse complement.
AACATTAATTTTATATCACTAGAAAGATGAATTAATAAAAAGATAAATAAAAATAAATTTTTATATTACTAGAAAGATAAATTAATAAAAGGTTAAATTTAAAATAAATGTTATATCACTAGAAAAAGAAACTAATAACAGGATAAATTAAAAATAAATTTTATATCACGAGAAAGAAAAATTAATAAAATGATAAATAAAAAAATAATTTTATATCACTAGAAAGATAATTTAATAAAAGGATAAATAAAAAAATAATTTTATATCATTAGAAAGATAAATTAATTACAGGATAAATAAACAATAAATTTTATATCACAAGTAAAGTAAATTAATAAAAGGAAGAATAAAAATTACATTTTATATCACTAGAAAGATAAATTAATGAAAGGATAAATAAAAAAATTGTTTATATCACTAGAAAAATTAATTAATAAAATGACAAATAAAAAATAAATTTGATATCACTAGAAAGATAAATTAATGAAAGGATGAATAAAAATAAATGTTATATCACGAGTGAGATAAATTAATAAAAGGATAAATAAAAAATACATTTTATATCACTAGAAACATACATTAATAAAAGGATAAATAAAAAATACATGTTATATCACGAGAAAGAGAAATTAATAAAAGGATGAATAAAACATACATTGTATATCACTAGAAAGATAAATCAATGAAAGGATAAATAAAAAAGGAATTTTATATCACGAGTGAGATAAATTAATAAAAGGATAAATAAAAAATACATTTTATACTACTAGAAATATAAATTAATAAAAGGATAAATAAAAAATACATTTTATATCACGAGAAAGAGAAATTAATAAAAAGAGAAATAAAAAATAAATGTTATATCACTAGAAAGATAAAGTAATAAAAGGATAAATAAAAAATAAATGTTATATCACTAGAAAAATAAATGAATAAAAGGATGAATAAAACAATGTTTTTATATCACTAGAAAAAAAAATTTATAAAAGGACAAATTAAAAAATAAATTTTATATCACTAAAAAGATAAATTTATAAAAGGATGAATAAAAATACATTTTACATGACTAAGAAAATTAAATTAATAAAAGCAGAAATAATAAATAAATTTTATATCACTAGCAAGATAAATTAATAAAAAGATAAATAAAAAATAAATTTCATATCACTAGAAAGATAAATTGATAAAAGGATGAATAAAAAATAAATGATCTATCACTAGAAAGAGCAAATAATAAAAAGTTTAAATAAAAAATAAATTTTCTATAACTAGAAAAATAAATTAATGAAAGAATAAATAAAAAATAAATTTGATTTTACTAGAAAGGTAAATTAATAAAAGGATAAATAAATAAATAATTTTATATCACTAGAAAGATGAATTAATAAAAAGATGAATAAAACTAAATTTTATATCACTAGAAAGATAAATTAATAAAAGGTTAAATTAAAAATAAATGTTATATAACTAGAAAAAGAAATAATAACAGGATAAATAAAAAATAAATTTTATATCACGAGAAAATAAAATTAATAAAATGATAAATAGAAAATAAATTTTATATCACTAGAAAGATAAATAAATAAAAGGATAAATAAAAAATACATTTTATATCACGAGAAAGAGAAATTAATAAAAGGATAAATAAAAAATAAATTTTATATCACTAGAAAGATAAATTTATAATAGGATAAATAAAAAATAAATGTTATATCACTAGAAAGATAAATTAATAAAAAGATGAATAAAACCAGATTTTTATATCACTAGAAAGAGAAATTAATAAAAGGATTAATAAAAAACAAATTTTATATCACTACAAAGATAAAAAAATTAAAGGATGAATAAAAAATACATTTAATATGACTATAAAAATAAATTTATAAAAGCATAAATAATAAATAAATTTTATATCACTTGAACGATTAATTAATAAAAGGATAAATATAAAATAAATTTTATATCACTAGAAAGATAAATTAATAAAAGTATAAATAAAAAATAAATTTTATGTCACTAGAAAGATACATTAATGAACGGATAAATAAACAATACATTTTATCTCAACAGAAAGAGCAATTAATAAACGGACAAATAAAAATAAATTTTATATAATGAGAAAGATAAATTAATAAAAGGATAAATAAAACATAAATTTTATATCACTAGAAAGATGAATTAATAAAAGAATAAAAAATAAATGTTTAATCACTAGCAAAGATAAATTAATAAAAGAATGAATACAAAATGACTTTTATATTACTAGAAAGATAAATTAATAAAAGGATAACTAAAAAATAAATGTTATATCACTAGAAAAATAAATTAATAAACGGATAAATAAAAAATAAATTTTATATTACTTGAAAAATAAATTAATATACGGATAAACAAAAAAATAAATTTGATATAACTAGAAAAATAAATTAATAAAAGGATATATAAAAAATAAATTTTATATCACTAGAAAAATAAATTAATAAAAGGATAAATAAAAAATAAATTTTATGTCACTAGAAAGATACATTAATGAACGGATAAATAAAAAAATAAATTTGATATAACTAGAAAAATAAATTAACATAAATTTTATATCAAAGGATAAAATTTATTTTATATTTATCCTTTTATTAATTTATCGTTCTAGTGATATAAAATTTATTTATTATTTATGCTTTTATTAATTTATTTTTATAGTCATATAAAATGTATTTTTTAAATTTATCTTTTTATTGATTTATCTTTCTGGTGATATAAAATTTATTGTTTATTTATCCTTTTATTAATGTATCTTTCTACTGACATAAAATTTATTTTTTATTCATCTTTTGATTAATTTATCTTTCTAGTTATATCAAATTTATTTTTTATTTATCCTTTTATTAATTTATCTTTCTAGTTATATAAAATTAATTTTGTATTTATCTTTTTATAAATTTATCTTTCTTGTGATATAAAATTTATATATTATTTATCCTTTTATTAATTTATCTTTCTACTGATATAACATTTATTTGTTATTCATCCTTTTATTAATTTATATTTCTAGTGATATAAAATTAATTTTTTATTTATCCTTTTATTAATTTATCTCACACGTGATATAAAATTTATTTTTTATTTATCCTTTTATTAATTTATCTTTCTAGTGATATATAATTTATTTATTATTTATCCTTTTATTAATTTATCTTTCTAGTCATATAAAATGTATTTTTGATTCATCCTTTAATTAATTTTTCTTTGTAGTGATATCAAATTTATTTTTTATTTATCTTTTTATTAATTTCTATTTTTAGTGATATAAAAACATTTTTTTATTCATCCTTTTATTAATTTATCTTTCTAGTGAAATAACATTTATTTTTTATTCATCCTTTTATTAATTTATATTTCTAGTGATATAAAATTAATTTTTTATTTATCCTTTTATTAATTTATCTCACTTGTGATATAAAATTTATTTTTTATTTATCCTTTTATTAATTTATCTTTCTAGTGATATATAATTTATTTATTATTTATCCTTTTATTAATTTATCTTTCTAGTCATATAAAATGTATTTTTGATTCATTCTTTTATTAATTTATCTTTGTAGTGATATCAAATTTATTTTTTATTTATCTTTTTATTAATTTCTGTTTTTAGTGATATAAAAACATTTTTTATTCATCCTTTTATTAATTTATCTTTCTAGTGAAATAACATTTATTTTTTATTCATCCTTTTATTAAGTTATCTATCTAGTTGTATAACATTTATTTGTTATTTATCCTTTTATTAATTTATATTTCTAGTGATATAAAATTAATTTTTTATTTATCCTTTTATTAATTTATTTCACTCGTGATATAAAATTTATTTTTATTTATCTTTTCATTAATTTATCTTACTAGAGACATCAAATATATTTTTTATTTATTCTTTTATTAATTTATCTCCCTAGTTATAGAAAAGTTATTGTTATTTATCCTTTTATTAATTGCTCTTTCTAGTGAAAAATCATTTATTTTTTATTCATCCTTTTATTAATTTAATCTTTTTAGTAGTATAAAATTTATTTTTTATTTATCCTTTTATTAATTTATCTTTCTAGTGATATAAAATTTATTTTTTATATATCCTTTAATTAATTTTCTTTCTAGTGATATAAAATTTATTTATTATTTATCCTTTTATTAATTTATTATTCTAGTGATATAAAATGTATTTTTTATTTATCTATTTATTAATTTATCTTTGTAGTGATATAAAATTTATTTTTTATTTATCGTTTTATTAATTGATTTTTCCAGTGATATAAAAACATTTTTTATTCATCCTTTTATTAATTTATATTGGGAGGACAGTGGGAGTCTATGCATGAAACACAACCTTATCAACAACTAATTTTCCTTGTAGATTAGCAGTAAACATTTATTCAAATAAAAAAATGCACCTTTCATTACTTCATATACCGAAGATTTTATTACAATCAAGCTCGTAGTTTATTTTAACGTTTATACAGTCCCCACTTTTTGTAATAGGTAATGATTGGCTAAACCTATGTAATAGTAACAAAAGGTGGTAGTTCTCAATAAATCACAATAACTGGTAACATGAAAAATGTAAATCCGATGTGAACTGACTTTGCTCACTCAACTCTTAACCAAGAGGCATGCAATTTATTCGCTTTTCATAGCTTTTTTAATGTAGCCTAATCTAATCAAAATTGAACAACTCATGTAGTGTATTCTTGATAGCGGATGCTACAAAAAGGTAGAAGGAAGGAACCTAGTTATGTAGAGAAAGTAAGATATCCTCAGAGAAGGATCAATTTGAAATTACTCCTGACCTTACAATGGCAACTGACAGAGAGAGAAAGAGAAAACTACTTACATTTGTTTGGACTGTGATCTCTATTGCAACAGATTGCCATTCGGTGGCAACTTAACGTATGCGTTTCCTGCACTGATGTCAAATAAATTCTTCTTTTTTTGTAACTGTGATCTCTATTGAAGCAGATTGCCATTCGGTGGCAACTAAACGTATGAGTTTCCTGCACTGATGTCAAATAAATAAATTTTTCGTAAATATTGTGAAACTAGCGTGACAGTAAAAATCAAGTAGAAGAATCAAGTGTAACAGAGTAGAAGGAAAAGACTCGCGAAAACAAGCCGCCTTAATAATACAATCAATGAAATGTGATTCCACTAGGGTCACATGATCACCCCATATTATCATGAAAACAATCACATGGGAAGAATATACGTTGACATATGTCTCCCTAAACCATAAGTAGTTGAAGGTAAATATTGTATCATTTTCTGACACATAATTGCATAGTAATCATTCAATCAACTTTTTACATTTCTGTCAACTGTAGTATGTATTAATTTGTTTATATAACAAAAAATGATCGAAATGAAATAATATTTTTGTTTTGAGGTTAGTTTCAATAAAGTTTCTTGTGGCTGTTCACAGACTTGTATAGCTAGTTTTTGTGTGAGTTCCTCAATTTGACGTGGATTCACAAACTCGTTATCATCATATTCAATTTAACGTCCATTTCACATGACAGCTGTCAGAATTTTACGTCCGAACTACCTATCTCTAACTAGGAATTTATTTATCTCTTTTTCTCTAAAATCAATACTTTTTACTTCCTCTCAAGCAGCAACCAAATAATGTAGCCGTCACGCTTATTCATTTCCATGCATGTCACAGGCAAATACCTTGAGCTTTGGTTAATTTTGTCTGATTAACTATTGACTGTCTTCACAAGATGCCAGTTCTGACATAATTTTATATTCCTTGCAGAAGATCGGTGTGGTCAAAACATCTCGCGTGACTGGGCCGTACATCTCCTATCTTGTGTGATTAATCAAGAGATAGTCTCTAGAGTCACTCTGGGAATGCATCGTTAACTGAGGAATGAAAAGTACATTAAAAAAAACAGCCAATAAAGGTATATAGAACTCAACAAATATTCTTAATTTAAAATAAATATAAAAATATATATTTCTGTGAAACTTGCAAAAAACAGTAACAAAGAGTATTTTGCTTGTAAGGGTGATTATACATTTGCTTCTTGATGTTTTTTAGGGTTCCAATTTTTACTCACTAAGTTACTGGATAATCAGTATAGAAGGTGTTTCTTCTTGAAAGAGGCAAGTGGTGTGAACATATAAGTATGCATGTTTGCTCATGCGTTCACTGCACTGGCCATAATCTTCCTACACGTGTCAGTCTAAAGATGTTCAATCTCGTTTCAATGCTGTTACAAAGACTTATGTCAAGTAAAAACCATGAGTCCAATTTTATCAACAAGTAACGCATTTATTTGCTGAATCTTATAAAAGATACTCATGTTTCTAAGTTTAAGGGCAGAGTTGTGATTGATATCTCTATATCCCTGCATAATGTAAACGACTTCTCCACAGTCCTTTGGTTAAGTGACCCAGATAGGGCACTCTGCCTTGAAGGGCACTCAGTTTAAACTCGTTGCCAGCAATCCCATCAAACCTAAAACTTTGCGTGATGCCCAGTGGGCCAGCTCTCACCCCTATCTCCTTCCTGTTGACTGGGTCTTTTCAGTTGTCATCGGTGGGTCAACCAAGACTTAACCACTTAAGATTTAACTGTGAATTAACCTGTCAGACAGTCTACCCAGGGCGACATCACTTTTGTGTTTCAACATCATTGTCTGTTTTTATGAGATACTTTATTCACCTCAAGGGGTAACAAGCTTCTGGGGTGCCCCCCCCCAAAATAAGATATTTTCATTTTTGTGTCTCCTTCCTTTGGTCCAGCATCCAATACTTGAAACGTCCGCCATTCATATACACTAAAGATAATGAAGCCTACTGTATTTTTTTACATTGGCAGTTTTACTAAACTTCACTTCAACTCTTTTCAGCTCCAACTCAACTGTAAACTCCAACTTGACAAATGTGCAATTGTTTCTACCATATATATCAAGGCAACTTGTCGTTGTCTGACCAAATTCTACTTACCTAATCTAGTAAGCAATCTCATTGGCAGCTTATTCAAAGAAATCAACAATACGTTGCATGATTTTTTGTCACTTATTTGCCTATTTCTCTACATGGGTTGGCTTGAACTCAGGCAATGCTTTGTCAGCGGCATATCTTCCCATGTTATCACCATTGCTTTGACCCAGATGAGCTTTGTATGAATTCACCCTGGTTAGACATCTTTCAAATTATTAAATCTTGCTAGCTTGGTTAACCTTTGACCTTACATTCACCCATCACAGCTGTGAAATTCGACAACCTTATCTCAAAATGCTAAATTAGACAACCTTATCTCAAAAAATATTTTCAATAGTCTTAATTTCGACTTAGAAATACAAAATTATTTGGTGTGAAAAAGGATCTGATTGTTTTTCTTCTCGCCATCTCTCAAATAGTACATTAATCTCTCAGAGTTCTCTGTGAGGTTCAATCACTTCATTATACAACCACAACTGTTTTCTATCTACTTAGCCAAGAACTCCCATTCTTTCAATATGATCATATCAACAAAGTATCCTGTTTTGCACACATTGACCAGTATATACTTGCCTTTCTATTTATCTTTGTTTTTAATCTTTCATTTATAAACTCGAAGGTATTTTTGATTTAAATTTCAACATTTCATAGGACGTCTAGTCAATTTTCTTGCAAAACCTATTTGAAAATATTGAATTTTTCTTCTAATTATTAGAGACATCTCTCCAATTAAGTTTTAAATCATCTCTTAATCATTAGTTTTAAAAGATATCTCCAAAAGGTTGTCAATCTTTCTTTTCTCATTATTTTCATTGTAAGTTCTTGATTGAGCTCCAATGTCTGGTTCCTCTTGTAAAACTTTCCCAGCAAAACTCATCCACCTAGAATCAATGTAAAGAATATTCCTTTCTTCCTTTGTGTGCCTAAAATTAAACGAACCATCCAAGAACAAAGTTTCTTCGTAAGCATTTTCCATCTGTGGAATACAATTCCAGGGGGCTGCTTCTTAGCTGATTACAACATGTTCATTGTAAAGTTTAATGTTAACAAATTCTTTTGTAGCTGTCAACTTAAATTATCTTATTTTTGCTATTTCAACAATTGTTTCCAATCATTTCCAGGTGTAGTTCATCACCAACTGAGAATTTCATTAACCCACATCCTTGAATGGCCTGTGAGTTTTGATAAGCTATGACTCGTGCATATTTAATCTTCTACTTGAGTCATCAGATCTAAGCCTGTCTATAAACCTCACGTTACACATCCATTGTATGATTTTAATATAATTTCTCTCTATGTAACACATGCCGCCAAGCCTCACTGTCCAACTTCACTTCCATATGCCAGCAACTGCATACATATGCATGATAGTCTCTTCCTTTGGGCTACGGTAGAAATACTCTGCTGATTAGTAATGGCAATAGTTCCTTGAACTTACGTTACCTGCTCTTAACTTTTTCAATCACTTTAGCACCAGTAGAAACACTCTGCTGATAGTAGTTCCCTGAACTTTAGCTACCACCCCTAACTGTTGCAATCACCTTAGCACCCCAGCTCTTCCCTGTGCTCTAAACATAACAAAACTTCTGAACAACCTTAATAGATTCGCAATCCAAGAGGGAAAAAGGAAAATAATTTCTAGTCGTTGTAGGTAGACGAGTTTTTGTTTTAAATATTTCCAGGGGGAACCGTAGATTAGAGATCAGTTGAGCGCTTACCATTAAACTAACAATAGAGTAGATAAAGACTAGCAATCTCTCATCTGTGAGAAAGAGGCAGAAGAGAAGAGGACATTCCCCACCAGATTTTGAAGTCAGTTTTGTACTCTGTCTATGCAGGAAAAAGTGCTCTGAGTGGCACCTCTCCAGATGTGGCCACATTATTCGTATTTGTACTCTTATGCAGGTAGAGGATTGTGTGCGGAGAGTGATACCTTATAGAATAGAAGAATGACCAAACCATTTTTCGAGCGACTTTAGCAACAGAGTTGATGCATGTCTACCATTTGATGTCTTTAGTGAAGGTCAATCCTAAAAGCTTATGAAAGCAGGAAGCTTCTTCAAAGAGAGACGCGTTCATTACAATTTGAGTGAAAGGAGAAAAGCTATGTTTTAGATGTATTGAAAGTAACCAGCCACATTTTTCTCCATTGCACTATGTGATCCAGGTAGGAAGAAAAACAGAGATATTGATCATTAATACTCTTCAAAGTTGCCATATATGGTTGTGTCAAAAAATGAACTTAAAATGTGATTTGGAAGATCATTGATAAAGATAAGGAGAGAGTTTGGCCCATAATACATGCTAGGGGTACACCTGCATTGATACAATTTGCTCATCAACAACTACTATAAATCTATCAAAGGATTTTATGGTTATATATTCCATAGCTAGTGAGCTTGTTAAGCAAATTTTTCTTCCAAACACTATTAAAGGTTAGTACATCAACAGTTTATCTTGCAGGACGAAATTCATATTGCTTGTCACTGAGTAGATTGTTTTTGCTGTGGTGGTTGAAAACTTCTTGATTTATCACATGAAAAAAAATTACTCATGACACACACGTGACTGATTTGTCTGTACTGGGATGCAGAAAACCGATCTCTAGTATTTCTGAATACTGGACAGACTATCAAAGTTTTCCAAGGTGATGAGAAGCATTTCTAATTTAAGACACGAATGAAAAACTGGAATTGTCTGAAATTTTGAATGACACTTCTAAGACACAAATGAAAAGCAATAGACTCAGTACAGAACCGTGATGCACTCCTACTTTAGTTTAAAATTAAGGCTCTCATCAAATGTGCTGTTATTATTAACATGACTTTCAGCATTCTGTACATTTTTTGTTGGAGGACGAATTTCATTTTCATTTTACCAATGTATTCACTGTTGCATCAAATATCGACATTTCGATATTTTCTTTTCGAAATCTTTTTTTCTTACTATTTATGAAGCACTTTTAAGATTATAACGTAACATTCATGAAATTAATACCATGAAATGTCTTGGAAAATGAATACAAAACAAGTTTTTCTAAAACTTTTCAGCACAAAAACGACACAGCAAAAGGCAAAATATAAGGTGAGGAATTAATGTGCAGATAATGAAATTAGCCTCAATTTCTACTTGCAATATCACGTTTATTTATTTTTTTTATGACATTTGAATGTTTTTTATTTATAAATGTGTAATTATTTTTTGGTGCCATTAATAGTTTTTCTTTAAGCGATTTCAAATAAGGTCACTATTTTGAGTGACAAGTGATTCATTTTTTATGCCCAAAAAATGTTTTTCAAATTAGCCGGGTGATATGTTGCGCATATCTATACATATGGAATAGTCTTATCTTACAGAAAGTTGTCTTTGTCCTAACGGAAATCCAAGTTGAAATTAAAATAAATTAAAAGCTGACGAACATCAATTTAAAACATTCTTAAAATTGCAGCCTTCTGTGTGAAAATTACCCATCTTTAATAATCTGTTAGTGTCTTGTTACTACACTAATAAATCACATCGCTGCGCCACGTGAAAGTAGAGGTCTCTTCTCTTTCAGGGATAAAGTCGCACTGATTGTTGACGTTGCAATAGCCGTGGTATTAATAGCATCTCAACCCAGCTGTTAAAATATCTTCTTTTTATCTTTTTCTTTCCTTTTCTCCTTTCTTTCTCTCTTTTTCTTTATTTCTCACTCTTCGTTTTCTTTCTCACTCTTTTCTTTCTCTCTCTGTCATTATTTCTTTTTTTACTTTCTTTCTCTCTTCTCTTTGCCGTTTTAAATAAATTTATAATTTTCTAAAAGCTTAAAAAATGCTCTAGATTCAAATTATCTTATCGTCTAAAACAGTTGCTTGAAATTAGCAAGCAGATCTCCATCTGGTGCAATAATCACATTTTTAACTCAAAGGCAGAAATGATTTGTCAGATGATATTGCACAGGTAGTGTCAATATTTGTATATAGATGGGATTTTAAGGTAATGCCAATTTCAAGTGAGTGTAGGATTTCGAATGTTTCAAGTGTGTTTATAATAGCAGAAGTCTATTAAAAGCTTCTCACTGCAAATCAATAAGCAGAAGAACTGTAGGAGGACAATTAAATCTGCATAGATGTTCCATCAGTTGAAATAAAAATATTTCTATTCATGGCAATTTTTTGTAAGTTCAAAGCTTTAGAATAAGTATTTGCTTAAAAATGACTTGTAATTTTTTTTTGTATAACAAATTTCTAAATTTTCTTGTTCGTCGGCATATTTTCATGAATAAATTCACCTAAGTTAAAATATATCTATAACAAAAACCTCTGATAATACAGAGAATTTGAATTTCTCATCCCAAAAATTTGTAAAATGGTATAGTTACAAGATTGAATCTCCAATGGATAGTGTTTTACAGCAATATTATCAAATTCGGTGGATAATAATGAATTGCATGTGTCTTCAGAGTAATTCATAAAGAATTTTAAAAATTTAGACTTTTTATAAACTACCAACACCCTTAGAAGTGAAGAGAGTATTGTTCCCTAACTTTCAAAGAGAATTATCTTGTGGAATTGGCAATTAATCTCAGATATAAAAGGAAACCTGTTTTCTATTTGTGAGAAGTTTGTGAGACATTATCTCATAAAGTATGTGAAGCTTGTTGCTTAAAAAAATAAGAAAGAATAATAGTGATATAGATGCAGTCGACACACACATTATCTCAATGCGAAAACAGCAAGAAAGCAAGGAAAAGCAGACACTAATTACCTGAAAAGAAGAGGCAATATGCTTCTCGTGTGACAATTATTATTAGACAAAATCTATTTAATTTGTATTTCTGTTTAACAGTAATTTGCAATTTACTCACCAAATCACCCAGCTCAGTTATTGTCTATTGCCTTATAGTCTCTCGTTGTATGTTGTTTCAATTTCTCATTTCTATTTCATACCGTCTTTACAAATTTCGTCTAATTCTTCTTTCTATCTCTCTCTCTCTGTCCATTAACAGTCAAAGATAAAACTAGCTATGAAATAAAAGATTGGACTAGTCTATTATAATAGAAAAACGAGTTTAACGTTTAACCAGTGGAAAATGTTTGTATCTTCATAGATTTTGTGTAGCAATTTCAAACTCTTTATTAAAATAACATTTATAAACGTTAATATATTTTACTGTTCGATGATAATTAAAATAATGATTGTAACATTCTTTTTCACGGCTGTTATCTTTCAACTAAAACCGAAATTTTAATAAAATGAAGACATTTTAATCACCTTAAATGCTTCTCTCTCTTTTTATCCCATTAAGTCGTTTATTGTTCGAACAGCTTAAGATTATTTTGAAATCTTCGAAACTTTCAAAATAATTAGGTTACAAAATCTTTCGTTAACTGTGTTTTAAAATATATCACCTTAATTAAAAACTATTTGTGAATATCTTTGTTAAAATGTCGTTCTTTAATCTATCAACATATCATCTTTTCAAAAAACGCTTTTCAAGCAGATATATCAGAAGAAAAAAGTGTCATTGCAAAAAATCTGACGTATTTCTCTCCTGAAAATTTCAAGATATAAAATGGGTCTTGTAAAATGATTACTTACATTTTCATCAGAAGACAACAACAGATCCATTTTAACGCAAATAATGGTACAGATGTTTGTTCATGAAAGATAATTCATAAAGGTAAGGATATATGAAATGAATCTTTTAAATATATTATTTATAACATTGCTAAAATACATTTTAACATAGTGACATCAAAAATGTAGAAACAGAATTTATTTTAGTATAGTGAAACAGCCTTGTTCTGAAACTCATTAAACAGTATATATATATATGTATATATTGGAGATGGATATCTAGAAAACAATACTTTCTGTGGGTATTTAAAGAATGCAGAATTATATGAGTTTTCTTGTTAACGTTTTCATTTGTCTAAAATAGCATACTTGAAGGTTTTCCATAGGATTCTGAATTTATGATATTTATTATTTCGATTTTATAATATTTCACAGTACACTTTAGTTTGTGGATTTATTTCATGTATAAAATACCAAAAAAACAGATTTTTGTTTAGTGTCATGTATCAATATATATCAAGTCGACTAAAAAATTAAAATGACGATAGCATAATTTATTTATGAAAAATAGTGTTACATTCTCTTACACCAGTTTCTCATTAATAAATTAAACAAATAATAATGTTTTAAATATGTAAACTAATTGTAATATTTTTTTCCATATATAATGTTTTATTAACTAAAACCTCTTATTTATTCACAGGGGAACAGATTAAAACCAATGGATTTTGTAACATATACGAAACACAAAGGTTTTTTTTCTTTGTAAAAAATATAATATAAATTTAAAACAAATTTTATTTTAAAAAAATAATGCAAATACACCCTTACCCGACAGTTGTGAGTTGTGTGATGCATTATTTTCAGGTTCAGCACAATAAAAATCCACCTGCACACACACACTGGTGAAAAACATTATGCTTATTAAGTGTGTGGCTCAGCATTTACAAAAAACTGATTTATAAAGACCCAAGTATACACACTCTAGGACAGTATGAATAAACTCTTGGAGAGTTTGAATTACCTACTAGACACCATATTGTCTTTGGTCCTTTTGTAAAAATGTTTGCCAGGACGACCCGACATACGGATACTTCACCATACAAGTAAACACTGACCAAATATTCAAAGTAACATAGAATACTATGTTACTTTGAAGCCCAAATATAATCCCCTCAACACAGTTATACACTAGCTCATACAAGGAATGGTGCAGACTGTCCTAGTGATGTTCTCTTAAGTAACAGCACTTAGCTGGATGATAAACTAGACCAGATGAATTATTTGTCCTTGAATCTTGTAAGACCCAAAAATACAATAGAAAAATATACTATAACATAGTAAACTGGTCAATTTAGGAGACAAAAATATATGTTCATTCACTTCTATACCAACTGTACTCTTGATCAGTGTAAGAGAAATCAAGTGTTAGCACCAGAAAAGAGGTCCCTTAACTCCCGAGACCTTATTCAAGTAAAATGAAAAGAAAATGTGAAAAACTCTATGCTTGTGAAGTTTGCGGCACACCTTTTACAAGAAACTATCATTTAAAAATCCATTTGCGCACACACACTGGTGAAAAACCTTATGCTTGTGACGTGTGTAGCTCAGCATTTTCACAGAACTCTGATTTAAAAAGCCACCTTCGCACACACACTGGGGAGTTTGAATTACCTACTAGACACTATCCTCGAGTCTCTTCGGCCTCTCTGTACAAGGGTTTGTCAGGACAACCTGATATGAGGATACTTACCCCTACAAGTAAACCCTGACCAAATATTCAAAATTACATAGTATCCGCAGCACAAATAAGATCCCCTCGTACGAGGAATAGTGCATCTTCTTGTGATGTTACCTCAAGTAACACCACGTGCTGGATACTCCACCAGACTAGATGAATTCTTGTCCTGGAATCCGGTAAGACCAACAGACTACAAGAAAGATATACTATGACATATTGACTGGTCATTTGGGGAGAGCAGAAATTATTCTTAACTTTTTTACTAACTCAATGCTTGAGAAATAAAAGAGAATTTTAATAGAATACTCGGGTATCTATGTATCTCATATAGAGATCAAGTGTTAGCCCCAGGAAGGGGCCCCTTGATTTCTGAGAACTTCGACTGAAGTAAAATTAAACATTAAGTGAAAAACCTTATGCTTTTAAAGTGTTTGGCTCAGCATTTAAAAAAAAAACGTATTTAAAAATCCACTCGGGCACACACACTGGTGTAAAACCTTATGCTTGTGAAGTGTGTGGCTCAGCATTTACAAAAAAACTCTGATTTAAAAATCCATCTGCGCACACACACTGGTGAAAAACTTTCTGCATGTAGAGTGTGTGGCACAGAATTTTCACTAAACTCTCAATTAAAAATTGATATGCGCACACACACTGGTGAATAACCTTATTCTTGTGACGTGTGTGACTTAGCGTTTCCACAAAACGCTCATTTAATGAAACACATGCATAAACACTATTAATTCTTCGTTTGACAGGTAATGGAACACTTTAATGGAGTATATATATATGTATCTCATATAGATACCAAGTGTTAATCCCAGGAAGGGCCACCTTGATTTCTAGGAATCTCGACTGAATTTAAATGAAACAAAAGTAAAAAAAAATATTCTTGTGACGTGTGTGGCTCAGCATTTTCATAATACTCTCAATTAAAAATCCAACTATGCAGAGACACTCCCTGGGTGTCTTCCGTTTCTCTGTACAAGGGTTTGTCAAGCAACCTAACATTAGGATACATCACCCTACAAGTAAACTCTGACCAAATATTAAAAATGACATAATATTCGAAGCCAAAATAAGATCACCTCAGCACGGCTATACACTGACTAATACAAATAATGGTGCACCTTATCCTAGTGATTTTACCTCAACTAACATACTTAGGTTGATTTTCCACCAGACAAGATAAATTCTTGTCCTGGAATCCGGTAAGACCAAAATAAAGATATACTGTAACATAATTAACTGGTCAATTTAGGAGATGGAAATTAATGTTCTTAACTTCTTTATTAATAGGAAGAGGCTCCTTAATTTCTTAGAACTTCGACTGAAGTAAAATGAAACAAAAATGTGAAAAGAACTTGCATGCCTATGAGATACCCTGAGTGTCTAAGGTCTCTTTACAGGTGTATGTCAGGATAATCTAACGTGAGGATACTTCTTCCTACAAGACAATCCTGACTTAATATTCAAATAACAATCAGATCCCTTATTTATGGCTATCCAACACTGTCTAATACGAGGAATGGTGCACCTTCTCCAAGTGCTGTTGCGTCTAGTAACAGCACTAAGCAAAATACTCTAGCGAACAAGTAGAATTATTATCTTGGAATCGTGTAAGACTAAGAGACCACAAGAAAGATATACTATACCATAATTAGCTGGTCAATTACGGGGAGGAAAATTAATATTCTTAACTTCTTTACAAACTCCAAGTTGAACAGGTAAAGGATAACTTTAATGGAATTATTGAATATCTCTGTATCTCATATACAGATCAAGTGTTAGCTCTAGGAAGAGGCCCCTTGATTTCTAAGAACTTCGACTGAAGTAAAAATGAACCAAAAAATAGAAAAAAACCATGTGATGTGTATTGCTCAGCCTTTACAAAAAACTATGATTTAAAAAGACACAAAGACACACCCGGTCATTTGAATGCTTATTCGACACCACCCTCGAGTCTCTCTGGTCACTCTGTATAGGGGTTTGTCAGAGATACTGACATGAGAATACTTCCACTTTGAAGTAATCCTTGACCAAATATTCAAGACGGGCAAGAGTTGAGCCACTGGGCATGACAGGAAGTTTGAGGTTTGCTGGGATAGCTGGCCATTAGCTGAAGCTGGAATTCCAGCCCGGCAGGATGACCCATCTGGGTCGCTTAGCCAAAAAATTGTGGGGGACTTGTTTCCATTTCGCCGTGATAGAGAGATCTCATCTTGCAACTCTGCCATTCGACTTAGAAACACGAGTATGTTTTACAACATTCATCAAATAAATGTGTTACTTGTTCATAAATTAGACTCATAGATTTTACTTGGCATTAGAGTATTTGTTACTACACTGAGACGAGGTCAAATACCATTTTGGACCGGTACAACATGTGGGACGATTACGGCCAGTGCAGTGAACGCATGAACAAACAAACAAACACGCATACATGTTCACAGTGTTCATTCTCTCGCTTCCTAACAGTTTCACCAGTTGGTAAAAGAGGCATGACTCGACCTGCCGACGTCTGTCTGATGTGATGACATCAGAAACTACAAAACGGCTACCCATCCGATTTTGACATGGGGCTGCGACCAGTGCCATATATCTATGCCACCAGTGCCGACAAATCTATTGGTGACCAAATGAATTGAGGCATTAGCTCCGGGATAAGAAAGATTGTTGAGCGAGAAAAATTGTGTCTATCGGAAGAGTTCAGGAACAAAATGACGTGTTCGTTCTGTGCTGGTGTCACAGATTACTTCTAACTGCTTATTTGGACGATTTATTCTCGACACATCCAGAGATATACCCTCGTCATTTAAAACATTTGCGGTTGCTGGTAGTTTTTCTGCTCTTCCACGAATGCTATGTAACCAATGCATGGATTAAACAGGAGAGCGTTTATGTACAAGACATGGTGTTGGGCGATGCCAGTTCATTTGATCAAGTGGGCATCCATCTTTAAATTGTAATAAATAATCCAGGTGGCTTGTCTCACGTGGGAATTGTTCAATTTCGACTAGAAAGCATCAAATAAATGTTTGCGTCTGCTTGAATGTATAAAGCTCACCCCTCCAAGTAATGTCGAAAGTGACAAACGACTGAATATTCTTCAAACAATTCTCGTCCGAAAATGCTGTATATTGTAACAGCTTGGGAGAGTTTCTTAGAAAAGAATGCAGTTGACTTCCGTTAGTTGTTGACTGTCTACTGCAAGACTGATCCCACTCAAATTGAAGAGGCATCAACTGCTAGACACCAGGTGCAGATTCAACTAGGAATATACGATAAAAAGTTATCATCCCTAAAACAGTCCCAGCATGAGTGCTATCCGGTAAGGGAAATTGTGAGATTTCTTCTACTTTAGAAGGAGCAGGGGAAATCCAAGAAGCAAATAGGCTGTGATCCAGGAAACTGACCTCTAATATCCTCAAATTCACATTTTAGCCGGATGCACAACATCCTACGATTAAGCATTAAATAAACTGACCGTATAGAAGGGGTATACTGCGAACTGGGGTACCACGGATACAACAAGTGGGTCCAACGGGAAAAGACGAAGAGAAAAGAAAAAGGGGAGAGAAGAGAAGAGAAAAAATGAAAGAAAGAAAACAAAAGTAAAGAAAAAAAGTATTTTTTCTAATTGTGATATTTATTAAAAAAAACAAAAAACTAAGACATGTAGAAGTAGTACTTTTAATATTGTAAAAAAGGATTCCCTTCCAATGTATAAAGAAGAGAATGGACAAAACAAAGAGAAGAATTGACTGAGACAAATCAAACCATTAACGCACACACAACTACTTGATACACATTCGAATATGTTTTGTTTTAATGTTGAAAGGGGGAGAAAGAATACAGTCTGAAAATATATATGTTTTAATAGTGAACACTCACGCACACACTCAAATATTACAAATTCCATGTTGATTATTGTTTTTTGTTATTTTGGACGCCAAAAACAAATTTACTTTAAGTTTAGAACAAAAAAGATAGAGAAGAAAGAAGTAAAAGAAGAAACCTAATAACACAAGTTGAACACGTTAAAAAAGGGAATGATTTTTTTTGTTTTGTAAGTTTTGTAGGTGCTGAGACACAAACGAATGTCCTTGTCGTTCTTGTTTTGTTTTTCAGGTTTTCAGATTTGTAGAATGTTTGAGAGTTACATCTTTTTATTGGTCAGTTTGTTGCTGTTTTGTTAACTTGCCAATGTGTTATTTTTTTTAATTCTGATAATTTTTTTCGTGGATTCGAAATGTGATTACTTTTAAAAGAAAATACGAAAGAAAGAGGTTGTGTTAGTTAGATATTTTGTGAATTGAATAAAGTTTTTACTGTCACTTTTTTCAGTTTTGATTGAACGTTGGAAATGTAATAATTTTTGTAATTTGTTGTTGGGTTGATTCAAGATTGTCACATGTTGCATGTATTTGGTGGTATTTGTACAAGAGAGATAGTCATATTATCAATGCAAAAACATGTTGTTGTTTTTAGAGATTAAATAAGATGAGTGTTTAAAAATAGCCCCCTTTTATGTATTTTGAGAAAATTAAAATGGGTGCATATTAGATAGGCAAAGGTGCCAGAGAACGAGCGCCCAAAAAAGGTTACATGGGTTAAAGCAGAAATTGGAAATCACGCCACTTCCGTTCAGGCGGATTCGATCTGTTCGGATCGAGGGTCGTGTTCCCCCGATTATAGACGTGTTCAGTAAATCAAGCAATGTTGCATGCAAAGACAGAGTAATAATTAACAAACAAAATGAAGTAGTTCAAATAACGTTTATTGAACGTGTGTGTACGTGGAATGATGAAGTGTGTGATGTATGCATGTGTGTCGATGGAAAAACAGTTTTTGAAAAGGTATAAGAAGAAATGAATCCGGCGTAGGAAAAGTCTGTGAAAGCCGTAAACAAAGAAAACGAGTTGAGAACTCTTACCGTTGTTTGCCCACGTGTTGACGGAAGAAACGTGTGTTGGTAGTTGTTTTGCTGAGACCAGTTCAAGAGAAAAGCGTGAGACGCAACGCTAGTGTATTAGCGTCGTTCTGCCGACCAGAGAAGAGTGAAACGGAACGCTAGTGTCAGCGTCTGCCTGCCGAGGCAGGTCGGTGAGGAAGAGACGGATTTTCCGTTATGCACCGGTTTTTATAGTCAGAAGGGCAGATAACTCTGGTGTCGCTTTACAGTGCCACCTGTCGGTGAAAAAGCGACACCTACCGGCAAACTGGTGTAGTTATGTTTTGAAAGGAGGAGGTAACTGCTACAAGGACTCCCCCCCAGATTGAAAAATATTGAAAATATTATTCAATATGAACAGTTGTAGATGAGAAGCATTCTTTGTGGGTATGTCTGTTTTGCTGTTGAAGATTAGAAAAAGTAGTGTGCACGCTACTTATTTCTGCATCTGTATTGAATGATTGATCGCAAGTGCGTCTGCGGAATTGAGTGTTTGTAACGCATGTGGATCTGCGTGTTCTTTGGGTCTGCATCAAGTTTGAGCGCAAGTGAGTTTGCGGTCAAAAAATGTTGAGTGCAAGTGAATTTGCACTTGTTGGTGGCGTTGTTCATCTTGATTAGTCTGCGTGATGCGGAGCTGATGAACGAACGTTGAAGTCAGTGTTGTCCGGTGCGTGGGTCTGCGCGGTTGTTGATGAGTGAGCACAAGTGAATCTGTGCGGTATTGATGAGTGAGCACAAGTGAGTCTGTGCAGTTGTTGATGAATGAGCACAAGTGAATCTGTGCGGTTGTTGATGAATGAGCACAAGTGAATCTGTGCGATGTTGATGAATGAGCACAAGTGAGTCTGTGCAGGTGTTGATGAATAAGCACAAGTGGGTCTGTGCAATTGATTGATGAATGAGCACAAGTGAGTCTGTGCAGTTGATGAATGAGCACAAGTGAGTCTGTGCAGTTGATGAATGAGCACAAGTGAGTCTGTGCAGTTGTTGATGTTGTTCATGTTAATTAGTCCGTGTTGTGGAGCTGATGAACAAACATCTAGTTGTTGAGATTGGTGGTACACTATGGTCAAAATCAGATGCACAAATGTCTGCAAGTGAGTTAGCAGGTCCAGATACAAGTGGGTCTGTACTGGTGTTGGTGCGCGTCGTTCGAGTTGATGTGTCCCCCAGTTGATCAACGAACGTCCAGTTGTTGAGTATTTAGTGGTGCTTGTGCAGTTGTACTCATTTTGAACTGGTGTGATTTCTTCCATAGTGTCGTCAGTGATGTCCGGAAATGTTTGGTGCTTGATGAATGTCCGGGAAAATGTGGTTGTTCATCTTGTGTTGAAGATTGTTGGTAGGCCTTGAAGGGTGATGTTGTTCGTGTTTGTCGTAATGTGTTGGTCGTTTTGTAGTTTTCTTTTCCTTTATATATATATTTCCAACACGTGGGTAGAAAGGAAAAAGAAAAAAAAAAAAATAGAGCCGTAATTTGTTTCACACACGGGATGACGTTTTTTGTTTTCGTTTTAGTTTGTTTGAATGTTCGTTTCCACGTAGAGAAAGAATGGTGGCTTCTCTTTCCTTTGTTGTTGAAAAGAAAGAGAAAAAAAATTCGTATTTTCTTTTTTTTTTTTTTTTTTGTTTGAATTTTCATGGCGTTATTTTAAAAATTTTTTTATCAACACGTTGTCCGGAAAAAGATGGGCAGCGTGAGCGTTTGTTTTCTTTTGTTTTCTTTTTATCTCCACGTGTTCAAAACAAAGGAAGTGGTGTCTTGTAAGGTCCATTTTGTTCGTCGAAAAAGAAAAAAAAGGATTGGCAAAAGTTTGTCTTTTTCTTTGTATATAATTTTCCGACACGTGAGTAAAGAAAGAGAAGAAAAAATGAAATTGTAACTTGTTTTATACTCGGAGAAGCCGAGAAATGTTTTTGTTTTTCTTGTTTGGGTATTTCCGCGTGGCCAGGAAAAATGGAGACGGTGGCTTCTTTTCTTTTGTTTGTTTGTATATTTCTACCTCGTGGGTAGAAAAAAAAAGGAAAAAGATGGGTGCGTAATTCGTTTCACCACGAAAGAAAAAACGAGAAATGATATATATATTTTTTTTTTTCTAGTACGAAATTAATTACTCTGCCACATACAACAAAGCTTGCACGTCGGGTCACCAATTGTTATTATCGCGCGGTCGTCTTCCCAGGCTATAAACGTGCAAAGTTGAATCAAGCAATTGTTGCATGCAAAGACGGAGTAATAATTAATAAACAAAAATGAAGTAGTTCAAATAAAGTTTATTGAACGTGTGTGTACGTGGAATGATGAAGTGTGTGATGTATGCATGTGTGTCGATGGAAAAACAGTTTTTGAAAAGGTATAAGAAGAAATGAATCCGGCGTAGGAAAAGTCTGTGAAAGCCGTAAACAAAGAAAACGAGTTGAGAACTCTTACCGTTGTTTGCCCACGTGTTGACGGAAGAAACGTGTGTTGGTAGTTGTTTTGCTGAGACCAGTTCAAGAGAAAAGCGTGAGACGAAACGCTAGTGTATTAGCGTCGTTCTGCCGACCAGAGAAGAGTGAAACGGAACGCTAGTGTCAGCGTCTGCCTGCCGAGGCAGGTCGGTGAGGAAGAGACGGATTTTCCGTTATGCACCGGTTTTTATAGTCAGAAGGGCAGATAACTCTGGTGTCGCTTTACAGTGCCACCTGTCGGTGAAAAAGCGACACCTACCGGCAAACCGGTGTAGTTATGTTTTGAAAGGAGGAGGTAACTGCTACAGATCTCATTGGTTCTGACTGGCGACGGAGCCAGAGAACCGGCCGCTCCACTACCAGAAGCAAGGGCCGGAAAGAGGTGGATCGCAGCGAGCCCATATAACTTAAAATAAATCACACCCAGTAATTCCTTTCTTCTCTCTCTCGTACAAACTCTTCAGTCTGGCCTTTGTTTTTGGTTAAATAAAACTATTAAAACCAGATCAACATCAGTGTCGGTTTTCTATCAACGCCGGGATTAACACCGCGAGCATTAACAACAACAACGAAACACGTGATACACCAGCAAGCAAAAACGGAACCCGGATGCACCCAACCAATAGTAAGAGGGTATATAACAGATTTGCATTAACAAACGACAGCAAAATATAGAAATGAAACAATTAACAAATGTCACAAAACGAATGACGATAATTGATCCTCAAACAAGCTGCGAGTGCGTGGTCCCCTTCTGTATGTGAGTCGATTTTTGACCCCGCTTTGCCCCCTGGTGGCGCGAACCAGAATTTTTCTGACGTCAAGGATGCTCATTTTATATCTAGAACAATTGCCTCTACATTTTGGCCAAGTTTCAGATAAATTGAATGGATGGATCAAACGTTATGGGAGAAAAGGGTCATTTTTGCCATTTTTGGGGCTTTTGAGCCCTTGGGGGCGCGAACCAGGTTCTTTCCAAGGTCAGCGATACTTATTTTCTATTAGAAACAATTGCCTCCGCATTTTGGCCAAGTTTCAGAGAAATTGAATGGATGGATGAAAAGTTATGGGGCAAAAAATTTCATTTTTTGCCGTTTCGGGGCCTTTTGACCCCCTGGGGGCTAACCAAATTTTATTTTTTAAATCGGAGAATGTCACTTTCTAACCTGACCAAAGTTACAACTTCATGCAAAATTTCAGAGAAATTCAATGGATCGTTGCGGAGAAAAATCCGACGGACGGACATGCCCCAAAACATAAGTCCCCAAATTTATAACATCGGGGGACCAATAAGGAAGTAGTGTGAAACAATTAACAAATGTCACAAAACGAACGAAGATAATTGCTACTCAAAAAAGGAAGTAGTGTGAAACACACAGGGTTTACTTACAGTTGACACATGTGGGAATCCTGGTTAAACTGTGTATCGGACACGAATAAAATCGGTCAACCTATCTCTCAGGATTAGCAGAATAAATAGCGAGAAAATCAGTGGGATTTCTCAAATCTTGTGAGCACTGGCACCAGGTCACGTGGCTTCCGGATCTCGAAACTTGAGCATTTTTCTCAAGGGGAAGGGGACACAACTCTGAATATTAAAAAGGGGATTAAAATTGAAGGGAGGTAACTTTCGTCTTACAAAGAAGGTTAGTCACCAAGTTTTGGATAAGATGACAAACTTTCCCTCTACAACCAAAATTGATCCGCAAACATACCTGTACTATATATCCTGTTCAAAGCCGTGTGTCCTTTTTGTCGTGTCTGTTTGTGTAATGTATATTTCCGTGTTTTCTTTTTCGTTGGGGAAAACTTTTTCCCTAATGATTTTTCGTTAAAATACTGTACATGTGCTCTTCGAACAGAAACAGGTTTATGACACGGCACTCCAAACAAACCGAGTGTTTTACACTTGAACACTTTAGCCGTTGTTGCATCTACCCTTATTTACAACTTAGTATTCCTAGCAAGAAAACGGATGTTTACCCCTTAACAACTGTGACAGAAACAGACACAGTTTCTTTCTGCACAGTTCATCATTCCAAACAACAAATCAGATTTCATCAAGGCGTCGTATCAGGAGCAGGTTACAAAACAATATAAAAAATGTGTTTATTCAATTATCTGATCACTAAAGGTATTGCCCCTTCGCCTCAACACCGTCTCTTTCGTCTCTGCCAACGCAATTTGCTCCACGGACCTTTGTCAGATATAACGGCCATTTTTCTTCCATTACGAAGACGATGTCTTCCTGCAGCTTTCGACGTCCTACTCCAGCTCGTATTCCTGACGATGTCATCCTGCAGCTCTAGACATTCTCCTATTGCTGCACTTGCTGGCGCCCTTCTGCTTCTTTTCAACGACCCCTCTGTTCATGCACCTGCATCTCATGCAGCTGCTAACGTTCTGCTGCAGATCTCGTTCTTGCAAACGTTAGGCCTTTTCCCAGTACCCGTCGACGTCCTGCTTTTGCTGCATGCTGTGACGATCACTTACTGATCCAGTTTTTAGTCACGTTTATACGGACTATACCTACTTGAAGCACTTCATTATTCCTCAGAGACGTCACCATTAACTCCGTGTGATGTCATTCTTGCTATCTACTTTCATGTGACCTTATGCCTGTACTAGCCATCCAGTTACCCAGTGCCGTTCACTAGAATAACCAGCCT
This sequence comes from Sepiola atlantica, assembly GCA_963556195.1. Classification (NCBI taxonomy): domain Eukaryota; kingdom Metazoa; phylum Mollusca; class Cephalopoda; order Sepiida; family Sepiolidae; genus Sepiola; species Sepiola atlantica. Next base: position 22,902,522 of record OY744549.1, on the reverse strand, counting down.
GTCCAGTTATCTTTCTTTTAATTTTTCGGTTCAATAAAACGATTTATATTTCTACATTATTCACCTGCGTTTGTCGTTTTCTCTTTGAGATTCCCTTTATATTTTCTTTTAGTTGTAAGATCAGTCATGCGTGATCGGTCCCTGAAGCATGGTATACCACAGCGGACATTTTCTGTTTTGCTGGGAATGACTGCGGCTGTATCGTTTGTAGTTGTTGTATCTGATGACATCTACTTTCTGGTTCTTTCCCTGTTGCATTTCGGTTAGTTCCTTCACGTGGTTCATAGAAGCTTTGTTTAGCCTATCCCTATTCATAGCTTCATCGAATATCAGTCATTCGACTTTTGATAAAATCTGCTTCTGTAATTCCAGGTGCATCGTCTCGATGATAACTTGCTCTATTAAACTTTCTGCGGTTTCCTCAGCATTTCTTCGTCTGTAACTGGAATCTAGACAGAATGTCATCTATGTTGTCCATCTCCATTCGCATATACAGATACAGGTATAAACGCGTGATGCGAAAGTGGAATTGGGGTCCTAACCGGTCCTCGAAATTTCATCAAATAATTCTTGGGTCATTTTCGTCGGCTTCGTTTTCGAACGTCCATGCGTTAAACATCCTGAGGTCGTCTTCTTTAGCGGCAACAAAATACGGTTAACCTGTTCGTCTGCAGGTATATTTCTGACCGAAAAATAGAGGTGGCAAAACTGTTAAAAATTGTTAAAAATCAATCAGGTTCATCGACATCCAACACATAACAGCTTCCTACGTATTTTTAGCCAGTGTAAAAAGTCTTGCTACGAAATACAGTAACACTGCATATTCAATATTGCTTTTATATTATGTGCAATGACGACATGTGTTGAAAAAATCTTTCGACTGGTATGAAGGGATGAATAGTAGAAGTGCAGTAATAGCCAAGGTTGTAGTCTTGCGAAATACTACCGATTAGCGACTTCCCACTCGTCAATTAGCAGTTGTAACAAATGACGGATGATCCTTGGGGCGGGGGTAGCTGTTAGTTTGGATACAAAATGAAGATATAGTATCGGAACAGGTTAACAGAGGTGTGGCTGAGAGCAAGTCCCAATGTTTATCCCGCTCTTTAGTAGTGAGGAAGATTTTATAAAAATCGACTGCCTTCTCTACTCGTATAAAAGGTTCGAAGTCATCAGGTTTCACCTTCCGGTCCACCCCTTCTGTCTGCGTGAGTATCGTCACTTCTTTTTTCACACGTGACAAAGTTAACAATAAGAATCAACTAAGAAACGTGTGTACACTTTAACGACTTTATTCAGATTGCTTGTTAGTAGGTGTGAGAAAATTAACCTCTGCTATTATGAGCTGATTAGTATGGTGGTAAGAGGTTGCAGTAAAGGTAATGGTATTAGGGGGAGATAAACCTTATCTAACATCTATCAAGTCTTTTTATATATTTATTTATTCTTTGTATCTGGCTAGAAACCTAACTTTCCTTCCTCTTTTTTGCTCAGTTTTGTGAATATTGTTGGGTTTTGTGTTGCATTTGTCTTGTTCGTTAAATGTTTTTATGATACATTTGTGTTCCTCTGATGTTTGATTGTTTTGTATTTGTTTTTAATAAGTGACGTCTGCTACGTCATTAATAGTTTTCTTTCCTGTTTACATTAGATATGAACAATAACCTGCTCTTGCTGTTCAAATTTCCTTGAAATCTTATACGAACAGCATTTTTGGTTTTCAGGTTTTGTAACTTTTTATTTTTGTTCAGCATTTTATCCGCTTTAGACTTCTTAATTATTTTATTGTGCATTATGCTGTGAAGGTTTGTTTCAAGTGTATTTCTTATTAAATGTTGTTAAGGTTTGTTTGAAGTGTTTTTCTTATTGAATGTTGTGAAGGTTTGTTTGAAGTGTGTTTTTTATTAAATGTTGTGAAGGTTTGTTTGAAGTGTTTTCATTATTAAATGTTGTGAAGGTTTTTTGAAGTGTGTTTCTTATTAAATGTTGTGAAGGTTTGTTTGAAATGTTTTTCATTATTAAATGTTGTGAAGGTTTTTTGAAGTGTTTTTCTTATTAAATGTTATAAAGGTTTGTTTGAAGTTTTCTTCTCATTAAATGTTGAGCTTGTGATTGTGATTCATCTTTCAGGGGAGTGGTTCTAATGCCAGCATAGCTAATTATGGGTCTTGTTTTTTTAAAGTGTTTTACTATCCTTTTTATATTTGTATATTTCTTTCCACAAGACCATTTGCAGACTCGTCGTAATGTTTGAAATCCCAATCTTCAGCAATCTGTCTGAATATTGATGATCTATATTCCGGACCATTATCGCTAATTACTATCTGCGGAATATCAAACCTAGCGAAAGTATGATTTATTTTGTTCATCACCGTGTGATTCACAATTATCTAGTTTGTGGATATCAACATTTCTTGTTGTGTAGTCTATAATTGCTACGTATGCCTTGTTATACAGATGTAATATATCTTTAGCTACTTTAGTTCATGTTGTTCTCGGCATTTTATGGTGTATTATCAGTTCCGATTATTTTTAGGTTCCGATAGTTGATGCAATATGTGCATGTGTTTATGATTTCTTTGATCTGATTGTTAATATTGGGTCAATATATGACTTCCTTTGCTCTTGCGATGCATTCTTCTATCCCTAAATATCCGGTGTGGATTTTTTGTACGGCCTTTTGACTGAAAAAGTTTTGGACGATTATTCGTGTGCCTTTAAGTACTAGTCAATTCACAACTGAGATCTCATCACGAACATGCGCGTATGGCGCAGTTGAGGGTGACACGTTGTTATTGTTTTCCGACAAACGAAATGTTGCATATTGCATAATGTAGACGAGTGAAAGAATTACGACTGAGAAAAAATAAATTGAATGCTAATAATGTTTAACCTTTTTCGTCAATTGAAATATGACAATATCCGTTTGATGCGTCTAATTTTGTAAATTATTTCATGTTGTTCATTTCTGCGAATATTTCTTCAGCAGCAGAAATCTTAAAATGCCTCCTTTTTATCGCTTTGTTCAAGTCTATTGAGACTAAAAATAGTCGCAATCTACCATTTTTCTTCTCTACTACTATGAGGGGATTTTTCCAATCCGTCAGTTCCTGGATTGGCTTTATTATACACATTCTGTTATTTTTTTCTGTTTTCTTTAATTTTGGTTTTAGACCAAATGGAATATTCCTTTGAGTATTTAAGACCTGTTTTACATCTGTATTTACTGTGATATGATGTGAATATGATGTAGCTTAAACAATCTTTGTATTTTTTCTATTAAATATATTGTATATCCATCTTGTTTTTTGGTGTATTTAAAAAAAAATGTTCTAGTTTTTTATGTTTCCGCATCATGATGAATTTGCATTGGCTTCTGCTACTATAAGGTACACATTTATATTTGCATTTTTACTTTGTAAGATTACGGATCAGTTACTTATTATCGGAATTTTCGTATTGTTATTTGCGATTAATTTTTACCGATGTTTTGTTTAGTTTCAGCTTAGACTTTATATAATTCTATATTTTTAGTTGTAGATTTACCTCTACACCTGTGTCAATGTTAATGTCTATAGTTGTCTTGTGAAATTTAAGAATTATTTTCAGTTTATCCATCCGTAGTGGATTTATGTTCTTTTTGAGTATGACTTTTATTTCATACTCCCCGTGGTCTGAATGTTCAGTGCTTCTAAATTTCCCAATGTTCTACAGCCTTTTTCTTTTTCTTTTTGCGCATCCTTGCAAAATGTCCCTATTTTTTTGTTTTTACTTTTTTTTTAATATGAAGAATAGTCGTTTATATTGTGTAAATTTAAGCAGGAGGTAAAATGGTCGACTCAGCTTTTATTTTTAGCGGGATGTTTGTCTAGGCTCGCCATCTTGTGTTTCCTTCCTTAGTTCTTTCTTTCACAAATCATGGATATATATCCTGTTTCCCACATAGCTATGGTTTTTAATGTTTATTTATTTATTTGGCACTGACGCCTGCTTGAATTGATTTAAAAAAATATTTTTCTTGGTTGGCAGTGTGTATTAAATGTTTGTTAATGTTTTTTATTTATTTGGCACTGACGCCTGCTTGAATTGTTATTTCTAACTTTAGGGAGTTCCCTGTAGTACCTATTTAGGTAGCATCTTGTCTTAGATGCTACATACAAGGGTATTTTTTATCAACCTATAAAAGTTGTGCGACCTCACATTTATTTACTTTCTAACGCAATTCAGTAACGTGTTCGTCGCACCTCTGGTATTTGTTTAGTTTGCATGTGAGAAATTGGTGTTTTAAAAAAGTTGTTTTTCTTGTTTGGCAGTGTGTATTAAACTTTTCAATCACCGTTTAGTTTGCAAGTGAGAAATTTGTGTGTGAGAAAAGTTATTTTTTCTTTGTTGGTAGTGTGTATTAAACTTTTCAATCACCGTTTAGTTTGCATGTGAAGAAATTGGTGTGTTAGAAAAGTTATTTTTTCTTGGTTGGCAGTGTGTATTAAACTTTTCAATCACCGTTTAGTTTGCATGTGAGAAATTGGTGTGTGAAAAACGTTATTTCTTGGTTGACAGTGTGTATTAAACTTTTCAATCACCGTTTAGTTTGCATGTGAGAAATTGGTGTGTTAGAAATATTATTTTTTCTTGGTTGGCAGTGTGTATTCAATTTTTCAATCACCGTTTAGTTTGCAAGTGAGAAATTTGTGTGTGAGAAAAGTTATTTTTTCTTTGTTGGCAGTGTGTATTAAACTTTTCAATCACCGTTTAGTTTGCATGTGAAGAAATTGGTGTGTTAGAAAAGTTATTTTTTCTTGGTTGGCAGTGTGTATTAAACTTTTCAATCACCGTTTAGTTTGCATGTGAGAAATTGGTGTGTGAAAAACGTTATTTCTTGGTTGACAGTGTGTATTAAACTTTTCAATCACCGTTTAGTTTGCATGTGAGAAATTGGTGTGTTAGAAATATTATTTTTTCTTGGTTTGCAGTGTGTATTCAATTTTTCAATCACCGTTTAGTTTGCAAGTGAGAAATTTGTGTGTGAGAAAAGTTATTTTTTCTTTGTTGGCAGTGTGTATTAAACTTTTCAATCACCGTTTAGTTTGCATGTGAAGAAATTGGTGTGTTAGAAAAGTTATTTTTTCTTGGTTGGCAGTGTGTATTAAACTTTTCAATCACCGTTTAGTTTGCATGTGAGAAATTGGTGTGTTAAAAACGTTATTTTTCTTGGTTGGCCGTGTGTATTAAACTTTTCAATCACTGTTTAGTTTGCATGTAAGAAATTGGTGTGTTAGAAAAGTTATTTTTTCTTGGTTGGCAGTGTGTATTAAACTTTTCAATCACCGTTTAGTTTGCATGTGAGAAATTGGTGTGTTAGAAAAGTTATTTTTTCTTGGTTGGCAGTGTGTATTGAATTTTTCAATCACCGTTTAGTTTGCATGTGAGAAATTGGTGTGTTAAAAACGTTATTTTTTCTTGGTTGGCAGTGTGTATTGAATTTTTCAATCACTGTTTAGTTTGCATGTGAAAAATTTGTGTGTTAGAAAAGTTATTTTTTCTTGGTTGGCAGTGTGTATTAAACTTTTCAATCACCGTTTAGTTTGCATGTGAGAAATTGGTGTGTTAAAAACGTTATTTTTTCTTGGTTGGCAGTGTGTATTCAACTTTTCCATCACCGTTTAGTTTGCATGTGAGAAATTAGTGTGTTAGAAAAGTTATTTTTTCTTGGTTGGCAGTGTGTATTGAATTTTTCAATCACCGTTTAGTTTGCATGTGAGAAATTAGTGTGTTAAAAACGTTATTTTTTCTTGGTTGGCAGTGTGTATTCAACTTTTCCATCACCATTTAGTTTGCATGTGAGAAATTGCTGTGTTAAAAAAGTTTTTTTTTCTTGGTATGCAGTGTTTATTAAACTTTTCAATCACTGTTTTATTTGCATGTGAGAAATTGGTGTGTTAAAAAAGTTATTTTTTCTAGGTTGGCAGTGTGTATTAAACTTTTCAATAGCCGTTTAGTTTGCATGTGAGAAATTGGTGTGTTAGAAATATTATTTTTTCTTGGTTGGCAGTGTCTATTAAACTTTTCAATCACCATTTAGTTTGCATGTGAGAAATTGGTGTGTTTAAAACGTTATTTTTCTTGGTTAGCCGTGTGTATTAAACTTTTCAATCACCGTTTAGTTTGCATGTGAGAAATTGGTGTGTAAAAAAAGTTATTTTTTCTTGGTTGGCAGTGTGTATTAAACTTTTCAATAACTGTTTAGTTTGCATGTGAGAAATTGGTGTGTTAGAAAAGTTATTATTTCTTGGTTGGCAGTTAGTATTAAACTTTTGAGTCACTGTTTAGTTTGATGTGAGAAATTAGTCTGTTAAAAAATGCGTTTGCACGTGTAGTAACAAATATTGTTTGGCTAGAAAAAGAACAACATACGTCACAAGGTTTCTTTCCAGTATGCATTCGCATACGACAGTTCATCCTTTTTTACTTATAAAGGTAGATTTACATATTTTACAAAATTATGGTTTCTTTCCAGTATGCGTTCGCATATGTCGCAGCATAGATACTGTTTGTGTAAACAAAGAGCCACATACATCACAAGAGTATGGTTTCTAACCAGTATGTGTTTGCATATGTCGCAACATATAATCTTTCCGTGTAAAAGAAGAGCCACATACTTCACAAGAATATGGCTTCTCACCAGTATGCTTTCGCATATGTTGCAACATGTGTTGTTTTTGTGTAAAAGAAGAGCCACATACTTCACAAGAATATGGTTTCTCACCAGTATGTGTTTGTATATGTCTCAACATATGTTCTTTCCGTTGAATAAAAGAGCCACATACTTTACAAGAATATGGCTTCTCACCAGTATGCTTTCGCATATGTTGCAACATATATTGTTTCCGTGTAAAAGAAGAGCCACATACTTCACAAGGATATGGCTTATCTCCCGTATGTGTTTGCATATGTCGCAAAATACTTTGTTTGATTGTAAAACGAGAGCCACATACTTCACAAGAATATGGTTTCTCTTCAGTATGCGTTCGCATATGTTGCAACATACTTTGTTTCTGTGTAAAATTAGAACCACACACTTCACAAGAATATGGTTTCTCTCCAGTATGCGTTCGCATATGTTGCAACATATATTGTTTCTGTGTAAACGAAGATCCACATACTTCACTAGAATATGGCTTCTCACCAGTATGTGTTCGCATATGTTGCAACATATGTTGTTTCTGTGTAAAAGAAGAACCACATACTTCACAAGAATATGACTTCTCACCAGTATGCGTTCGAATATGTTTCAACATATGTTGTTTCTGCGTAAAAGAAGAGCCACATATTTCACAAGTATATGTCTTATCTCCTGTATGTGTTCGCATATGTCTCAGCATATTTTCTTTCCCTGTAAAAGAAGAGCCACATACTTCACAAGAATATGGCTTCTCACCAGTATGTGTTCGTATATGTAGCAACACATGTTGTTTCCGTGTAAAAGAAGATCCACATACTTCACAAGAATATGGTTTATCTCTCATAAGTGTTCGCAACATTTTTCATATATTTGTAAAGGAAGAGCAACATACTTCACAAGAATATGTTTTCTCACAAGTATATGTTTACACATGACTCAACAATATGTTTTTTTCTCCACTATCAGATTTATAGTTCAGTTTTGAAGTCGAAATTTTTTAACTTTTTTATTAAAATTTGTTCTCTGTATTTTTATATTGTGCTCCCGTGTTAGAAACGGAATTAATTTAGAAATATTCACTTTTTAATACTTTTATAGATTTGAAATTTAGCAGATCGTTGACTGAAATTTTTTCTCATGTTTCAGTGAAAATGTTAATTGGGTTAAACTGTAATTGATTATATATATTAATCTCTGTGTAGCAACACACTATTAGATCTAATGCTTTTAGCAGGACTTACTTTTTATGTATGCAGATTAGTGAAAACAGAACATAACTGATATATTCAGTGAGTTTTTATGCATCTTATCTAAATGATATTTTAAACCCTATGTAAACAACATAATGTATACAGATTCTCAGTATTCGGAATAATATAATTTTCGAAATATTTTCATAGATAATTCCACAAAACTAAACATTTTTGCAACATATAAGTTTGCTATAATTTCGGTTTTCCCCTATTAGCAGTATGTGTTTCTTTTCAAGTATTTTTATGCCTGAATTTCTACTTTCATATAAGGGACCATGAGTGCATTCATTACACATAGGGCACTACTAATGTGCACCAATGAGTGCATTCATCACACATAGGACACTACTAATGTGCACAAATGAGTGCATTAATCATATTCATTTGCAACCACTATTCCAGCAAGTGTTATATTAATACAAAGAAAACCATATTCCGTTGACAAGAGAATATTTTCCCAATATATAATTATAAAATACTATTAGTGAAAGAAAATATTCGTACAGTTCACAAGTGAATTATTTCTCTCATTTCAGGATATTTACTGTGGGCAATTTATGTTTTTCTTTCTATTGATTGCTGGATATTCTGCAAAATGAAAAAAATATATAAGATAAATTTCAAGAAAAGATAATAATTTTATACAAGTTCTTTGCAAACAAAATTATTTTAAGATGTTAAGCAGGTGTAGACATGCTTATTTTTAATGGATTGATTACACATAGGTTTCAGAATTGTAGGCTTAAAAGCAAAAGGTATTATGTACATTTTTATTAAAACGTTCACAAATTAATCATTGAATAAATTCAAAATATAATAAGGATATGTGTTGCAATACTGATCCATTAATTAAATAAATTAATTTCTTTTTTTTACACATTGGATTAAATTTCTACAAAACCTTCATTAATTAGATCCGAAATGTAATATTTTTTTGATTTGCACAATTTAATAGCTTACAAAATAAATACTTTCGAATGATATTTGAGAAGCACCAACACTTTATTGATGATCTTGAAAATACTGTTATGATAATCTTATTTTATTTGCAATTCTTTTTCATTGTTTTTCTGTCAACAAATTAATCAATAAATATTTGAAGATACTGCAGAATATATTTAAATCACCCAAAATTACACATATAAGACTGATATGCTATAAAAGATAACCAAAGAAAATCATTAATCCTTTTAATATATGTAATTATATATATATATATATATATACATATATATATATATATATATATATATATATATATATATATATACCGAATAAATTTGTATTGTTAAAACGATGTTTCTGCATCTGCAAGCTAAAAAGCAACATTTAAATAAAATTTCATAAAATATGTTTTAAATGACGCGTCATGTTTGATGAGAAACATATATTTTCGAGTAGTGTTTTTAATTAAATACAAAAAAAACATAACACATATTTTTAATTTAATTACTTAATTTGTTATGATAATGACTTTTAGTGTGAAAAATATCTTGATTTCCACTAAAATACTATTTCACGTGTATAAATGCAGCAGAGAAAAACGAATTTGATAAGAGAAAGAAAGAGTTGTTTTCTTTCTCGATATTTTAGGAGATAGGAAATTCTGAAATAAAGCGATGTTTCTTGAAATTCTACTTCTATTAAATGGATCATGAGTGCATTAGTCATATACACACATAGGACACTACTAATGTGCACCAATGCGTGCATTAATCATATTCATTCCAGCAAGTGTTGTATTAATACAAAGAAAACAAGAAATCCCTATTCAGTTGACAAGTGAATATTTTCCCAATATATAATCATAAAATGCTATTGATGAAAGAAAAATATTCGTACAGTTCACAAGTGTATTATTTCTCTCATTTCAGGATATTAACTGTGGGCAATTTACGTTTTTCTTTCTATTTATTGCTGTATATTCTGCAAAATGAAAAAAATATATAAGATAAATTTCAAGAAAAGATAATAATTTTATACAAGTTCTTTGCAAACAAAATTATTTTAAGATGTTAAGCAGGTGTAGACATGCTTATTTTTAATGGATTGATTAGACATAGGTTTCAAAATTGAGGATTAAAAGCAAAAGGTATTATGTACAATTTTATTAAAATGCTCACAATTCATAATTGATTAAATTCAAAATATAATAAGGATATGTGTTGCAATACTGATCCATTAATTAAATACATGAATTTCTTTTTCATATATTAGATTACATTTCTACAAAACCTTCATCAATGAGATCCGAAATGTAATTTTTTTAATTTGCACAATTTAATAGCTTACAAAATAAATACTTTCGAATGATATTTGAGAAGCACCAACACTTTATTGATGATCTTCAAAATACTGTTATGATAATCTTATTTTATTTGCAATTCTTTTTCATTGTTTTTCTGTCAACAAATTAATCAATAAATATTTGAAGATACTGCAGAATATATTTAAATCACCCAAAATTACACATATAATGTTGGTATGCTATGAAACATAACAATGGAAAATCATTCACCTTTTTAACATATGTAATTATATATTACATTATATATATATATATGTAATTGTCCCGAATAAAGTTGTATCTTTCAATATAATTTTGAATGAACCAAAAAGGAATATAACGTTATTTGAAGTAACAATAAAAGCATTCTAAATTTTACAGTCAGAATATGAAACAGTCATAACTTTCTTCCCAAAACAACATTAAGTGGAAGGTTTAAAAATGTAAGTATAATTAAATATTATCAGAAGCAAATTGAAATATTCAAGAAGTTAAAACGATGTTTTTACATCTGCAAGCTAAAAAGCAACATTTAAATAAAATTTCATAAAATATGTTTTAAATGACGCGTCATGTTTGATAAGAAATATATATTTTTGAGTAGTGTTTTTAATAAAATACAAAAAACATAAGACATATTTTTCATTTTATGAAAATGACTTTTAGTGTGAAAACATATCTTTATTTCCAATGAAATTATATTTCACGTGTATAAATGCTTTGATATTTGATGATCGAATGGATATTTACTGAAAGTTATAGAATGTTTTTATACACGTTTTGTTACAATATTATCGAACGTAAAAGGGTTGATGTGAAACCGGAACCTGGTTTTTTTCCTAAGGAGCCTTTCTTCTTATTTTGCAGCAGAGGAAAATGAATTTGATGAGAGAAAAAAAGAGTTGTTTTCTTTTCTCGATATTTTTTTAGATAGAGAATTCCCAAATAAAGCGATGACATTCGTCGAGAGCTATCTAGCTCTAGTATGCTGCAAGATAATAGTTTTTTGTCGATAACAACAATTTGCATGAGTATTGTCACATCGAAAACAGATTAAAACGAGAATGGTTATGTTTCTCAGGTTGGCAAAACAAAGGCGACTTTGGAAATGTTATTGCACGAAAAGAAGAAAAAAGAAACTAACATTTATAAGAAAGAAAGATTTGTTTTTTATTTTTCACTGTTTTGGGGAAATGTAAATTCCTAATGGCAAATATGAGGGTGTATACATTTGTAAACGTCAGTTGTGGTGTTAACAGACCGATCTGATGAAAATCATGAATGAGATCCGTGTCATGTTGCTTTTGTATGTTGCAAAAATAAGTACTATTTTCTGATAGCAATGATACCTGAGTGTTATTGTCGGATCGAAAACGATAAACACAAGCATGATCATGTTTTATTAGCTGAGAAAACAAAGAATAATTTTTAATTGGTTTTGTAAAAACAGAGGCCATATGGATTGGTGGAGTATCTGCTGAAATATATTTCCATGAAAGATATTGAAGAAAAACGTAATCGTTAAAATAAATAGTGAAAATGCATTTTTTAGTACTAAAATAATTTTTGAGGGTGAGGAATTTCCCCACCACAGAGGTAACAGTAGGAGATAGAAACAGATGAAGAAGACAGAAAAGAGGGTTAGAATAAAAATGCAATCGCCCATTCCAGAATTAGAATGGTGGATTGAAAATACCAAATATTGTAAGAAACTAAATGAGAATACATTTTTATTACTAGATTAATTCTATTGAAACAGATACGGGGTCGTGCCTGTCTAATTCTCAATATAAGCAAAGCCTAACAAATTTTGGTGACTCCATTTTGTCATCACCAGTATCCATGCCGTTAAGAGATGAACCCCAAGATTTAGGGTTGATACGGTCAAATCAAGATCGCCCAGAACGTGTTAATATTTTACTGTCCAAAACATAGAGTGTGAGTTTGGAAGTGTAAAATTACCCTGCCTTGTAATGAAAGAAGCTTTTTTCATTACCAAAACATTATTCTTCTGAAGTAAAATCCAACACACACAGTTGTTGAATTATGTTTTTCATTGTTCTGCTTGAAATAACACTTCACTTCACAATAGTACCAAGTTGCTGATCAGCACCAGACAATTGCCCTCTGATCTTTTAATCACAACATGGGAGAGTGATGATTGTCGGACAGTTCAACAGCTTCTCTCGAGCTGTGCAAGGTTACAAACCGAGTTCAAGAACGTACAAATTGGTGACGTCACTGGTTAGGGAGTGGGGGTATATTTAAGTGGTGCCGTGCATCTCAGGATATATTTGTGTGGTACAGCTCGAGCGGAATGTAAAGGACAATGTCGTACTCAACAGAAACTTTCTTTTTGTGTGTTTTTTGTATTGGCGTGGAAAGAAAAGATAGACTAACAGTTACGCAAACACGTTTTGAAAAAAAAAAAAAAGAAAAAAAGATAAACAAAGAACTTTGAGAGCATAACCAGACCACGGACTTTAATAAATCAACTATAAGGTCTAGGCAAGCTAGTTATAACGACGACATGACAGCAGAAAACTACAGAAGGGGCAGTTCACAGAAGAGGTAAGTCAGTTTTTTGTTCCCTTGTCATATTGTTTTGCTCAGCTCATACTTTGTCAGTGGATAGATTGTAATTTTTTGTCTTGTTTCAAATTTACATGAAGTTGACGATTCGTTCTGTCAAATGGGTGGTAGATAGAAAATTAGAAAGAATATGATCTGAGGAAGATATTGTTGGCAGTTTAGTCGAAGAGGGGGCAGAAAAAGAACCTTTGAGATATCAAGGAAAATAGAAAGGTCCATAGAGGGGGTACACACACTTCTGTATCAGCGACTAATCTGCCAGATTAAAAGATTGGCTGGCGGTAATCCAAAAGAAGAGGGTGGTGTATGGTTTGGCAAATTATAAGATGGTACCGCTGGCCTTTGATGGAGCAGCAGGTCCAGTTTTAAAGTTCATTGGGAGAATTTATGGGGAGAACCTGGATATAGCTTTGACGAAGCTCTGCAAGTGGCTGCTGAAGCAATACGCCAGTGAGCAAACCGTGATTGAGGCCATACGTAAGCTAACCTGGCTGAAGAAGAGGACCTCAACGAACTAGTCGAGCAAATCAAGGGTCTAGCTGTCCATGCGTCTTTGAGATGGGTCCATCCAGAATACAGGTCACGTGCGATCCTGGTGGATGCCCTCGTAGACAGGTTGAGCGATAAAGAGACCCAGAGAAAAGTCCTGTGGTGTCGCCCACAGCTATTGCTGGGGGCTTTAGGCGAAGCAAAAGACAGCATATGGCTGGTTGAACATGTGGAGAGAGGCGAAAGTGAAATGATGGCCCAAACTAAAGAGAAGCAGAAGAATTCTGAGGGGTCAACCTAAGTTAGGGGAAGTAGAGATGCATGTTATATTAAGGATTAATTATACAGGCCCATTCCGGGCAGGTACGGGTTGATTTGCTAGACTTGCAAGTATAAGGAACATCGATCAAAAGACTGTCGTAGAAACTATGGAGCCTCGCCACGTTTATTGGGGTCGAATTGCACGAAATGTAATCAGTTCGGACATGAGAACCAGTGGTGCAGAGCAGCAGGGGACCGGAGGTTGGGAATTAAAATGGCAAACGGTAATAGTAAGAAGGAATGCATGTTGGACGTGTGGAAGGAGGTCATTTTTCTGTCAATTGCCGGTTAGGAAAATAGTGAGAAAGAAATCAAAAGTGAGGAAGAGAAAGAAAAAGAGAGAAAGAAAGAAAAAGAAAGAAAGAAAAAGAGAGAAAGAAAGAAAAAGAGAGAAAGAAAGAAAAAGAGAGAAAAGAAGAGAGAAGCGATTTTAACAGCCGTGTTGTAATACTATTAATACTACTACTACATTAAAAGTCAGTGCAATGTTTACCCTGTTAAAATCAAGTTTCTCTCTTTAAATAAGTCGTAAATATAAAGAGGGGTTCTTTACTTTGATGCGGTGCAGCGATGTGATTTATTAGCGTACTAATAGAACACTAACAGATTATTAAAGATGTTTATTTTATACAGAATTTTTGGAATGTTTTTAATTGATGTTCTTCAGCTTTTAATTTATTCAAATTTTCAACTTGGATTTTCTTTGAAAAAACAACTTAAAACCATTTCTTAAAAGCCATCACATTGACATGTGACCCTTTTTATGAAAGATAAAACTCTTTTCATATGTATAGATACGTGATCCCACAGTTAATATGAAAAAGATTTTCTTTGCATGAAAAATAAATCGCTTGTCACGGAAAATACTGACCTTATTTGAAATCGCTTTAAAAACAAACTATTAATGGTACCAGAAAAATAGTTCCACATTTATAAATAGAAAAGGTAAAATTTTGTTTACATTCAAACTTCATAAAAAAAACTCAAAAAAATAAACGAGATATCACAAGTTGAAATTGAGGCTAATTTCACTATATTTGCTTTTTGTCGTACACAAAACTAGCATGGTGTGTGATACCTATTACTATTATATACAACTTTTATTCCTGGGCTTATAATATTTTGCCTTTTGCTGTATTATTTTTGTGCTGAAATGTTATAGAAAAATTTTACTTTTACACGATCTTTACATGTCATTATATTTTTTCATGAATTTTCTTTTATAATCTTAGTAGTGCTTTATAATTAGTAAGAAAAAAAGATTTCGAAAAGAAAATATCAAAATGCCGATATTTGATGCAACAGTGAATACATTGGTAAAATGAAAATGAAATTCGTCCAGCAAAAAACAATGTACAGAATGCTCAAAGTCATGTAAATAATAACACATTTAGTGACAACCTTAATGTTAAACTAAATTAGGATTACAGCATGGTTCTGTACTGAGTTCATAACTTTCATTTGTGTCTTAGAAGCGTCATCCACACAGTTTCAGACAATTTGTCTCTAAGAGATGATGTATGCTAATGATTTATTGCTCGCCTGTCAAACTATGGAAGGTTATTTTGCTGAGTTAAATACTTGGAGAAATGCTACAGAAAGTAAAGTTTTGAGAGTGAATGTTACTAGGAGCAAAGTGATTAGTGTTTGTAGTGTTAGAAAGCCCCCAGAAAGATAAATGTTCCCTGCTCGATTTGTGGAAAAGAGGGTTAAGTACATGTAAGCATTGGGTAAGCTAAAAGTTGACTAAAATGACAGGTACCTTAGGATATCATAAGCAGTTTGTCTGCAAGAAGTTAAAGACAATAGAGACAGATGAGAAGTCAGATATAAATAAAACTCAAAAAACCGAGATGCCAGCAAGGCAACTGGGCCTGACATTTCATTCATAATGCTTAAATAGTTCCTATTCTAGTTTTTCATTTGTGTCTTAAAAGAGAAATGCTTCCCATCACCTTGGAAAACTGTGTCAATCTGACCAGTATTCAGAAATACTAGAGATCGGTTTTCTGCATCTGAGAACACACCAATCAGTCACCTGTGCGTCATGAGTATGTTGTTTTAATGTAATAAATCAAGAAGTTTTCAACCACAATAACAAACACAAATCTACTGACAAGCAATATGGATTTCGTCCTGCAAGATAAACTGCTGATGTACTGACTGTAATATCACACAGCATCAGTGAATCTCTTGATGAAGGCTTCATGTCTAAAACAACAGCTCTTGAAATATCAGAGACCTTTGGCAGAAAAATTTGCTTCACAACCTCACTAGCTATGAAATATATGGAAATGTGTTTTCAACCACAAAATCCTTTCTCTTTGATAAGTTTATAGAAGTCATTGATGAGCAGAAGTCTGATACACATAGTATCAATGCCGGTGTACCCATAGCATCTATTCTGGGCCGAACTCTCTTCCTTATCTTTATCAATGATCTCCCAAATCACATTTTAAGTTAATTTTTTGTCATTTATGCAGATGACACAACCATCTATAGCAACACTTTGAAGAGAATTAATGATCAATATCTGTTTTTTCTTCCTACCTGCAGCACATAGTGCAATGGAGAAAAATGTGGCTGGTAACTTTCAATACATCTAAAACATAGCTTTTCTCCTTTCACCACCAATGCTCGGATCTTCACTTTGCCCAAATTGTAATGAATGGGTCTCTTCTTGAATAAGCTTTTAGGACTGACCTTCACTAAAGACATCAATTGGTAGACATGCATCAAATCTGTTGCTAAAGTCGCTGGAAAAATGTGTTGTTCATTCTCCTACCCCAGAAGGTATCACTCTCCGGACACAATCCTCTACCTGCATAAGAGTACAAATACGTCCTAAGATAGAATAACGTGGCCACATCTGGGGAGGTGCCACTCAGAGTACTTTTTCCTGCCTTGACAGAGTACAAAACTGACTTCGAAATCTAGTGGGGAATGTCCTCTTATCTTCTTCCTCTTTCTCATAGAAGAGAGATTGCTAGTCTTTATCTACTCTATTGTTAGTTTAATGGTAAGTGATTGACTGATCTATTATCCACGATTCCCTTTGTAAACATTTACAACAAAACCTCGTCTACCTACGACTGGAAGTTATTTTCCTTTTTTGCTCTTGAAGTGCGAATCTATTAAGGTTGTTCAGAAGTTTTGTTATCTTAGTGATATATTTAGAGCACATGAAAGAGTTGGTGCTAGGGTGATTGCAAGAGTTCGGGGTGGGTAGCTAAAGTTCAGGGAACTACTATCAGCAGAGTGTTTCTACTGTAGCCCAAAGGAAGAGACTATCAGGCATATGTACACAGTTGCTGGCATATGGAAGTGAATGTTGGGCAGAGAGGATTGGCGACATGTGCTATATAGAGAGAATATTTATTAGAATGATACAATGGATTTCTAACGTGAGTTTTATAGACAGGCTTAGATCTGATGACTCAAGAAGAAGATTAAATATGGACGAGTCACGGCTTATCAAGGCCCAAAGGCCATTCAAGGATGAAGGTTAATGAGATTCTCAGTTTGCGATGAACTACACCTTGAAATGATGTGAAACGATTGGTGAAATCGCCCAAATTAGATAATCTAAGTTGACGGCTACACAAGAATTTGTTTACATTAAACTTTAAAACGATCATGTTGTAATCAGCTGGGAAGAAGTCCCCTGGTATTGTATTCCATAGATTAAAAATGCTTTTGAAGAAACTTTGTTCCTGGATGGTTCGTTAAATTTTACGCACACAAAGGAAGAAAGGAATATTCTTTACAGTGATTCTATGTAGATGAGTTTTGCTGGGAAAGTTTTACAAGAGGAACCAGATTTTTCAGCTCAGTACAGGGTCTACAATGAAAATAATGAGAAAAGAAAGATTGACAACCTTTTGTAGATATCTTTTAAAACTAATGATTGGAGAGATGATTTAAAACTTGATTGGAGAGATGTCTTTAAACTAATAATTAGAAGGAAAATTCAATATTTGAAATAGGTTTTGCAACAAAGTTGATCAGACATCTTATGAAATGTTGAAATTTAAATCAAAAATACTTTTGAGTTTATAAATGAAAGATTAAAAACAAAGATAAATAGAAAGGATCGAATATGTTGGTCAATGTGTGCAAAACAGAATACTTTGTTGATATAATCTAGTGATTGAACCTCACAGAGAATTCTGAGAGAAAAACAATCAGATTCTTTTTCACATCAAATTATTTTGTATTTCTAAGTCGAAATTCAGACTATTAAAAATATTGTTTTGATATAAGATTGTCTAATTTAGCATTTTGAGATAAAGTTGTCGAATTTCACAGCTGTGATGGGTGAATGTAAGGTCAAAGGTTAACCAAGCTAGCAAGCTTTCATAATTTGAAAGATGTCTAGCCGGAGTGAATTCATATGAAGCTGATCTGGGTCAAAGCAATGTTAATAACATGGGAAGATATGCGACTGACAAAGCATTGCCTGAGTTGTAGCCAACCCATTGAGAGAAATAGGCAAATAAGTGACAGAGAAAATCATACAATGTATTGTAGATTTCTTTGAATAAGCAGCCAATGAAATTGTTTACTAGATTAGGTAAGTAAAATTTGGTCAGACAACGACAAGTTGCCTAGAGATATCTGGTGAAACAATTGCAAATTTGTCAAGTTAAAGTTTACAGTGGAGTTGGAACTGAAAAGAGTTAAAGTAAAGTTTGGTAAAACAGCCAATGTAAAAATGCAGTAGGCTTCATTATCTTTAGTGATGTATATGATTGCGGACGTTGCAAGTATTAGATGCTGGACCAGAGGAAGGAGGAGACACAAAACGAAAATATCTTATTTTTTGGGGTGGGTGGGGGGGCACCCCATAAGTGTGTTACCCTTTGATGCGAATTAAGTATCTCATAAAAACAGACAATGATGTTGAAACACAAAAGTGATGTCTGGATCATCTCCATGGTAATGTCGCCCTGGGTAGACTGTCTGACAGGTTAATTCACAGTGAAATCTTATGTGGTTAAGTATTAGTTGACCCACCGATGACAACTGAAAAGACCCAGTCAACAGGAAGGAGATGGGGGTGAGAGCTGGCCCACTGGGCATCACGCGGAGTTTTAGGTTTGATGAGATTGCTGGCGAGGAGTTAAAACTGAGTGCCCTTCAAAGCAGGATGGCCTATCTAGGTTTCTTCGTCAAAGGACTGTGGAGGACTTATTTACATTTCGCAGGGATATAGAGATCTCATTTGCAACTCTGCTCTTCAACTTGGAAACACGAGTATCTTTTATAAGATTCAGCAAATAAATGTGTTACTTGTTTATAAATTGAAGTCATGGTTTTTAGTTGACATAAGAGTCTTTGCATTTTTTGTTATATTAATAAATTAATACATACTACAGCTGACACAGATGTAAAAAGGCTGATTGAATGATTACTATGAAATTATGTGTCAGAAAAAGTTACAATATTTACCTTCAACTGCTTATGGTTTAGGGAGACAGATATTTAAGTATGTTCTTTCCCTTGTGATTTTTTTCATGCTTATATGGGATAATCATGTGACCCTAGTGGAATCACATGTCATTGATTGTATTATTAAGGCGGTTTGTTTTCGCGAGTCTTTTCGTTCTACTCTGTTACACTTGATTCTTACTGTCACGCTAGTTTAACAATCTTTACAAAAAATTAATTTGCCATCAGTGCAGGGGACTCCTAGTCTTAGTCACAACCAAATGGCAATCTGTTGCAATAGAGATTACAGTCCAAAAAATTAAAGTAGTTTCCTCTTTCTCTGTCAGTTGCCATTGTTAGTTGAGGAGTAATTTCAAAGTGATCCTTCTCTGAATATATCTTACTTTCATTACATAACTAGGTCCCTTCCTTCTACCCTTTAGGTCTGATGGGATTGCTGGCAAGGAGTTTAAACTGAGTGCCCTTCAGGGAAAGATGGCCTATTTGGGTCTCTTAGCCAAAGGACTGTGGAGGACTTGTTTGAATTTCGAAGGGATATAAAGATCTATTTGCAATTCTGCCCTTCAACTTGGAAACATGAGTATCTTTTATAAGATTCAGCAAATAAATGCGTTACTTGTTGATAAATTGGACTCATGGTTTCAACTTGACATAATAGTCATTTTTATAGCACTGAAATGAGATCGAACATCTTTAGACTGACACGTGTAGGAAGATTATGGCCAGTGCAGTGAACGCATGAGCAAACACGCATACTTATATGTTCACTCCACTTGCCTCTTTCAAGAAGAAACACCCTTCTATACTGATTATCTAGTAACTTAGTGAATAAAAATTGGAACGCTAAAAAACATCAAGAAGCAAATGTATAATCACCCTTACAAGCAAATTACTTTTTGTTACTGTGATGGCAAGTTTCATAGAAATATATATTTTTATATTCATTTTAAATTAAGAATATTTGTAAAGTTGTATCTACTTGATTGGATGTTTTTTAAAATGTACTTTTCATTCCTCAGTTAACGATGCATTCCCAGAGTGAATCTAGAGAGTATCACTTAATAAATCACACAACATAGGAGATGTACGGCCCAGTCACGCGAGATGTTTTGACCACACCGATCTTCTGCAAGGAATATAAAATTATGTCAGCACTGGCATCTTGTGAAGACAGTCAATAGTTGGTCAGATAAAATTAACCAAAGCTGAATGTATTTGTCTGTGACATGCATAGAAATGAATAAGCGTGAGGGCTACATTATTTGGTTGCTGTTTGATAGTTAACCGGTACAGTAGCAGGGGCAGGTAAAGGAAAACATGAGAGGAAGTTAAAAGTATTGATTTTAGAGAAAAAGAGATTAATAAATTCCTAGTTAGAGATAGGTAGTTCGGACGTAAAATTCTGACAGCTGTCATGTGAAATGGACGTTAAATTGAATATGATGATTACGAGTTTGTGAATCCACGTCAAATTGAGGAACTCACACAAAAACTAGCGACAACAATCTGTTTCAATAGAAATCAGTTCAAAAAAATGAATTTATTTGACATCAGTGCAGGAAACTCGTACGTTTAGTTGCCACCGAATGGCAATCTGTTTCAATATAGATCACAGTTCAAAAAAAGAATTTATTTGACATCAGTGCAGGAAACTCGTACGTTTAGTTGCCACCGAATGGCAATCTGTTTCAATAGAGATCACAGTTAAAAAAATGAATTTATTTGACATCAGTGCAGGAAACTCGTACGTTTAGTTGCCACCAAATCGCAATCTGTTTCAATAGAGATCACAGTTACAAAAAAAGAATTTATTTGACATCAGTGCACAAAACTCGTACGTTTAGTTGCCACGCAATGGCAATCTGTTTCAATAGAAATCACAGTTCAAAAAAAGAATTTATTTGACATCAGTGCAGGAAACTCGTACGTTTAGTTGCCACCGAATGGCAATCTGTTTCAATAGAAATCACAGTAACAAAAAAAGAATTTATTTGACATCAGTGCAGGAAACTCGTACGTTTAGTTGCCACCGAATGGCAATCTGTTTCAATAGAGATCACAGTTCAAAAAAAGAATTTATTTGACATCAGTGCAGGAAACTCGTATGTTTAGTTGCCACCGAATGGCAATCTGTTTCAATAGAAATCACAGTAACAAAAAAAGAATTTATTTGACATCAGTGCAGGAAACTCGTACGTTTAGTTGCCACCGAATGGCAATCTGTTTCAATAGAGATCACAGTTCAAAAAAATGAATTTATTTGACATCAGTGCAGGAAACGCATACGTTTAGTTGCCACCGAATGGCAATCTGTTTCAATAGAGATCACAATAAAAAGAAAAAGAATTTACTTGACATCAGTGCAGGGGACTCCTACCCTTAGTTGCCACCGAACGTCAATCTGTTGCAATAGAAATCACAGTCCAAAAAAATTTAATTAGTTTTCTCTTTCTCTCTCTACCAGTTGCTATTGTTAAGTCAGGAGTAATTTCAAATTAATCCTTCTCTGAGGATATCTTACTTTCCCTACATAACTAGGTACCTTCCTTCTACCTTTTTGTAGCATCCGCCATCAAGAATACACTACATGAGTTGTTCAATTTTGATTAGATGAGGCTACATTAGAAAAGCTATGAAAAGCGAATAAATTGCATGCGTTTTGGTTAAGAGTTGAGTGATCAAAGTTGGTTCACACCAGATTTACATTTTGCATGTTACCAGTTATTGTGATTTATATAGAACTACCACCTTTGGTTACTATTACATAGGTTTAGCCAATCATTGTCTATGACAAAAAGTGGGGACTGTATAAACGTTAAAATAAACTACGAGCTCGATTGTAATAAAATCTTCGGTATATGAAGTAATGAAAGGTGCACTTTTTTATTTAAATAAATGTTTACTGCAAATCTAAAAGGAAACTTAGTTATTGATGAGGTTTTGTTTCATGCATAGACTCCCACTGTCCTTCCCATGGTTAAAAAGACGCTTTCTTTTAATTGAATTGATATACTAAAATAAATTTTATATAAATAGAAAGAGAAATTAATAAAGGATATTTAAAAAAATAAAAAATTGCTTAAATAAAATCGATCAGATTTCTTAACTTACGTTCCCCATTGAATATAAAATATTTCCTGTTCATGGCTTTTGTTTTAATCATGAGCAAATTCTTTTAGGAATCGGTGATATTCAAGCGTTTAAGTTATTTATATTTCTTATTTCTGTTTTAGCGATGTTTTTAAATTAATAATTGTAAGTTAAATTAATATAAATCTGTGTAACAGAAAATCATATTTGATTCAGGAAAATGTTATATTTAGAAAATTTAGCTAAAAACATCGACATTGACTTTGATAACTTCATATGAAAAAATATTTTAAATAAATGTCTCAGTTAAAATTGTAAGTATTTTTTATGAAACCACAACCAGATATAATCCACTAGTTTCGTTTTTTTGTCTTTTGTGGAGATTTAACATTTGTTGCGATGCTCACACCACCAAATGCTGCTGAGTGTATTAAGAAATACGACATTTTCTACTATTATAAAACGATTTTACAGTAAATGTTGAGCAAATCAAATATTCCTCCGCCCTCTTAACATGCTATATCAAATAATAGATTTGACGATAATTACATATTATAAAAGCTGGGAAGCTTTTTTTCTTTTTTCAGGTGTATATTTTTTCTGGTGATTAGATTTTTGTAGTCATTTAAATTTCTCTTATTCATTTATATGAAATTAAATATCAATACAATCGTCTGTATATGAAGTAATGAAAGGTGCATTTTTTATTTAAATAAATGTTTAATTCAAATCTAAAAGGCCAAATGAGTTTTTGATAAGGTTGTGTTTCATGCGTAGACTCCCAGTCCTCCCAATGGTTGAGAAGACGTTTTCTTTTAATTGAATTGATATACTAAAATAAATAAAGATTAATAAAAGGATAAATAAAAAATAAATTTTATATCACGAGTAAGAGAAATTAATAAAAGAATACATAAAAAATAAATTTTATATCAATAGAAAGATAAATTAATAAAAACATAAATAAAAAATAGATTTGATATCACGAGAAACAGAAATTAATAAAAGGATAAATAAAAAATAAATTTTATATAACTAGAAAGATCAATTAATAACAAGATAAATAAAAAATAAATGTTATATCAATAGAAAGATAAATTAATAAAAGGATAAATAAAAAATAAATGTTATATCATGAGAAAGAGAAATTAATAAACGGATGAATAAAAAATAAATGTTATATCACTAGAAATATAAATTTATACAAAGATAAATAAAAAATAAATTTTATATCACTAGAAAGAGAAATTAATAAAGGGATACATAAAAAAATACATTTTATATAACTAGAAAGATAAATTAATAAAAAGATATATAAAAAAGAAATTTGATATCACGAGAAAGAGAAATTAATAAAC
This sequence comes from Sepiola atlantica, assembly GCA_963556195.1. NCBI lineage: Eukaryota > Metazoa > Mollusca > Cephalopoda > Sepiida > Sepiolidae > Sepiola > Sepiola atlantica. The sequence continues at coordinate 22,878,999 of OY744549.1, read as the reverse complement.
GGATGAATAAAAAATAAATTTCATATCACTAGAAAGATAAATTAATAAAAGGATGAATAAAAAATAAATTTGATGTTTCTAGAAAGATAAATTAATAAAAGGATAAATAAAAAATAAATGTTATATCAGTAGAAAGATAAATTAATAAAAGGAATAATAAAAAAAATGAATTTTATATCACTAGAAAGATAAATTAACAAAAGGATAAATAAAAAATGAACGTTATATCACTAGAAAGATAAATTAATAAAAGGGTGAATAAAAAATAGATTTTATATCACTAGAAAGATAAATTAATAAAAGGATAAATAAAAAATGATTTTTATATCACGAGAAAGATAAATTAATAAAAGGATGAATAAAAAATGAATTTTATATCACTAGAAAGATAAATTAATAAAAGGATAAATGAAAAATGAATTTTATATCACGAGAAAGATAAATTAATAAAAGGATGAATAAAAAATAAATGTTATATCACTAGAAAGATAAATTAATAAAAGGATGAATAAAAATAAATGTTATATCACTAGAAAGATAAATGTATAAACGGATAAATAAAAAATGAATTTTATATCACTAGAAAGAGAAATTAATAAAAGGCTAAGTAAAAAATAAATGTTATATCACTAGAAAGAGAAATTAATAAAAGGATAAATAAAAAATAAATTTTATATAACTAGAAAGAGAAATTAATAAAAGGATGAATAAAAAATAAATTTTATATCACTAGAAAGAGAAATTTAAAAAAGGGATATATAAAAAATAAATGTTATATCACTAGAAAGAGAAATTAATAAAAGGGATATATAAAAAAATAAATTTTATATCACTAGAAAGAGAAATTAATAAAGGGATATATAAAAAATAAATGTTATATAACTAGAAAGAGAAATTAATCAAAGGAATATATAAAAAATAAATTTTATATCACTAGAAAGAGACATCAATAAAACGATAAATAAAAATAAATAATCGCTCAAATAAAATCGATTATATTTCTTAACTTACGTCCATTGAATACAACATATTGCCTGTTCATGGCTTTTGTTTAAATCATGAGCAATTTTTTTAAAGATCGGTGATATTAAAGCGTTTAAGTTATTTATATTTCTTATTTCTGTTTTAAAATTAATTTTTGTTTCATTTTACTTCAGTAGAAGTTCTCCGAAATTAAGGGCCTCTTTCCTGGGACTTACACTATATTTCTAGATAGTATAGATAGATATTCGAATATTACATTAATGTTCTCCTTTACCTGTAAAAACTTGAGTTAGTTAAGAAAGTATGAAAATTATTTTTCTCCTCAATTGACCAGTTAACTATGTTACAGTATATCTTTCTTCTGGTCTCTTCGTCCTACCGGATTCCAGACATAAAAATTCATCTAGGTTGGCAAATAATTCAGCCATGGTCTGTAATTTGAAATTACGTTATTGGCGAAGGTGTATCCTCATGTCAAGTTGTCCTGACAAACCCTTGTACAGAGAGACCGAATACACTCAAGGATGGTGTCTAGTAATTCGCATATTGTAAGGCATGTTTTTACATTATAGCAGAAGTGCCACATATTGACAAAATGTTGGTTTTTCTCCATTATGTGTTGGAATATAGTTTGTGTTATAGTCAGTGCAAAACACTTCACAAGATTATAATTTCTCTTTAGTATGCGTTCGTATATGTCGCAGTATATTAGATTTTTGTGTAAAAGAAAAGACACATACTTCACAAAAATATAGTTTCTCTCCAGTATGTGTTTCACATGTAGTAACAAATATTGTTTAGCTGAAAAAGAGCCACATACGTCACAAGAGTATGGTTTCTCTCCAGTATGCATTCACATACGTCAGTTAATCCTTTTTTACTTGTAAAAGTCGATTTACATACTTCATTAAATTATGGTGTCTCTCCAGTATGTGTTCGCACATGTCGCAACATACTTAGTTTCCATGTAAAAGAAGAGCCACATACTTCACAAGAATATGGCTTCTCACCAGTATGTGTTCGCATATGTTGCAACATATTTTGTTTCCGTGTAAAAGAAGAGCCACATACTTCACAAGAATATGGCTTCTCACCAGTATGTGTTCGCATATGGTGCAACATATGTTGTTTCCGTGTAAAAGAAGAGCCACATACTTCACAAGAATATGGCTTCTCACCAGTATGCGTTCGCATATGTTGCAACATACTATGTTTCCGTGTAAAAGAAGCGCCACATACTTCACAAGAATATGGCTTATCACCAGTATGTGTGCGCATATGTTGCAACATACTATGTTTCTGTGTAAACGAAGAGCCACATACGTCACAAGAATATGGTCTATCTCCAGTATGTGTTTGCATATGTCGCAAAATACTTTTTTTCATTGTAAAACAAGAGCCACATACTTCACAAGAATATGGTTTCTCACCAGTATGTGTTTGCATATGTCGCAACATATGGTGTCTCCATGTAAAAGAAGAGCCACATACTTCACAAGAATATGGCTTCTCACCAGTATGTGTTCGTATATGTTGCAACATATATGCTTTCTGTGTAAAAGAAGAGTCACATACTTCACAAGAATATGGCTTCTCACCGGTATGCGTTCGAATATGTTGCAACATATGTTGTTTCTGCGTAAAAGAAGAGCTACATACTTGACAAGAATATGGCTTATCTCCTGTATGTGTTTGCATATGTCGCAGCATATTTTCTTTTCGTGTAAAAGAAGACCCACATACTTCACAAGAATATGGCTTCTCACCAGTATGCGTACGCATATGTTGCAACATATGTTGTTTCTGCATAAAAGAAGAGCCACATAGTACACAAGGATATGGCTTATCTCCCGTATGTGTTCGCATATGTTCTTTATGTGTAAACGAAGATCCCCATACTTCACAAGAATATGGTTTATCTCCAGTATCTGATTTATAGTTTATTTTTTAAGTCGAATTTTTTTTATTTTTACTACAATTTTTTTCTCTGTATTTTTAATATTGTGCTCTTGTGATAGAAACGGAATTAATTTAGAAATATTAACACTTTCAAAACTTTTATAGATTTGAAATTTAGCAGATCGTTCACTGAAATTTTTTCTCAGGTTTCAGTTAAAATGTTAATTGTGTTTAACTGTAATTGATTACATATATATTAATAGGACAATTGTGTTCTCTGTGAAGCAGCTCACTATTAGATCTAATCATTTGAGCTTGAGTAGGACTTATCTTTTATGTATGCAGATTAGTAAAAACAGAACATAATTGATATATTCAGTGAGTTTTTATACATCTTATCTAAATGATATTTTAAACCCTATGTAAATAACAATGTATACAAATTCTCAGTATTCGGCAAAATATAATTTTCGAAATATTTTAATAGATAATTCTACAAAACTAAAACTTTTGCAACCCATAAGTTTGATATAATTTCAGTTTTCACCATTAGCAGTATGTGTTTCTTTTCAAGTATTTTTATGCCTCAAATTCTACTTCTATTAATGGGGCCATGAGTGCATTAGTCATATACACACATAGGACACTACTAATGTGCACCAATGCGTGCATTAATCATATTCATTCCAGCAAGTGTTGTATTAAACAAGAAATCCTGATTCAGTTGACAAGTGAATATTTTCCCAATATATAATCATAAAATGCTATTGATGAAAGAAAAATATTCGTACAGTTCACAAGTGAAATATTTCTCTCATTACAGGACATTAACTGTGGGCAATTTACGTTTTTCTTTCTATTGATTGCTGGATATTCTGCAAAATGAAAGACAATTAAAAGATAAATTTCAAGAAAAGATAATAATTTTATACAAGTTCTTTGCAAACAAAATTATTTTTAGATGTTAAGGAGGTGTAGACACGAATAGTTTGAAAGGGATGAACTAGACATAAGTTATTTCAAGAAAAGATAATAATTTTATATTAGTTCTTTTCAAACAAAATTATTTTTAGATGTTAAGGAGGTGTAGACACGAAAAGTTTGAAATGGATTAACTAGACATAAGTTTCAGCTTTGTAGGCTTAAAAGCAAAAGGTATTATGTACACTTTTATTAAAAAGATCACAAATTCATTATTGAATAAATTCAAAATATAATATGTATCTATTAATTAAGTTAAGGAATTTCTTTTTTTTTTCACATATTAGATTAAATTTCTACTAAATCTTTCATTAATGAGATCCGAAATGTATTTTTTTTTAATTTGCACAATTTAATAGTATACAAAATAAATACTGTCGAATTTTATTGATTATCTTCAAAATACTGTTATGATAATTTTATTATATTTGCAATTGTTTTTCATTGCTTTTGTGTCAACAAATTAATCAATAAATATTTGAAGATACTGCAGAATATATTTAAATCACCAAAAATTACACATATAGAGTTGATATCCTATAAAACATATTCAAAGAAAATCATTCATCTTTTTCAAATGCGTAATTATATATTATATATATATATATATATAATTGTACCGAATAAAGTTGTATCTTTCAATATGATTTTGAATAAACCAAAAAAGAATACAACGTTATTTGAAGATACAATAAAAACATTCCTAATTTGACAGACAGAAGATGTAATAGTCATAACTTTCTTCACAAAACACCATTGAGTGGAAGGTTAAAAAATGTAAGTCTAATTAAATATTATCAGAAGAAAATGGAAATATCCAAGGAGTTAAAACGATGTTTCTACATCTGCAGGCTAAAAAACAACATTTAAATAAAATTTCATAAAATATGTTTTAAATGACGCGTCATGTTTGATAACAAATATATATTTTTGAGTAGTTTTTTTAATAAAATACAAAAAAAAACAAAAAACATATTTTTCATTTAATTACTTATTTTTTATAAAAATTACATTTAGTGTGAAAAAATATCTTCATGTTCAAGAAAATTATATTTCACGTGTATAAATGCTTTGACATTTTATGATCGAATGGATATTTACTGAAAGTTTGAGAATTTTTTATATACACGTATTGTGACAATATTTTCGAAAGTAAAAGGGTTGATGTGAAACCGAACCCTGGTTTTTCCTAAGGAGCCTTTCATCTTATTTTGCAGCAGAGAAAAACGAATTTGATAATCGAAAAAAGAGTTGTTTTCTTTTCTCGATATTTTGGGAGATAGGAAATTCACAAATAAAGCGATGACATTCGTCGGCAGCTATGTAGCTTTAGTATTCTGCAAGATAATAGATTTTTGTTGATAACAACAATTTGCAAGAGTATTGTCGCATCGAAAAAAGATTAAAGCGAGAATAATTATGTTTCTCAGGTTGGCAAAACAAAGGCGAGTGTTGAAATGTTTTTGCACGAAACGAAAAAAACAGAAACTAAAATTTATAAGAAAGAAATATTTGTTTTTCTTTTTTCACTGTTTTGGGGAAATGTAAATTCCTAATGCCAAATATGAGAGCGTATACATATGTCAACGTCTGTTGTGGTGTCAACAGACCGATCTGATGAAGATGATCAATGAGATCTGCGTTATGTGGCTTTTGTATGTTGCAAAAATAAAGATTATTTTCTGATAGCAATGATATCTGAGTATTAACGTTTTTAAAAAGCCAGCTAAAATAAACTCGATTGTAATAAAATCTTCAGTATATGAAGTAATGAAAGGTGCATTTTTTATTTAAATAAATGTTTACTGCAAATCTAAAAGGCAAAATGAGTTTTTGATAACGTTTTACTTCATGCATAGACTCCCACTGTCCTCCCAATAGTTAAAAAGACGTCTATTTTTAATTGAATTGATATACAAAAATAAATTTTCACTAGAAAGAGAAATTAATAAAAGGGATCTATAAAAAATAAATTTTATATCATTAGAAAGAGAAATTAATAAAAGGATATATAAAAAATAAATTTTATATCACTAGAAAGAGAAATTAATAAAGGGATACATAAAAAATAAATTTTATATCACTAGAAAGAGAAATTAATAAAGGGATATATAAAAAATACATTTTATATCACTAGAAAGAGAAATAAATAAAAGGATTAATAAAAATAAATAATCGCTCAAATAAAATCGATCAGATTTCTTAACTTACGTCTCCCATTAAATACAAAATATTTCCCGTTCATGGCTTTTGTTTTAATCATGAACAAATTCTTTTAGGGGTCGGTGATATTAAAGCATTTAAGTTATTTATATTTCTTATTTCTGTTTTAGCGATGTTTTAAAATTAATTGTAAGTTAAATTAATATAAATCAGTGTAACAGAAAATCATATTTGATTAAGGAATATGTTTTGCTAAGAAAATTTAGCCAAAAGCATCGACATTGCCTTTGATAGTTCATATGAAAAAAATATTTAAAATAAATTTTTCAGTTAAAATTGTATTTTTTTATGAAACCACAAGCAGATATAATCCACTAGTTTCGTTTTTTGTGTCTTTTGTGAAGATTTTACATTTTTTGCGATGCACACACCACCGAATGCTGCTAATTGTATAAAGAAATTCGACATTTTCTACTAACATTGTGACGTTTGTTCATAATACTCCATCACCCGTATTTACAACTTTTTTACATACCACATTATATTTTTTTCTGATCGCTAGAGAAATTTTTCACCACAAGCGAGTAAATAAAACAATAACAAAAACAAAATATTTCAACTTTTTTTACTGGCCAAATTATTTTTTCCGTGTACATTTACCTATCTGGTCGCTAGAGAAATCTGTGTTATTTTGAAAAAAATCTAATATTTTAGGAATTAAATGTAAACTTATTACCCAGTTTATGACCACACCGCATGTTGTGTGTTTGTGAAACTAAACCACCCATTTTTTCACCGTTTTTACAGACCAATTTTTATCTATGTAAAATTACGTATCATGCCGTTTGAGGAATTTATTTTTTCAAATATTTTAGATTTTAGAGTGTGGGGCGGGTCAGTTTCCTAAATTAATTTAACGTAAACTGAGCACACACTTTTTGGCCATCACCATTTTATTTTTAACTATTATTTCACAAACACACTACATGCGATGTGGGCATAAAGTGGGTAATCAGTTTACATTAAATTTATATAGGAAATTGATCCCCGTTCTAAAATATTTGAACATGTTTTCAAAATAACAGATTTTTCTTGCGACCAGATAGGTAAATGTACATCGAAAAAAAGAAAAATAATTTAGCCAGTAAAAAAGTTAAGAAAAACGGATGGTGGAGTATTTTTTAAATATTTTTTTAACGTAGTTCACCCCAAACAAGGCAGTCTGCCACTGTAGACATAAGGGGCTACTAAGAAAGAAAAGGGGAGAAGGTTGTGGGGGTCAATCTAAACTGGGATCTGCGCAGCGAGATGTCTGTTTACATTAATTTTAAATTTCTGCATGTCAGTACTGTCGGGGAAACAGGGGGCAGAGAGGGAGTTCCAGAGGCCAGCAGTACGAGGAAAGAAACTATTTGAGTAGAAAGCTCTCCGGCATCTGAGGATCTCCACAGTGAATGGATGGGACTTAGTTGATTGTCGAGTTTGTCTAGTGAATTTACGTCGAGGGGACACCAGAGTAGCCAATTCATCGGAGAATAATCCATTGAATTATTTGTAAAACAAGCACAAGGATGCTACATTGTAGCGATGGGACAGGGACTGGAGCTTGGTTGACAGTGAGAGATCTATTACGAACAAGCGTCAATATTTTTTATTTAATTTCAAGTAAATGAATAAGAGAAATTCAAATGACGTCGAAAATCTAATCACTAGATAAAAATATACACTTTAAAAGGTAAAAACAACAACAAAAAAAGCTTCCCAACTTTTATAATATGTAATTATCATTAAAGCGTTTATTTGATATAACATGTTAAGAGGGTGGGGGAATATCTTATCTGATCAACATTTACTATAAAATGGTTTTAGAATAGTAGAACATGTTGTATTTCTTTTTCCGACGTAAACTGGGGAAGGGAGGTAATACGGTTTAGGCAAAGTAACGAACTCAATGTAGAAGGGGAAAATAATAAAATCCTTCCTTGCTGTGGCAGTTCCCTCGCGATTATAGTTTGGTTGCTTCTAAGCAAACAGATCGTTCTTGCCAAATAAACGACGAAAAAAAGTGCAGACCCATGTCATTTGTTTATAAGACGTAAATGCTAAAATAATTCTTTCAAAGATATCAAATTTTACTCTTGAATTGAGACGGAACCAATTTTGCGCAGGAAAAGGGTTTTAATTGGGAACAAATAAACATAAATTTCTTTAAACTAATTAAAATAATCTAATCTTTTTGCATATGTCATTTTTAATTAATTCGGTAGATAATGGCATCACTTTATTTCTGTATTAACAATTTTGGCGTTTGTTCATAATACTTCACCACCTGTTTTTAAAAACTTTTTTATTGACTTTTTTTTTATCAGTGTACAATTACCTATATCGCTAGGGAATATTTTAGATTTAGAAAGGGGGATCAGTTTCCTATGTAAATTGAACGTAAGCTGAACACCCACTTTTTGACCGTCACCAAATTATTTTTCTTATCACCCAATTTATGACCACCTCGCATGTTGTGTGTTTGTGAAACTCAACCACCCATTTTTTCACCGTTTTTTACGGACCAATTTTGTTCTATGTACAATTACTAATCATTCTGAATTCGGTTGGTTTTTTACTGGGACTCATAGTCAAAGCACAATTTTTGCATTTTTTAGCCAAGTAGAAGAACAAAAAAAAACTACATTTTAAGCAAAAGGAATAAAATAATTTTCTTTTTATTTACATGTCAGTGTGCTTTTATTTACATATTATTTTCATTCGTCAAACCGTAATGTTTTTTTTCCTGTTTCTTAAAAAAATTCCTAACCCAGCCCTAACCCTAACCCAGCCCTAACCCTAACCTAAACCCAGCCCTAACCCTAACCTAAACCCAGCCCTAACCCTAACCTAATCCCCAATGACGTAACGACATGCGCGCTCATTCGGTGATCAAAATGATCGTTAAAATGTTCGTTTCATAAAATTAAATTTAAAAAATGCAACCCCCCCCCCCCCCCAAAAAAAAAAAACAACAAAAAAACGCCACTTTGATTATGAGTCCCGGTAAAAAAAAAACACACACACGTGACACCGATAGCAAAAACTAATGACGCCATTTTGTTTTTTTAAATAAATGACTTGAAAAAAAAAATTTTTTTTTCATGTCTAATAAAAACCCATTTACCATACGTAAACATACAAACAAATGGAATAGAAAACTAGGAAAATCTCCGGTCTCTACGTACGTTGCATTTATTTGTTGCATATTCATTTTTTTGACTACGTTCTACAACTTTTTTTCAACCCGACTCGCGAGTTGTAGGGCTATTATTAAAGATTCCCCTATTATCTACCGAATTAATTTAAAATTACATCTGCTAAAAGATTAAATTGTTTTAATTAGTTTTAAGAAGTTTATGATTATCTGTCCCCAATTATCAACCTTTTCCTTCGCAAAATTGGTTCCATCTCAATTCGAAAGTTAAATTTGATAAAATTTGATATATTTGTAAAATTAGTGATTAAATTCATTTTTAATCAGTTTCAAAAGGTTTATGTTTACTAATCCCAATTACCGACATTTTCCCTCCAAAAATGTGTTCTATTTCGATTAGAGAATAACATCTCATTTATTTGAAAAATGAATAACAACATATTTATAAAAACGTAAACTAATTGCAATAACATCATACTTACATTTATCCAATCTTCTTTCGTTTGGCTTGTTTTAAATACGAACACGGTTGAAGGATGGCGAATTTAGTGTTGTGATGAGTCGAACGTGTTCTGTACTTTCAAAATGGCGACGCGAAAAACAACTTCGCAGAAAATTAAAGAAGTAAAAAAATAAAAGAAAACACCATCGACGACAATGCCGATTTTTTGGGAAAGAAAAGAAAACTTATTCTAATTTTATTGATTGTAATATTTTGTTATTTTAATTGAGCGTTTGGGAAGAAATGGGAGTCATAAAATGTACTTAATTTATACAGTAAGTTCAGGTCACCAATCTCATTCAGGTCAAAATAAGATTGTTAAACTGATTTTGTGCGGAATTGTTTTGTTCATTCTTCTGCAGTTTAATATTTGTAATGTTCGTTTCTTTTTTAAATAAATAAAAAGCTGATTTAGTATTATTTATTGATATAATAAAATATTGAATAGATTGAAAAAAGAAAAAGAAATGAAATACAAAATGAATAAAAGATCAGGATAATACATTAATAGATTTATTTGTTCCCATGAGGAAACAGATTAAAATCGGTAAAAGAGAAACAGTCTACTTGATTATGGCTTCCGGTTATGAAATCGGAAATTGACAAGCGGTGTTTATCGAAAAATAGCTTATCATCATTTTCCACCGCTTAGATTTTGGGCGGAATTTTTTTTATTTCACTTGATATAATCTATTTTAAAATATTTTAAAACTAAAGAAAAGGAATTACATTCCAATTATAAAGAAAATAGTAAATAATCTATTTAAAAATAGTTTTTAAAGAAACTATTTCAAAATGATATTCAACCCTGCAGAAACATTCCAATTATAAAAATAGTAAATAATCCATTTAAAATATTTTTTTAAAGAAACTATTTCAAAATGATATTCAACCCTTCAGAAACATTCCAATGATAAAAATAGTAAATAATCTATTTAAAAATTTTTTTTAAAGAAACTATTTCAAAATATTAAACCCTACAGAAACATTCCAATTATTAAAAACAGATTGATTTAATTATTTATACTAAAAAATATAATTATGAAAATCAGTATTTCTTATGTGTTAATAGTTAAAAAATAATTATTAAAAATAGGGTCTGACTTGCCCTCTATTTTAAAAAAGAGTTGAGAAAACGTAGCCCCCCACCAAAAAAAAAAGACTTAGAACAGTAGGGACCTCCAATTGCATGTGAAGAACGGTGACGTCACTATTTCATGTGTACGTTAAGAAGTCATACATTCGTTTTGCTTTACCGATTGCAAAAAAAACTCTCTCAAATAAAGTTATACTTGTTTTAAAGTAAAATAGTTTAGTTAAAGGTTACATTATCAAATTCTGAAAGAAACCCTTCTTCATTGTCCGATGAAACTACGAAATTTTCTTGTTTTACGACACACGGGGTAGTGTTTACTAAACATCGCGTGAGACATGGCAAGATATTATCTATGTACGGATGAACAGAAGTGAAACAAATTACTTTACTACTATGGTGTAAACAAAATTAACGGTTTGTTTTAACCATTTTTTTCTTCCTTGAGACAGATTATTACTTTTTTTTTACTGAAAAAAAAAACAGAATTGCCTGAATAACTTACATATTCACTTTGGCGCTGTTTTACTGAATGTGGAAGTGCCGCGATTCCGAAACTTAATATATTAATATATATATATATATATATATATATATATATATATATATATATATATATATAAATATATATATAAATATTAATATATATATATAGTGTTTACAAATTAGCGTGCGGCGTGCACCAATTTTACTCTAAAAATGTATGCGCATGCGCGTGGGACAATTTCACTTTAAAAATTGACGTGTTAATTATGGCTAGTATTGCGTTCCATAGTTGCGGCAAAATCAGTTAGTGCAAAAAAATTTTCTTACTTCTAGCAAATGAAGTAGTTTTTTCCAAGTACATAATATGACATCCGCCACAACTTTTGTCTTTTACGATTCATAATACTTCGGGCTATATTATATTAAAATATTTTGAAAAATTTCGAACACGAATATGTTCAAAAATGATGTTTAAAACCGATAAACTCGATCAATACGATCAAATGAATAAATGTCTCTGAAAATAAAAATTATTTCGTAAAACTTTTTTTTTTTTTTGCATTTCAATAAATCACAGTATATTTTATTGAGAAAAGGTAAAAAAAAATTCAAAACATAATAATATTGCTTTTATTTCCACTTTTTATTTGTGCATTCACGGACCAGTTTACTAAAACAGTTTACGTAAAATTTAATAAAATTAATCCAATGTGTTTTTTAAAAGAGTTTAGTTTTATATAAGAAAAAAAAATCGCCGGATGACAATATATTTCGTTCAATATTTCATAAAATGAAACAGGGGGGGGGGAATTACGTAAAAAAAATATTTTCCCTAATATATTTTAGGAAAACAGCATTTTAAAGATAAATTAGTCCTATAATGAATAAGTATTGAAAATTTCGTGAAGATCTGGCCATAACTTGATTTATGCGAGATTTATTAAAAATGTGCCTATCACAGCGCACATAAATGCTTTTACATAAGAACGTTAGTTTATCACGTAAAAAAAAGTACACAACATTTTAACTTCACATTTTCATGAGTTTCGTATGCTGGAAAAAATTCTAAAAAATCATCAGCAGTTTATTTAATGTATCCTCTTTTGAATGGTAAAAAAGTTTTGTTGATAATCTTAATCTAAATTAAAGTTACATCGTGTTATATATAGGGGGGGGGTAAATAGTTCACAACCAATTGGAGGTCCCTATAGAACAGTCGATATTATCTACTTCAAAACAGATTAAATGCTTATTTTAAAATACTGATTTTAAAATATTATAACGTGATTGTATGGCACCAAATTTTTAAACGTGTAAATTAGCATCAGATGTTATTTTTGTGTAAGGTTGGAAACCCTCGCTCCCCTCACCAGGCGACTGCTATCCATTATTTTTTAAATCGATCCTGTGGGTCACATGTTAAGACTCGCGGTAGTAAAACAGCTTTTCATTAAAACAATAAAAGGGAGAACAGTAATGTACATTTTTTATTTATTTATTTATTATTATTTTTAAAAAAATATTTTTGTTTATTCTGGGAAACCAGCTTAATGACACCAAGGATATACGTGCTAAATTTATTTTCACGCGTTCCTGCGCGGGTACGTTGCTCTTTTGTGATGAGACCGTTACTTCTGACACCAATGTTATAATTGTGGTACTAGGACACTGAACGTTACATATACGTAATTCAGACACGACTGTAAAAATGTGAAATGGTTGAAAACCCGATGAAAGGAAAACAACCCGTACTCCATAAAATGCATAACACACTGTACCACAAATTATAATCATATATTTGTATAAAACATCCAAGACAAATTAACAATACATAACAAGTATTTATTTTTCAAAAGATCAACTAATATTCTTTCCGCACAAACGGAGTTCTTTATAAGAGGCTGGTTTTAGTTATTCCGAGAAAGTTGATCAGTCAGGATAAGAATTAAAGGTCCAAATATAGCAATTAAGAAGGCTTATAGCATTTATGAAAACTGAAAATAGGAAAGTCTTTTTCCTTGCGTAATTCGAGGAAAACAAATGAGAAATCCTTCTCCTCCCACGGGAGATCGAGATATGAAGGTAAATGTGTTTAAATCGCGGGGAACGATTGAATGAGATCATTTAACACGACAATATATAACAATATGACAGTCCAATTTTAGGACGAATTAATATTTTAGATTCTGTTGTCCGTTCTTAACGAGCTGTTTTTAGGATGCAGATATACGTAATCTCGACTTCGGAGAGGTAATATGATTGACTGGTCTGTCGTAGTCAATTTTGTTAAGCCAGGTCTTTTCTTTTGGTTTCCGGTAGACATCAGTATTAAACGTCGCTGTATTTCTTAACCGTTAATTTTCGAATTCCACTTTTCCTGTTGTTGATTTTGTGTGCGGGGATAAATTGTTCGATATGACAGCTGGGTGAGCTGCCAATCTCCTAGACGTCCACTCTCACTTTTCGGAGAGTGCTTTTGGGGCTTATAACAAGCTCAGAAGAGTAACCTGGACCGGAGAATCGGTGGACGTATATGCGGCAGATATAAGGCGACTAGCGGGATTGGCCGGATACACGGGATGAAGTCTTGAAAAGACAGTTAAAATGGCTCTCGTGTGTGGTTTTCCTAACCGTATCTCAATAGAACTACAAAGGATGACCGACATTGAAACCATGGAAGTAGGGGAGATCTTCAGGCATGCGAAGGTGATGGCGAAACGTCCTAATTAACTGGGGGGCAATTGCAACCTCTACTGCAAACAAGTCTGGTGAAGAAGTGGAGATAGTGAGGAGACCTAAATTTGTTGGAAAATGTTTTAGATGTGAGGGGTCCCACCTGATGAGAGCCTTTAGTGAAGCAAGGCCGGGTGTTATCTGTTTCCGATGTGGCCAGGTTGGGCACATTAGTAGGAATTGCCTTTCACTTCAAGGAAACGAGTAAAGGGGTGCTATTACGCCAGTAGTCGCCCCTTTACTTCTGAAAAGGCGTGTGAGAGTGTACTGCCACAGATAGTGGTTACTGTCAACGGAAAAAGAGCAAGAGCCCTTGTTGATACCGGCTGTACAACTCCACTTGTTACGACAAGTGTCGTAAACTTTTGGAATGGAGCCAGCAATATTAGAGCAGTAGATGGCAGAGAGGTGAAGTGTTGTGGAGAGACTGATGCTGAGATTATAGTAAGAAATATACCGCTACGACTCCGAGTAATTGTGCTGGATACGCTCGTTGGGGGAATTGATGTGATACTAGGCTTGGATGTTATCGACCGACTGGGAGGAGCTACAATTGCTAAGGGTGAGGTGAAGTTCGGCAAGCAGTATGACACTAGAATATCAAGAAGCGCGAACAGTAATAATGCCATCCAACCGACAAAACCCAGGCCATGTCAGATTGAGGATGAGGACTTCCGAGCCTATTTTGATTGTGACAAGTGGACAGTAGAGTGGCAATGGACCGCCGGACTGCCTGTGTTGACAAATCAGGTTAGCTGCTATGAAAGCACGCTAAAAGGAGAGATAAGACCGCAGTTTGAGAAGGAAGTTGAGAGGTGGATCGACGAAGGAATTTTAATACCATGGTCAGGGAAGGTTGAAGGAATTCTGCCACTCATTGCAATGGTTCCACCTACTAAGAAGAAAGTCAGGCCAGTATTGGACTTTCGAGAGGTGAACAAGCACGTGGTCTGCCACACTAAAGATGAAATCGATGTATGTGAAGAAGTAATGAGGGAGTGGAGGAAAAGAAAGCGAGCAACGAAAATCGTGGACTTAAAATCGACCTACCCTCAAATCCATGTGGACAAGAAGCTATGGCGGTATCAATTGGTCGAATATAAAGGTCAGATCTATTGCTTGACCAGACTAGGATTTGGACTGAATTCGGCACCGAAAATTATGACGGCAGTGCTTAAGACTGTGTTGTCCAAAGACGATGCAGTGAAAAGAGCCAGCTGTTCTTATATCGATGATGTACTGGTTGACGAGACAGAGTTGACTGCGGAAAAGGTGAGAGACCATGTCAAACATATGGACTGACAGCTAAGCCATCGGAGTCAATAGAAAATTGAATGGCTCTTGGATTAAAATTACAGCGGAATAAGGCAGGAAAGTTGATGTTTGGAAGAGGGAACGAAATCTCTGAAGTCACGGACGGCCTAACTAAGCGAGAACTTTTCTCGGTGTGCGGGAAGTTGGTTGGTCCTTATCCCATAGTCGGATAGCTGCGGACTGCATGCAGCTTTATTAAAAGGCAGACCGGTATGGACCGATGGGAGAATGAAATTGACCCAGAGGTGTTGCACATGATGAAGGAAGTGATCGAGGAAGTAAAAAAGGTGGACCCTGTAAGGAAAGAGTGGCACGTAAAACGGAGCCCGGAAGGGGTGACATGGAGCGATGCTAGCAGCATGGCATTAGGAGCATTGTTGGAAATAGAAGGTATAACTGTTGAAGATGCTGCCTGGCTAC
Source organism: Sepiola atlantica (assembly GCA_963556195.1). Lineage (NCBI taxonomy): Eukaryota > Metazoa > Mollusca > Cephalopoda > Sepiida > Sepiolidae > Sepiola > Sepiola atlantica. Next base: position 22,863,225 of record OY744549.1, on the reverse strand, counting down.
GAAAGAAGAATGATAGCGCCCACATCAATGATCCGGAGCTTGAAGTCACACTGAAGGGCATCAACCTGGCTTTGAAATGGGGCTACAAACAGTGGACATTAGAACAGACTCGGCAACAGTGGCATCGTGGATTAAGTCGGAAGTGTCGGGAGATAAACGGATCAGGACCAAAGGAGCAGCTGAGATGCTTATCAAGCGTCGACTCAGGACACTTGGAGACTTGATCAGAGAATTCAAACTGAGAGTAACTATCACATTGGTTCCATCACAGAGAAATAAGGCAGACGTGCTGACCAGAGTGAAGAAGGCTTGATTACGAGAGAAGAAAGATGTGGCTCCGGTGTGCTGTACCGTAGATGAAATAAAGCACCTGCATAATATGCATCATTTTGGTAAGGAGAAGGCGTTATATCTGGAAAGAAAAGTGAATCCAAACGTCGCAATAAAAGATGTTCAGGATGTTATTAAACACTGTAGGGAGTGTCAGTCCATTGACCCTGCGCCATCCAGACATGAAAAAGGAGAGCTGCATGTAACAGACAATTGGAGGCGACTGACCATTGATATCACGCATTATAGCCATGAACTGTATTTAACTATGATTGACTGTGGACCTGGGAGAGTAGCAATATGGCGGAAAATCAGAACAGAAACAGCAGAAGATATAAAGAGAGTTGTCGAGGAGGTGTTTATGGAGAGGGGGCCAGCAGAAGAGGTCCTAATGGACAACGGGATGTCCTTCCGCTCAGAGGTCTTTAGAGAGCTATGTGATAAGTGGGGTGTTAGGCAATATTTTAGGACAGCGTACCGCCCAAGCGGCAATGGAATTATAGAGAGACGCCATCGAACTTTAAAAGCTATGGCAGCAAGAAGCTAAATTTCGCCCCAAAAAGCGATCTTTTGGTATAACATGGCACCGAAGGCTGGCCAAGACGGAACGTCAGTGCCACATCGATCTGTCTTCACGTATGAATGGCGACATCAACTGGCAATGACGGAGAGAGTTGAACAGGAGCAACCAAAAATCACTGTGGGTGAGGAGGTGTGGGTGAAACCGCCCAACGTCAGATGTACAACCCGCTGGGAAGAGGAACAGTAACTGATGTACTATCTGAAAACAACGTGTCAGTTAACGGAGTGCCTCGTCACATATAATATATACGGAGAGTTTCCTTACCATCAGATGAAGGTGTTGAAGAAGTCTCCCAAGAAGAACCCGTACGAAGGTCGCAACGTGAACGAAGACGGCCGACATGGATTGCGGATTATGAAACGAATTTTTGATCTCGAAGATCAAGGGGACGTGTGGTTAAGTGCAATTTGAGTTATTCCCCCTTTGCAGATTGGCTGTTTGGAGTCTCTAACCACTAGATGGCGCTAGTGGGGAGTCAATTTGCATAGGGGTGTGGTTTAACAGTATAAAAACCGTACTCTTGATTGAAGAGTGTTTTTTGCTCAGTGAGCAAAGTGAAGTGGAGAGAGAACGAGGTACAAAAGGCAGTTGGTGGAAGATACATAAATTTGATTTTTCAAGAACTTTCCTTTTACGAATAGACCAGAGCCTGCTCAAGGCTCCTGCTATCGGAACTTGTTCCAGCTTCCAGCAGCTACTGCTTCAGCTCATAGCAGCGGCTCTTCTCTATGCATTTCCTACTTTCATTGACGCTATACCTGCTATTTAAGCTTTATTTCTCCCGTGATAACTTTTATGGTAAATGAACATTTTCTTTAAACTGTTCAGCAGCGTTTGTGTTGTTATTAAATAAACACCGAAGCAAAAGCACGTGTATATTGTTCAGATCCAAGATGGCTTATCTCTTTATTCAACTCACGTTCAGGTTCCAAAGCAGAACGTTAATCTCGTGGTAAGGGGGATAACTCTGTTTGGTTAAACATATTATAACGTCTCCCCTTTTAGGTAGTTATTTTTATGTTATTTATTCATTTAAATGTCCAGTCTGGTAGGTGGTCTTGACAATCTTCCGGACCTAGTTGTTGTGTGGTCTGGGGGAATGGTCGGTTGATACACACTTTCCTCACTTTCATTTATTCAGGTTTTGGTATTTTCATGACTTTTCACTTCCTCTGTGTCCCTGTTGGGAGGTGATCTTTGTACGATATGCTGGCGGTTTCGTCTGATGTATCCTCTGTTGTCGTCTGTTTCTACAATGTACGATCGCGGGGTGGGGGCATTTCCAACTACAGTGCCTTCCTGGCTGGGGGTATTTGGGCTTCTAACCCAGACACAGGTTCCCGTCTCAAGAGGTTTCAGCTCTCTTTCTCTGTCTCTGGGTGTGTGCGCATGTGCGTATGTTGTTGAGCCTTCTTGTACTCACCCCTCTCCCGAATAGGCTTGAAGTTAGACCACTTGGGTGTCAGTAACTTTGGGTGAATTGGAACATTGGTTCTTAATTTTCTTGCCATTAAATGTTCGCTGGGAGAGTATCCACATCCATTGGGGTCGCTACGTGGCCTAGCAGGGACATATATGGGTCTCTTGCTTTCCTCAGCATTGTCTTAAATTTTTTACTGCTGCTTCCGCTGCCCCATTACTTTGGGAAAATCTAGGGCTATTTGTGATGTGTTGAAATCCCCAGATTCTTGCGAAATCAGCAATTTTTTTTGACATATACAGGCTTCCAGAGTCTCTTCTCAGGATCACTGGTACTCCATGCATGGCAAATATGGATTTCAGGCTTTCCATCTAGAGGTAATTGATCTCGGTTGAGTGAACTCGACATATTTCGAAAAATAGTCGACCACCACAATGTAGGTCTGCCTGTTTAGCTCGAATAAGTCAGAAGCTAGGGTGTGCCAGGGTCTTGATGGCAGTTTGGTTGTCAAAAGTGGTTCTGCCAGTTTGTGTCTAAGTCTGGCGCATGTTTCACAGTTCTCCACTGTGTTCTTTATCTGGTTAGATCATCCTGGCCACCAGATTGATCCGCGGGCTCGTTGTCGGCACCTGGTAATTCCTTGGTGACCTGAGTGGATCTTGCCGGTTATCTCTAGTCTCATCGACTGAGGGACCACAATCCGGGTTCCATACATAAATAGGCCTTCCTCCCAGGTAATGTCTCCTCGATGGGTCCAATATGGCTCGAGTAGCATAGGAGCTTGCTCTTATGAAGGCCATCCATTTTTAACAAAGTTTATGATGCCTGTACATATGTCATCATTGCTGGTGGCTTCCCTTATCTCTGCCAACCGTTTATCCGTTGCAGGTAGGGACTGCATGAAGGCCTGGACAAATATTGCTGAACTTTCCTCCAGTTCTTTATCCTGTTTGGTCGGCATGTTGCTGTGCGTAACTCTTGATAGAGCATTGGCAGTGTATAGTTCCTAGCCGGGTATATGATGGATTTTATAACTGAATCTCATGAAGCGGATGCGGAATCTCTGTACTCTGGCTGGTAATTCACTGATATCCTTACTGCCTAGTAGGGGTACGAGCGGTTTATGGTCTGTTTCGATTGTGAACTCCAACCCTATGAGGTAGTTGGAGAATCGTTCACAATTCCAGGTTATGACTAGGGCTTCCTTTTCTATCTGAGCGTATCGGGTTTCTGTTTCCGACATGGCTCTTGATGCATATGCTACCGGGTGCAATCTTGTATCTTCCTGCTGCTGTAAGAGTACTGTTCCAAGGCCATAAGATGAAGCATATGTGGATACTACTGTTCTTTTTGTTGGATTGTACAATGACAGAACTGGTGCTAAACACAAAACTTCTTTTATGAAGTTGAAGGCTTTTTTTTTGTTCACTTTCCCATACAAACATGTTTTTCTGGCTAACTAAGTCTGGTAGCGGCTTTATCATTTCTGCTAGGTTTGGGATGAACTTCCCATTTGGTTCACCATTCCCAGAAATCTGCGAGTTTCTGTTATATTGTTTGGCGCTGGGAAGTTGTAGACTCTGAAACCTCTGTCTGGGTCGGGTCTTAGGCCTTCAGTGCTGAGGATATGTCTTCAAAACTTAAGTGATGTTTTAGATATCTCACATTTTTGTGGATTTAGGGTTACTCCGGCTGCTCGAATTCTCTTTAATGTGGCTTTTTAAACGTGTGTCATTCTCACTTTGGCTCCTCCCATATACCAGTATATCGTCCAGCATATATATCGCCCCTTCTTGCTGTTCCAGTATGGCTGACATACACCTCTGAAAGATCTCGTTGGCTTACGTGATTCCAAATGGTAGTTGATTGAATTGGAATCTGCCAAATAAGGTAATGAAGGTTGTCAGTCCGCGGGACCCTTGTGACAATGGTATTTGCCAGTATCCACTGTTTGCGTCTAACTTGGTCATGACTTACGCTCCATCCAATTGGGCTAGCATATAGTCGACTGTTGGTAACATATGCAGTTCTCTTTTGAGATGTGTTTAGTTTCGTCAGGTCAACACATATTCTGACCTTACCGTTGTACTTTGACCCCACTACTATGGTGGCCACTATTCTGTGGGATCTTCAATCCTGATTATTACCCCTATCTATTCCATTTGCTTGAGTTCTATCTGTGTCTCCTTCATTAATGGTAAGGGTATGCGACATGGTGTTGAGATGGAGTAGGGTTTAGCATCCTCACGTGTGGGGTATGATGTAGCTTTCTCTGAATGTGCCGAGGCCCTGAAACAGGTTTCTCATCTCCTTCTTTGGGTCAAACAGTCGTACATCAGTATCTCTGATGCAGTGTACAGCAGAGGAGGATACAGTCACTATTTCAAGTGCTTCAATGGCCGGTCTTCTTAATAGTGGTTCCTCTAAGTCGGGAATGACATATATATATATTGTGCTGTCAGTCGCCCTTCATTCCCTTGGATGGTTGCCTTTAGTTTCCCTATCACTTGTAGGGAGCTATGACGTGGACCATGTAGCCTCTCCTAAACTGCGGCTAGTGCTGGTAAATGCATTCTTCTATAAATGCGTTCTGGGATTGCGGTAACATCAGCTCCGGAGTCGATTTTTAATTTCACTGGTGTGTTATTTATTGCCACATTAATTCTCCATAATTTGCTGTGTCTAATTTCAGCTACCATATAGACCCAGGGTGATGTTGTCGTCGCTGCTATAAGAGTAGTCCTCTTCGTTGTGTACTTCGTAGACTTTCTTCGACCTGCAACACTGTGCGTAATGACCGACTATTTTACAGTTGTGGCATTCTGCTAGAATGGCAGGGCATGTACGTCTCGGGTGGTTTTCTCTGTTGCCGCAATGTTGACATCCTGTTGATGGCTCACACTGTTGTCTATACCCTTTTGGCTTATAGTTTTAGCGATTCCTAAAAGAGTTATCTCCTCTTTTGTCGTGGTTTCTTTTCTTTTGGTAATGTTTGTCAACTGCGTGAAAGACGGTGTTCTCTTCTAGTTGCTTTATTTTGTTTTTTTCAGTCGGCCGTAATAATTTCTGTTGGGACTTCATGATTTCCTTCTGGCGCGCCCTTTTACTGCGCCTTCCAGACTGAGGTCAGGTATCATTATAAGAGTCTCGTATAAGTGTACATCTCGGCACCCCACAACGATTCTGTCTCTTATAAACTGGTCTTCTAGTCCCCTTAGGTCGCATATCTTCGCTAACGCGTGTAAGTCAGTAATAAAGGCATCAATGAACTCACCTTCTTGTTGACAGCGCTTGTTGAACATGGCTCGTTTATATATAACGTTTGTGCTGGCCGTGAAGTGCTTATCAAACTTTTGTTTGACTGTCAAACTTTTCCGAGTCCTCCTGTGATTACTTGAATGTAACTAGGACGTCCTCGGCTTCGTCACCCGTACTATATATAAGGGTTCGGGTTTCTCTTCGAGGCCGGACACAGTTTTGTAGCTATTAAATCTCCTTATCAACTTTGGCCATTGTCCTGGCTGGTCGAATGAGAACGGCTGTGGCGTCGACACGTTGCTGTTCATTTTGTTTTGTTTTAAATTCCGGTTTCTGGCTCGGATAGTTTTGTTTGTCTGACGTCCACCTGTACTCCTTACTTTATCCTATACCATTCTGCTTTCGGTTTTATGAAAACCCCACTTCTGACACCATGTTATGTTATTAAATAAACACCGAAGTAAAAGCACGTGTGTATCGTTCAGATCCAAGATGGCTGACCTCTTTAGTCAACTCACGTTCACGTTACAAAGCAGAACGTTAATCTCGTGGTAAAGGGGGGGGGGTAACTCTGTTTGGTTTAAACATATTATAACAGTAATAGGAAGACGTAACCGGAACTCCCCTAGAACCCCGAAAGGAGCAAACAATTCTATTAATGTATTATCCTAATCTTTTATTCATTTTGTATTCCGTTCATTTTCTTTCAATCTATTCAATATTTTATTATATCAATAAATAATACTAAATCAGCTTTTTTATTTATTTAAAAAGGAAACGAACACTACAAATATTAAACTGCAGAAGAATGAACAAAACAATTCCGCACAAAATCAGTTTAACAGTCTTATTTTGACCTGAATGAGATTGGTAAACTGAACTTACTGTATAAATTAAGTACATTTTATGACTCCCATTTCTTTCCAAAGGCTCAATTAAAATAATAAAATATTAAAATCAATAAAAGTAAAATAAGTTTTTTTCTTTCCAAAAAAAATTGCACTGTCGTCGATGGTGTTTTCTTTTATTTTTTTACTTCTTTAATTTTCTGCGAAGTTTTTTTTTTTTCGCGTCGCCATTTTGAAAGTACAGAACACGTTCGACTCATCACAACACTAAATTCGCCATCCTTCAGCCGTGTTCTTATTTAAAACAAACCAAACGAAAGAAGATTGGATAAATGTAAGTATGATGTTATTGCAATTAGTTTACGTTTTTATAAATATGTTGTTATTATTTTTTCAAATAAATGACATGTTATTCTATAATCGAAATAGAACGAATTTTTGGAGGGAAAATGTCGGTAATTGGGATTAGTAAACATAAACCTTTTGAAAGCTGTGATTAAAATGAATTTAATCACTAATTTTACAAAGATATCACATTTTACTCTCGAATTGAGATGGAACCAATTTTGCGAAGGAAAAGGTTGATAATTGGGAACCGATAAACATAAACTTCTTAAAACTAATTAAACTAATTTAATCTTTTTGCAGATGTAATTTTAAATAAATTCGGTAGATAATAGCATACGTTTATTTCTGTACTAACAATTTCGGCGCTTATTCGTAATACTCCACCACCAGTTTTAAAAAACTTTTTGGCACTTCTGTCGTATCTATGAAGCAGCAGATTTTCTGTCCTTCTACTGGAAGTGATTTTTTTACAACATAAAAAAAATGCAAGACTGATTTGTTTTTGGGTAACAATGAAACAATTAACAATTTCTTTTTTTATTATATGAAGTAAAAATTTATGAAAAGTCAAAAATGATTTTTTCTTTAATTTAATTGAAAAGTTTTGATTGGTGGGATTTTTTAAAATAAAAATGAAAAGTTTTGATTGGCGGGGGGGGGGGACTGAATTTTTTGGTCAACATTGATTTTGATTTTATTTTTTTTAATATAAATAATAGTAAAAATTTATGAAAAGTCAACAATGATTTTTTCTTTATTTTAATTGAAAAGTTTTGCTTGGTGGGATTTTTTTTTATATAAATTAAAAGTTTTGATGGGGGGGAGAAACTGAATTTTTTTGTAAACATTGATTTTGATTTATTTTTTTTTAATATAAATAATTTTAACATTTGGGAGGTCTTTTTCTTTTATTGAACAGGATAAAGTTCTGCAATTTGGTTTACAATGGCTTCCATGGGGTTACAGAAAACTTCTGCTGCCACATAAATTCGATTAAGTAGGACTCCATCATTTGCGTGTGGGTGCCACATTCTATTTTATTATGCATCTTGGCCTTTTGCCATATGTTTTCCACATGATTTGTTGTGGCACCTGTGGATGGATCCACAAAATTGTATCTGTGATTTACACGCAAATGGTGAAATCCTTCCGAAGCGAGTTGATCGTATGCACGCCAACAGTCTGAGATTATTGTTGTTCCGGGACGTACATACTGCTTTATTATAGGTATTAATGTTTCGGCATTTCTGGAAGGGACTGTTACTAAGAAGCCAGACTTAGTGGCCGGTTCATAGCCACCAAATACCCAAAGTTATGTCATCTAAGCAAAGCCGTGACCCAGCAAAAAAACTATCTTTTCTAATGAATAGTGTTTTGCAGCAGTATCTACGTGAGCATTTCCAAATAAATCCATCACTTCCACTGTGGCTTGCCATCTGCATCTGTCTTGGACATGACGAGCATGTCTGACTGCAAGAAATCAGGTGGTGTGCCTGTAAAAAATCTATTGTTTTTTTGTGGCTGCTTCATTAAATTACCAATGTTTCGAAGATTAATCTCATTTAACTCCATTTTCTAAATACTAAATTCAACTTCCGGTGAATTCTGAATGAATGGTACTTGGAGAAAAAAAATGGAACTCTTCAATTTCGATTTCTTAATCGGCAGCTGCTTCATAGATATGACAGAAGTGCCAACTTTTTTACTGACCGTTTTTGTTTCATCGGTGTACAATTACCTATCTTGCTAGAGAATTCCGTGTTTTTTTTTTTTAATTTCTTTCTAATATTTAGATTTAGAAGGGGAATCAGTTTCCTATATAAATTTAACCTAAGTTGAACACCCACTTTTTGACCATCACCAAATTATTTTCTTTTTTCTGTGTACAATTAGCAAGCATGTCGCATTTTTTTGTGTGCGCATGAAAAAGCACTTGTGAAATATGGCAGTTAAAATAAAATGATGATAGTCAAAAAGTTTGTGCTCAGTTTACGTTAAATTAATATAGGAAACTGAACCCCCTCACAAACACACTCTAAAATCTACAATTTTTTTTTTTTAATCCCCAATATCCGGAATTCTCTAGTGACATAATAGGTAATTGTACACAGAAAAAAATGGTCCGTAAAAAGGTGAAAAAATGGGTGGTTGAGTTTTACGAACAAACTACATGCGACCTGGTTATAAAGTGGGTGATCAGTTTACATTAAATTTATACAGGAAATTGATCCCCCTTCTAAATAAATTGAATTTTTTCCAAAATAACACAGATTTCTCTAGCGACCAGTACACCGAAAAAAAATGGTAATGTAAAAAAGTTGAGAAAGACGGGTGATGGAGAATTACGAACAAGCGTCACAATTTTTATTTAATTTCAAATAAATGAATAAGAGAAATCCAAATGACGTCGAAAATCTGATCACTGAGTGAAAATATATACCTAAAAAAGGGGAAAAAAACAACAAGAAAAGCTTCCCAGCTTTTATAATATGTAATTATCGTCAAAGATTTTGTTTGATATAGCAAGTTAGTAGGGTGAAGAAATATCTGATTTGATCAACATTTACTATAAAATCCTTTTACAATAGTAGAAAATGTCGTATTTCTTTATACAATCAGCAGCATTCAGTGGTGTGTGCATCGCAACAAATGTTAAATCTCCACAAAAGACAAAAAAACGAAACTAGTGGATGATATCTGGTTGTGGTTTCATAAAAATACTTACAATTTTAAGTGGAAAATTTATTTGAAATATTTTTTCATATGAAGTTATCAAAGGGAATGTCGATGTTTTTTGCTAATTTTTCTTAATATAACATTTTTTTAATCACACAAATATGCTTTTCTTTTACACTGATTTATATGAATTTAATTTACACTTATTAAATTTAAAACATCGCTTAAATGGAAATAAGAAATATAAATAACTTAAACACTTTAATATGCTTTTCTTTTACACTGATTTATATGAATTTAATTTACACTTATTAAATTTAAAACATCGCTTAAATGGAAATAAGAAATATAAATAACTTAAACACTTTAATATGCTTTTCTTTTACACTGATTTATATGAATTTAATTTACACTTATTAAATTTAAAACATCGCTTAAATGGAAATAAGAAATATAAATAACTTAAACACTTTAATATGCTTTTCTTTTACACTGATTTATATGAATTTAATTTACACTTATTAAATTTAAAACATCGCTTAAATGGAAATAAGAAATATAAATAACTTAAACACTTTAATATGCTTTTCTTTTACACTGATTTATATGAATTTAATTTACACTTATTAAATTTAAAACATCGCTTAAATGGAAATAAGAAATATAAATAACTTAAACACTTTAATATGCTTTTCTTTTACACTGATTTATATGAATTTAATTTACACTTATTAAATTTAAAACATCGCTTAAATGGAAATAAGAAATATAAATAACTTAAACACTTTAATATGCTTTTCTTTTACACTGATTTATATGAATTTAATTTACACTTATTAAATTTAAAACATCGCTTAAATGGAAATAAGAAATATAAATAACGTAAACACTTTAATATGCTTTTCTTTTACACTGATTTATATGAATTTAATTTACACTTATTAAATTTAAAACATCGCTTAAATGGAAATAAGAAATATAAATAACTTAAACACTTTAATATCACCCACCCCTAAAAAATCAGCTCATGATTAAAATTAAAGCCATAAACAGGAAATATTTGTTTGTATTTAATGGGAGATTTAAGTTAAGAAATCTGATCGATTTTATTTAAGCGATTATTTATTTTATTTTTATATATCCCTTTATTAATTTCTCTTTCTAGTGATATAACATTTATTTTGGTATATCAATACAATAAAAAAACGTCTTTAACCATTTGGAGGACAATGGGGGAGTCTATGTATGAAACAACAACTAAGCAAAAAGTAATTTTTCTTTTTAGATTTGAAGTAAACATTTATTTAAATAAAAAATGCACTTTTCGTTATTTCATATATCGAAGATTTCATTACAATCGAGCTCATAGTTTATTTTAGCGGACTTTTTTCAAACGTTCATACGGTACCCCACTTTTGCTCATAGACAATAATTGGCAAAACCTATGTAATAGTAACAAAAGGTGGTAGTTCTCAATAAATCACAATAACTGGTAACATGTAAAGTGTAAATCCGTTGTGAACTGACTTTGCTCACTAAACTCTTAACCGAGGGGCATGCAATTTATTCGCTTTTAATAGCTTTCCAAATGTAGCCTCATCTAATCACAGTTGGACGACTCATGTAGTGTATTCTTGATAGCGGATGCTATGAAAGGGTAGAAGGAAGGGACCTAGTTATGTAGGGAAAGTAAGATATCCTCAGAGAAGGATCAATTTGAAATCACTCCTGACCTAACAATGGTAACTGGCAGAGAGAGAAAGAGGAAACTACTTTAATTTTTTTGGACTGTAATCTCTATTGCAACAGATTGATGTTCGGTGGCGACTAAGGGTAGGGGTCTCCTTCACTGATGTCAAGTAAATTAATTTCTTTTGACTGTGATCACTATTGCAACAGATTGCTGTTCGGTTGTGACTAAGGGTTTTTGAGCTTAGTTTCAATAAAGTTTTTTTGTGGCTGTTCACAGACTTGTGTCACTAGTTTATATGTGGGTATCTTAATTAGACATGGATTCACAAACTCATTATCACTATCATATTCAGTTTAATGTCCGTTTTACATGTTTGCATGACGGCTTTTAGAACTTTACGTTCGAACTACCTATCTCTGACAAGATATTTATTCATCTCTTTTTCTCTCGAATCAATACTTTTCACTTCCTCTCATGTTTTCCTTGACCAGCTCCTACTACTGTACCGGCTCACTCTCTAGTGGCAACCAAATAATGTAGCCCTCACGCTTATTCATTTCCATGCGTGTCACAGGCTAATACCTTCAATTTTGGTTGATTTTGTATCACCGACTATTGACCGTCTTCACGGGATACCAGCGCTGAGGAAATTTTACTTTCCTTGCAGAGGACTTGTGTGGTCAACACATCTACAGTGACTGGGCCGTACATCTAAGTTGTGTTGAGTAATCAAGAGATACTCTAGAGTTACTCTGGTGATGCATCATCAACTGAGGAATTAGAAGTACATTAAAAAAAGCCAATCAAGGTATATACAACTCAACAAATATTCTGAATTTTAAATAAATATAAGAATATATATTTCTGTGAAACTTGTAATTACAGTAACAAAATGTTTTTTTACTGGTAAAGGTGTTTATGCATCTGCTTCTGGATGTTGTTTAGGTTTCCAATTGTGACTCACTAAGTTACTAAACCATGTGGTAGTAGTGTTGTAGGTGTTTCTTCTTAAAAGAGGCAAGCGGTGTTTACATGTAAGTATGCATGTTTATTTGTGTGTTTACTGCACTGGCCGTAATCGTCTCGTATGTGCCAGTTCAAAGACCATCATGCTAAATAAAAACTATGAATTCAATTTATCAAAAGTAACACATTTATTGGCTGAATATTATAAAAGATACTCGTATGTTCAAGTTAAATGTCACAGTTGCAAATGAGATTTCTATATCTCGACGAAATGGAAACAAGTCCCCAACAACCCTTTGGCTAAGAGACCCAGATGGGCCATCCTGCCTCAAAGAGCACCCAGCTTAAACACCTTGCTAACTATCTCAGCAAACCTCAAACTTCCTATTATGTCCAGTGGGCTAGCTTGTGCCCCTCCTGTCTCCTCCTTATTAAGCGTGTATTTTCACTGGTCATCGGTGGATCAAGAAAGCACTTAGCCACTTAAGATTTGAACTTGAGATAACCTGTCAGACAGTCTACACAGGGCGGCTTTATCATGGAGATGATCCAAACATCACTTTTGTGTTTCAACATCATTGTCTGTTTTTACAAGATATTTAATTCACCTCAAAGTGAAAAAAAACTTTTAAGGTGTCCCAAATAAAACCAAAGATAGTTTCACTTAATTTTGTGCCCCATTTCCTTCCTCTGGTCCAGCATCTAACCGCCATTCATATACATCACTAAAGATAATGAAGCCTACTGCATTTTTTACATTGGCAGTTTTACCAAATTCACTTCAAATCTTTTCAGCTCAAACTCCACTGTAAACTCCAACTTAACAAATTCGCGATTGTTGTACCATATATATAAAGGCAACATTCCTTGTCTGACCAAATTCTACTTACCTAATCTAGTAAGCAATTTCATTGGCTGTTTATTCAAAGCAATCTAAAATACATTGTTGTTTTTTTCTGTCACTTATTTGCATATTTCTCTCAATGGGTTGGCTATAACTCAGGCAATGCTTTGTCAGCGGCATATCTTCCCATGTTTTCACCATTGCTTTGACCCAGATGAGCTTTGTATGAATTCATGCCGGTTAGACATCTTTCAAATTATGAAAGATCGCTAGCTGGGTTAACCTTTGACCTTACATTGATCCATCACAGATGTGAAATTCAACAACCTTATCTCAAAATGCAAAATTAGACAACCTTATCTTAAAACCATATTTTCAATAGTCTGACTTTCGACTCAGAAATACAAAATAATTTGGTGGTACAAATAATCTAATTCTTTTTCTCGCCTCTCCCCAAATATTTACTAGTATTTTAATCTCTCAGAATTATCCGTGTATCACTCCCATTGATTCTTTCAATATGATCATATCAACAAAGTATCCTGTTTTCCACACATTGACCAGCATAAACTTGCATTTTTCTTTATCTTTATTTTAAAATTAAAGATTAAAACCAAACTTTCTTCCTTTGTGTGCATAAAACTAAACGAACCATCCAGAGACAAAGTTTCTTCAAAAGCAATTTCAATCTGTGGAATACAATTCCAGGAGGCTTAATCCCAGAAGATTACATGATCGTTTTAAAGTTTAATGTTAACAAATTGTTGTGTAGCCGTCAACTTAAATTATCTAATTTTGGCCATTTCACCAATCGTTTCTAATCATTTCCAGGTGTAGTTCATCGCCAACTGATAAGCCGTGACTCGTAATTTTTAATGGCCTTTTAGCCTTGATAAACCGTCCATATTTAATCTTCTTCTGGAGTCATCAGATCTAAGCCTGTCTATAAAACTCACGTTACACATCCATTATAACATTCTAATATAATTTCTCTCTATGTAACACATGTCGCCAATCCTCACTGCCCAACTTTCACTTCCATATGTCAGCAACTGTGTACATATGCCTGATAGTCTTGTTCTTTGGGCTACAATAGAAACACTCTGCTTATAGTAGTTCTCTGAACTTCAGCTACCCACTCCTAACTCTAGCAATCACCCTAGTACCGATTGCTCTAAATGTATCACTAACATAACAAAACTTCTGAACAACCTTAATAGCTTTGCAATCCAAGAGGGAAAAAGGAAAATAATTTCCAGTCGTTGTAGCTAGACAAGTTTTTGTTGTAAATTGTTACAGGGCGAACTGTAGATTATGGATTAGTCAAACACTTACCATTAAACTAACAATAAAGTAGATGAAGACTAGCAATCTCTCTTCTGTGAGAAAGAGGCAGAAGAGAAGAGGACATTCCCCACTAGATTTCGCAGTCAGTTTTGTATTCTGTCAAGGCAGGAAAAAGTGCTCTGAGTGGCACCTCCCCAGATGTGACCACAGTATTCTACCTCAGAACTATTTGTACTCTTATGCAGATAGAGGATTGTGTCCGGAGAGTGATACCTCTAGAGTAAGAAAATGACCCACCCATTTTTCCAGCGACTTCAGCAACAAATTTGATCATGTCTACTACTTGATATCTTTAGTGAAGGTCAATCATAAAAGCTTATCAAAGCAGGAGGCTTCTTCAAAGAAAGGCCCATTCATTACAATTTGAGCAAAGTGAAGAGCTGAGCATTGGTGATGAAAGGAGAAAAGCTATGTTTAAGATGTATTGAAAGTAACCAGCCACATGTTTCTCCATTGCACTATGTGCTCCAGGTAGGAAGAAAAAAACAGGGAGATATTGATCATTAATACTCTTCAAAGTGTTGCCATAGATGGCTGCATAAATGTCAAAAAATGAACTTAAAATGTGATTTGGGAAATCATTGATAAAGATAAGGAAGATAGTTTGTCCCAGAATAGATGCTAGGGGTACACCGGCATTGATACTATGTGTATCAGACTTCTGCTTATCAATGACTTCTATAAACCTATCAACGAGAAAGGATTTTTATGGTTGAAAACAAATTTTCATATATTCCATAGCAGGTGAGCTTGTGAAACAATTTTTGCTTCCAAACACTATTAAAAGCCTCTGATATTTCAAGAGCTATTGTTTTAGACATGAATGCTTCATCAATAGATTCACTGAAGCTGTGTGATATTACAGTCAGTAGATCAGCAGTTTATCTTGCAGGATGAAATTCATATTGCTTGTCACTGAGTAGATTGTTTTTGCTGTGGTGGTTGAAAACTTCTTGTTTTATCACATTCAAATAACTTACTCATGACGCACAGGTGACTGATTGGTGTGTTCTGAGATGCAGAAAACCAATCTTTAGTATTTCTGAATACTGGGCAGACTGACAAAGATTTCAGAGGTGATGGGAAATATTTCTCTTTTAAGACACAAATGAAAAAACTAGAATAAGAGCTAGTTATGGTTTCAGCTTTTTTAGCATTATGAATGAAATGATGTCAGGGCCAGTTGCCTTTCTGGCATCTCAGTTCTTTATGAGTTTTATCCATATCTGACTTCTCATCCGTCTCTATTGTCTTTAACTTCTTGCAAAAAAATGCGTATGATATATCTAGGTACCTGTCACTTTAGTCAACTTTTAAGTTACCCAATACTTACATGTATCTAACCCCTCTTTTCCACAAATAGAGCAGGGGACATTGATTTTTCTGGGGGCTTTCTAACACTAAAAACACTAACCATCAATTTTCTCCTAGTAACATTCACTCTCAAAACGAAGCATTTCTTCAAGTATTTAACTCAGCAAATTAACCTTCCATTGTTTGACAGGCGAGCACTAAATCATCAGCATACAGCATCTCTTCGAGACAAATTGTGTGAATGATGCTTCTAAGACACAAATGAAAAGCAATAAACTCAGTACAAAACCGTGATGTAATCTTACTTTAGTTTAACATTAAGGCTGCCACTGAATGTGCTGTTATTATTAACATGACTTTGAGCATTCTGTACATTGTTTTTGGAAGACGAATTTTATTTTCATTTTACCAATGTATTCACTGTTGCATCAAATATTGACATTTTGATATTTTCGTTTCAAAATCTTTTTTCTTACTAATTATGAAGCACTTACAAGATTATAAAACAAAATTCATGAAAACAATATCAGTAATAGGTATAACACACCACACATAATAGTAATAGGTATAACACACCACACATAATAGTAATAGGTATAACACACCACACTAGTTTTGTGTGCGACAAAAAGCAAATATAGTGAAATTAGCCTCAATTTTTACTTGTGATAAATCGTTCATTTTTTTTTAATAAAATTTGAATGTAAACAAAACTCTGACCTTTCTTTTTATAAATGTGTAATTATTTTTCTGGTGCCATAAATAGTTTTTTTCTTTAAAAAGCGATTTCCAATTAGGTCACTATTTCCAGTGATAAGTCATTCATTTTTTATGCAAAAAAATGTTTTTCAAATTAGCTGGGCGATATGTTGCGCATATCCATACATATAAAAATAGTTTTATCTTAGAGAAAAAGGGTCACTCGTCAATGTGATCGTTTTAAATTGTATTTCCCAAAGAAAATCAAAGTTGAAAATTTAAATAAATGAAAAGCTGAAGAACATCAATTTAAAACATTCCCAAAATTGCACCCTTCTATAGAAAAATAACCATCTTTAATAATCTATTAGTGTCCTATTACTACACTAATAAATCACATCACTGTGCCACATGAAATAAGAGGGCCCTTCTCTATATTTATGAATTATTTCAAAAGAGAGAACCGAATTTAACGAGGTAAAAGTCGTGCTGATTGTTGCCGTTGCCATAGTAGTATTAATAGCATCTCAACACGACTGTTAAAATATCTTCTCTCTTCTGTTTATTTTTTCTTTCCTTTTCTTCTTTCTTTTTCTTAATTTCTCACTCTTCTTTTTCTTTTTTTCTCACTCTTCTTTTTCTTACTCTCTCTTTCATTCGTTATCTTTTTTACTTCCTTTCTCTCCTCTCTTTGCCTTATTAAATAAATTTATGATTTTCTAAAAACTAAAAAATACTCTAGTGCGGATTCAAATTATCTAATTGTCTTAAACAGTAGAATTTAATTTATTTTTTATAAAATTATTTAATCAATAAATAAAAATGTTTATTCTCTTAAAAAGAAGACTCACAGTACCAGAAATCCTAAGTCTTGCATGCTTTGTAGTCGGATTAGAGTAAGCTTTTTTTAATCTTTTAATTTTGAAATTAGCTACCAGATCTCCATTCAGTGTAGTGATCACAATTTCTAACTCAAACCGAAGTCAAACATGATTATTTCCGATGGCTTTTTCAGACTGTATTGCGCAGGTAGTGTATATAGATGTGATTTTAATGTATGCCAATTTCAAGTGATGGTAAGATTTGGAATGATCCAAGTGTGTTTATAATAGCAGAAGTCTATTAAAAGCTTCTAACTACAAATCAGTAATCAGACGAAATGGGGGGGGGGGACAATTAAATGTGCATACATTTTCCATCAGTTAAAATAAAAATATTTCTACTCATGTCAAATTTTTTAAGTTCAAAGCTTTACAATAAGTATTTGCTGAAAAAATGACTTGTGATTTCCTTTTGTATAACACATTTCTTAATTGCCTCAGAAAATAGGAAATAATAATAGTGATAGAGATGCAGTCGACACATACTATTTCAATTGATGGGATGCTAAAACAGGAATAAAGCAAGGAAAAGCAGACACTAATGATCTGAAAAGAACAGACAATATGCTGCTCGTGTGACTATTATTATTAGAAAAAATCTATTTCATTTGTATTTGTGCTTAACAGTAATTTGCAATTTACTCACCAAATTACTAGTCTCAGTTATTGTCTATTACCTTATCGTCTCTCGTTGTATGTTGTTTAACTTTCTTATTTCTATTTCATACCGTCTTTACAAATATCGTCTAATCCTTCTCTCTATCTCTCTTTGTCTCTTCATTAACACTCAAAGATAAAACTAGCTATGAAATAAAAGATTGGAATAGTCTATTATAATCGAAAAACGAGTTAAACGTTTAACCACCTTTTTATTTGTTTGTCATACGTTAAAAGGTTCTATATATTAAAGATTTAAAACATGCAAAGTTTAATGATTAATTTGAAACCTTTAACAGTTTAATTGAATTTTTCCAAGTCTCGAAAGAAAATGATAATTTTCATTTAATTAATTCATTCATTGTTTTATTTACATAGTTGAAAATGTTTGTATCTTCATAGATTTTGTGTAGCAATTTCAAACTACTTATGTTTGCTTTATTATTATAACCCCCGTTTTTTACCTGTAATGATGTGCTTTTTAACGATTTGATTCAACTTTAAATGAACGTCTGTCCCTAGAAGATAAACAAACTGATGAGTATCAGTTGAAATGTCTTTTTCAGAGACCATGGTCGAAAACGAATCTGCTCGTATTCGCTATTTAAAATCGTATACTCGTAAACATTTATTAAAATAACATTTATCAACGTTAATATATTTTACTGTTCGATGATAATTAAAATAATGATTGTAACATTCTTTTTCACTGCTGTTATCTTTCAACATAAATCGAAATTATAATAAAACGAAAACAGTTAAATCACCTCAAATGCGTCTCTCTCTTTTTATCCCATTAAGTCGTTTGTTCAAACAGCTTAAAATTATTTTAAAATACTCGAAACTTTGAAAATAATTAGGTTACAAAATTGTTTGTTAACTGTTTCTTAAAATATTTCACCTTAATTAAAAAGTATTTGTAAATAATTAGGTTACAAAATTGTTCGTTAACTGTGTCTTAAAATATTTCACCTTAATTAAAAAGTATTTGTAAATAATTAGGTTACAAAATTGTTTGTTAACTGTGTCTTAAAATATTTCACCTTAATTAAAAAGTATTTGTAAATAATTAGGTTACAAAAGTGTTCGTTTACTGTGTCTTAAAATATATCACCTTAATTAAAAAGTATTTGTAAATAATTAGGTTACAAAATTGTTCGTTTACTGTGTCTTAAATATATCACCTTAATTAAAAAGTATTTGTAAATAATTAGGTTACAAAATTGTTCGTTTACTGTGTCTTAAATATATCACCTTAATTAAAAAGTATTTGTAAATAATTATGTTACAAAATTGTTCGTTTACTGTGTCTTAAATATATCACCTTAATTAAAAAGTATTTGTAAATAATTAGGTTACAAAATTGTTCGTTTACTGTGTCTTAAAATATTTCACCTTAATTAAAAAGTATTTGTAAATAATTAGGTTACAAAATTGTTCGTTTACTGTGTCTTAAATATATCACCTTAATTAAAAGGTATTTGTAAATACTTAGGTTACAAAATTGTTCGTTTACTGTGTCTTAAATATATCACCTTAATTAAAAAGTATTTGTAAATAATTAGGTTACAAAAGTGTTCGTTTACTGTGTCTTAAAATATTTCACCTTAATTAAAAAGTATTTGTAAATAATTAGGTTACAAAATTGTTTGTTAACTGTGTCTTAAAATATTTCACCTTAATTAAAAAGTATTTGTAAATAATTAGGTTACAAAAGTGTTCGTTTACTGTGTCTTAAAATATTTTACCTAAATTAAAAAGTATTTGTAAATAATTAGGTTACAAAATTGTTTGTTAACTGTGTCTTTAAATATTTCACCTTAATTAAAAAGTATTTGTAAATAATTAGGTTACAAAATTGTTTGTTAACTGTGTATTAAAATATTTCACCTTAATTAAAAAGTATTTGTAAATAATTAGGTTACAAAAGTGTTTGTTAACTGTGTCTTAAAATATTTCACCTTAATTAAAAAGTATTTGTAAATACTTAGGTTACAAAATTGTTCGTTTACTGTGTCTTAAATATATCACCTTAATTAAAAAGTATTTGTAAATAATTAGGTTACAAAAGTGTTCGTTTACTGTGTCTTAAAATATTTCACCTTAATTAAAAAGTATTTGTAAATAATTAGGTTACAAAAGTGTTTGTTAACTGTGTCTTAAAATATTTCACCTTAATTAAAAAGTATTTGTAAATAATTAGGTTACAAAAGTGTTCGTTTACTGTGTCTTAAAATATTTCACCTTAATTAAAAAGTATTTGTAAATAATTAGGTTACAAAAGTGTTTGTTAACTGTGTCTTAAAATATTTCACCTTAATTAAAAAGTATTTGTAAATAATTAGGTTACAAAAGTGTTCGTTTACTGTGTCTAAAAATATTTCACCTTAATTAAAAAGTATTTTAAAATAATTAGGTTACAAAAGTGTTTGTTAACTGTGTCTTAAAATATTTCACCTTAATTAAAAAGTATTTGTAAATAATTAGGTTACAAAAGTGTTCGTTTACTGTGTCTTAAAATATTTCACCTTAATTAAAAAGTATTTGTAAATAATTAGGTTACAAAAGTGTTCGTTTACTGTGTCTTAAAATATTTCACCTTAATGTAAAAGTATTTGTAAATAATTAGGTTACAAAAGTGTTCGTTTACTGTGTCTTAAAATATTTCACCTTAATTAAAAAGTATTTGTAAATAATTAGGTTACAAAAGTGTTCGTTTACTGTGTCCTAAAATATTTCACCTTAATTAAAAAGTATTTGTAAATAATTAGGTTACAAAAGTGTTCGTTTACTGTGTCTTAAAATATTTCACCTTAATTAAAAAGTATTTGTAAATAATTAGGTTACAAAAGTGTTCGTTTACTGTGTCTTAATATATTTCACCTTAATTAAAAAGTATTTGTAAATAATTAGGTTACAAAAGTGTTCGTTTACTGTGTCTTAAAATATTTCACCTTAATTAAAAAGTATTTGTAAATAATTAGGTTACAAAAGTGTACGTTTACTGTGTCTTAAAATATTTCACCTTAATTAAAAAGTATTTGTAAATAATAAGGTTACAAAAGTGTTTGTTAACTGTGTCTTAAAATATTTCACCTTAATTAAAAAGTATTTGTAAATAATTAGGTTACAAAAGTGTTCGTTTACTGTGTCTTAAAATATTTCACCTTAACTATAAAGTATTTGTAAATAATTAGGTTTCAAAAGTGTTTGTTAACTGTGTCTTAAAATATTTGACCTTAATTAAAAAGTATTTGTAAATAATTAGGTTACAAAAGTGTTCGTTTACTGTGTCTTAAAATATTTCACCTTAATTAAAAAGTATTTGTAAATAATTAGGTTACAAAATTGTTTGTTAACTGTGTCTTAAATATATCACCTTAATTAAAAAGTATTTGTAAATAATTAGGTTACAAAAGTGTTCGTTTACTGTGTCTTAAAATATTTCACCTAAATTAAAAAGTATTTGTAAATAATTAGGTTACAAAAGTGTTCGTTTACTGTGTCTTAAAATATTTCACCTTAATTAAAAAGTATTTGTAAATAATTAGGTTACAAAAGTGTTCGTTTACTGTGTCTTAAAATATTTCACCTTAATTAAAAAGTATTTGTAAATAATTAGGTTACAAAAGTGTTCGTTTACTGTGTCTTAAAATATTTCACCTTAATTAAAAAGTATTTGTAAATAATTAGGTTACAAAAGTGTTCGTTTACTGTGTCTTAAAATAGTTCACCTTAATTAAAAAGTATTTGTAAATAATTAGGTTACAAAAGTGTTCGTTTACTGTGTCTTAAAATATTTCACCTTAATTAAAAAGTATTTGTAAATAATTAGGTTACAAAAGTGTTCGTTTACTGTGTCTTTAAATATTTCACCTTAATTAAAAAGTATTTGTAAATAATTAGGTTACAAAAGTGTTTGTTAACTGTGTCTTAAAATATTTCACCTTAATTAAAAAGTATTTGTAAATAATTAGGTTACAAAAGTGTTCGTTTACTGTGTCTTAAAATATTTCACCTTAATTAAAAAGTATTTGTAAATAATTAGGTTACAAAAGTGTTTGTTAACTGTGTCTTAAAATATTTCACCTTAATTAAAAAGTATTTGTAAATAATTAGGTTACACAAGTGTTCGTTTACTGTGTCTTAAAATATTTCACCTTAATTAAAAAGTATTTGTAAATAATTAGGTTACAAAAGTGTTTGTTAACTGTGTCTTAAAATATTTCACCTTAATTAAAAAGTATTTGTAAATAATTAGGTTACAAAAGTGTTCGTTTACTGTGTCTTAAAATATTTCACCTTAATTAAAAAGTATTTGTAAATAATTAGGTTACAAAAGTGTTCGTTTACTGTGTCTTAAAATATTTCACCTTAATTAAAAAGTATTTGTAAATAATTAGGTTACAAAATTGTTCGTTTACTGTGCCTTAAAATATTTCACCTTAATTAAAAAGTATTTGTAAATAATTAGGTTACAAAATTGTTTGTTAACTGTGTCTTAAAATATTTCACCTTAATTAAAAAGTATTTGTAAATAATTAGGTTACAAAAGTGTTCGTTAACTGTGTCTTAAAATATTTCACCTTAATTAAAAAGTATTTGTAAATAATTAGGTTACAAAATTGTTCGTTTACTGTGTCTTAAAATATTTCACCTTAATTAAAAAGTATTTGTAAATAATTAGGTTACAAAAGTGTTTGTTAACTGTGTCTTAAAATATTTCACCTTAATTAAAAAGTATTTGTAAATAATTAGGTTACAAAAGTGTTCGTTTACTGTGTCTAAAAATATTTCACCTTAATTAAAAAGTATTTTAAAATAATTAGGTTACAAAAGTGTTTGTTAACTGTGTCTTAAAATATTTCACCTTAATTAAAAAGTATTTGTAAATAATTAGGTTACAAAAGTGTTCGTTTACTGTGTCTTAAAATATTTCACCTTAATTAAAAAGTATTTGTAAATAATTAGGTTACAAAAGTGTTCGTTTACTGTGTCTTAAAATATTTCACCTTAATGTAAAAGTATTTGTAAATAATTAGGTTACAAAAGTGTTCGTTTACTGTGTCTTAAAATATTTCACCTTAATTAAAAAGTATTTGTAAATAATTAGGTTACAAAAGTGTTCGTTTACTGTGTCCTAAAATATTTCACCTTAATTAAAAAGTATTTGTAAATAATTAGGTTACAAAAGTGTTCGTTTACTGTGTCTTAAAATATTTCACCTTAATTAAAAAGTATTTGTAAATAATTAGGTTACAAAAGTGTTTGTTAACTGTGTCTTAAAATATTTCACCTTAATTAAAAAGTATTTGTAAATAATTAGGTTACAAAAGTGTTCGTTTACTGTGTCTTAAAATATTTCACCTTAATTAAAAAGTATTTGTAAATAATTAGGTTACAAAAGGGTTTGTCAACTGTGTCTTAAAATATTTCACCTTAATTAAAAAGTATTTGTAAATAATTAGGTTACAAAAGTGTTCGTTTACTGTGTCTTAATATATTTCACCTTAATTAAAAAGTATTTGTAAATAATTAGGTTACAAAAGTGTTCGTTTACTGTGTCTTAAAATATTTCACCTTAATTAAAAAGTATTTGTAAATAATTAGGTTACAAAAGTGTTCGTTTACTGTGTCTTAAAATATTTCACCTTAATTAAAAAGTATTTGTAAATAATAAGGTTACAAAAGTGTTTGTTAACTGTGTCTTAAAATATTTCACCTTAATTAAAAAGTATTTGTAAATAATTAGGTTACAAAAGTGTTTGTTAACTGTGTCTTAAAATATTTCACCTTAACTATAAAGTATTTGTAAATAATTAGGTTTCAAAAGTGTTTGTTAACTGTGTCTTAAAATATTTGACCTTAATTAAAAAGTATTTGTAAATAATTAGGTTACAAAAGTGTTCGTTTACTGTGTCTTAAAATATTTCACCTTAATTAAAAAGTATTTGTAAATAATTAGGTTACAAAATTGTTTGTTAACTGTGTCTTAAATATATCACCTTAATTAAAAAGTATTTGTAAATAATTAGGTTACAAAAGTGTTCGTTTACTGTGTCTTAAAATATTTCACCTAAATTAAAAAGTATTTGTAAATAATTAGGTTACAAAAGTGTTCGTTTACTGTGTCTTAAAATATTTCACCTTAATTAAAAAGTATTTGTAAATAATTAGGTTACAAAAGTGTTCGTTTACTGTGTCTTAAAATATTTCACCTTAATTAAAAAGTATTTGTAAATAATTAGGTTACAAAAGTGTTCGTTTACTGTGTCTTAAAATATTTCACCTTAATTAAAAAGTATTTGTAAATAATTAGGTTACAAAAGTGTTCGTTTACTGTGTCTTAAAATAGTTCACCTTAATTAAAAAGTATTTGTAAATAATTAGGTTACAAAAGTGTTCGTTTACTGTGTCTTAAAATCGTTCACCTTAATTAAAAAGTATTTGTAAATAATTAGGTTACAAAAGTGTTCGTTTACTGTGTCTTTAAATATTTCACCTTAATTAAAAAGTATTTGTAAATAATTAGGTTACAAAAGTGTTTGTTAACTGTGTCTTAAAATATTTCACCTTAATTAAAAAGTATTTGTAAATAATTAGGTTACAAAAGTGTTCGTTTACTGTGTCTTAAAATATTTCACCTTAATTAAAAAGTATTTGTAAATAATTAGGTTACAAAAGTGTTTGTTAACTGTGTCTTAAAATATTTCACCTTAATTAAAAAGTATTTGTAAATAATTAGGTTACACAAGTGTTCGTTTACTGTGTCTTAAAATATTTCACCTTAATTAAAAAGTATTTGTAAATAATTAGGTTACAAAAGTGTTTGTTAACTGTGTCTTAAAATATTTCACCTTAATTAAAAAGTATTTGTAAATAATTAGGTTACAAAAGTGTTCGTTTACTGTGTCTTAAAATATTTCACCTTAATTAAAAAGTATTTGTAAATAATTAGGTTACAAAAGTGTTCGTTTACTGTGTCTTAAAATATTTCACCTTAATTAAAAAGTATTTGTAAATAATTAGGTTACAAAATTGTTCGTTTACTGTGCCTTAAAATATTTCACCTTAATTAAAAAGTATTTGTAAATAATTAGGTTACAAAATTGTTTGTTAACTGTGTCTTAAAATATTTCACCTTAATTAAAAAGTATTTGTAAATAATTAGGTTACAAAAGTGTTCGTTAACTGTGTCTTAAAATATTTCACCTTAATTAAAAAGTATTTGTAAATAATTAGGTTACAAAATTGTTTGTTAACTGTGTCTTAAAATATTTCACCTTAACTATAAAGTATTTGTAAATAATTAGGTTTCAAAAGTGTTTGTTAACTGTGTCTTAAAATATTTGACCTTAATTAAAAAGTATTTGTAAATAATTAGGTTACAAAAGTGTTCGTTTACTGTGTCTTAAAATATTTCACCTTAATTAAAAAGTATTTGTAAATAATTAGGTTACAAAATTGTTTGTTAACTGTGTCTTAAATATATCACCTTAATTAAAAAGTATTTGTAAATAATTAGGTTACAAAAGTGTTCGTTTACTGTGTCTTAAAATATTTCACCTAAATTAAAAAGTATTTGTAAATAATTAGGTTACAAAAGTGTTCGTTTACTGTGTCTTAAAATATTTCACCTTAATTAAAAAGTATTTGTAAATAATTAGGTTACAAAAGTGTTCGTTTACTGTGTCTTAAAATATTTCACCTTAATTAAAAAGTATTTGTAAATAATTAGGTTACAAAAGTGTTCGTTTACTGTGTCTTAAAATATTTCACCTTAATTAAAAAGTATTTGTAAATAATTAGGTTACAAAAGTGTTCGTTTACTGTGTCTTAAAATAGTTCACCTTAATTAAAAAGTATTTGTAAATAATTAGGTTACAAAAGTGTTCGTTTACTGTGTCTTAAAATCGTTCACCTTAATTAAAAAGTATTTGTAAATAATTAGGTTACAAAAGTGTTCGTTTACTGTGTCTTTAAATATTTCACCTTAATTAAAAAGTATTTGTAAATAATTAGGTTACAAAAGTGTTTGTTAACTGTGTCTTAAAATATTTCACCTTAATTAAAAAGTATTTGTAAATAATTAGGTTACAAAAGTGTTCGTTTACTGTGTCTTAAAATATTTCACCTTAATTAAAAAGTATTTGTAAATAATTAGGTTACAAAAGTGTTTGTTAACTGTGTCTTAAAATATTTCACCTTAATTAAAAAGTATTTGTAAATAATTAGGTTACACAAGTGTTCGTTTACTGTGTCTTAAAATATTTCACCTTAATTAAAAAGTATTTGTAAATAATTAGGTTACAAAAGTGTTTGTTAACTGTGTCTTAAAATATTTCACCTTAATTAAAAAGTATTTGTAAATAATTAGGTTACAAAAGTGTTCGTTTACTGTGTCTTAAAATATTTCACCTTAATTAAAAAGTATTTGTAAATAATTAGGTTACAAAAGTGTTCGTTTACTGTGTCTTAAAATATTTCACCTTAATTAAAAAGTATTTGTAAATAATTAGGTTACAAAATTGTTCGTTTACTGTGCCTTAAAATATTTCACCTTAATTAAAAAGTATTTGTAAATAATTAGGTTACAAAATTGTTTGTTAACTGTGTCTTAAAATATTTCACCTTAATTAAAAAGTATTTGTAAATAATTAGGTTACAAAAGTGTTCGTTAACTGTGTCTTAAAATATTTCACCTTAATTAAAAAGTATTTGTAAATAATTAGGTTACAAAATTGTTCGTTTACTGTGTCTTAAAATATTTCACCTTAATTAAAAAGTATTTGTAAATAATTAGGTTACAAAAGTGTTCGTTTACTGTGTCTTAAAATATTTCACCTTAATTAAAAAGTATTTGTAAATAATTAGGTTACAAAAGTGTTTGTTAACTGTGTCTTAAAATATTTCACCTTAATTAAAAAGTATTTGTAAATAATTAGGTTACAAAAGTGTTCGTTAACTGTGTCTTAAAATATTTCACCTTAATTAAAAAGTATTTTTAAATAATTAGGTTACAAAATTGTTTGTTAACTGTGTCTTAAAATAGTTCACCTTAATTAAAAAGTATTTGTAAATAATTAGGTTACAAAAGTGTTCGTTTACTGTGTCTTAAAATCGTTCACCTTAATTAAAAAGTATTTGTAAATAATTAGGTTACAAAAGTGTTCGTTTACTGTGTCTTTAAATATTTCACCTTAATTAAAAAGTATTTGTAAATAATTAGGTTACAAAAGTGTTTGTTAACTGTGTCTTAAAATATTTCACCTTAATTAAAAAGTATTTGTAAATAATTAGGTTACAAAAGTGTTCGTTTACTGTGTCTTAAAATATTTCACCTTAATTAAAAAGTATTTGTAAATAATTAGGTTACAAAAGTGTTTGTTAACTGTGTCTTAAAATATTTCACCTTAATTAAAAAGTATTTGTAAATAATTAGGTTACACAAGTGTTCGTTTACTGTGTCTTAAAATATTTCACCTTAATTAAAAAGTATTTGTAAATAATTAGGTTACAAAAGTGTTTGTTAACTGTGTCTTAAAATATTTCACCTTAATTAAAAAGTATTTGTAAATAATTAGGTTACAAAAGTGTTCGTTTACTGTGTCTTAAAATATTTCACCTTAATTAAAAAGTATTTGTAAATAATTAGGTTACAAAAGTGTTCGTTTACTGTGTCTTAAAATATTTCACCTTAATTAAAAAGTATTTGTAAATAATTAGGTTACAAAATTGTTCGTTTACTGTGCCTTAAAATATTTCACCTTAATTAAAAAGTATTTGTAAATAATTAGGTTACAAAATTGTTTGTTAACTGTGTCTTAAAATATTTCACCTTAATTAAAAAGTATTTGTAAATAATTAGGTTACAAAAGTGTTCGTTAACTGTGTCTTAAAATATTTCACCTTAATTAAAAAGTATTTGTAAATAATTAGGTTACAAAATTGTTCGTTTACTGTGTCTTAAAATATTTCACCTTAATTAAAAAGTATTTGTAAATAATTAGGTTACAAAAGTGTTCGTTTACTGTGTCTTAAAATATTTCACCTTAATTAAAAAGTATTTGTAAATAATTAGGTTACAAAAGTGTTTGTTAACTGTGTCTTAAAATATTTCACCTTAATTAAAAAGTATTTGTAAATAATTAGGTTACAAAAGTGTTCGTTAACTGTGTCTTAAAATATTTCACCTTAATTAAAAAGTATTTTTAAATAATTAGGTTACAAAATTGTTTGTTAACTGTGTCTTAAAATATTTCACCTTAATTAAAAAGTATTTGTAAATAATTAGGTTACACAAGTGTTCGTTTACTGTGTCTTAAAATAGTTCACCTTACTTAAAAAGTATTTGTAAATAATTAGGTTACAAAAGTGTTCGTTTACTGTGTCTTAAAATATTTCACCTTAATTAAAAAGTATTTTTAAATAATAAGGTTACAAAAGTGTTTGTTAACTGTGTCTTAAAATATTTCACCTTAATTAAAAAGTATTTGTAAATTATTAGGTTACAAAAGTGTTTGTTAACTGTGTCTTAAAATATTTCACCTTAACTATAAAGTATTTGTAAATAATTAGGTTTCAAAAGTGTTTGTTAACTGTGTCTTAAAATATTTCACCTTAATTAAAAAGTATTTGTAAATAATTAGGTTACAAAAGTGTTCGTTTACTGTGTCTTAATATATTTCACCTTAATTAAAAAGTATTTGTAAATAATTAGGTTACAAAAGTGTTCGTTTACTGTGTCTTAATATATTTCACCTTAATTAAAAAGTATTTGTAAATAATTAGGTTACAAAAGTGTTCGTTTACTGTGTCTTAAAATATTTCACCTTAATTAAAAAGTATTTGTAAATAATTAGGTTACAAAAGTGTTCGTTTACTGTGTCTTAAAATATGTCACCTTAATTAAAAAGTATTTGTAAATAATAAGGTTGCAAACGTGTTTGTTAACTGTGTCTTAAAATATTTCACCTTAATTAAAAAGTATTTGTAAATAATTAGGTTACAAAAGTGTTTGTTAACTGTGTCTTAAAATATTTCACCTAAATTAAAAAGTATTTTAAAATAATTAGGTTACAAAAGTGTTTGTTAACTGTGTCTTAAAATATTTCACCTTAATTAAAAAGTATTTGTAAATAATTAGGTTACAAAAGTGTTCGTTTACTGTGTCTTAAAATATTTCACCTTAATTAAAAAGTATTTGTAAATAATTAGGTTACAAAAGTGTTCGTTTACTGTGTCTTAAAATATTTCACCTTAATGTAAAAGTATTTGTAAATAATTAGGTTACAAAAGTGTTCGTTTACTGTGTCTTAAAATATTTCACCTTAATTAAAAAGTATTTGTAAATAATTAGGTTACAAAAGTGTTCGTTTACTGTGTCCTAAAATATTTCACCTTAATTAAAAAGTATTTGTAAATAATTAGGTTACAAAAGTGTTCGTTTACTGTGTCTTAAAATATTTCACCTTAATTAAAAAGTATTTGTAAATAATTAGGTTACAAAAGTGTTTGTTAACTGTGTCTTAAAATATTTCACCTTAATTAAAAAGTATTTGTAAATAATTAGGTTACAAAAGTGTTCGTTTACTGTGTCTTAAAATATTTCACCTTAATTAAAAAGTATTTGTAAATAATTAGGTTACAAAAGGGTTTGTCAACTGTGTCTTAAAATATTTCACCTTAATTAAAAAGTATTTGTAAATAATTAGGTTACAAAAGTGTTCGTTTACTGTGTCTTAATATATTTCACCTTAATTAAAAAGTATTTGTAAATAATTAGGTTACAAAAGTGTTCGTTTACTGTGTCTTAAAATATTTCACCTTAATTAAAAAGTATTTGTAAATAATTAGGTTACAAAAGTGTTCGTTTACTGTGTCTTAAAATATTTCACCTTAATTAAAAAGTATTTGTAAATAATAAGGTTACAAAAGTGTTTGTTAACTGTGTCTTAAAATATTTCACCTTAATTAAAAAGTATTTGTAAATAATTAGGTTACAAAAGTGTTTGTTAACTGTGTCTTAAAATATTTCACCTTAACTATAAAGTATTTGTAAATAATTAGGTTTCAAAAGTGTTTGTTAACTGTGTCTTAAAATATTTGACCTTAATTAAAAAGTATTTGTAAATAATTAGGTTACAAAAGTGTTCGTTTACTGTGTCTTAAAATATTTCACCTTAATTAAAAAGTATTTGTAAATAATTAGGTTACAAAATTGTTTGTTAACTGTGTCTTAAATATATCACCTTAATTAAAAAGTATTTGTAAATAATTAGGTTACAAAAGTGTTCGTTTACTGTGTCTTAAAATATTTCACCTAAATTAAAAAGTATTTGTAAATAATTAGGTTACAAAAGTGTTCGTTTACTGTGTCTTAAAATATTTCACCTTAATTAAAAAGTATTTGTAAATAATTAGGTTACAAAAGTGTTCGTTTACTGTGTCTTAAAATATTTCACCTTAATTAAAAAGTATTTGTAAATAATTAGGTTACAAAAGTGTTCGTTTACTGTGTCTTAAAATATTTCACCTTAATTAAAAAGTATTTGTAAATAATTAGGTTACAAAAGTGTTCGTTTACTGTGTCTTAAAATAGTTCACCTTAATTAAAAAGTATTTGTAAATAATTAGGTTACAAAAGTGTTCGTTTACTGTGTCTTAAAATCGTTCACCTTAATTAAAAAGTATTTGTAAATAATTAGGTTACAAAAGTGTTCGTTTACTGTGTCTTTAAATATTTCACCTTAATTAAAAAGTATTTGTAAATAATTAGGTTACAAAAGTGTTTGTTAACTGTGTCTTAAAATATTTCACCTTAATTAAAAAGTATTTGTAAATAATTAGGTTACAAAAGTGTTCGTTTACTGTGTCTTAAAATATTTCACCTTAATTAAAAAGTATTTGTAAATAATTAGGTTACAAAAGTGTTTGTTAACTGTGTCTTAAAATATTTCACCTTAATTAAAAAGTATTTGTAAATAATTAGGTTACACAAGTGTTCGTTTACTGTGTCTTAAAATATTTCACCTTAATTAAAAAGTATTTGTAAATAATTAGGTTACAAAAGTGTTTGTTAACTGTGTCTTAAAATATTTCACCTTAATTAAAAAGTATTTGTAAATAATTAGGTTACAAAAGTGTTCGTTTACTGTGTCTTAAAATATTTCACCTTAATTAAAAAGTATTTGTAAATAATTAGGTTACAAAAGTGTTCGTTTACTGTGTCTTAAAATATTTCACCTTAATTAAAAAGTATTTGTAAATAATTAGGTTACAAAATTGTTCGTTTACTGTGCCTTAAAATATTTCACCTTAATTAAAAAGTATTTGTAAATAATTAGGTTACAAAATTGTTTGTTAACTGTGTCTTAAAATATTTCACCTTAATTAAAAAGTATTTGTAAATAATTAGGTTACAAAAGTGTTCGTTAACTGTGTCTTAAAATATTTCACCTTAATTAAAAAGTATTTGTAAATAATTAGGTTACAAAATTGTTCGTTTACTGTGTCTTAAAATATTTCACCTTAATTAAAAAGTATTTGTAAATAATTAGGTTACAAAAGTGTTCGTTTACTGTGTCTTAAAATATTTCACCTTAATTAAAAAGTATTTGTAAATAATTAGGTTACAAAAGTGTTTGTTAACTGTGTCTTAAAATATTTCACCTTAATTAAAAAGTATTTGTAAATAATTAGGTTACGAAAGTGTTCGTTAACTGTGTCTTAAAATATTTCACCTTAATTAAAAAGTATTTTTAAATAATTAGGTTACAAAATTGTTTGTTAACTGTGTCTTAAAATAGTTCACCTTAATTAAAAAGTATTTGTAAATAATTAGGTTACAAAAGTGTTCGTTTACTGTGTCTTAAAATCGTTCACCTTAATTAAAAAGTATTTGTAAATAATTAGGTTACAAAAGTGTTCGTTTACTGTGTCTTTAAATATTTCACCTTAATTAAAAAGTATTTGTAAATAATTAGGTTACAAAAGTGTTTGTTAACTGTGTCTTAAAATATTTCACCTTAATTAAAAAGTATTTGTAAATAATTAGGTTACAAAAGTGTTCGTTTACTGTGTCTTAAAATATTTCACCTTAATTAAAAAGTATTTGTAAATAATTAGGTTACAAAAGTGTTTGTTAACTGTGTCTTAAAATATTTCACCTTAATTAAAAAGTATTTGTAAATAATTAGGTTACACAAGTGTTCGTTTACTGTGTCTTAAAATATTTCACCTTAATTAAAAAGTATTTGTAAATAATTAGGTTACAAAAGTGTTTGTTAACTGTGTCTTAAAATATTTCACCTTAATTAAAAAGTATTTGTAAATAATTAGGTTACAAAAGTGTTCGTTTACTGTGTCTTAAAATATTTCACCTTAATTAAAAAGTATTTGTAAATAATTAGGTTACAAAAGTGTTCGTTTACTGTGTCTTAAAATATTTCACCTTAATTAAAAAGTATTTGTAAATAATTAGGTTACAAAATTGTTCGTTTACTGTGCCTTAAAATATTTCACCTTAATTAAAAAGTATTTGTAAATAATTAGGTTACAAAATTGTTTGTTAACTGTGTCTTAAAATATTTCACCTTAATTAAAAAGTATTTGTAAATAATTAGGTTACAAAAGTGTTCGTTAACTGTGTCTTAAAATATTTCACCTTAATTAAAAAGTATTTGTAAATAATTAGGTTACAAAATTGTTCGTTTACTGTGTCTTAAAATATTTCACCTTAATTAAAAAGTATTTGTAAATAATTAGGTTACAAAAGTGTTCGTTTACTGTGTCTTAAAATATTTCACCTTAATTAAAAAGTATTTGTAAATAATTAGGTTACAAAAGTGTTTGTTAACTGTGTCTTAAAATATTTCACCTTAATTAAAAAGTATTTGTAAATAATTAGGTTACGAAAGTGTTCGTTAACTGTGTCTTAAAATATTTCACCTTAATTAAAAAGTATTTTTAAATAATTAGGTTACAAAATTGTTTGTTAACTGTGTCTTAAAATAGTTCACCTTAATTAAAAAGTATTTGTAAATAATTAGGTTACAAAAGTGTTCGTTTACTGTGTCTTAAAATCGTTCACCTTAATTAAAAAGTATTTGTAAATAATTAGGTTACAAAAGTGTTCGTTTACTGTGTCTTTAAATATTTCACCTTAATTAAAAAGTATTTGTAAATAATTAGGTTACAAAAGTGTTTGTTAACTGTGTCTTAAAATATTTCACCTTAATTAAAAAGTATTTGTAAATAATTAGGTTACAAAAGTGTTCGTTTACTGTGTCTTAAAATATTTCACCTTAATTAAAAAGTATTTGTAAATAATTAGGTTACAAAAGTGTTTGTTAACTGTGTCTTAAAATATTTCACCTTAATTAAAAAGTATTTGTAAATAATTAGGTTACACAAGTGTTCGTTTACTGTGTCTTAAAATATTTCACCTTAATTAAAAAGTATTTGTAAATAATTAGGTTACAAAAGTGTTTGTTAACTGTGTCTTAAAATATTTCACCTTAATTAAAAAGTATTTGTAAATAATTAGGTTACAAAAGTGTTCGTTTACTGTGTCTTAAAATATTTCACCTTAATTAAAAAGTATTTGTAAATAATTAGGTTACAAAAGTGTTCGTTTACTGTGTCTTAAAATATTTCACCTTAATTAAAAAGTATTTGTAAATAATTAGGTTACAAAATTGTTCGTTTACTGTGCCTTAAAATATTTCACCTTAATTAAAAAGTATTTGTAAATAATTAGGTTACAAAATTGTTTGTTAACTGTGTCTTAAAATATTTCACCTTAATTAAAAAGTATTTGTAAATAATTAGGTTACAAAAGTGTTCGTTAACTGTGTCTTAAAATATTTCACCTTAATTAAAAAGTATTTGTAAATAATTAGGTTACAAAATTGTTCGTTTACTGTGTCTTAAAATATTTCACCTTAATTAAAAAGTATTTGTAAATAATTAGGTTACAAAAGTGTTCGTTTACTGTGTCTTAAAATATTTCACCTTAATTAAAAAGTATTTGTAAATAATTAGGTTACAAAAGTGTTTGTTAACTGTGTCTTAAAATATTTCACCTTAATTAAAAAGTATTTGTAAATAATTAGGTTACAAAAGTGTTCGTTAACTGTGTCTTAAAATATTTCACCTTAATTAAAAAGTATTTTTAAATAATTAGGTTACAAAATTGTTTGTTAACTGTGTCTTAAAATATTTCACCTTAATTAAAAAGTATTTGTAAATAATTAGGTTACACAAGTGTTCGTTTACTGTGTCTTAAAATAGTTCACCTTACTTAAAAAGTATTTGTAAATAATTAGGTTACAAAAGTGTTCGTTTACTGTGTCTTAAAATATTTCACCTTAATTAAAAAGTATTTGTAAATAATAAGGTTACAAAAGTGTTTGTTAACTGTGTCTTAAAATATTTCACCTTAATTAAAAAGTATTTGTAAATTATTAGGTTACAAAAGTGTTTGTTAACTGTGTCTTAAAATATTTCACCTTAACTATAAAGTATTTGTAAATAATTAGGTTTCAAAAGTGTTTGTTAACTGTGTCTTAAAATATTTCACCTTAATTAAAAAGTATTTGTAAATAATTAGGTTACAAAAGTGTTCGTTTACTGTGTCTTAATATATTTCACCTTAATTAAAAAGTATTTGTAAATAATTAGGTTACAAAAGTGTTCGTTTACTGTGTCTTAATATATTTCACCTTAATTAAAAAGTATTTGTAAATAATTAGGTTACAAAAGTGTTCGTTTACTGTGTCTTAAAATATTTCACCTTAATTAAAAAGTATTTGTAAATAATTAGGTTACAAAAGTGTTCGTTTACTGTGTCTTAAAATATTTCACCTTAATTAAAAAGTATTTGTAAATAATAAGGTTGCAAACGTGTTTGTTAACTGTGTCTTAAAATATTTCACCTTAATTAAAAAGTATTTGTAAATAATTAGGTTACAAAAGTGTTTGTTAACTGTGTCTTAAAATATTTCACCTAAATTAAAAAGTATTTGTAAATAATTAGGTTACAAAAGTGTTCGTTTACTGTGTCTTAAAATATTTCACCTTAATTAAAAAGTATTTGTAAATAATTAGGTTACAAAAGTGTTCGTTTACTGTGTCTTAAAATATTTCACCTTAATTAAAAAGTATTTTTAAATAATTAGGTTACAAAAGTGTTCGTTTACTGTGTCTTAAAATATTTCACCTTAATTAAAAAGTATTTGTAAATAATTAGGTTACAAAAGTGTTCGTTTACTGTGTCTTAAAATAGTTCACCTTAATTAAAAAGTATTTGTAAATAATTAGGTTACAAAAGTGTTCGTTTACTGTGTCTTAAAATATTTCACCTTAATTAAAAAGTATTTGTAAATAATTAGGTTACAAAAGTGTTCGTTTACTGTGTCTTTAAATATTTCACCTTAATTAAAAAGTATTTGTAAATAATTAGGTTACAAAAGTGTTTGTTAACTGTGTCTTAAAATATTTCACCTTAATTAAAAAGTATTTGTAAATAATTAGGTTACAAAAGTGTTCGTTTACTGTGTCTTAAAATATTTCACCTTAATTAAAAAGTATTTGTAAATAATTAGGTTACAAAAGTGTTTGTTAACTGTGTCTTAAAATATTTCACCTTAATTAAAAAGTATTTGTAAATAATTAGGTTACACAAGTGTTCGTTTACTGTGTCTTAAAATATTTCACCTTAATTAAAAAGTATTTGTAAATAATTAGGTTACAAAAGTGTTTGTTAACTGTGTCTTAAAATATTTCACCTTAATTAAAAAGTATTTGTAAATAATTAGGTTACAAAAGTGTTCGTTTACTGTGTCTTAAAATATTTCACCTTAATTAAAAAGTATTTGTAAATAATTAGGTTACAAAAGTGTTCGTTTACTGTGTCTTAAAATATTTCACCTTAATTAAAAAGTATTTGTAAATAATTAGGTTACAAAATTGTTCGTTTACTGTGCTTTAAAATATTTCACCTTAATTAAAAAGTATTTGTAAATAATTAGGTTACAAAATTGTTTGTTAACTGTGTCTTAAAATATTTCACCTTAATTAAAAAGTATTTGTAAATAATTAGGTTACAAAAGTGTTCGTTAACTGTGTCTTAAAATATTTCACCTTAATTAAAAAGTATTTGTAAATAATTAGGTTACAAAATTGTTCGTTTACTGTGTCTTAAAATATTTCACCTTAATTAAAAAGTATTTGTAAATAATTAGGTTACAAAAGTGTTCGTTTACTGTGTCTTAAAATATTTCACCTTAATTAAAAAGTATTTGTAAATAATTAGGTTACAAAATTGTTTGTTAACTGTGTCTTAAAATATTTCACCTTAATTAAAAAGTATTTGTAAATAATTAGGTTACAAAATTGTTTGTTAACTGTGTCTTAAAATATTTCACCTTAATTAAAAAGTATTTGTAAATAATTAGGTTACAAAAGTGTTCGTTTACTGTGTCTTAAAATATTTCACCTTAATTAAAAAGTATTTTTAAATAATTAGGTTACAAAAGTGTTCGTTTACTGTGTCTTAAAATATTTCACCTTAATTAAAAAGTATTTGTAAATAATTAGGTTACAAAAGTGTTCGTTTACTGTGTCTTAAAATATTTCACCTTAATTAAAAAGTATTTGTAAATAATTAGGTTACAAAATTGTTCGTTTACTGTGTCTTAAAATATTTCACCTTAATTAAAAAGTATTTGTAAATAATTAGGTTACAAAAGTGTTTGTTTACTGTGTCTTAAAATATTTCACCTTAATTAAAAAGTATTTGTAAATAATTAGGTTACAAAAGTGTTTGTTTACTGTGTCTTAAAATATTTCACCTTAATTAAAAAGTATTTGTAAATAATTAGGTTACAAAAGTGTTCGTTTACTGTGTCTTAAAATATTTCACCTTAATTAAAAAGTATTTGTAAATAATTAGGTTACAAAAGTGTTCGTTTAATGTGTCTTAAAATATTTCACCTTAATTAAAAAGTATTTGTAAATAATTAGGTTACAAAATTGTTTGTTAACTGTGTCTTAAAATATTTCACCTTAATTAAAAAGTATTTGTAAATAATTAGGTTACAAAAGTGTTTGTTTACTGTGTCTTAAAATATTTCACCTTAATTAAAAAGTATTTGTAAATAATTAGGTTACAAAATTGTTTGTTAACTGTGTCTTAAAATATTTCACCTTAATTAAAAAGTATTTGTAAATAATTAGGTTACAAAATTGTTTGTTAACTGTGTCTTAAAATATTTCACCTTAATTAAAAAGTATTTGTAAATAATTAGGTTACAAAAGTGTTTGTTTACTGTGTCTTAAAATATTTCACCTTAATTAAAAAGTATTTGTAAATAATTAGGTTACAAAATTGTTTGTTAACTGTGTCTTAAAATATTTCACCTTAATTAAAAAGTATTTGTAAATAATTAGGTTACAAAAGTGTTTGTTTACTGTGTCTTAAAATATTTCACCTTAATTAAAAAGTATTTGTAAATAATTAGGTTACAAAAGTGTTCGTTTACTGTGTCTTAAAATATTTCACCTTAATTAAAAAGTATTTGTAAATAATTAGGTTACAAAAGTGTTCGTTTACTGTGTCTTAAAATATTTCACCTTAATTAAAAAGTATTTGTAAATAATTAGGTTACAAAAGTGTTCGTTTACTGTGTCTTAAAATATTTCACCTTAATTAAAAAGTATTTGTAAATAATTAGGTTACAAAAGTGTTCGTTAACTGTGTCTTAAAGTATTTCACCTTAATTAAAAAGTATTTGTAAATAATTAGGTTACAAAAGTGTTCGTTTACTGTGTCTTAAAATATTTCACCTTAATTAAAAAGTATTTGTAAATAATTAGGTTACAAAAGTGTTCGTTTACTGTGTCTTAAAATATTTCACTTTAATTAAAAAGTATTTGTAAATAATTAGGTTACAAAAGTGTTCGTTTACTGTGTCTTAAAATATTTCACCTTAATTAAAAAGTATTTGTAAATAATTAGGTTACAAAAGTGTTCGTTTACTGTGTCTTGAAATATTTCACCTTAATTAAAAAGTATTTGTAAATAATTAGGTTACAAAATTGTTTGTTAACTGTGTCTTAAAATATTTCACCTTAATTAAAAAGTATTTGTAAATAATTAGGTTACAAAAGTGTTTGTTTACTGTGTCTTAAAATATTTCACCTTAATTAAAAAGTATTTGTAAATAATTAGGTTACAAAATTGTTTGTTAACTGTGTCTTAAAATATTTCACCTTAATTAAAAAGTATTTGTAAATAATTAGGTTACAAAATTGTTTGTTAACTGTGTCTTAAAATATTTCACCTTAATTAAAAAGTATTTGTAAATAATTAGGTTACAAAAGTGTTTGTTTACTGTGTCTTAAAATATTTCACCTTAATTAAAAAGTATTTGTAAATAATTAGGATACAAAATTGTTTGTTAACTGTGTCTTAAAATATTTCACCTTAATTAAAAAGTATTTGTAAATAATTAGGTTACAAAAGTGTTTGTTTACTGTGTCTTAAAATATTTCACCTTAATTAAAAAGTATTTGTAAATAATTAGGTTACAAAAGTGTTCGTTTACTGTGTCTTAAAATATTTCACCTTAATTAAAAAGTATTTGTAAATAATTAGGTTACAAAAGTGTTCGTTTACTGTGTCTTAAAATATTTCACCTTAATTAAAAAGTATTTGTAAATAATTAGGTTACAAAAGTGTTCGTTTACTGTGTCTTAAAATATTTCACCTTAATTAAAAAGTATTTGTAAATAATTAAGTTACAAAAGTGTTCGTTTACTGTGTCTTAAAATATTTCACCTTAATTAAAAAGTATTTGTAAATATCTTTGTTAAAGATTGTGTTCTTTAAACTATCAACACATCATCTTTTCAAAATAGACTTCAAGCAGATATATCAGAATAAAAAACAATGTCATCGCAAAAAATCTGACGTTTTTCTCTCCTTCAAATTTCAAGATATAAAATGGGTCTTGTAAAATGATTACTTACATCTTCATCAGAAGACAACAACACATCCATTTTAACACAAAGAATTGAACAGATATTGGTTCATGAAAGATAATTCATAAAGGTAAGGATATATGAAATGAATCTTTTAAATATATTATTTATAAAATCCCTAAAATACATTTGAACATAGTGACACAAAAATGTAGAAACAGAATTTCTTTTAGTATAGTGAAACAACCTTGTTCTGAAACTAATTAAAAGTGATATATATATATATATATATATATATATATATATATATGTATATGTATATATATATGAGAGAGAGATGGATATTTAAAAAACAATACTTTCTTTGGGTATTTAAAGAATGCAGAATTATATGAGTTTTCTTGTTAACGTTGTCATTTGGTCAGAGTTATTCTGCCTAAAATAGTATTCTTGAAGGTTGTCCATAGGTTCTGAATTTATGATATTTATTATTTCGATTTTATAATATTTCACATGACACTTTAGTTTGTGGGTTTATTTCATGTATAAAATACCAAAATAACAGATTTTTGTTTAGTGTCATGTATCAATATATATCAAGTCGACTAAAAAATTAAAATGACAATAGCATAATTTATTTATTAAAAATAGTGTTACATTCTCTTCAACCAGTTTCTCATTAATTAATTAAACTCATAATTATGTTTCAAATATGTAAAGAAATTGTATTTTTTCCATATATAATGTTTTATTAACTAAAACCTCTTATTCATTCACAGGGCTACGGATTAAAACCAATGGATTTTGTAACATATACGAAACAGAAAGGCTGTTTTTCATTTTATAGAAATAGAATATAAATTTCAAACAAATTTTATTTAAAAAAATAATGCAAATAAACTCAACTTACGGTTGTGAGTTGTTTGATGCATTATTTTCATGTTCAGCACAATAAAAATCAACCTGCACACACACTGGTGGAAAACCTTATGATTCTAAAGTGTGGGGCTCAGCCTTTACAAAAAACTATGATTTATAAAGACCCAAGTATACACACTCTAGGACAGTATGAATAAACTCTTGGAGAGTTTGAATTACCTTCTAGACACCATAGTGTCTTTGGTCCTTTTGTAAAAATGTTTGTCAGGACGACCTGACATACGGATACTTCACCATTCAAGTAAACACTGACCAAATATTCAAAGTAACATAGAATACTATGTTACTTTGAAGCCAAAAAATAATCCCCTCAACACAGCTATATACTAGCTCATACAAGGAATGGTGCAGACTTTCCTAGTGATGTTTTCTTAAGTAACAGCACTTAGCTGGATGATCAACTAGACCAGATGAATTCTTTGTCCTGGAATCCTGTAAGAACAAAATAAAACAATAGAAAAATATACTATAATATAGAAAACAGGTCAATTTAGGAGACAAAAATAAATTTTCTTCACTTCTATACAAACTGCCCTCTTGATCGGTATAGGAGAAATAAAGTGTTTGCACCAGAAAAGAGGTCCCTTGATTTCTGAGACCATATTCAAGTAAAATGAAAAGAAAATGTGAAAAACTCTATGCTTGTGAAGTTTGTGGCACATCCTTGACAAGAAACTATGATTTAAAAATCCATTTGCGCACACACACTGGTGAAAAACCTTATGCTTGTGAGGTGTGTAGTGCAGCATTTTCACAAAACTCTCATTTAAAAACCCACTTGCGCACACACACTGGTGAAAAGCCTTATGCTTGTGAGGTGTGTGCTGCAGCATTTTCAACGAACACTTATTTAAAAATCCACTTGCGCATACACACTGGTGTAAAACCTTATGCTTGTGAGGTGTGTGCTGCAACATTTTCACAATCCTCTAATTTAAAAAGCCACCTGCACACACACACTGGTGAAAAACTCTATGCTTGTGAAGTTTGTGGCACATCCTTTACAAGAAACTCTCATTTAAAAAAACATTTTCGCACACACACTGGTGAAAAACCTTATGCTTGTGAGGTGTGTGGTGCAGCATTTTCACAAAACTCTTTTTTAAAAATCCACTTGCGCACACACACTGGTGAAAAACCTTATGCTTGTGATGTGTGTAGTGCAGCATTTTCACAAAACTCTCATTTAAAAACCCACTTGCGCACACACACTGGTGAAAAGCCTTATGCTTGTGAGGTGTGTGCTGCAGCATTTTCAACGAACACTTATTTAAAAATCCACTTGCGCATACACACTGGTGTAAAACCTTATGCTTGTGAGGTGTGTGCTGCAACATTTTCACAATCCTCTAATTTAAAAAGCCACCTGCACACACACACTGGTGAAAAACTCTATGCTTGTGAAGTTTGTGGCACATCCTTTACAAGAAACTCTCATTTAAAAAACCATTTTCGCACACACACTGGTGAAAAACCTTATGCTTGTGAGGTGTGTGGTGCAGCATTTTCACAAAACTCTGATTTAAAAATCCACTTGCGCACACACACTGGTGAAAAACCTTATGCTTGTGATGTGTGTGGTACAGCATTTTCACAAAACTCTCATTTAAAAATCCACTTGCGCACACACACTGGTGGAAAACCTTATGCTTGTGAGGTGTGTGCTGCAGCATTTTCAACGAACTCTTATTTAAAAATCCACTTGCGCACACACACTGGTGTAAAACCTTATGCTTGTGAGGTGTGTGCTGCAACATTTTCACAAACCTCTGATTTAAA
This sequence comes from Sepiola atlantica, assembly GCA_963556195.1. NCBI lineage: Eukaryota > Metazoa > Mollusca > Cephalopoda > Sepiida > Sepiolidae > Sepiola > Sepiola atlantica. Next base: position 22,821,658 of record OY744549.1, on the reverse strand, counting down.
AATCCACTTGCGCACACACACTGGTGAAAAACCTTATGCTTGTGATGTGTGTGGTGCATCATTTTCTCAAAACTCTCATTTAAAAACCCATTTGCGCACACACACTGGTGAAAAACCTTATGCTTGTGATGTGTGTGGTGCAGCATTTTCACAAAACTCTAATTTGCAAATTCACTTGCGCAAACACACTGGAAAATAGAAAAAATTAATCATCTCCCATAAATCTCAAACCCTATGCAGAATCTGAGAAACAACTGGTCTCTCTGCTAGAAATTGTAAAAGATTACACAGACGACATCTGCATAGAGTTTGGATTCTAAAAATGCGCTAAATGCACAATAAAAAAAGCGGAAAAGACAGCATCATAAAATCTTAATATTAACCATGGCTCTATTGAAGACATAGGAGAATATGCTGTCTATAAATACATTGGAGTAGAGGAGAATGAGACGCGTGAGCACGGAAAGATGAGAGAGAAGGTACAGAGAGAATATATTAAGCGCCTGAAAAAATCCTCACATCTGACTTCTCATCAAAAAATAAAATAACTGCCATAAACCAACTGGCAATACCTGTCGTCTCCTACGGGTTCGGCATTATCGATTGGCCACAAGGCTACATCAACAAACTAGACACAAAAACTCGGAAAATGCTTGCCTTAAATAAAGTCATTTACTGACATCAGTGTATGGACAGACTTTACTTACTGCGAAGAGAAGGTGGTCTGTGCCTCATTGAGATCAATCTTTCCTACCGAGCTTGAATGGTTAGTGTGGAACAATATATAAAGTGCTCCTGTGATGAAAAAATGAGAATGGTGAATAAACATCACACCAAATACCTTCCTCAGCAGACCTCAACAACAAAACTAGTTAATAATTTCAGTGGAAACACACTGGAGAACACTAGCGAAGATGATAACAAGAAAATGGTGGGTCTACAAAAAACTGACCAGTGCGGGTTCTGCCACTCTGTCATTGAAAGTCCAAGCCACTTAATGTCTAGATCCAAGATCCTTTTGGCTGATGGCCATTACACTGCCCGCCACAACAAAGTATGTAAATACCTACATTGGAAGAACTGCGGAGAGATGCAGCTTAAAAGATCACTGAACATCTGGGAACATGAACCCTCACCCATAACATCGAATGGAAAAGTGACAGTGTTCTATGATAAAGACATACAGACGGGCAGTTACATAAGAGACAAGGCCATCAAACCAGACATTGTAATCTGGAACAATTTACTAACTGGGATTATTGCTGATCGCACATATGACCATCTGGCTGCCGGCGACTACCTTGAAAGTGAGCAGAGAAGATGTACCAGATAAGGCTGGGCACAAAAGATCAACTGCTTGTAAACAGAACCATCCTGAAGGACAAAAAAGAGACAGAGCACCCTGTCAATTGCCTGGATCGACTACCAAAAGGCCTGTTACAATATACTGCACTTTTATATGATCTGCACAAAGATATACAGTCCCCAAACGATAAGATTCAGTGATGAATATTCCAGGGAGACCGCCTTTCACCCATTCTATTCTGCCTCACAATAGGTCCACTGAGTAAACTACATAAACAATCCAATGCTGGATACAATCTTAACAGGGCAGAAAGAAGGGAGAAAATTGATAGAGTAAACCATCTACTTTTTATGAACGATTTCAAATTCTATGCTGAATCTGAAAAACAACTCTTCTCTCTGATAGAAATTGTAAAAAATTAAACAGAAGACATCTGCATGGAACTTTGATTGCACAAATCTGCTAAATACATAATAACGAAGGGAAAACGATGGCATCCGAACATCTTAATGTAAGCACTGGCTAAATTGAAGACCTGGAATGTATGATGTCTATAAATATCTTGGAGTAGAGGAGAATGAGACACTTCAGCATGCGAAGATGAGAGAGAAGGTGATGGAAGAATATATTAAGGACCTTTAAAAATCATCACATAAGAAGTCCACCAAAAAATAAAATTACTGCCATCAATCAATTGGCAATACTTGTCATTTCCTATGGATTTGGAATTATTGATTGGTCACAAGGCAACATCAAAAACAAAAACTGGGAAAATGCTGTCCTTTACCGACATCAATGCATAAGATAATGTGGCTTGGGTCTCATTGAAATTAACCATGCATACCGAGCCTAGATAGTAAGTGTAGGTCAATATATCAGAAGCTCTTGTGACAAAAAATGAGAATGGTGAAAGAACATCACACCGAATACCTACCTGAGCAGACCAACTACAAACATGCTGAAAATTTCGATGGAAAAAACACTGGATAAAACTGCAGAGAGAATACAACAACCCAGCAACCTTGATCGCGCGAAAGAAGGGAGTTGGAAACGAGACTAGAAAGATGACAACAGCATAAAAGAGCAGGAAAGTTCATTGAAGAACTTCACCGAAGTTACATCGATGAAGAAGCTTCATTACAATGACTCAAGAGTGGAACTTCTCATTTAATGGGGAACGGATTATCATAGATGCACAGAATGATAGAAATGGATCATGAAAATCGCTGGTCTACAAAAAACTGAGCAGTGCAGGTTTTGTCATTGGGCCGTTGAAAATCCAAGCCACCTAATGTCTGGATGCAAGATCCTTTTGTCGGATGGTCATGACACTGCTGGCTACACTAAAATATGTAGATAACTACACTGGAAGATTTGCAGAGGGATGCAGCTTGAAAGATTGCTAAAACTTTGGAAGCATGAAGCTTCACTCATAACATCAAATGGAAAGGTGACTGTATTTTATGATAAAGACATACAGGGGTAGATACATAAAAGACAAAAGTAGAGTACAAGTAGAGCCCTCAGATATAAATTAAACTCATAGGGAAATCAAATGTTGATATTTTTAAATTATCAAAAAATAACCAAATATTAAGACGTCAAGAATGACCTAAAAACAGCATGGTCCCTGAAAGAAAGAAATATCATACAGGTTGTGGTCTAATAAAAAAACGCTCATAAAGTACTTAGATACGATCCCAAACTATAGGAAAGTACAGATGGAACCCTCGGATATAAATTTAAGTCGTAGGGAAATCAAGTTTAAGCTCCTTTACTTCTTTACTAACTCAACGTTTGAGAAATAAAAGAGAATTTTAATAGAATATTCGAATATATATGTATCTAATATAGAGATTAAGTGTTAGCCCCAGGAAAGGGCCTTTTGATTTCTGAGATCTTCGGCTCAAGTAAAATGTAACAAAAGTGAAAACCCTTATAGTTCTGAAGGGTGTGAATCAACATTTTCACAAAAATGTATTGTAAAAAGATATGCAAACTCACACTGCATCGAACTTTATTCCGTATTAAAATTGTAAGCATATGTTTTTTATTTGTATCTAATTATTATATATAACCATGTGGCATGCAAAATAATTTGTTATAATTAACTGTTTTACGGGCAATAATAAGACAAATCTGATTAAAATTTCTAAAATTTTAGTGCGACCATCTGGACATGTATAGATATTTGCCAATTGCCATTATTCTTTTCAAATGTTTTTGTAGATAACATTTTACAATTAATCTATTTTTTAATGTAAAATAAGGTAAACTTTACTGTGTTTTCTTCATAATGGGTAAATAAAACAAATTATCCTTTACAAAAATGTGTTACATATTAGTCTAGTGGCTATTTTATATAATAGTTACAATTCTACATGAATGATGGATTTCAAGTCTCCTTCATGTGTATATTGGCAAATATACTTTCTTTTCCTATAATAGTTACAATTCTACATGGATTATGGATTTCAAGTCTCCTTCATGCGTATATTGGCAAATATACTTTTCATATTTTTCATTATACAACTCTTTGTAAGAATGTATGAAGTCGAAAATATCTTGGTGAAAATGAAAACCTGGCATCTTAAAATATATTTCTGTCTTATTTATACAAAATTAAGTTTGACAAACCCGTCAATAACCATTTATATCGATTGGTCTGACTGCTCTGTAATTTTCCAGAGACAGTAGGTCTTTTCTGTTGCAGCCATAGATATCCTGTATGCGACTAGGCCAGCTTATTCTCTGGTTCTTTTTGGCTGTGCTTTGATATGAATATTGTGATCAATAAATATTCATCATTCGGCATTCAACTAATTTGGGAGCTTTAATACAAGTTCTAGTTTTACAAAAAGGACATCTCTGACATATGAAGGTAAAGCTTACCAAAGCCCGAACCATTTTCCCCACGTGACAACTTGTCCTGTATGAGTTTCATGTTCAATAAATAATTATGTTCCCCAAAACATAGTATCCCCATTTTTAGAAAATGGCTTCAATGTTCTACACCTGTCTGGATTCGGAATTGGTTATAATAGGATGTATCTATTTATGTTATCTTGTGTCAAGTTGTGGTGTTGTATATGCCAGCGTCCATGAGTGTCTCATCAATTTCAAAGCCTTTTACAACTTTGTTCGGCACGCTCGAATGAAGGTGAGCCGTTTCTCCTCTGCTTTGTAGAGTACTGTTCTCTGCTTTATGTATGTCTACATCCAAACAGTAGCTATGTCCGAGGTACAATCTGCACAAAGTGCTTATTCGAATGTCCCAGCCTGACAAACTATGCAGTTTAAATTCTGAGTGAATAGTGTTTTTATTATCTTTAGTCGTGTGTCTTGGTCAGTTTAAATTCTGAGTGAATAGTGTTTTTATTATCTTTAGTCGTGTGTCTTGGTCAGTTTAAATTCTGAGTGAATAGTGTTTTTATTATCTTTAGTCGTGTGTCTTGGTCAGTTTAAATTCTGAGTGAATAGTGTTTTTATTATCTTTAGTCGTGTGTCTTGGTCAGTTTAAATTCTGAGTGAATAGTGTTTTTATTATCTTTAGTCGTGTGTCTTGGTCAGTTTAAATTCTGAGTGAATAGTGTTTTTATTATCTTTAGTCGTGTGTCTTGGTCAGTTTAAATTCTGAGTGAATAGTGTTTCTATTATCTTTAGTCGTGTGTCTTGGTCAGTTTAAATTCTGAGTGAATAGTGTTTCTATTATCTTTAGTCGTGTGTCTTGGTCAGTTTAAATTCTGAGTGAATAGTGTTTCTATTATCTTTAGTCGTGTGTCTTGGTCAGTTTAAATTCTGAGTGAATAGTGTTTCTATTATATTTAGTCGTGTGTCTTGGTCAGTTTAAATTCTGAGTGAATAGTGTTTCTATTATCTTTAGTCGTGTGTCTCGGTCAGTTCAAATTCTGAGTGAATAGTGTTTCTATTATCTTTAGTCGTGTGTCTTGGTCAGTTTAAATTCTGAGTGAATAGTGTTTCTATTTTTTTTTTTTTTAACATAGTTCACCCCAAACAAGGCAGGCCGCCACTGTAGACGTAAGGGGCTACTGAGAAAAAGAAAAGGGGAGAAGGTAGGGGGTGGTCAATCTAGATTGGGATCAGCGCAGCGAGGTGTCTGTTTACATTAGATTTAAACTTCTGCATGTCTGTACTGTCGGGGAAACAGGGGGCAGGGAGGGAGTTCCAGAGGCTAGCAGTACGAGGAAAGAAGCTATTTGAGTAGAAGGCTCTCCGACATCTGGGGACCTCCACAGTGAATGAATAAGATTTAGTTGATTGTCGGGTTAGTCTAGTGAATTTCCGTCGAGGGGGCACCAGAGTAGCCAATTCATCGGAGCATAATCCATTGAAGTATTTGTAAAACAAGCACAAGGATGCTACATTGCGGCGATGGGACAGAGGCTGGAGCTTGGCTGACAGTGAGGGACCTATTAGGTTGGCGATTCTTTTTTGGACTTTGTCAAGGAGGGAGAGACTAGTAGATGATGCACCAGCCCAGATGTGACAACAATACTCCATGCCTGGGCGGATGGTGGCTTTGTAGAGATACAGGATAATGTCAGGTGTGAGGAGTTTACTAGCACGGTAGAGGGAGCCAACCTTCTTTGCGGCAGCCTTGGCAATGTCTTCAATGTATTTGTTCCAATTCATGTTACCTGTGAAGGTTAGGCCGAGGAGTTTGAATGATGAACTCTCAGGTAGGGTGTTATTTGCCATGACAATCGGTGGTTGAAAAGGTTCCTTGTAGTTATTGAAGGAAAGGAGTTTTGTCTTTGCGGCATTAAAAGTTACCAACCATTTATGACCCCAATCCACTACAGCCTGGAGGTCATTTTCTAAAGATTCAGCCATTGCATCGGATATAATTGCGTCGGTTTTGCCAACATGGCGAGAGTAAAGGGCGGTGTCATCAGCAAATAAACCAATCTCAGACTCTATGCCATCAGGGAGATCGTTTATATAGATCAGGAACAACAAGGGTCCAAGGATAGAGCCCTGGGGTACACCAGCATTTATGTCATGTTGCTTAGATGAACGGCCATCGAGGACAACCTGGATTTTTTTTTGGCGAGGAAGGATCTAATTATATTAAATAATTGCCCAGTAATACCGTATGATCGTATTTTCAGGAGGAGCCCTTTATGCCATACCTTGTCAAAGGCCTTGGATATATCAAGCGCTACTGCCCTAGCTTCACCTGCCTTGTCGAGTGTGTGATACATGCGTTCAGAGATGACCGTTAGAATGTCTGCAGTAGATCGTGATTGTCTAAATCCATACTGGCGGTCAGAAAGAAGTTTAGCATTAACTAAGTGTCGTACTATTGCTAGATTGATTAAGGATTCAAAGATTTTAGCAAAGATCGGAAGCAGACTGATTGGGCGATAGTTCTGGGGATCGGTTCTATTTCCAGAATTCTTGTAGACTGGTACCACAGAGGCAATTTTCCAGCTATCGGGGAAGCAAGATTCAGCTAGACACTTATTGTAGAGTTTGGAGAGAACAGGGGCCAGTTCAGCAGAGCATTTCTTTATTACTATTGTGGGTATAAGATCAGGCCCACAAGCTTTGGAGGTGTCAAGGTTTTTTATGATGTCTCTAACCTGAGATGGGGTGATGACCAGGTTATCAAGTGTGGCTTCGGTCAGCAAAGGGAATTCGGGGAGGGGGTGGTTATCTGAGTCCAAAGTAGAGTTAGAAGCGAAGCGCTGGGCAAGTAGTTCAGCCTTATCAGTGGCCGTGCAAGCGACATCATTGTGGTTTGATAGTGGGGGAATCGTTGATTGACCATTATTCACTACACTATTATAGATTTTCCAGAAATCACGAGTACCTAATTTCTGTGACTGGATGCGTTTTTTTGTTAACTCATAAAACCTTCTCTTCGCTTCACCTATTACGGCCTTGCAATTATTTCTTGACTCTATAAATTTATTTCTATTAGTAGCTGACTTATGTCGGCAAAATTTACGGAATGCTTGTTGTCTCTCAGAAATGGCAGCTGCACATTCCGAGGTGAACCATTGAGGAGAGTGAGGCTTGCTAAAGTATTTTCGCATGGGGACATAGGCTTCAATGCCTGCTTTGACCCATTCAGTTAATTCGTTTGCACACTGATTGGCAGGGAGTGAGAAGGTTTCCCTCCATGGGGCATCACTGATGTGATCTCTGATTGACTCAAAATCAGCCCGCTCGTAGTATCTTATTGTTTTGAGCAACGGTTCATCAGCTTATTATCTTTAGTCGTGTGTCTTGGTCAGTTTAAATTCTGAGTGAATAGTGTTTCTATTATATTTAGTCGTGTGTCTTGGTCAGTTTAAATTCTGAGTGAATAGTGTTTCTATTATCTTTAGTCGTGTGTCTTGGTCAGTTTAAATTCTGAGTGAATAGTGTTTCTATTATCTTTAGTCGTGTGTCTTGGTCAGTTTAAATTCTGAGTGAATAGTGTTTCTATTATATTTAGTCGTGTGTCTTGGTCAGTTTAAATTCTGAGTGAATAGTGTTTCTATTATCTTTAGTCGTGTGTCTTGGTCAGTCGTCAATCATTTACAAATGGTTAATCATGACGTTCTAGACAAATTCGTCAGCACAATTTTATAATTAGATGCTGGTCTGAAAATTTGGCATATATAGAATTTTCGTAAAAACTTCTCCATCATTTAATAATTTTCTGAATTCTGGTTGTATTAGAATTTCAAAATGGGTGTTAGAGGCTTAATCAATCATTTAATAATTTTCTGAATTTTGGTAGTATTAGAATTTCAAAATGGGTGTTAGAGGCTTTACTAATCATTTAATAATTTTCTGAATTTTGGTGGTATTAGAATTTCAAAATGGGTGTTAGAGGCTTAATCAATCATTTAATAATTTTCTAAAGTTTGGTAGTATTAGAATTTCAAAATGGGTGTTAGAGGTTTAATCAATCATTGAATAATTTTCTGAATTTTGGTAGTATTAGAATTTCAAAATGGGTGTTAGAGGCTTAATCAATCCTTTAATAATTTTCTGAATGTTGGTAATATTAGAATTTCAAAATTGGTGTTAGAGGCTTAATCAATCCTTTAATAATTTTCTGAATTTTGGTAATATTAGAATTTCAAAATGGGTGTTAGAGGCTTAATCAATCATTTAATAATTTTCTGAATTTTGGTAATATTAGAATTTCAAAATTGGTGTTAGAGGCTTAATCAATCATTTAATAATTTTCTGAATTTTGGTAATATTAGAATTTCAAAATGGGTGTTAGAGGCTTAATCAATCATTTAATAATTTTCTGAATTTTATTAGTATTAGAATTTCAAAATGGCTGTTAGAGGCTTAATCAATCATTTAATAATTTTCTGAATTTTGGTAGTATTAGAATTTCAAAATGGGTGTTAGAGGCTTAATCAATCATTTAATAATTTTCTGAATTTTGGTAGTATTAGAATTTCAAAATGGCTGTTAGAGGCTTAATCAATCATTTAATAATTTTCTGAATGTTGGTAATATTAGAATTTCAAAATTGGTGTTAGAGGCTTAATCAATCATTTAATAATTTTCTGAATGTTGGTAATATTAGAATTTCAAAATGGCTGTTAGAGGCTTAATCAATCATTTAATAATTTTCTGAATTTTGGTAGTATTAGAATTTCAAAATGGGTGTTAGAGGCTTAATCAATCATTTAATAATTTTCTGAATTTTGGTAGTATTAGAATTTCAAAATGGCTGTTAGAGGCTTAATCAATCATTTAATAATTTTCTGAATTTTGGTAGTATTAGAATTTCAAAATGGGTGTAAGAGGCTTAATCAATCATTTAATAATTTTCTGAATTTTGGTAGTATTAGAATTTCAAAATGGGTGTTAGAGGCTTAATTAATCATTTAATAATTTTCTGAATTTTGGTAATATTAGAATTTCAAAATGGGTGTTAGTGGCTTAATCAATCATTTAATAATTTTCTGAATTTTGGTAGTATTAGAATTTCAAAATGGGTGTTAGAGGCTTAATAAATCATTTAATAATTTTCTAAATTTTGGTAGTATTAGAATTTCAGAATGGGTGTTAGAGGCTTAATCAATCATTTAATAATTTTCTGAATTTTGGTAGTATTAGAATTTCAAAATGGGTGTTAGAGGCTTAATCAATCATTTAATAATTTTCTGAATTTTGGTAGTATTAGAATTTCAAAATGGGTGTTAAAGGCTTAATCTATCATTTAATAATTTTCTTAATTTTGGTATTATTAGAATTTCAAAATGGGTGTTAGAGGCTTAATCAATCATTTAATAATTTTCTGAATTTTGGTAGTATTAGAATTTCAAAATAGGTGTTAGAGGCTTAATCAATCCTTTAATAATTTTCTGAATGTTGGTAATATTAGAATTTCAAAATGGGTGTTAGAGGCTTAATCAATCATTTAATAATTTTCTGAATTTTGGTAGTATTAGAATTTCAAAATGGGTGTTAGAGGCTTAATCAATCATTTAATAATTTTCTGAATTTTGGTAGTATAAGAATTTCAAAATGGGTGTTAGAGGCTTAATCTATCATTTAATAATTTTCTTAATTTTGGTAGTATTAGAATTTCAAAATGGGTGTTAGAGGCTTAATCTATCATTTAATAATTTTCTGAATGTTGGTAGTATTAGAATTTCAAAATGGGTGTTAGAGGCTTAATCAATCATTTAATAATTTTCTGAATTTTGGCAGTATAAGAATTACAAAATGGGTGTTAGAGGCTTAATCAATCATTTAATAATTTTCTTAATTTTGGTAGTATTAGAATTTCAAAATGGGTGTTAGAGGCTTAATCAATCATTTAATAATTTTCTGAATTTTGGTAGTATTAGAATTTCAAAATGGGTGTTAGAGGCTTAATCAATCATTTAATAATTTTCTTAATTTTGGTAGTATTAGAATTTCAAAATGGGTGTTAGAGGCTTAATCAATCATTTAATAATTTTCTGAATTTTGGTAGTATTAGAATTTCAAAATGGGTGTTAGAGGCTTAATCAATCATTTAATAATTTTCTGAATTTTGGTAGTATTAGAATTTCAAAATAGGTGTTAGAGGCTTAATCAATCATTTAATAATTTTCTGAATTTTGGTAGTATTAGAATTTCAAATTGGGTGTTAGATGCTTAATCAATCATTTAATAATTTTCTGAATTTTGGTAGTATTAGAATTTCAAAATGGGTGTTAGAGGCTTAATCAATCATTTAATAATTTTCTTAATTTTGGTAGTATTAGAATTTCAAAATGGGTGTTAGAGGCTTAATCAATCATTTAATGATTTTCTGAATTTTGGTAGTATTAGAATTTCAAAATGGGTGTTAGATGCTTAATCAATAATTTAATAATTTTCTTAATTTTGGTAGTATTAGAATTTCAAAATGGGTGTTAGAGGCTTAATCAATCATTTAATAATTTTCTGAATTTTGGTAGTATTAGAATTTCAAAATGGGTGTTAGAGGCTTAATCAATCATTTAATAATTTTCTGAATTTTGGTAGTATTAGAATTTCAAAAGGGGTTTTAAAGGCTTAATCTATAATTTAATAATTTTCTTAATTTTGGTATTATTAGAATTTCAAAATGGGTGTTAGAGGCTTAATCAATCATTTAATAATTTTCTGAATTTTGGTAGTATTAGAATTTCAAAATAGGTGTTAGAGGCTTAATCAATTCTTCAATAATTTTCTGAATGTTGGTAATATTAGAATTTCAAAATGGGTGTTAGAGGCTTAATCAATCCTTTAATAATTTTCTGAATGTAGGTAATATTAGAATTTCAAAATGGGTGTTAGAGGCTTAATCAATCATTTAATAATTTTCTTAATTTTGGTAGTATTAGAATTTCAAAATGGCTGTTAGAGGCTTAATCAATCATTTAATAATTTTCTGAATTTTGGTAGTATTAGAATTTCAAAATGGGTGTAAGAGGCTTAATCAATCATTTAATAATTTTCTGAATTTTGGTAGTATTAGAATTTCAAAATGGGTGTTAGAGGCTTAATCAATCATTTAATAATTTTCTTAATTTTGGTAATATTAGAATTTACAAATGGGGGTTAGAGGCTTAATTAATCATTTAATAATTTTCTGAATTTTGGTAATATTAGAATTTCAAAATGGGTGTTAGTGGCTTAATCAATCATTTAATAATTTTCTGAATTTTGGTAGTATTGGAATTTCAAAATGGGTGTTAGAGGCTTAATAAATAATTTAATAATTTTCTGAATTTTTGTAGTATTAGAATTTCAGAATGAGTGTTAGAGGCTTAATCAATCATTTAATAATTTTCTGAATTTTGGTAGTATTAGAATTTCAAAATGGGTGTTAGAGGCTTAATCAATCATTTAATAATTTTCTGAATTTTGGTAGTATTAGAATTTCAAAATGGGTGTTAAAGGCTTAATCTATCATTTAATAATTTTCTTAATTTTGGTATTATTAGAATTTCAAAATGGGTGTTAGAGGCTTAATCAATCATTTAATAATTTTCTGAATTTTGGTAGTATTAGAGTTTCAAAATGGGTGTTAGAGGCTTAATCAATCATTTAATAATTTTCTGAATTTTGGTAGTATTAGAATTTCAAAATGGGTGTTAGATGCTTAATCAATAATTTAATAATTTTCTGAATTTTGGTAGTATTAGAATTTCAAAATGGGTGTTAGAGGCTTAATCAATCATTTAATAATTTTCTGAATTTTGGTAGTATTAGAATTTCAAAATGGCTGTTAGAGGCTTAATCAATCATTTAATAATTTTCTTAATTTTGGTAGTATTAGAATTTCAAAATGGCTGTTAGAGGCTTAATCAATCATTTAATAATTTTCTGAATTTTGGTAGTATTAGAATTTCAAAATGGGTGTTAGAGGCTTAATCAATCATTTAATCATTTTCTTAATTTTGGTAGTATTAGAATTTCAAAATGTGTGTTAGAGGCTTAATCAATCATTTAATAATTTTCTGAATTTTGGTAGTATTAGAATTTCAAAATGGGTGTAAGAGGCTTAATCTATCATTTACTAATTTTCTTAATTTTGGTAGTATTAGAATTTCAAAATGGGTGTTAGAGGCTTAATCTATCATTTAATAATTTTCTGAATTTTGGTAGTATTAGAATTTCAAAATGGGTGTTAGAGGCTTAATCAATCATTTAATAATTTTCTGAATTTTGGTAGTATTAGAATTTCAAAATGGGTGTTAGAGGCTTAATCAATCATTTAATAATTTTCTGAATTTTGGTAGTATTAGAATTTCAAAATGATAGTTAGAGGCTTAATCAATCATTTAATAATTTTCTGAATTTTGGTAGTATTAGAATTTCAAAATGGGTGTTAGAGGCTTAATCAATCATTTAAAAATTTTCTGAATTTCTGTAGTATTAGAATTTCAAAATGGGTGTTAGAGGCTTAATCAATCATTTAATAATTTTCTGAATTTTGGTAGTATTAGAATTTCAAAATGGGTGTTAGAGGCTGAATCAATCATTTAATAATTTTCTGAATTTAGGTAGTATTAGAATTTCAAAATGGGTGTTAGATGCTTAATCAATCATTTAATAATTTTCTGAATTTTGGTAGTATTAGAATTTCAAAATGGGTGTTAGAGGCTTAATCAATCATTTTATAATTTTCTGAATTTTGGTAGTATTAGAATTTCAAAATGGGTGTTAGAGGCTTAATCAATCATTTAATAATTTTCTGAATTTTGGTAGTATTAGAATTTCAAAATGGGTGTAAGAGGCTTAATCAATCATTTAATAATTTTCTGAATTTTGGTAGTATGAGAATTTCAAATTGGGTGTTAGATGCTTAATCAATCATTTAATAATTTTCTGAATTTTGGTAGTATTAGAATTTCAAAATGGGTGTTAGAGGCTTAATCAATCATTTAATAATTTTCTTAATTTTGGTAGTATTAGAATTTCAAAATGGGTGTTAGATGCTTAATCAATCATTTAATAATTTTCTAAATTTTAGTGGTATTAGAATTTCAAAATGGGTGTTAGAGGCTTAATCAATCATTTAATAATTTTCTGAATTTTGGTAGTATTAGAGTTTCAAAATGGGTGTTAGAGGCTTAATCAATCATTTAATAATTTTCTGAATTTTGGTAGTATTAGAATTTCAAAATGGGTGTTAGATGCTTAATCAATAATTTAATAATTTTCTGAATTTTGGTAGTATTAGAATTTCAAAATGGGTGTTAGAGGCTTAATCAATCATTTAATAATTTTCTGAATTTTGGTAGTATTAGAATTTCAAAATGGCTGTTAGAGGCTTAATCAATCATTTAATAATTTTCTTAATTTTGGTAGTATTAGAATTTCAAAATGGCTGTTAGAGGCTTAATCAATCATTTAATAATTTTCTGAATTTTGGTAGTATTAGAATTTCAAAATGGGTGTTAGAGGCTTAATCAATCATTTAATCATTTTCTTAATTTTGGTAGTATTAGAATTTCAAAATGTGTGTTAGAGGCTTAATCAATCATTTAATAATTTTCTGAATTTTGGTAGTATTAGAATTTCAAAATGGGTGTAAGAGGCTTAATCTATCATTTACTAATTTTCTTAATTTTGGTAGTATTAGAATTTCAAAATGGGTGTTAGAGGCTTAATCTATCATTTAATAATTTTCTGAATTTTGGTAGTATTAGAATTTCAAAATGGGTGTTAGAGGCTTAATCAATCATTTAATAATTTTCTGAATTTTGGTAGTATTAGAATTTCAAAATGGGTGTTAGAGGCTTAATCAATCATTTAATAATTTTCTGAATTTTGGTAGTATTAGAATTTCAAAATGATAGTTAGAGGCTTAATCAATCATTTAATAATTTTCTGAATTTTGGTAGTATTAGAATTTCAAAATGGGTGTTAGAGGCTTAATCAATCATTTAAAAATTTTCTGAATTTCTGTAGTATTAGAATTTCAAAATGGGTGTTAGAGGCTTAATCAATCATTTAATAATTTTCTGAATTTTGGTAGTATTAGAATTTCAAAATGGGTGTTAGAGGCTGAATCAATCATTTAATAATTTTCTGAATTTAGGTAGTATTAGAATTTCAAAATGGGTGTTAGATGCTTAATCAATCATTTAATCATTTTCTTAATTTTGGTAGTATTAGAATTTCAAAATGTGTGTTAGAGGCTTAATCAATCATTTAATAATTTTCTGAATTTTGGTAGTATTAGAATTTCAAAATGGGTGTAAGAGGCTTAATCTATCATTTACTAATTTTCTTAATTTTGGTAGTATTAGAATTTCAAAATGGGTGTTAGAGGCTTAATCTATCATTTAATAATTTTCTGAATTTTGGTAGTATTAGAATTTCAAAATGGGTGTTAGAGGCTTAATCAATCATTTAATAATTTTCTGAATTTTGGTAGTATTAGAATTTCAAAATGGGTGTTAGAGGCTTAATCAATCATTTAATAATTTTCTGAATTTTGGTAGTATTAGAATTTCAAAATGATAGTTAGAGGCTTAATCAATCATTTAATAATTTTCTGAATTTTGGTAGTATTAGAATTTCAAAATGGGTGTTAGAGGCTTAATCAATCATTTAAAAATTTTCTGAATTTCTGTAGTATTAGAATTTCAAAATGGGTGTTAGAGGCTTAATCAATCATTTAATAATTTTCTGAATTTTGGTAGTATTAGAATTTCAAAATGGGTGTTAGAGGCTGAATCAATCATTTAATAATTTTCTGAATTTAGGTAGTATTAGAATTTCAAAATGGGTGTTAGATGCTTAATCAATCATTTAATAATTTTCTGAATTTTGGTAGTATTAGAATTTCAAAATGGGTGTTAGAGGCTTAATCAATCATTTTATAATTTTCTGAATTTTGGTAGTATTAGAATTTCAAAATGGGTGTTAGAGGCTTAATCAATCATTTAATAATTTTCTGAATTTTGGTAGTATTAGAATTTCAAAATGGGTGTAAGAGGCTTAATCAATCATTTAATAATTTTCTGAATTTTGGTAGTATGAGAATTTCAAATTGGGTGTTAGATGCTTAATCAATCATTTAATAATTTTCTGAATTTTGGTAGTATTAGAATTTCAAAATGGGTGTTAGAGGCTTAATCAATCATTTAATAATTTTCTTAATTTTGGTAGTATTAGAATTTCAAAATGGGTGTTAGATGCTTAATCAATCATTTAATAATTTTCTAAATTTTAGTGGTATTAGAATTTCAAAATGGGTGTTCGAGGCTTAATCAATTATTTAATAATTTTCTGAATTTTGGTAGTATTAGAATTTCAAAATGGGCGTTAGAGGCTTAATCAATCATTTAATAATTTTCTGAATTTTGGTAGTATTAGAATTTCAAAATGGGTGTTAGAGGCTTAATCAATCCTTTAATAATTTTCTGAATGTTGGTAATATTAGAATTTTAAAATGGGTGTTAGAGGCTTAATCAATCATTTAATAATTTTCTGAATTTTGGTAGTATTAGAATTTCAAAATGGGTGTTAGAGGCTTAATCAATCATTTAATAATTTTCTGAATTTTGGTAGTATTAGAATTTCAAAATGGGTGTTAGAGGCTTAATCAATCATTTAATAATTTTCTGAATTTTGGTAGTATTAGAATTTCAAAATGGGTGTTAGATGCTTAATCAATAATTTAATAATTTTCTTAATTTTGGTAGTATTAGAATTTCAAAATGGGTGTTAGAGGCTTAATCAATCATTTAATAATTTTCTGAATTTTGGTAGTATTAGAATTTCAAAATGGGTGTTAGAGGCTTAATCAATCATTTAATAATTTTCTGAATTTCTGTAGTATTAGAATTTCAAAATGGGTGTTAGAGGCTTAATCAATCATTTAATAATTTTCTGAATTTTGGTAGTATTAGAATTTCAAAATGGCTGTTAGAGGCTTAATCAATCATTTAATAATTTTCTGAATTTTAGTAGTATTAGAATTTCAAAATGGGTGTAAGAGGCTTAATCAATCATTTAATAATTTTCTGAATTTTGGTAGTATTAGAATTTCAAAATGGGTGTTAGAGGCTTAATTAATCATTTAATAATTTTCTGAATTTTGGTAATATTAGAATTTCAAAATGGGTGTTAGTGGCTTAATCAATCATTTAATAATTTTCTGAATTTTGGTAGTATTAGAATTTCAAAATGGGTGTTAGAGGCTTAATAAATCATTTAATAATTTTCTGAATTTTGGTAGTATTAGAATTTCAGAATGGGTGTTAGAGGCTTAATCAATCATTTAATAATTTTCTGAATTTTGGTAGTATTATAATTTCAAAATGGGTGTTAGAGGCTTAATCAATAATTTAATAATTTTCTGAATTTTGGTAGTATTAGAATTTCAAAATGGGTGTTAAAGGCTTGATCTATCATTTAATAATTTTCTTAATTTTGGTATTATTAGAATTTCAAAATGGGTGTTAGAGGCTTAATCAATCATTTAATAATTTTCTGAATTTTGGTAGTATTAGAATTTCAAAATAGGTGTTAGAGGCTTAATCAATCCTTTAATAATTTTCTGAATGTTGGTAATATTAGAATTTCAAAATGGGTGTTAGAGGCTTAATCAATCCTTTAATAATTTTCTGAATGTTGGTAATATTAGAATTTCAAAATGGGTGTTAGAGGCTTAATCAATCATTTAATAATTTTCTGAATTTTGGTAGTATTAGAATTTCAAAATGGCTGTTAGAGGCTTAATCAATAATTTAATAATTTTCTGAATTTTGGTAGTATTAGAATTTCAAAATGGGTGTAAGAGGCTTAATCAATCATTTAATAATTTTCTGAATTTTGGTAGTATTAGAATTTCAAAATGGGTGTAAGAGGCTTAATCAATCATTTAATAATTTTCTGAATTTTGGTAATATAAGAATTTCAAAATGGGTGTTAGAGGCTTAATTAATCATTTAATAATTTTCTGAATTTTGGTAATATTAGAATTTCAAAATGGGTGTTAGTGGCTTAATCAATCATTTAATAATTTTCTGAATTTTGGTAGTATTGGAATTTCAAAATGGGTGTTAGAGGCTTAATAAATCATTTAATAATTTTCTGAATTTTTGTAGTATTAGAATTTCAGAATGAGTGTTAGAGGCTTAATCAATCATTTAATAATTTTCTGAATTTTGGTAGTATTAGAATTTCAAAATGGGTGTTAGAGGCTTAATCAATCATTTAATAATTTTCTGAATTTTGGTAGTATTAGAATTTCAAAATGGGTGTTAAAGGCTTAATCTATCATTTAATAATTTTCTTAATTTTGGTATTATTAGAATTTCAAAATGGGTGTTAGAGGCTTAATCAATCATTTAATAATTTTCTGAATTTTGGTAGTATTAGAGTTTCAAAATGGGTGTTAGAGGCTTAATCAATCATTTAATAATTTTCTGAATTTTGGTAGTATTAGAATTTCAAAATGGGTGTTAGATTCTTAATCAATAATTTAATAATTTTCTGAATTTTGGTAGTATTAGAATTTCAAAATGGGTGTTAGAGGCTTAATCAATCATTTAATAATTTTCTGAATTTTGGTAGGATTAGAATTTCAAAATGGCTGTTAGAGGCTTAATCAATCATTTAATAATTTTCTTAATTTTGGTAGTATTAGAATTTCAAAATGGCTGTTAGAGGCTTAATCAATCATTTAATAATTTTCTGAATTTTGGTAGTATTAGAATTTCAAAATGGGTGTTAGATGCTTAATCAATCATTTAATAATTTTCTTAATTTTGGTAGTATTAGAATTTCAAAATATGTGTTAGAGGCTTAATCAATCATTTAATAATTTTCTGAATTTTGGTAGTATTAGAATTTCAAAATGGGTGTTAGAGGCTTAATCAATCCTTTAATAATTTTCTTAATTTTGGTAGTATTAGAATTTCAAAATGGGTGTTAGAGGCTTAATCTATCATTTAATAATTTTCTGAATTTTGGTAGTATTAGAATTTCAAAATGGGTGTTAGAGGCTTAATCAATCATTTAATAATTTTCTGAATTTTTGTAGTATTAGAATTTCAAAATGGGTGTTAGAGGCTTAATCAATCATTTAATAATTTTCTGAATTTTGGTAGTATTAGAATTTCAAAATGGGTGTTAGATGCTTAATCAATTATTTAATAATTTTCTTAATTTTGGTAGTATTAGAATTTCAAAATGGGTGTTAGAGGCTTAATCAATCATTTAATAATTTTCTGAATTTTGGTAGTATTAGAATTTCAAAATGGGTGTTAGAGGCTTAATCAATCATTTAATAATTTTCTGAATTTCTGTAGTATTAGAATTTCAAAATGGGTGTTAGAGGCTTAATCAATCATTTAATAATTTTCTGAATTTTGGTAGTATTAGAATTTCAAAATGGCTGTTAGAGGCTTAATCAATCATTTAATAATTTTCTGAATTTTGGTAGTATTAGAATTTCAAAATGGGTGTAAGAGGCTTAATCAATCATTTAATAATTTTCTGAATTTTGGTAGTATTAGAATTTCAAAATGGGTGTTAGAGGCTTAATTAATCATTTAATAATTTTCTGAATTTTGGTAATATCAGAATTTCAAAATGGGTGTTAGTGGCTTAATCAATCATTTAATAATTTTCTGAATTTTGGTAGTATTAGAATTTCAAAATGGGTGTTAGAGGCTTAATAAATCATTTCATAATTTTCTGAATTTTGGTAGTATTAGAATTTCAGAATGGGTGTTAGAGGCTTAATCAATCATTTAATAATTTTCTGAATTTTGGTAGTATTAGAATTTCAAAATGGGTGTTAGAGGCTTAATCAATCATTTAATAATTTTCTGAATTTTGGTAGTATTAGAATTTCAAAATGGGTGTTAAAGGCTTAATCTATCATTTAATAATTTTCTTAATTTTGGTATTATTAGAATTTCAAAATGGGTGTTAGAGGCTTAATCAATCATTTAATAATTTTCTGAATTTTGGTAGTATTAGAATTTCAAAATAGGTGTTAGAGGCTTAATCAATCCTTTAATAATTTTCTGAATGTTGGTAATATTAGAATTTCAAAATGGGTGTTAGAGGCTTAATCAATCCTTTAATAATTTTCTGAATGTTGGTAATATTAGAATTTCAAAATGGGTGTTAGAGGCTTAATCAATCATTTAATAATTTTCTGAATTTTGGTAGTATTAGAATTTCAAAATGGCTGTTAGAGGCTTAATCAATAATTTAATAATTTTCTGAATTTTGGTAGTATTAGAATTTCAAAATGGGTGTAAGAGGCTTAATCAATCATTTAATAATTTTCTGAATTTTGGTAGTATTAGAATTTCAAAATGGGTGTAAGAGGCTTAATCAATCCTTTAATAATTTTCTGAATGTTGGTAATATTAGAATTTCAAAATGGGTGTTAGAGGCTTAATCAATCCTTTAATAATTTTCTGAATGTTGGTAATATTAGAATTTCAAAATGGGTGTTAGTGGCTTAATCAATCATTTAATAATTTTCTGAATTTTGGTAGTATTAGAATTTCAAAATGGCTGTTAGAGGCTTAATCAATAATTTAATAATTTTCTGAATTTTGGTAGTATTAGAATTTCAAAATGGGTGTAAGAGGCTTAATCAATCATTTAATAATTTTCTGAATTTTGGTAGTATTAGAATTTAAAAATGGGTGTAAGAGGCTTAATCAATCATTTAATAATTTTCTGAATTTTGGTAGTATTGGAATTTCAAAATGGGTGTTAGAGGCTTAATAAATCATTTAATAATTTTCTGAATTTTTGTAGTATTAGAATTTCAGAATGAGTGTTAGAGGCTTAATCAATCATTTAATAATTTTCTGAATTTTGGTAGTATTAGAATTTCAAAATGGGTGTTAGAGGCTTAATCAATCATTTAATAATTTTCTGAATTTTGGTAGTATTAGAATTTCAAAATGGGTGTTAAAGGCTTAATCTATCATTTAATAATTTTCTTAATTTTGGTATTATTAGAATTTCAAAATGGGTGTTAGAGGCTTAATCAATCATTTAATAATTTTCTGAATTTTGGTAGTATTAGAGTTTCAAAATGGGTGTTAGAGGCTTAATCAATCATTTAATAATTTTCTGAATTTTGGTAGTATTAGAATTTCAAAATGGGTGTTAGATGCTTAATCAATAATTTAATAATTTTCTGAATTTTGGTAGTATTAGAATTTCAAAATGGGTGTTAGAGGCTTAATCAATCATTTAATAATTTTCTGAATTTTGGTAGGATTAGAATTTCAAAATGGCTGTTAGAGGCTTAATCAATCATTTAATAATTTTCTTAATTTTGGTAGTATTAGAATTTCAAAATGGCTGTTAGAGGCTTAATCAATCATTTAATAATTTTCTGAATTTTGGTAGTATTAGAATTTCAAAATGGGTGTTAGAGGCTTAATCAATCATTTAATAATTTTCTTAATTTTGGTAGTATTAGAATTTCAAAATATGTGTTAGAGGCTTAATCAATCATTTAATAATTTTCTGAATTTTGGTAGTATTAGAATTTCAAAATGGGTGTTAGAGGCTTAATCAATCCTTTAATAATTTTCTTAATTTTGGTAGTATTAGAATTTCAAAATGGGTGTTAGAGGCTTAATCTATCATTAAATAATTTTCTGAATTTTGGTAGTATTAGAATTTCAAAATGGGTGTTAGAGGCTTAATCAATCATTTAATAATTTTCTGAATTTTGGTAGTATTAGAATTTCAAAATGGGTGTTAGAGGCTTAATCAATCATTTAATAATTTTCTGAATTTTGGTAGTATTAGAATTTCAAAATGGGTGTTAGAGGCTTAATCAATCATTTAATAATTTTCTGAATTTTGGTAGTATTAGAATTTCAAAATGGGTGTTAGAGGCTTAATCAATCATTTAATAATTTTCTGAATTTCTGTAGTATTAGAATTTCAAAATGGGTGTTAGAGGCTTAATCAATCATTTAATAATTTTCTGAATTTTGGTAGTATTAGAATTTCAAAATGGCTGTTAGAGGCTTAATCAATCATTTAATAATTTTCTGAATTTTGGTAGTATTAGAATTTCAAAATGGGTGTAAGAGGCTTAATCAATCATTTAATAATTTTCTGAATTTTGGTAGTATTAGAATTTCAAAATGGGTGTTAGAGGCTTAATTAATCATTTAATAATTTTCTGAATTTTGGTAATATCAGAATTTCAAAATGGGTGTTAGTGGCTTAATCAATCATTTAATAATTTTCTGAATTTTGGTAGTATTAGAATTTCAAAATGGGTGTTAGAGGCTTAATAAATCATTTAATAATTTTCTGAATTTTGGTAGTATTAGAATTTCA
Organism: Sepiola atlantica; assembly: GCA_963556195.1. Lineage (NCBI taxonomy): Eukaryota > Metazoa > Mollusca > Cephalopoda > Sepiida > Sepiolidae > Sepiola > Sepiola atlantica. The sequence continues at coordinate 22,800,051 of OY744549.1, read as the reverse complement.
GAATGGGTGTTAGAGGCTTAATCAATCATTTAAAAATTTTCTGAATTTTGGTAGTATTAGAATTTTAAAATGGGTGTTAGAGGCTTAATCAATCATTTAATAATTTTCTGAATTTTGGTAGTATTAGAGTTTCAAAATGGGTGTTAGAGGCTTAATCAATCATTTAATAATTTTCTGAATTTTGGTAGTATTAGAATTTCAAAATGGGTGTTAGATGCTTAATCAATTATTTAATAATTTTCTTAATTTTGGTAGTATTAGAATTTCAAAATGGGTGTTAGAGGCTTAATCAATCATTTAATAATTTTCTGAATTTTGGTAGTATTAGAATTTCAAAATGGGTGTTAGAGGCTTAATCAATCATTTAATAATTTTCTGAATTTTGGTAGTATTAGAATTTCAAAATGGGTGTTAGATGCTTAATCAATTATTTAATAATTTTCTTAATTTTGGTAGTATTAGAATTTTAAAATGGGTGTTAGAGGCTTAATCAATCATTTAATAATTTTCTGAATTTTGGTAGTATTAGAATTTCAAAATGGGTGTTAAAGGCTTAATCTATCATTTAATAATTTTCTTAATTTTGGTATTATTAGAATTTCAAAATGGGTGTTAGAGGCTTAATCAATCATTTAATAATTTTCTGAATTTTGGTAGTATTAGAATTTCAAAATAGGTGTTAGAGGCTTAATCAATCCTTTAATAATTTTCTGAATGTTGGTAATATTAGAATTTCAAAATGGGTGTTAGAGGCTTAATCAATCCTTTAATACTTTTCTGAATGTTGGTAATATTAGAATTTCAAAATGGGTGTTAGAGGCTTAATCAATCATTTAATAATTTTCTGAATTTTGGTAGTATTAGAATTTCAAAATGGCTGTTAGAGGTATAATCAATAATTTAATAATTTTCTGAATTTTGGTAGTATTAGAATTTCAAAATGGGTGTAAGAGGCTTAATCAATCATTTAATAATTTTCTGAATTTTGGTAGTATTAGAATTTCAAAATGGGTGTAAGAGGCTTAATCAATCATTTAATAATTTTCTGAATTTTGGTAATATTAGAATTTCAAAATAGGTGTTAGAGGCTTAATTAATCATTTAATAATTTTCTGAATTTTGGTAATATTAGAATTTCAAAATGGGTGTTAGTGGCTTAATCAATACTTTAATAATTTTCTGAATTTTGGTAGTATTGGAATTTCAAAATGGGTGTTAGAGGCTTAATAAATCATTTAATAATTTTCTGAATTTTTGTAGTATTAGAATTTCAGAATGAGTGTTAGAGGCTTAATCAATCATTTAATAATTTTCTGAATTTTGGTAGTATTAGAATTTCAAAATGGGTGTTAGAGGCTTAATCAATCATTTAATAATTTTCTGAATTTTGGTAGTATTAGAATTTCAAAATGGGTGTTAAAGGCTTAATCTATCATTTAATAATTTTCTTAATTTTGGTATTATTAGAATTTCAAAATGGGTGTTAGAGGCTTAATCAATCCTTTAATAATTTTCTGAATTTTGGTAGTATTAGAGTTTCAAAATGGGTGTTAGAGGCTTAATCAATCATTTAATAATTTTCTGAATTTTGGTAGTATTAGAATTTCAAAATGGGTGTTAGATGCTTAATCAATAATTTAATAATTTTCTGAATTTTGGTAGTATTAGAATTTCAAAATGGGTGTTAGAGGCTTAATCAATCATTTAATAATTTTCTGAATTTTGGTAGTATTAGAATTTCAAAATGGGTGTTAGAGGCTTAATCAATCATTTAATAATTTTCTTAATTTTTGTAGTATTAGAATTTCAAAATGGCTGTTAGAGGCTCAATCAATCATTTAATAATTTTCTGAATTTTGGTAGTATTAGAATTTCAAAATGGGTGTTAGAGGCTTAATCAATCATTTAATAATTTTCTTAATTTTGGTAGTATTAAAATTTCAAAATAGGTGTTAGAGGCTTAATCAATCATTTAATAATTTTCTTAATTTTGGTAGTATTAGAATTTCAAAATGGGTGTTAGAGGCTTAATCTATCATTTAATAATTTTCTTAATTTTGGTAGTATTAGAATTTCAAAATGGGTGTTAGAGGCTTAATCTGTCATTTAATAATTTTCTGAATTTTGGTAGTATTAGAATTTCAAAATGGGTGTTAGATGCTTAATCAATCATTTAATAATTTTCTGAATTTTGGTAGTATTAGAATTTCAAAATGGGTGTTAGAGGCTTAATCAATCATTTAATAATTTTCTGAATTTTGGTAGTATTAGAATTTCAAAATGGGTGTTAGAGGCTTAATCAATCATTTAATAATTTTCTGAATTTTGGTAGTATTAGAATTTCAAAATGGGTGTTAGATGCTTAATCAATCATTTAATAATTTTCTGAATTTTGGTAGTATTAGAATTTCAAAATGGGTGTAAGAGGCTTAATCAATCATTTAATAATTTTCTGAATTTTGGTAGTATTAGAATTTCAAAATGGGTGTTAGAGGCTTAATCAATCATTTAATAATTTTCTGAATTTTGGTAGTATTAGAATTTCAAAATGGGTGTTAAAGGCTTAATCTATCATTTAATAATTTTCTTAATTTTGGTATTATTAGAATTTCAAAATGGGTGTTAGAGGCTTAATCAATCATTTAATAATTTTCTGAATTTTGGTAGTATTAGAATTTCAAAATGGGTGTTAGATGCTTAATCAATCATTTAATAATTTTCTTAATTTTGGTAGTATTAGAATTTCAAAATGGGTGTTAGAGGCTTAATCAATCATTTAATAATTTTCTGAATTTTGGTATTATTAGAATTTCAAAATGGGTGTTAGAGGCTTAATCAATCCTTTAATAATTTTCTTAATTTTGGTAGTATTAGAATTTCAAAATGGGTGTTAGAGGCTTAATTAATCATTTAATAATTTTCTGAATTTTGGTAGTATTAGAATTTCAAAATGGGTGTAAGAGGCTTAATCAATCCTTTAATAATTTTCTTAATTTTGATAGTATTAGAATTTCAAAATAGGTGTTAGAGGCTTAATCAATCCTTTAATAATTTTCTGAATTTTGGTAATATTAGAATTTCAAAATAGGTGTTAGAGGCTTAATGAATCATTTAATAATTTTCTGAATTTTGGTAATATTAGAATTTCAAAATGGGTGTTAGTGGCTTAATCAATCATTTAATAATTTTCTGAATTTTGGTAGTATTGGAATTTCAAAATGGGTGTTAGAGGCTTAATAAATCATTTAATAATTTTCTGAATTTTTGTAGTATTAGAATTTCAGAATGAGTGTTAGAGGCTTAATCAATCATTTAATAATTTTCTGAATTTTGGTAGTATTAGAATTTCAAAATGGGTGTTAGAGGCTTAATCAATCATTTAATAATTTTCTGAATTTTGGTAGTATTAGAATTTCAAAATGGGTGTTAAAGGCTTAATCTATCATTTAATAATTTTCTTAATTTTGGTATTATTAGAATTTCAAAATGGGTGTTAGAGGCTTAATCAATCATTTAATAATTTTCTGAATTTTGGTAGTATTAGAGTTTCAAAATGGGTGTTAGAGGCTTAATCAATCATTTAATAATTTTCTGAATTTTGGTAGTATTAGAATTTCAAAATGGGTGTTAGATGCTTAATCAATAATTTAATAATTTTCTGAATTTTGGTAGTATTAGAATTTCAAAATGGGTGTTAGAGGCTTAATCAATCATTTAATAATTTTCTGAATTTTGGTAGTATTAGAATTTCAAAATGGGTGTTAGAGGCTTAATCAATCATTTAACAATTTTCTTAATTTTTGTAGTATTAGAATTTCAAAATGGCTGTTAGAGGCTTAATCAATCATTTAATAATTTTCTGAATTTTGGTAGTATTAGAATTTCAAAATGGCTGTTAGAGGCTTAATCAATCATTTAATAATTTTCTGAATTTTGGTAGTATTAGAATTTCAAAATGGGTGTTAGAGGCTTAATCAATCATTTAATAATTTTCTGAATTTTGGTAGTATTAGAATTTCAAAATGGGTGTTAGATGCTTAATCAATCATTTAATAATTTTCTGAATTTTGGTAGTATTAGAATTTCAAAATGGGTGTAAGAGGCTTAATCAATCATTTAATAATTTTCTGAATTTTGGTAGTATTAGAATTTCAAAATGGGTGTTAGAGGCTTAATCAATCATTTAATAATTTTCTGAATTTTGGTAGTATTAGAATTTCAAAATGGGTGTTAGAGGCTTAATCAATCATTTAATTATTTTCTGAATTTTGGTTGTATTAGAATTTCAAAATGGGTGTTAGAGGCTTAATCAATCATTTAATAATTTTCTGAATTTTGGTAGTATTAGAATTTCAAATTGGGTGTTAGATGCTTAATCAATCATTTAATAATTTTCTGAATTTTAGTGGTATTAGAATTTCAAAATGGGTGTTCAAAGCTTAATCAATTATTTTATAATTTTCTGAATTTTGGTAGTATTAGAATTTCAAAATGGGTGTTAGAGGCTTAATCAATCATTTAATAATTTTCTGAATTTTGGTAGTATTAGAATTTCAAAATGGGTGTTAGAGGCTTAATCAATCCTTTAATAATTTTCTGAATGTTGGTAATATTAGAATTTCAAAATGGTGTTAGAGGCTTAATCAATCATTTAATAATTTTCTTAATTTTGGTAGTATTAGAATTTCAAATTGGGTGTTAGATGCTTAATCAATCATTTAATAATTTTCTGAATTTAGGTAGTATTAGCATTTCAAAATGGGTGTTAGATGCTTAATCAATCATTTAATAATTTTCTGAATTTTGGTAGTATTAGAATTTCAAAATGGGTGTTAGAGGCTTAATCAATCATTTAATAATTTTCTGAATTTTGGTAGTATTAGAATTTCAAAATAGGTGTTAGAGGCTTAATCAATCATTTAATAATTTTCTGAATTTTGGTAGTATTAGAATTTCAAAATGGGTGTTAGAGGCTTAATCAATCATTTAATAATTTTCTGAATTTTGGTAGTATTAGAATTTCAAAATGGGTGTTAGAGGCTTAATCAATCATTTAATAATTTTCTGAATTTTGGTAGTATTAGAATTTCAAATTGGGTGTTAGATGCTCAATCAATCATGTAATAATTTTCTGAATTTTGGTAGTATTAGAATTTCAAAATGGGTGTTAGAGGCTTTATCAATCATTTAATAATTTTCTTAATTTTGGTAGTATTAGAATTTCAAAATGGGTGTTAGATGCTTAATCAATCATTTAATAATTTTCTGAATTTTGGTAGTATTAGAATTTCAAAATGGGTGTTAGATGCTTAATCAATCATTTAATAATTTTCTGAATTGTGGTAGTATTAGAATTTCAAAATGGGTGTTAGATGCTTAATCAATCATTTAATAATTTTCTGAATTTTAGTGGTATTAGAATTTCAAAATGGGTGTTCGAGGCTTAATCAATTATTTAATAATTTTCTGAATTTTGGTAGTATTAGAATTTCAAAATGGGCGTTAGAGGCTTAATCAATCATTTAATAATTTTCTGAATTTTGGTAGTATTAGAATTTCAAAATGGGTGTTAGAGGCTTAATCAATCCTTTAATAATTTTCTGAATGTTTGTAATATTAGAATTTCAAAATGGGTGTTAGAGGCTTAATCAATCATTTAATAATTTTCTGAATTTTGGTAGTATTAGAATTTCAAAATGGGTGTTAGATGCTTAATCAATAATTTAATAATTTTCTGAATTTTGGTAGTATTAGAATTTCAAAATAGGTGTTAGAGGCTTAATCAATCCTTTAATAATTTTCTGAATGTTTGTAATATTAGAATTTCAAAATGGGTGTTAGAGGCTTAATCAATCATTTAATAATTTTCTGAATTTTGGTAGTATTAGAATTTCAAAATGGGTGTAAGAGGCTTAATCAATCATTTAATAATTTTCTGAATTTTGGTAGTATTAGAATTTCAAAATGGGTGTAAGAGGCTTAATCAATCATTTAATAATTTTCTGAATTTTGGTAATATTAGAATTTCAAAATGGGTGTTAGAGGCTTAATTAATCATTTAATAATTTTCTGAATTTTGGTAATATTAGAATTTCAAAATGGGTGTTAGTGGCTTAATCAATCATTTAATAATTTTCTGAATTTTGGTAGTATTGGAATTTCAAAATAAGTGTTAGAGGCTTAATAAATCATTTAATAATTTTCTGAATTTTGGTAGTATTAGAATTTCAAAATGGGTGTTAGAGGCTTAATCAATCATTTAATAATTTTCTGAATTTTGGTAGTATTAGAATTTCAAAATGGGTGTTAAAGGCTTAATCTATCATTTAATAATTTTCTTAATTTTGGTAGTATTAGAATTTCAAAATGGGTGTTAGAGGCTTAATCTATCATTTAATAATTTTCTGAATTTTGGTAGTATTAGAATTTCAAAATGGGTGTTAGATGCTTAATCAATCATTTAATAATTTTCTTAATTTTGGTAGTATTAGAATTTCAAAATGGGTGTTAGAGGCTTAATCAATCATTTAATAATTTTCTGAATTTTGGTAGTATTAGAATTTCAAAATGGGTGTTAGAGGCTTAATCTATCATTTAATAATTTTCTTAATTTTGGTAGTATTAGAATTTCAAAATGGGTGTTAGAGGCTTAATCTATCATTTAATAATTTTCTGAATTTTGGTAGTATTAGAATTTCAAAATGGGTGTAAGAGGCTTAATCAATCATTTAATAATTTTCTGAATTTTGGTAGTATTAGAATTTCAAAATGGGTGTTAGAGGCTTAATCAATCATTTAATAATTTTCTGAATTTTGGTAGTATTAGAATTTCAAAATGGGTGTTAGAGGCTTAATCAATCATTTAATAATTTTCTGAATTTTGGTAGTATTAGAATTTCAAATTGGGTGTTAGATGCTCAATCAATCATGTAATAATTTTCTGAATTTTGGTAGTATTAGAATTTCAAAATGGGTGTTAGAGGCTTAATCAATCATTTAATAATTTTCTGAATTTTGGTAGTATTAGAATTTCAAAATGGGTGTTAGAGGCTTAATCAATCATTTAATAATTTTCTTAATTTTGGTAGTATTAGAATTTCAAAATGGGTGTTAGATGCCTTATCAATCATTTAATAATTTTCTGAATTTTAGTGGTATTAGAATTTCAAAATGGGTGTTCAAAGCTTAATCAATTATTTAATAATTTTCTGAATTTTGGTAGTATTAGAATTTCAAAATGGGTGTTAGAGGCTTAATCAATCATTTAATAATTTTCTGAATTTTGGTAGTATTAGAATTTCAAAATAGGTGTTAGAGGCTTAATCAATCATTTAATAATTTTCTGAATTTTGGTAGTATTAGAATTTCAAAATGGGTGTTAGAGGCTTAATCAATCCTTTAATAATTTTCTGAATGTTTGTAATATTAGAATTTCAAAATGGGTGTTAGAGGCTTAATCAATCATTTAATAATTTTCTGAATTTTGGTAGTATTAGAATTTCAAAATGGGTGTTAGATGCTTAATCAATAATTTAATAATTTTCTGAATTTTGGTAGTATTAGAATTTCAAAATAGGTGTTAGAGGCTTAATCAATCCTTTAATAATTTTCTGAATGTTTGTAATATTAGAATTTCAAAATGGGTGTTAGAGGCTTAATCAATCATTTAATAATTTTCTGAATTTTGGTAGTATTAGAATTTCAAAATGGGTGTAAGAGGCTTAATCAATCATTTAATAATTTTCTGAATTTTGGTAGTATTAGAATTTCAAAATGGGTGTAAGAGGCTTAATCAATCATTTAATAATTTTCTGAATTTTGGTAATATTAGAATTTCAAAATGGGTGTTAGAGGCTTAATTAATCATTTAATAATTTTCTGAATTTTGGTAATATTAGAATTTCAAAATGGGTGTTAGTGGCTTAATCAATCATTTAATAATTTTCTGAATTTTGGTAGTATTGGAATTTCAAAATAAGTGTTAGAGGCTTAATAAATCATTTAATAATTTTCTGAATTTTGGTAGTATTAGAATTTCAAAATGGGTGTTAGAGGCTTAATCAATCATTTAATAATTTTCTGAATTTTGGTAGTATTAGAATTTCAAAATGGGTGTTAAAGGCTTAATCTATCATTTAATAATTTTCTTAATTTTGGTAGTATTAGAATTTCAAAATGGGTGTTAGAGGCTTAATCTATCATTTAATAATTTTCTGAATTTTGGTAGTATTAGAATTTCAAAATGGGTGTTAGATGCTTAATCAATCATTTAATAATTTTCTTAATTTTGGTAGTATTAGAATTTCAAAATGGGTGTTAGAGGCTTAATCAATCATTTAATAATTTTCTGAATTTTGGTAGTATTAGAATTTCAAAATGGGTGTTAGAGGCTTAATCTATCATTTAATAATTTTCTTAATTTTGGTAGTATTAGAATTTCAAAATGGGTGTTAGAGGCTTAATCTATCATTTAATAATTTTCTGAATTTTGGTAGTATTAGAATTTCAAAATGGGTGTAAGAGGCTTAATCAATCATTTAATAATTTTCTGAATTTTGGTAGTATTAGAATTTCAAAATGGGTGTTAGAGGCTTAATCAATCATTTAATAATTTTCTGAATTTTGGTAGTATTAGAATTTCAAAATGGGTGTTAGAGGCTTAATCAATCATTTAATAATTTTCTGAATTTTGGTAGTATTAGAATTTCAAATTGGGTGTTAGATGCTCAATCAATCATGTAATAATTTTCTGAATTTTGGTAGTATTAGAATTTCAAAATGGGTGTTAGAGGCTTAATCAATCATTTAATAATTTTCTGAATTTTGGTAGTATTAGAATTTCAAAATGGGTGTTAGAGGCTTAATCAATCATTTAATAATTTTCTTAATTTTGGTAGTATTAGAATTTCAAAATGGGTGTTAGATGCCTTATCAATCATTTAATAATTTTCTGAATTTTAGTGGTATTAGAATTTCAAAATGGGTGTTCAAAGCTTAATCAATTATTTAATAATTTTCTGAATTTTGGTAGTATTAGAATTTCAAAATGGGTGTTAGAGGCTTAATCAATCATTTAATAATTTTACGAATTTTGGTAGTATTAGAATTTCAAAATGGGTGTTAAAGGCTTAATCTATCATTTAATAATTTTCTTAATTTTGGTATTATTAGAATTTCAAAATGGGTGTTAGAGGCTTAATCAATCATTTAATAATTTTCTGAATTTTGGTAGTATTAGAATTTCAAAATAGGTGTTAGAGGCTTAATCAATCATTTAATAATTTTCTGAATTTTGGTAGTATTAGAATTTCAAAATGGCTGTTAGAGGCTTAATCAATCCTTTAATAATTTTCTGAATGTTGGTAATATTAGAATTTCAAAATGGGTGTTAGAGGCTTAATCAATCCTTTAATAATTTTCTGAATGTTGGTAATATTAGAATTTCAAAATGGGTGTTAGACGCTTAATCAATCATTTAATAATTTTCTGAATTTTGGTAGTATTAGAATTTCAAAATGGGTGTAAGAGGCTTAATCAATCATTTAATAATTTTCTGAATTTTGGTAATATTAGAATTTCAAAATGGGTGTAAGAGGCTTAATCAATCATTTAATAATTTTCTGAATTTTGGTAATATTAGAATTTCAAAATGGGTGTTAGAGGCTTAATTAATCATTTAATAATTTTCTGAATTTTGGTAATATTAGAATTTCAAAATGGGTGTTAGTGGCTTAATCAATCATTTAATAATTTTCTGAATTTTGGTAGTATTGGAATTTCAAAATAAGTGTTAGAGGCTTAATAAATCATTTAATAATTTTCTGAATTTTTGTAGTATTAGAATTTCAGAATGAGTGTTAGAGGCTTAATCAATCATTTAATAATTTTCTGAATTTTGGTAGTATTAGAATTTCAAAATGGGTGTTAGAGGCTTAATCAATCATTTAATAATTTTCTGAATTTTGGTAGTATTAGAATTTCAAAATGGGTGTTAAAGGCTTAATCTATCATTTAATAATTTTCTTAATTTTGGTAGTATTAGAATTTCAAAATGGGTGTTAGAGGCTTAATCTATCATTTAATAATTTTCTGAATTTTGGTAGTATTAGAATTTCAAAATGGGTGTTAGATGCTTAATCAATCATTTAATAATTTTCTTAATTTTGGTAGTATTAGAATTTCAAAATGGGTGTTAGAGGCTTAATCAATCATTTAATAATTTTCTGAATTTTGGTAGTATTAGAATTTCAAAATGGGTGTTAGAGGCTTAATCTATCATTTAATAATTTTCTGAATTTTGGTAGTATTAGAATTTCAAAATGGGTGTTAGAGGCTTAATCTATCATTTAATAATTTTCTAAATTTTGGTAGTATTAGAATTTCAAAATGGGTGTAAGAGGCTTAATCAATCATTTAATAATTTTCTGAATTTTGGTAGTATTAGAATTTCAAAATGGGTGTTAGAGGCTTAATCAATCATTTAATAATTTTCTGAATTTTGGTAGTATTAGAATTTCAAAATGGGTGTTAGAGGCTTAATCAATCATTTAATAATTTTCTGAATTTTGGTAGTATTAGAATTTCAAATTGGGTGTTAGATGCTCAATCAATCATGTAATAATTTTCTGAATTTTGGTAGTATTAGAATTTCAAAATGGGTGTTAGAGGCTTAATCAATCATTTAATAATTTTCTGAATTTTGGTAGTATTAGAATTTCAAAATGGGTGTTAGAGGCTTAATCAATCATTTAATAATTTTCTGAATTTTGGTAGTATTAGAATTTCAAAATGGGTGTTTAGATGCCTTATCAATCATTTAATAATTTTCTGAATTTTAGTGGTATTAGAATTTCAAAATGGGTGTTCAAAGCTTAATCAATTATTTAATAATTTTCTGAATTTTGGTAGTATTAGAATTTCAAAATGGGTGTTAGAGGCTTAATCAATCATTTAATAATTTTACGAATTTTGGCAGTATTAGAATTTCAAAATGGGTGTTAAAGGCTTAATCTATCATTTAATAATTTTCTTAATTTTGGTATTATTAGAATTTCAAAATGGGTGTTAGAGGCTTAATCAATCATTTAATAATTTTCTGAATTTTGGTAGTATTAGAATTTCAAAATAGGTGTTAGAGGCTTAATCAATCCTTTAATAATTTTCTGAATATTGGTAATATTAGAATTTCAAAATGGGTGTTAGAGGCTTAATCAATCCTTTAATAATTTTCTGAATTTTGGTAATATTAGAATTTCAAAATGGGTGTTAGAGGCTTAATCAATCATTTAATAATTTTCTGAATTTTGGTAGTATTAGAATTTCAAAATGGGTGTAAGAGGCTTAATCAATCATTTAATAATTTTCTGAATTTTGGTAGTATTAGAATTTAAAAATGGGTGTTAGATGCTTAATCAATCATTTAATAATTTTCTGAATTTTGGTAATATTAGAATTTCAAAATGGGTGTTAGAGGCTTAATCAATCATTTAATAATTTTCTGAATTTTGGTAGTATTAGAATTTCAAAATGGGTGTAAGAGGCTTAATCAATCATTTAATAATTTTCTGAATTTTGGTAGTATTAGAATTTCAAAATGGGTGTAAGAGGCTTAATCAATCATTTAATAATTTTCTGAATTTTGGTAATATTAGAATTTCAAAATGGGTGTTAGAGGCTTAATTAATCATTTAATAATTTTCTGAATTTTGGTAATATTAGAATTTCAAAATGGGTGTTAGAGGCTTAATCAATCATTTAATAATTTTCTGAATTTTGGTAGTATTAGAATTTCAAAATGGGTGTTAGAGGCTTAATCAATCATTTAATTATTTTCTGAATTTTGGTTGTATTAGAATTTCAAAATGGGTGTTAGAGGCTTAATCAATCATTTAATAATTTTCTGAATTTTGGTAGTATTAGAATTTCAAATTGGGTGTTAGATGCTTAATCAATCATTTAATAATTTTCTGAATTTTAGTGGTATTAGAATTTCAAAATGGGTGTTCAAAGCTTAATCAATTATTTTATAATTTTCTGAATTTTGGTAGTATTAGAATTTCAAAATGGGTGTTAGAGGCTTAATCAATCATTTAATAATTTTCTGAATTTTGGTAGTATTAGAATTTCAAAATGGGTGTTAGAGGCTTAATCAATCCTTTAATAATTTTCTGAATGTTGGTAATATTAGAATTTCAAAATGGTGTTAGAGGCTTAATCAATCATTTAATAATTTTCTTAATTTTGGTAGTATTAGAATTTCAAATTGGGTGTTAGATGCTTAATCAATCATTTAATAATTTTCTGAATTTAGGTAGTATTAGCATTTCAAAATGGGTGTTAGATGCTTAATCAATCATTTAATAATTTTCTGAATTTTGGTAGTATTAGAATTTCAAAATGGGTGTTAGAGGCTTAATCAATCATTTAATAATTTTCTGAATTTTGGTAGTATTAGAATTTCAAAATAGGTGTTAGAGGCTTAATCAATCATTTAATAATTTTCTGAATTTTGGTAGTATTAGAATTTCAAAATGGGTGTTAGAGGCTTAATCAATCATTTAATAATTTTCTGAATTTTGGTAGTATTAGAATTTCAAAATGGGTGTTAGAGGCTTAATCAATCATTTAATAATTTTCTGAATTTTGGTAGTATTAGAATTTCAAATTGGGTGTTAGATGCTCAATCAATCATGTAATAATTTTCTGAATTTTGGTAGTATTAGAATTTCAAAATGGGTGTTAGAGGCTTTATCAATCATTTAATAATTTTCTTAATTTTGGTAGTATTAGAATTTCAAAATGGGTGTTAGATGCTTAATCAATCATTTAATAATTTTCTGAATTTTGGTAGTATTAGAATTTCAAAATGGGTGTTAGATGCTTAATCAATCATTTAATAATTTTCTGAATTGTGGTAGTATTAGAATTTCAAAATGGGTGTTAGATGCTTAATCAATCATTTAATAATTTTCTGAATTTTAGTGGTATTAGAATTTCAAAATGGGTGTTCGAGGCTTAATCAATTATTTAATAATTTTCTGAATTTTGGTAGTATTAGAATTTCAAAATGGGCGTTAGAGGCTTAATCAATCATTTAATAATTTTCTGAATTTTGGTAGTATTAGAATTTCAAAATGGGTGTTAGAGGCTTAATCAATCCTTTAATAATTTTCTGAATGTTTGTAATATTAGAATTTCAAAATGGGTGTTAGAGGCTTAATCAATCATTTAATAATTTTCTGAATTTTGGTAGTATTAGAATTTCAAAATGGGTGTTAGATGCTTAATCAATAATTTAATAATTTTCTGAATTTTGGTAGTATTAGAATTTCAAAATAGGTGTTAGAGGCTTAATCAATCCTTTAATAATTTTCTGAATGTTTGTAATATTAGAATTTCAAAATGGGTGTTAGAGGCTTAATCAATCATTTAATAATTTTCTGAATTTTGGTAGTATTAGAATTTCAAAATGGGTGTAAGAGGCTTAATCAATCATTTAATAATTTTCTGAATTTTGGTAGTATTAGAATTTCAAAATGGGTGTAAGAGGCTTAATCAATCATTTAATAATTTTCTGAATTTTGGTAATATTAGAATTTCAAAATGGGTGTTAGAGGCTTAATTAATCATTTAATAATTTTCTGAATTTTGGTAATATTAGAATTTCAAAATGGGTGTTAGTGGCTTAATCAATCATTTAATAATTTTCTGAATTTTGGTAGTATTGGAATTTCAAAATAAGTGTTAGAGGCTTAATAAATCATTTAATAATTTTCTGAATTTTGGTAGTATTAGAATTTCAAAATGGGTGTTAGAGGCTTAATAAATCATTTAATAATTTTCTGAATTTTGGTAGTATTAGAATTTCAAAATGGGTGTAAGAGGCTTAATCAATCATTTAATAATTTTCTGAATTTTGGTAATATTAGAATTTCAAAATGGGTGTAAGAGGCTTAATCAATCATTTAATAATTTTCTGAATTTTGGTAATATTAGAATTTCAAAATGGGTGTTAGAGGCTTAATTAATCATTTAATAATTTTCTGAATTTTGGTAATATTAGAATTTCAAAATGGGTGTTAGTGGCTTAATCAATCATTTAATAATTTTCTGAATTTTGGTAGTATTGGAATTTCAAAATAAGTGTTAGAGGCTTAATAAATCATTTAATAATTTTCTGAATTTTTGTAGTATTAGAATTTCAGAATGAGTGTTAGAGGCTTAATCAATCATTTAATAATTTTCTGAATTTTGGTAGTATTAGAATTTCAAAATGGGTGTTAGAGGCTTAATCAATCATTTAATAATTTTCTGAATTTTGGTAGTATTAGAATTTCAAAATGGGTGTTAAAGGCTTAATCTATCATTTAATAATTTTCTTAATTTTGGTAGTATTAGAATTTCAAAATGGGTGTTAGAGGCTTAATCTATCATTTAATAATTTTCTGAATTTTGGTAGTATTAGAATTTCAAAATGGGTGTTAGATGCTTAATCAATCATTTAATAATTTTCTTAATTTTGGTAGTATTAGAATTTCAAAATGGGTGTTAGAGGCTTAATCAATCATTTAATAATTTTCTGAATTTTGGTAGTATTAGAATTTCAAAATGGGTGTTAGAGGCTTAATCTATCATTTAATAATTTTCTGAATTTTGGTAGTATTAGAATTTCAAAATGGGTGTTAGAGGCTTAATCTATCATTTAATAATTTTCTAAATTTTGGTAGTATTAGAATTTCAAAATGGGTGTAAGAGGCTTAATCAATCATTTAATAATTTTCTGAATTTTGGTAGTATTAGAATTTCAAAATGGGTGTTAGAGGCTTAATCAATCATTTAATAATTTTCTGAATTTTGGTAGTATTAGAATTTCAAAATGGGTGTTAGAGGCTTAATCAATCATTTAATAATTTTCTGAATTTTGGTAGTATTAGAATTTCAAATTGGGTGTTAGATGCTCAATCAATCATGTAATAATTTTCTGAATTTTGGTAGTATTAGAATTTCAAAATGGGTGTTAGAGGCTTAATCAATCATTTAATAATTTTCTGAATTTTGGTAGTATTAGAATTTCAAAATGGGTGTTAGAGGCTTAATCAATCATTTAATAATTTTCTGAATTTTGGTAGTATTAGAATTTCAAAATGGGTGTTAGATGCCTTATCAATCATTTAATAATTTTCTGAATTTTAGTGGTATTAGAATTTCAAAATGGGTGTTCAAAGCTTAATCAATTATTTAATAATTTTCTGAATTTTGGTAGTATTAGAATTTCAAAATGGGTGTTAGAGGCTTAATCAATCATTTAATAATTTTACGAATTTTGGCAGTATTAGAATTTCAAAATGGGTGTTAAAGGCTTAATCTATCATTTAATAATTTTCTTAATTTTGGTATTATTAGAATTTCAAAATGGGTGTTAGAGGCTTAATCAATCATTTAATAATTTTCTGAATTTTGGTAGTATTAGAATTTCAAAATAGGTGTTAGAGGCTTAATCAATCCTTTAATAATTTTCTGAATATTGGTAATATTAGAATTTCAAAATGGGTGTTAGAGGCTTAATCAATCCTTTAATAATTTTCTGAATTTTGGTAATATTAGAATTTCAAAATGGGTGTTAGAGGCTTAATCAATCATTTAATAATTTTCTGAATTTTGGTAGTATTAGAATTTCAAAATGGGTGTAAGAGGCTTAATCAATCATTTAATAATTTTCTGAATTTTGGTAGTATTAGAATTTAAAAATGGGTGTTAGATGCTTAATCAATCATTTAATAATTTTCTGAATTTTGGTAATATTAGAATTTCAAAATGGGTGTTAGAGGCTTAATCAATCATTTAATAATTTTCTGAATTTTGGTAGTATTAGAATTTCAAAATGGGTGTAAGAGGCTTAATCAATCATTTAATAATTTTCTGAATTTTGGTAGTATTAGAATTTCAAAATGGGTGTAAGAGGCTTAATCAATCATTTAATAATTTTCTGAATTTTGGTAATATTAGAATTTCAAAATGGGTGTTAGAGGCTTAATTAATCATTTAATAATTTTCTGAATTTTGGTAATATTAGAATTTCAAAATGGGTGTTAGTGGCTTAATCAATCATTTAATAATTTTCTGAATTTTGGTAGTATTAGAATTTCAAAATAAGTGTTAGAGGCTTAATAAATCATTTAATAATTTTCTGAATTTTTGTAGTATTAGAATTTCAGAATGAGTGTTAGAGGCTTAATCAATCATTTAATAATTTTCTGAATTTTGGTAGTATTAGAATTTCAAAATGGGTGTTAGAGGCTTAATCAATCATTTAATAATTTTCTGAATTTTGGTAGTATTAGAATTTCAAAATGGGTGTTAAAGGCTTAATCAATCATTTAATAATTTTCTGAATTCTGGTAGTATTAGAATTTCAAAATGGCTGTTAGAGGCTTAATCAATCATTTAATAATTTTCTTAATTTTGGTAGTATTAGAATTTCAAAATGGCTGTTAGAGGCTTAATCAATCATTTAATAATTTTCTGAATTTTGGTAGTATTAGAATTTCAAAATGGGTGTTAGAGGCTTAATCAATCATTTAATAATTTTCTTAATTTTGGTAGTATTAGAATTTCAAAATGGGTGTTAGATGCCTTATCAATCATTTAATAATTTTCTGAATTTTAGTGGTATTAGAATTTCAAAATGGGTGTTCAAAGCTTAATCAATTATTTTATAATTTTCTGAATTTTGGTAATATTAGAATTTCAAAATGGGTGTTAGAGGCCTAATCAATCATTTAATAATTTTCTGAATTTTGGTAGTATTAGAATTTCAAAATGGGTGTTAGATGCTTAATCAATAATTTAATAATTTTCTTAATTTTGGTAGTATTAGAATTTCAAAATGGGTGTTAAAGGCTTAATCTATCATTTAATAATTTTCTGAATTTTGGTAGTATTAGAATTTCAAAATGGGTGTTAGAGACTTAATCAATCATTTAATAATTTTCTGAATTTTGGTATTATTAGAATTTCAAAATGGGTGTTAGAGGCTTAATCAATCATTGAATAATTTTCTGAATTTTGGTAGTATTAGAATTTCAAAATGGGTGTTGGAGGCTTAATCAATCATTTAATAATTTTCTGAATTTTGGTAGTATTAGAATTTCAAAATGGGTGTTAGAGGCTTAATCTATCATTTAATAATTTTCTTAATTTTGGTAGTATTAGAATTTCAAAATGGGTGTTAGAGGCTTAATTAATCATTTAATAATTTTCTGAATTTCTGTAGTATTAGAATTTCAAAATGGGTGTTAGAGGCTTAATCAATCATTTAATAATTTTCTGAATTTTGGTAGTATTAGAATTTCAAAATGGGTGTTAGATGCTTAATCAATCATTTAATAATTTTCTGAATTTTAGTGGTATTAGAATTTCAAAATGGATGTTCGAGGCTTAATCAATTATTTAATAATTTCCTGAAGTTTGGTAGTATTAGAATTTCAAAATGGGTGTTAGAGGCTTAATCTATCATTTAAAAATTTTCTGAATTTTGGTAGTATTAGAATTTCAAAATGGTTGTGCTCTCTGTGATGTATCCAAGCTGGTTCCAGGATGGCGTCTGATCTTATCTCCGAACCCTAAGGGAATATAAGTAGTCCCTTAGGGAACTAACGATATCACTGCGCCCTGTGATTTGATCGGACAAGCCAGCTCACAGGGACAGTGAGTACGCATTCAAAAGTAGTCTCTATTGGTGACTGCTACAGGCTTATAGCCTTTATGAAAATGAAAATGAAAATAGGAAATTTTTTTTTCTTATGAAATTCGAGGAAAACAAATGAGAAGTCCTTCTCCTCCTACGGGAGATCGAGATATTAGTTACATCTTTAATGAAAGATCCATTCAAAGCCACAATTCAGCTGTTTGCATGATAACTTAAAACGAATCCGGACCAACGCAAATGTTACAAAAAATTACACATGCAACTGCACATAAAAGTTTGCATGAAGAAGCGAATCCAGTAGCGAAATAGTTGCATGAAACCGGCGGAAGATAATACAGCCTCCATATATTTATAGTCTCCCCTGTTAAATACGTAAGATTAATACTCACAGATTCTGTGTCGAATTTCTCAATCATTAAACACATCATATGCATATTATTCTGACTATCCCTGCCCTTTATAATCGAAGTGTGTTTAGGTTAATCTTGATCTCAGCCAAAACGTCAAATAAGTGTTTAACATTGTTCACTTATATATCCTACTCCAACCGTGTTCATCATAATGAAAGAACTTTATAATGATCCAGTTAAATACTGGGGTCTACTCCCATTTTTGAAACGGATGTCAAAAATAAGTATTAGTGGGAACAAGCCTAGGCGATTGTCTCAAATACACATCGTAATATAATCATAGTGTCGCTTTTGTTGCATTGATTCTAGGATGAGTTGACAACGATTTAATCAACAGATAAAAACTAATACGTGTTATGTTAGTATATAAACAACTCAGTTATTTCGAGTAAGAACTACGGTGGGTGGGTGGGTGTGTAAGTTTTCAATTTATTCATTTTGTTGACATTGTGTGGGAGAAAAGGGAATGTGTATGGTAAAGGGTGGACGATAAGCTTTCATTAATGTACCAGAATTGATGACCAGAAAAAAGCATATCGTCTCATGAAATTATCTGTGCGCTCAAAATACAAACATAAGGCAGTTAAACGCTGAGATAGATTTTTAATATTGCCACTCGGCCTAAGAAATAGTGATAATTGTAAGGAAGGTTAATTGTTTTTCATGACGTTCAGGTTGCAATTGATATAAGTGTCGTACAAAGACACTGAACGTTACATATACATAATTCAACCACGAATGTAAGAATGGGGAAAGGTTGAAACCCCGATGAAAGGGAAACAACCCGTACTCCATAAGAATGAATAACACATCATATCACAAATGATAATAATATATTGTATAGACAACATGACAAATCAACAATACATAACAATTATTTATTTTTTTCAAAAGATCAACTGATATTCTTTCCGCACAAACGAAGTTCTCTATAAGAAGCTGGTTTTCGTTATTCCGAGAAATTTCATCAGTCAGGATGAGAACTAAAAGTTCAAGTATAGCAATTAAGCAGGCTTATAGCCTTTATGGAAAATGAAAATAGAAGAATCTTTTTTTCTTCTTTTACGTAATTCGAGGAAAACAAATTAGAAGTCCTTCTCCTCCCACGGGAGATCGAGATATAAAGGTAAATGTGTTAAAATCGCGGCGAACGATAGAATAGGATCATTTAACACGACAATATATAACAATATGAAAGTTCGATTTAGGACAGCTTAATATAGTATTTTTTGTTGTCCATATGTCGTAAACACATACCTTTTTGGTGTAGCGGCGGAGGAAAGGATATTTTAACAGAATTTTAGATTCTGTGTTCCGTTCTTAACGAGCTGTTTTTAGGGTCCCGAGATATACGTAATATCGACTTTGGAGATGGAATATGATTGACTGGTGTGTCGTAATCAATTTTTTGGGACCAGGGTTTTTCTTTCGGTGTCCGGTAGACAGCCGTATTAAATGTCGCTGTATTTCTTAACCGTTAATTTTTGAATTCCACTTTTCCTATTTTTGATTTTGTATGCGGGAATAAATTGTCCGATATGACAGCGAGGTGAGCTGCCAATCTCTTAGACGTGCGCTCTTAACGCTGCTCGAGGACCTTCTCCTCGTATTTCTTATCGCTTCGATTTTCTCGCTCTCCTGTGCATAGCTACAATATACTCTCATTTGATTGGTTAAATCCTCCGCCCCCGCAAATGCGTGGGCTGAATTGTGAAAGCCTGTCTGTCAAGCTTCCTGTTGACCCCCTTTTGACAAACGTTGCCCACCGGCAACCCTTTCTATATGCGTAGGGGAACATGTGCCAACAAGATCTCTGCTCCCTTTTTATGCTTTATGGGGCAAAATATGTAGATAGAACATAGTTAATGTTAGGTTTTGTTTTGAGTTTTTAAAAAATCGATAAATGATAATCTCATAAAAAAATAAGGGTGCAACTTCGGAAAAGCATCAATACGGAAAAGAGATAATAAATGCATACGTGTATTATGTATGTAACCAGTGCTTTACGGAGCCCTCCAAAAAGGAGCGCGTTTCAGGAGCACGCTCTGTCT